>OX451741.1:1151339841-1152539841 GCA_948472305.1 Vicia faba | reverse complement strand
GTTAAAATATTGTGCCTTTCAATATCTCACGCATAACATTTTGTCTCCCTTCCTTCTCTCCGAACGGAGCCGTTGACCATCTTCAGTCCTCTCCGGCGATCTCCAGTGCTTCCGCCACCGACTTCGCCTTCTGATCATCACCATCGTGCTTTCAGTTTCACTTCAGTTCGCCGCTCTTCTTCTTCGATCAACTCAGACACCGTTGCGGCTTCATCCTCTTCGTCGAGTATCATTCTCTTCGTTCTCAACAATTTGTGGCGGCTATATTCAACCACCATTCCCCCTAAAATTTTCCACCTCTGTCTCAATATAATCATCAACACGACCCAGTGGATTTCTTTGTTAATTTTCCTCAATCATTATTGAGACACATTCGACATGAATCGCAAAAGAAACCGGAGAGAAAACCGAATCAGGTATGAATTCCTCTTCTTCTTTCCTCTAATTCTGCTTCCGTTTTTTTCTCTTCTATCGCTCTGTTCACGATCTCATTTCTTCTTTCTCTGTTCACAATCTCATTTCTTCTTTCTTTGTCATGATATCGTTCTTCCGTGTGTGAAGCGGAGAGCAGGATGAATTTTATTCTGTAGGGACTCAGAGATGAATGAGTGATGAGGTTGTTGCATTGTGCGTTCTTGTTAATGGAGAAGAGAAGATTACAACGACTATGATCTTGTTCATCGAAGATGAAATGATGAATTTGTTGATGAGAAAAGGTTGAATATGAAGATTCGGTTTAGAGAGTTTGAATATTTGGATAATGATGATGAAGGTGCCGAGAGAGAGAGAAAGCAAGAAGCCATAATGATGATGATAATGGATATTGATATTCGAGAAAGATGAAGATTGAAGAATGGAAGCAGAGATCTAGAGAGAGATTTCTGAGTTTGTTAGTGAGTTTTTCTCTGTCAATATATTTTGTTTTCAGTTTTTTCCTTTTCTGCTTTCTATTATATCACTGCTCTGAGAAAAGTTTGTTAGTTCTGTTTGGAAGTTGGTTTGGAATCAGTTACAGTAGTTGCAGTTTTGTTTCTTTTTGTTGGAATTTGTTGTTTTCAGGGAAGGAGAGAGGGAGTTGATGGCTCTTGGGGAATGTGACGTGGATCGCGGGGTTTCATGCGAACCTTTCTAGAATTGACTTGTAGGATTCGTGCCATGGAAGTTGCTGGTGATGAAGTTGGAAGCATTCCTACAGAATTTTGAGGAAGACCAACAGTCATTGTTGGACCTGTATTCACAGTTGTGTCTGCTCTCCCTATTGAATTTGAGTTTATTAAGTGCAGTGTACTTGTAGCACAATCAACAGGCTTCGTTTGGGCTTCTGCTGCTAATCTCTGATGTTGCTTTAAAAGTATATTCAATAACATGGTTGGATTTACAACTATATTTTTCAATAACGCGAGTAGGGAAGTTGCGGTGCTGCCGCTTGTAATAGGTGTTTTTTTCTAGATTGGTTTTGCAGGTTTTCTTTTGGCACGAAACATGGACTAAGGCTTGGACATAACCAAGTGGGCATAAAGCAGTCTTGGAAGATAATGGCTTGAATAAGCTTATAAATGGATGATGGAGACCTGAAATTTGGGACTTTTTAGGTTTAGGCCACTTGAAGATTTAGTGTAAATTTTTGTTTTGATTTAGTAATTTTGGATGTAAATGGCCTTTGTAATTTTCTCTTGTAATGCTCCAATAACATAGCTTGTAAATCGCATGGTTATGACCTTGAATGAACGAGAATGAAGTTGGATAACCCTTTGACAAATCATGCGTGATGTTTAGAACTTGTAAAGATCATATCATTGAATGAACGTGAACCATTGGATCTTGATGAGTTTTGATGAACAAAACTAAATGAATAACCTTAAATGATGTTATGACTTGTAATTCTTTGCAAATTCGTAACTTGTACACCAAGAGAACCACATGAACGAATCTTCTAACTTTATCTTGAATCAACCATTGCCAAATCATGAAATTGAGACCTTGAGCTAATATTAATCTTGAGCACAATTAGTAGCTTCGATGAATCCAAATTGACTTTAATTCTTAACAAACAAAAACCTAAATCAACTTTCCTTCTTGTCAAAACTCCTAACCTCAATCTCAAATCCATATTATATTGCTCTACAAGCAATAAGCAATTGATAGGACAATAATGCCTTGTTCGTAGTGAACTTACCTCTTCATCTTTGTATCATAACTCAATGCTTTTGCACCTCAATATTCAAAGATATCTTGACTTGCGGAGCACACAATATAAATGCCTTAAATAACTCTCGGAGATGGATGATGAGGCTTGAAATGGTGAAGAGGAACCAAACTCTAGCTTAAAGAAATCTCCAATGAAAACCAATATTGAAACCCTAACTCTAGAATGTTTGTTTTTATCGACAATGGATATTTGTACTAAATCTTTTTTGAACCAACGTCAGTTTCAACTATTGGAACTCAAAGTATAGCAACCCACGTGCCTTTTCAATCAAGTGGAAAAGAACTCAAAACCAAAAATTGAATGGATGTGTCCGTAGTATGAGATGTGGGAGTACTCCTTGCCTTTAAAATCCTATTTTTTCTTTCTCGTCGTATCTTTCCACGTTTCGCAATAAAAAACACACTGCAATACTATCCTGAATATCAATAACGGACACTATATAGTTAGAGTCTAAATCAGTCACATGTCCAAAAGGCACAAGTCTAATCATCAATTCAAAGTTTTTCCACCAAAACATTAAAAATACATTATGGTCTTGCTGGGGAGTTTCACATCGGATCTACGCCACACGCTATTAGTTACAGCTAGTTGTTATGAGACATCTGACATGAGACCTAAAGTATTTTATCTTAACTATAAATCATATTCTTGTTCATTCTCCCATTAATTTGAGTATTAGTGTGTTAATCTTGTTGGTTTACAACAACTTTAATTGTATATATCCTAAAGATTCATATTCACTTTCAAATATACACAAGCTGGTAGAAAATTCAGTGAGTTATAAACTCTTGTCGTTCATGGATGTGTACTATGATTATAACGAGATATCCATGTACGAGTCAAATAGAGAGAAAATAACTTTTATAGTTGAACGGGCCAATTACCAATACAACATGATGCCCTTTGGTCAGAAGAATGCGGGGAAACATATCAGAAGATGATGAACAAATTCTACAAAGAAGATATAGATGAAACTCTAGAAATTTGACTACTATAAATAACAAATTTCATCTCGAACGCGAAATAAATTTAACCACGGCCGCTGAAGCGAAGTAACAAAGGGGGTCATGAAAGGCTTCCACTTTACTCACTGGTTAATATAAAACTCAGGGCTTAAGTTATATACACATGAGTTCTAACTCCTTCGTCTGCATTTTAATTATTTTCAAAACTAATGCATCATATCTTTCGGTTTTTTAATAAAACTGAGGAGTAAGATAGATTTTTTTTAAAAAAACTCATTACATTGTTTACACATAATATTAATAAATTAATTTGTTTACAAACTGCATTATTTACCCAGAATATTACATTATTTACACATAAAAAAACTAATTTACATGAAGATCTAGATTTTAAATCTTCAAATTATCTAATTTTGGAGAAGATCAAATGCTAGGGGCATGATATTTTCAATTGCTTTTGTATGCATTTGTTTCTGAAATAAAACAAAAAAAAAAGAAGATAAATAAATGATTTTCTGCTCAAATAAATATATAAGAACACAAACCTTAAACTCAAATAATTTTCTACTCAGTACTACACAACGCATAAACAACAACGACATGGTCACCACGGTTCTTCCTTACCCCGTGGTGACATCTCTAAGCTAAGGAGCTACCATATTATTTTTGTTTTTTTATTAAAAATTAATTGTATATAACAACTGTTGTGGAGCCAATCGTGGTGATACGATCAAACTTTCATGGATTCGAACCTCGGCGCCCTCATATATATCATTCCTTTAATGGTAAGGAGTGCCTTTTCTTTTTTATGTATTTTTAAATAAAAAATATAAAGGGTTATGACTACGAGTTATGTGTTTCACCATTATGACATATATATATATATATATATATATATATATATATATATATATATATATATATATATATATATATATATATATATATATATATATATATATATATATATATATATATATATATATATATATATATATCACCACGGTTGGTGTTGTAAACTATTGTGAGAATATTTATATATAAGCAAATTAACACTCGCTCTTTGACATTAGTGCCATATCTTTCACAACAAAACCCTAAAACTCATTTTTCTCTTTTTCTTTATCATTAGCATTCTTATTCTACACTATATCCGTCAATCTTGTTTTTCTTACATAAAGGTATTCTTCTTTTTTCCTTATTCTCTCGTTTTCGCGTATGTTGTTGTTATGTTCAACATAGTTTATTGTTCTTTTCTGGTTATATGTTGTTCCATGTTGTTGTTTCATCTTGTGTTGTTGACAAATAAGCTTGCGTTTTCACATATTGATAATATTCATGGTGTTTGTAGGACTCAAGAAACAACAACAACAAACATCATCTAATTTGAGAAGCTATGAGAAGAAATGTAAGACGTATGAAGTTATTGTGTAAGCTTCATTCACCTTATATCTCTTTTTCATAGATTCACAAACTAGATTTACCTCAAATAATGATGATTATGGTGGTAGAAAGCGTATAATATGAGTTGATAAAGTACATATGGTTTTTGTTGCAATGTAAAAACATACAAAAATATAAAGTCATTGTGGAAACTTCATCCACCTTATATTTCTTTTTCATTGTTTCACAAACTAGATGAACTTCATAGGTCCACGATTATTTTCAATAAAATGTGGGCTCTATAAACAACTTAATATATTTTGTGATATTGTATGCTGTTAGTGTTTTGTTGCTAAAGTATGTGTTGTTTTTATTGTGTTACATGTATGTGTTGTGTTTTTGTATGATATTTTTGTTGACAAATATTCTCAAAATAAGAATAAAATATTTCTAACTCATAAGAAAAAGGCTTCTTGTGACTTAGCAATTTTGTTCTTTAAATTCTTATACAGATTGACATGTCAAGATGAAGTATAGTTTATTATATACTATGTATATTGTTTGTTTCACTAACCTTTTAATAAAAATGCAACCATTTAAATTTACATAGAAACTATAATCTGAATATTAAGATGTATTTGAAAACCAACCTATATAAATCATTATATCCCGAATTGCATGTGTCTCATTCAACATATTTTATGTTCTTTAACACATAATATATGGTTCAATGGTCGGATCCCAACAATACATCAATATCTATTGTTCTACTTTACCTCGTCATCGTCACTTATCATCGTGATTGTTAAGACCATGATTGTTATGATGATAAGTCATCATAATAATTCTGATGATAAGCGGTAAACAATAATAAAAGATATCAATGTATTGAATGAATCCGACCATTGAACCATATATGAATTAAAGAACATAAAATATGCTCAATGAGACACATGCAATTCTGAATACAATGGTGTGTTTAAGTTGGTTTTCAAGAATAGTTTAAGATTTAGATTATATAATTCTTTACCAATTTTAATGGTTGTATTTATTTAATGAGGTGTATGGTAAAACAAGCAATATATATTTGTATTTAATAAACTATGGATACGTTTCACACCGGTTTTTTATATTAACCGTGATTTAATGTAATTTATTTGTTGTTGGGTTTCAAACCCAGTATCTTATATATCACAACGATTAATAATTATAATCGTTGTGATGCGAGCTTACCCGTATACTACAACGGTTCCAGGACCGTGATTGTTAGTAGCGAATTTACAACAACACTCTGCACAATAATGGCTGGTCCCGCATGATTATATGTATTTACCAACCGTTGTTAAATGGGTTTTTCGTAGTAGTGAATCTTACAATCTATTGTATAGATCTTTTCATGGCAAATCTTAAAGTGGTGGATGTATATTGTTTCCAGCACTTCATGATGCTTCACAATGGTATTCAGAATCCTCTTTTTGATATTCATAATACTTTTATAACGGAAGTTTTTTATGTTTCACGCGGATCACTAATAATAGTGTCTTGAACATTGATAGTCATGAAGTGGACGACAAAGATTTGGTTAAAGATAATGAATAATATCCTTAATAATCACGCCAAAATTATTCCCTCAGTTTTGACAGGAACAAAGGTGAAATATGTTTACCCCTTGGTTTTAGAAGAAAACCGAGGTGAATAATCTTTTTTTAAACATTACATTGTTTACACAAAATATTTTAAAAAAAATATAGATTTATCATCATCACTGCAACTCTATATTTTGTTGTATATATATTTTCAAAGGTTGAACAACCTTCTTTTTTTAACCTGAAGCAAGAATAATTTCCTGCACTTACAATCTATCATAGAAAATTTTTCCAACATTTTTTAACTGAGCATTGTTCCAAAAATACAATAATAACATCAACATCATTATGTGAGATAGATTGCAAGGGCATACAAAATGTTTTGTTCAAGGATAGAAAAACATTGAAGATTTTTTCCGTCTTGTAATTCATCCCAAAGAACGATCTGTACGAGTTTGGGGCGGTAACATATATGTTAAGATTAGGGTAAAATCTGTTTAACGATTATTTTTATAGTAAAATCTGATTATTTTATCTCTCGGTCATTATGAAAACTGGAGGGATCGATCATTAAGTTCACACTTATAAAGAAATAAAAATATAAACTACAATATCTGGGATTTAAAGCGTGTCTTCAGTTGTTTTTCCCTCGGTTATAATAAAAACCGAGAGAATATGTTGTTTTTTATTTTAAAATAAAATATGGCACGCCTTGGCGTTATACCTCGGTTTTTTTGTTGAGTTGAAAGTTTTGTCATGAAATGTATTACTTGTAGTAGCGTTTATATGGATGACGTGATTGTAAAGTCCGCCAACGAAGAGCTATATTAAGCATTTACTAGTGTATTCAGAAGAGTTCAATAGTATAACATGAGGCTCAATATGAAAAATGCACCTTTGGGCCAGAACCGACAACTTTTTTGGGATTTATTTGATTGAAAGAGATATAGAAGCAAATCCGAACATATGTGAGAAATACATCAAGATGGAAGCGTCGATGATGAAGAAACAAGTAATGAGTTTGAATGGGATATTTATGGCTTTCAACATATTTATTTCTAAATTGGCTCAACATGCTTTTCTGTTTTACAAGTTGTTGATGAAGGAAGCACGCTTCAAGTGGACCCCAAAGTGTGAGAAAATATTCACGTCCTTAAAAACGATGATATCAACTCCTCCAATCCTAACGCGGTCGGTAGCCAAAAAAGTTTTATTTTTCTATAAGAGAGGCGAGTTCCACTAGGATTTTGGTGTGGTTAGTGTCATCCTCATAAGAGAGCTACGTTCTGCTCTGAGTTGGATTATTTTATCTCTAAAGCCTTATGCAGGTCTTAGACACGTTACCAAAAGATATAGTAGGTAGAATCAGTCCTCGTTATTGATTCCAAGAAGTTGTGGTGATACTTTCTAGCACATCACTACTACGAAAATGGGCTTTCACAGCGCTTTTTTTTGCCCTTTAAAAGCGCTTAAAAGCGCTGCCGTAGCCAGCGCTGGCGTAGGCTACGAAAGCGCTTTTTTCTGGCCAAAAGCGCTGTCGTAGGTGGACCTATCACAGCGCTTTTTCCTTAAAAAGCGCTTTGATAGGGGGGTCTTTCCCAGCGCTTTATGAAAAGCGCTTTGATAGGTGTGCTATTTAAATTTTTTTTTTTTATTTATCAGGCCTTTTACAGCGCTTTTTATGGAAAAAGCGCTTTGATAGGGGGGTCTTTCCCAGCGCTTTTTCCATAAAAAGCGCTTTGATAGGGGGTTTCTATATAATTTTTTTTTTTTATTTATCATGGCTTTTACAGCGCTTTATGGAAAAAGCGCTGTGATAGGGGGGTCTTTCACAGCGCTTTTTCCATAAAAAGCGCTTTGATAGGGGGTTTCTATTTAATTTTTTTTTTTTTATTTATCATGGTTTTTACAGCGCTTTATGGAAAAAGCGCTTTGATAGGGGGGTCTTTCACAGCGCTTTTTCCATAAAAAGCGCTTTGGTAGGGGGTTGCTATTTAATTTTTTTTTTATTTATCCTGCCTACGAAAGCGCTTTTTAGCCAAAAGCGCTTTCGTAGCTCATACAAATTTTTTAAAGTGAAACCTATAATTTGAGGTTCCCTGTGCGGCCTGTAATTTTTTTTTGGTCCAATAATTTAACCTGTAATTCAATCCTTATAATATTCACAGAAACCGGTATTATATTAACAGAAACCGGTATACCATATAATACATTTGTAACCATAACTAAATCCTTATATACATATGTAACTAAATCACATACAAAGTATATATACATTTGTAACCATTATTCAATCCTTATATACATTTGTAACCATAACTAAATCATATATAATTAAATCGAAAATAATGCTCCACCGACACGGTCGTCATCCTGCAAAGTATGAATATGAACAACACGGTCAATTAAACAAACAATATTAAAGGCTCCAACACAATCAAACTAACACGTACAATAATATTTTATTCATACCCATCAGAATAATCTGTTTTCAACATAAAATTGACATATTTCCTCTTTGACTTCTTCCACTTGAACTTTCGTGTACGACATAGTATAGAGGTCATCAAAGTACTACATAAGAAATTATTACTTCAGTATATGCATGATGTTATTAAATGTAGAAATCATACAAAATTATTCTAAGTTATAAATCCATACCGTGCTTGGAATCTCTACTTGATTTTTATGAAGGATTTCTTTCATAAACCTCAAGCAAAAGTATCCGCAATCTACATCGTTATTCTGTAACGGACACTGCATAGAAAAACAGAATATATTTTATAGTTGTCGTGTAATTTTATCAAGTAACATTATTATTATAAGCAACTAATTTTGTACCTGCACTTTGATCCAAGTAATATTTGATGATTTACTCCGGGGTACCTGTGCGTCCCTTTGACTACGAAATATTTGTATTGATCTAAGAAAATAAAAACATATATTTAGATCAATCTCACAGAAATAATTAAATATATAAATATACACGAATAGTTAGAACGATCTCACTTACTGATCAACAGTTTCTTTCATAGCGGGATAGTTAGTCCATTCCCCGTCTACCGAATTCAGAAAGTACACAACTTCTTTAATCGGATCGATAGCCAACAACAACCAGTGTTTTCTAAAAATTTAAGCAACAGTTTAGAAGAAAAGTTTCTACGCAAAATAAACAAAGATATATTAGAATAAATGAAAAACTCACCCCACTGGAATAGTGTTATACGGCAAAATAAACAAGCTATCTGGGTTGCCGACGTAGGCCGTGTATCGATTCACTAAGTACTCCCTAACTGAACCCGGTTCCCTGACAATTGTCGCTCCGCTGACAATATGGGCAGACAAGAAATGGAAGCGTCTTGCCAATACAGTCTCGCGCATTTTTTTATCGTACAACAACCTTAAATAAAAACATATAAACATTAGACTATTTTCATTGAAATGTGTAAATAAATTGTTCAACTAATTAAATGATATATTTATCGGAATACCGGATGTATGCGTGAACATTGCCGATGCCTAATTCACCATGCGTCATAATCTCAGTCATTTCGTCCAATCCTATCGTTTCTTGGCAGTCAAGACCAAAGATATCTGCATCCATAAGGATTGTACGAATACCACCTGACTTCAAATCTGAGGTTTCCAAAAGTACTCCAAGTGTATTCCGATATCGAGGTACAAAAACGCCTCTTCCCCCGCCTCTTCCCCCCTTATGCATTGACTTTTTCGGGGGTGGTCTGCTACGAACAGGCTGGGTCACTTGTTGTGACACTTTCGCAGATACCTAACAATCATATAACTTAGGTAAATTATAAAATCGTTCAGTTTTAAATTCATATCATATAATAAACAATTTAAGTGTACCTCTGGAATTGATGCCATAGACTCGCCGCCTTGCTGCAAAATCTCCTTACCCTTATTAGCGGGTTTTGTAGGAGGCTAATATTAAAAAATAATTAACTTAACGGTTCAGAATTGACATTTGAAATCTAAATGATTCATATTAACGGTTTTAAACTTACCTCATCATCAATGAAAATGAGGTCCAAGGGCCATGCAACAAACGACCCTACCGCGTCTCGCACCGATCTTATATCCAAGGCCACGTCAGGTACCGGTACCAACACATCGGGATCAATAGGATAATCTACTGATACTCTCAGGTGTCCAGCCGGGATCGGTGTATTATGAATTAAATCTCCCAAAGTGTTGTACACTTTTCCCTTGCCAACAAGGTGATAATCTGATGCCATTACGTATAGTTGGCAAGATGAAATGCCCTAAACCAATATGCATACATATTACTTTTAATTCAATAATAGAAAGAGGTGGAATAAAAATGAGAAACTTGAACAATAGAGATTTATCAATATATTTATAATTACCTCAGGAAATTTATTCTGACGGTTGATACTAGCGTTGTCACTAGTTTCTTTCGCCATTGCCGCATTGCCCTTTTCCCTCATTAATACCTCTTTATCTCTTTCCAATGCATTGACTTTTGCTTGTAATTCCATAAGTACATTCATCACTTCTGCATTGGTAGGATTTCTTTTCCGATGATGCTGGTAGAAAGAGGTTGGAGTCACACCGTGACCTTTACCCCTAACCCGACCGGAATACTCAGGAACATTCAGTGCTTTACTAAGTACGCTCCTCGTATCCTGGTCGTCACCGGTGGACTCCGTTTGTGACAATGTCTCCTGAAAATAATGGAGATAAAAAAATCAATTAAATAGTCATAAAAATTTGATTTAATTAAAGACACAATGTTATACTTACGCATTCATCATAAATTCTTAGAACACTTGGATCAACAGCTTGATTCTTGCCCACACGGGCTTCCTTCCACAACAAATGTGCTGGAAGTGAGGTTTCATCACTTTTCGTCTCCTCTAACTATGCATAGAAACAAACGGTTAGATCGTCAAATACAACACATTTAGACAATTAATAAGAACATATCATTTCTATTTATTACTTACAATTTTTTCCTCTAAGCGCGCATATCCCAAACGCCCTTTTTTGTATGGGTACGCGGGCTTTGATGCTCTCTCACTATTTTTGGCACTCTTTTGCCGGAATTCGTCATCTCTTTGTCTAATAAACTCAGTCCAATCTTCTTGTTTAATGAAAAGATTATACTTTTCTGGCCTTCCGGCCGGGAACTCTTCCAGCCACTTTCCTTTGTCATCCTTAAGATAGGTGTTCGTCAACAGATTTTTCCACCCTCTAAATCTTTTCCCGGCCAACCCAAGTATGAAGCCTTTACGCTCATCTGGAACGTTAAAAGACCGCTGCGTATAAACCATATAAACATATAAGTAATTTAAAAACCATATAAACCATATAAACATATAAGTAGTTTAAAAACCATATACACCATATAAACTTATAAACTTATAAACATATAACCATATAAACCATATAACATACATACCTTAACATCTTCCCAAAACATTTCTTTTCCTTGCTTCAATGCTTCACATTGTTTCGCATTCCATCTAGATATGGAGATTGGCACATGCATACGAACAAGTGTACCAACGTAGCTTGTGAATTTTGAAGCATTAACCCCAACTAATTGATTTGAATGATTCCAATCTACATTATATTTCACTCCCTTATCTCTAGCACGAATGATTTCGCGCATTATGGTGATGCCTCGTGCAACATCATTTGCTGAAGTATCATCCGCTGCATGATTTGTTTCTTGTGAGTTTTCATGATCTTGTTGGTTTCCTGGTGGATTTTCTTGTTGGTTTCCTTGCGGGTTTTCTTCATTGCTAGCCATTAGACCTGTAACAAAAGTCAAACAAGCACATTAGTACACTACATGAAAATGGATAGTCGAAAAAGATATGAATAGCACTAAAGGAACTCAAAATTGAATAAAATGCTAAAAAACCAAACTTGCAAGAAATAAACCTCACCATCAGCTCCGGAAACATTGTTCTACTAATTAAGCACAAGCACATTCGCAAAAATTCAAAACGGTTCAAAAGATATGCCAAAAATTCAAAACATTATTCACATATTACTTACAATATTAGGCTATAATTATAATAATACCTTTTTCACTAACGTCTCTTTCTTTTCTTGGTAGCAATATATTTTACGCTTCTGTTAACAACTCGGATGGTTGGATTGATCCAAATACCCTCATTATGATCATCTCTAGTACAAGGTTCATTCTCATTTTGATCGTTTCTTGTACAAGATTCAATGCCAACGCCAATATCACCTTGATCTCCAATGTTTTCATCAATTACTTTGTTAGACAAAAGCACTATAGACCATTTCGTACTTGTCGGATCATTGACATAGAACACTTGTTTAGCCTGAGAGGCTAGAATAAAAGGTTCATCTTTGTACCCCACCCTATTGAGATCCACTTGCAAAAATCCTGACTTATCCATTCGTACGCCATTATTATTTTCAACCCACTTGCAATCAAATACAGGAATCTGAAACTTCCCGTAATCAAACAACAAAATGCGCTCGATAACCCCAAAATATGACAGATTTGCAAATTTCGGGTTTAAGTCATTCGCACTTGATATGTGCATCGCTTCAGCTACCAAGGTAACACCACTATTCTGCATAGTACTTTTATCATCCTGTTCTTTGGTATAAAATGTGTATCCATTAATTGCGTATGCGCTATAAGAAAACACAATCATACTTGGACCATATGCTAAACATCTCAACCTTTCTGTTACTGAAGCAGGATCCGAACGATACTTTGAATAAATTTGTTCCTTAAACCACGGTATGAAACTTCGATTGTGCTCTCGTACTATCCAATTCTCATTTCTATTCAGATTTAAACCTCGAAGAACACCCTTGTGCATTTCAGCATACGGCTCAACCTCAATCTCATTGTGCAGAACATACAAATGCACCTGATCCCGTTCGACCATTGACACTGTCACAACTTTATTTCCAATTAGTCTTTTTCCTTCTTTTTTCTCGACAATATGAGATTTGGGGAGTCCAATTGATTGAACATTTGACAGATATTCAGTGCAAAACTCAACCGCTTCTTCAACAATGTATCGTTCCGCAATACAACCCTCCGGTCGACTTCGGTTTTTCACGTACCCTTTTAAAATTTTCATATAACGTTCAGCAGGGTACATCCATCTCATATAAGCTGGTCCGCACAACTGTGTCTCTTTGACAAGATGAACGACTAGATGAACCATTATGTCAAAAAACGAGGGAGGAAAATACATTTCAAGCTCACATAAAGTAACAACCACCTCTTTTTGCAATGTTGGTAAGATCGCAGGATCGATCACCTTGCTGCATATTGACTTGAAGAAAAAACACAACTTAGTTATTGCGCTCCTTACTTTTTCTGGCAGAATAGAACGTATACCTATTGGTAGAAAATGTTCCATTATAACATGGCAATCATGAGTCTTTAAACTCTTTAACTTTAGGTCTTTCATTGACACAAGTCTTCTAATATCTGATGAGTAGCCTTCTGGAACTTTAACTTCACTGAGGAACTTACACAATATTTTCTTCTCCTTTCTAGATAGAGTGTAAACAGCAGGTGGTAGATATGTGCGTCTTCCTTTCGTCACGGGTGCCAATTCAGTTCTAATTCCCATGTTTAACATGTCCTTCCTTATGTTAATGCCATCCTTAGACTTTCCTTGTATATTGAGTAACGTACCAATGACACTATCAAATACATTTTTTTCAATATGCATAACATCGAGGAAATGTCTTACGTACAACGACTTCCAATATGGAAGTTCAAAAAAAATCGACCTCTTCTTCCACCCACTCGTGACAAGTCTATGTGCAAAAGGCTTGCCAAACTCAGTACTCACATCTTTCACCTTTTCAAAAATCTGATCACCTGTCAACATATGTGGAGCTCTACCGTGTTCTGCCTCTCCATTGAATGCCTTTCTCCACCCACGATAGTGATGATTAGAATTTAAGAATCTACGATGACCGAGAAAAACATTCTTCTGACAAAAGTTCAATCGCATCGTATCGGTTTCATCTTCACAAACAGGACACGCTTTTTGACCCTTAATGCTGTACCCTGATAGATTTCCGTACGCCGGAAAATCATTAATTGTTCCAAACAACATCGCCCTCAAGTTGAAACTTTCTTTCCTATACCCATCGTAAACCTCCACACCGGTCTCCCACAAAAACTTCAAATCTTCGACTAAGGGTGCCAAGTACACGTCTATGTCATTCCCTGGTTGTTTGGGCCCAGAAATTAACATAGATAGCATCATGTACTTACGCTTCATACATAGCCACGGAGGTAGGTTATATATCATAAGAATCACAGGCCAGGTGCTATGCGAGATACTTTGAATACCATGCGGGTTCATTCCATCAGTAGACAACGACAAGCGAAGATTTCTTGCTTCTTTTCCAAATTCAGGATAATCAATATCAACTTTCGTCCACTGTGGTGAGTCTGCCGGATGTCGCAACTTCCCATCAATAATTCTTTCATCTGCATGCCAAGTCAAGTGTCTTGAATCGGTCTCACTACGATACATGCGCCTAAATCTCGGAATTATAGGAAAATACCATAACACCTTTTCCGGAGACAACTTTTCCTTATATCGAGGGGCACCGCATTTAGGACACTCATTTAACACTGCGTACTCGTTTCGAAATAAAACGCAATCTTTTGGACATGCATGTATCTTTTCATAGCTCATGCCAATAGAGGACAACATCTTTTTGGCCTCATACGTTCGATTGGGAAGAACATTATCCTCTGGTAGCATTTCTTTCACGAGGGCTAATAACTGTGTGAAACTTTTATCCGACCATCCGTTGTCCGCCTTTAAGTTGTACAACTTTAACACCGCAGACAATCTTGTGAATTTTGTACAACCATCATACAACGGTTTCTCTGCATCGCTTACCAACCTCTCGAACATTTTGGGACAATCCTCAAGATCTTCTTCAAGCGCTTCTGCAATCTCTTCGACTCGATCATAATCGTATGCGTCTGCGAAATCCTCATTTGAAGCATACGTCGTATTATAACTCGATTCAACATTCCCGCTACTTTTCTCACCATGCAAATTCCAACATGCATAACTTCTATCAATTCCATGCATCAGTAAATGCGATTCCAACTGAACCGCGTCAACCCGTCTCCCATAACAGCATCTCAAGCAAGGACATATCATTCCATTGGGTTCTCTGGCGTGCGCAACGGCAAACTTAACGAATTCTGATACCCCATCCTCATACTCTTTCGACAATCGATTGGCAGTCATCCATTTTTTATCCATGGTTTGACTATAGCAACTAATTAGTCACGCAACTATAGCAAAATAATAATTAATTACCTGTAAAGAAATTCAACATATCAGGTAATCAAATTCATAGTTATTCTTGCCTCACCTTAAGCATGTGCTAAACAACTCATCACTAATTACTAACTAGTGAAGTCGGATACTAGTGATTCAGTCTTGGATACAGGTAATAACAATTATATTCAAACAATAGTGAAGTCGGATTTCAAACAATTATATTCAGTCCTTATCTTACAAGTTAGCTTTGTCAAGTCTTAGTTAGGTTCATTAACATTCCTTCCCTGCCCAATCCCAGATGGTTCCCTAACTCAATAGTCTTGTACCATGCCATCAATAGCTTCAAAAATATTCACCATCATCTACCTTTCAAAGGGCTTACGCATACCTATATTGTTGGTGTAGGGCCTTTATCCTCCCTTCACTTATTTAATATAAGAAAGTAAGCATATAACTACTTAAATATATGTGTTTTCAATGCGAACATGTATACCATGATGTTTAATTAACATAATAATGTTCTAAAGCTATTGGTTTTGCCTATAACAATTTTATATAATTAATTATATGCTCTCATATCATATCTAGCTGTTAGATGATGATCTCGTGATTATAATAAAACCTGGTGTCTACTTAGTCTTATCAACTTTAAAAATATTGTTCTTGATATTTATCAGATATTTAGTTTTAAAAACTCTTAAATTTCTCACACCAACTTTAAATTTCTTTCACTAACTTTTATATTTATTTAATTATTATTTTAATAATCTCTCCCACTAACTTCTCACCAACTTGATTCATTCTTTATTATTTTCTCTGTTGTCTATACAATTTTCCTTTTGCATTAGTATAGTATTAAAATAACTAAAGTCCTAACCCAATTGAATACTAGGACTGACTTAAAAAAAACCAAAATTCAACCGCGCCAAACTGCACTGTATCTAAAAGAAACAAACCGTGATGAATAGTTCACAAACTGAATTGAACCAAGCTGGTTAAATTCGGTCCGTGAACTGACAATCACAGTTCGGTTGTTTTTGGTGCGATTTAGTTTGGTTTTTGGTTTTTCTTAACAGCTCAAGGAATAGGCAACTCAAAGCCCACCCTTCTGTGTTGCAGAATAATCAATACTTCCTGAACAATAACATGAACAGCTATATAAAGTAAAGTTCATTTTCTAAACACAGAATTCCTCCACCCTTCAATCACATACTTCAACATGTGATCCACTTTCTATTGCTAGAGGTGACAGCCTGATAGAACAAAGCTATAATTCCATATCTTCAAGACTTCTAGTAACATATAAGCATGATCAAACACTCAAAATATGAATGACAGTGAAATGGATTATGGCAAGCAGAGAGTTAATGAGAGAGATAGATAATAGATATATAGCTAGATGTATATTTGATAGGATAAAAAAACATAACATATTGTTATTTTACTAAGCTTCTTTTGTACTGTGACCTTCACCTTTTATCTTTCTGTTCATTGGGCTTGATTTTTGTATATTGTCTCAAGTAATATTCCATAAATAAAGCTTTCCACGCGCTACTTATATTTAGTATATTCATCAGAATAGATTGACCAATTTTCAAGTTATATTTGAGATTTCCATTTGTTGCACTTAAGATGCTACCTAAGTAATAAGAGCTTATCCTTGTGAACTTAAGGTACAGAGTTCAAATGAGATAAGAAGTTGCATTCCTTCCATATATATGAATCAAAATATAATAATCAAGATTAACTAAATCTTTAGAATAAACTTTTGATAAGTACACAAGGATAGGATGTTAAACCTTGTCATATTGTTTTCCATAAAATAGTTTAGTTCAAATTTATTAGATTATTAATATAGTATTAAAATTAACAGCTTCCCTACTCTTGATTAGTACTACTTAAAAGAACAAAGAAAAGAAG
This sequence comes from Vicia faba, assembly GCA_948472305.1. Lineage (NCBI taxonomy): Eukaryota > Viridiplantae > Streptophyta > Magnoliopsida > Fabales > Fabaceae > Vicia > Vicia faba. Next base: position 1,152,522,461 of record OX451741.1, on the reverse strand, counting down.
AAGAATTTCATTGCCTTGATGTAGTTATTTAAAATTCAAATCTGCCAGGTACCTGTCAAGTTTAAATTGAACACAGAGGTGTGTGGAAGGCACCAACAGATGTACATCATTGAACATAAAAACACAAAGAACACCAATCATATCATTTATCTAGTCAAACATGAAACCATAGGACCAAAGTAAATGTACCTTTTCAAAAAGTTAAATCAAAATTTACTGTTCCATGTGAAATTGTTTGAACCTTTTGTTATTAAATATTGCGTGATTTTTATTTGTTTTTGAACCATGAATATTAGATTCACGCAAGTTGTTTGAATCAGATTCACGTGTCTTAGTTTTACTAAAAGACTGTTTAGTAGTACCTAGTGCTATATAACCATTTTGTACCAGAATACAACACAACACAACCTAACACACTTCCATCCTTCAATCACTACTTTATTGTCCCTAGGAATCATCACTCACCACCCTCTACTCATCACTGAAATGGGAGGAAACAACAACCAAAGGAAATCAAAGTCATCATGGTCTGTTTTCAACATTTTCAAATCTAGTAGCAACAAGCAAAGAGGAGGAGGAGGGTACTATGATCAAGCTGCATATGCTAACAAAGTGTGGCCAAGTGATGAAGACAGAGGTAGTTGGGGTGTGGCTGATCCTGTCATTGACATGAGAGCTACAGCTTTCATTGCTCAATACAAGAAACGAATTTCTGAGTCCGAAATTCATCACTGTCAAGTTCAACCTGACCAGTAGAACTAAGCTTTTCTGTTTATCCTTTTTTTATTTGTTTGTTCTTAGTTTCGATAACGTAACACTACTATCCGACTCCTTTTATCTGTTCTACAATCTATTACAATACAAATACCAAATTCCAACATCGTTCTTCCCAGACTTTTTTTACCGGATCCGTACTAAGTGTTGCCTTTGACATTTTTACTATCGATGACTGACAATATATGAATGTCTATTAACGATTAATCACACATAAATCATCTAAAAGAGGGAAAAACACAAATGAACACCAACAACTTAAGTACTTGTGAATTTTAAGCTAGTATACACCTAAAATTAGGACCCGTAAATCCAACTTCATTTTCCTAACCCTCTAACATACCCTTAATTAGGAACAATCATGTAGAACATTTCACAAACAGTTAATATGCAATATCTAAAACTAAGAAAAATGAGTAAGAATTCTTACCTCAAACCAAAGAAATGGAAAAAGTGAAATGAACTTTTAGAATCTTCCCTCTAACAAGTAACAGCCAACCTTCAAAATCCCTTGGGTTTCATTCTTGCTAACTGTTGAAGGGTTTTGTAATAACAAGAACAAACACTCTAGTCACGATGTACACCAAAAACAACAATTACAGAAGCACAGGCTTTAATGATAGGAACACTTACTTGGATTGAAAATTTGAATTAGTCGTGGGCCGAAGATTCGACGGTGATGGTGCTAGGCGTTTGGAGTTACAACGGAGGAGAAGATGAACAAACTGGGTTTCGTTTTCTGTAATGAAGAAATGAAGAAATGAAGAAGCTCTGAACGAAAGAAATGAAGAAGATTTAGGGATTTTTAATTTTATTATAAAAACAACCTACGAAAGCGCTTTTAAAAAGCGCTGGCATAGGTCCCCCTTTCAAAGCGCTTCTGAGGTAAAAAGCGCTTTCGTAGGTCCCCCTTTCAAAGCGCTTTTCAAAAGCGCTGGCATAGGGTTCCCTACCAAAGCGCTTTTCAAAAGCGCTTTCGTAGGTTAGATATTTCAAATACCTATGAAAGCGCTTTCTGAAAAGCGCTTTGGTAGGGAACCCTATGCCAGCGCTTTTAAAAAAGCGCCTTCGTAGGTTTCCCTTTTTTTTAATTTTGTTTTTTGTGAAGGCTATGGCAGCGCTTTTTCAATAAGCGCTTTAGTAGAGGCGCTGCTAAAACTTGTTTTTGGCGTAGTGCATGTTATGATTGTTTGAACTGATCTACCATTAAAGTAAGTACTTTGCCAACCAGATTTATCTGGACAGTTAACCAAGATATCCATCGAGATGTCTAAACTTGACATCTATTTTGAACCGAATAAAGCTTTGAAGTCATTATTATTCGCAAATTTCATAGATGAAATGACCCTGGGAACGTCAAAGTCATCATATACCTGGATAGTGTTCACAATCGGTTCATCCAACAATCTAGGAAGATAAGTTTGGCTAATTTTTGGGAATAAAGTTTGCTTGGTGATCAAAGTATCCATATATTTTAGATTCCCCACTACCAATAATTAGGCCGAATATGAAGTTTTAACTTTCAGCCTCATATTGGTCGCCACTATTACGAAAAATACATATAATCACGATTGTGAAAGTCCTATAATCATGGTTGAGCAACCATCGTGACATAACAGGTGGATGTAAGTAGGTTATTTACAACCATTGTCTATTGGCAGTGGTCATAAACTGAAAAGGCGCGCTACATATAACAATAATTATGATAAACAATCGTGGTGAAAGGTCAGCCAACATTTTTCATTGTTGCCACATGTTTTGCCAAAATTCATTGATAACTTTCATCACAATATATAATAGAATATTTTTAACACGACAACAACAAGAGCAACTAGAAAAACTAGAACAACAAGAACAATAACAAGATCAACAAGAACAACAAGAACAACAACAACAACAACAACAACAATAACAACATGAACAAGAACAACAAGAAAAACAATAACAATAACAATAAAACCAACAACAACAACAACGACAACAACAACAACAACAACAACAACGACAACAACAACAGGAAGACAACAAGAACAACAAAAAATAAATAATTAAATAAATAAAATAGTTAAATTAGAACATTTTACCTAACACAACACCAGCAACTAACATTGCTAGGTTAAATTCATGCTTTCCATTTCCCGTTCAATTTGGAGAAGAGATTATGAAGTTCAAAAGCCCGTTAATGGAATATATATATTTTAGTTTCGTTTATGAAAGAAATGGTGTTTTCAAGTTTGATTTAGTGGAGGAATAGTGTTTCATAAATGGAAAAAGTTTGGAGACAAAATGTGAAATTTGTCTAAGTACGTCTAGAATAAAAGTGAAACAACTAAGAGTGTTATATATCTTTAAAAAAATAAGAAGGCGTCACTTTTCACCACAATTGGAATTCCAAGTGTGGTGAAAAGTGGCTTAAAAATAAGTAAAAAATAAAAAATGTTAGTGCTGGGATTCAAACCCATGACCAGACGCCAATTTTTACCACGGTTGAAATTCCAACAGTGGTTAAAAGTGGCATATAAATAAGTAAAGAACCAAAAATGATGGTGATGGAACTTGAACTCATGACCAGACGCCACTTACCACCACAGTTGGAATTCCAACCGAAATTAAAAGTGACACCTTCATACTTTTCACCATAATTATTATTAAGAACCGTAGTGATTTTTTTAAATAAAATAGAATAAAATACAACCATATTGTTGTACCCCAAATTTTGCCCTCGCATTTTACCACAAGAAATCTCAGTTTCAGGCATTTCCTAATTTTTCAAACTGGCTCAAAGAATCGGTCAAACAGACTTTTCTCGTCAGTCAGGACACAATTAGGGTTTTACTGATTTTCAGGGCTCCGGAATGTTTCACACAGTTGGCTTAGGGTTTTGGTTGATTTTGACTCAATTTTGATCAGGTGAACGTTCTTTGGCATTTAATCAGGAATTAAGGTTTTTGTGGGCATATTCTCAGAAGGATTTAAATTCCACAGCACTTTGCAAGTTATTCCGAGATTCGGGTTGAATTCGCATTGTTTTGATTTAATCAGTAAAAGACTGCATTTGGGTTGAATTCACATTGGTTTGTTTGAGCCAGTCAAAAGATATATGCAGTTTGGATTTACAGTGCTTGGTAAGAAATCAGTAAGAAAGGAATGCGTCTGATCAGTTATTGCGTTTGACTGTGCGTTGCTTTGGATGATGGAGGCGCCAAGTTCATTTATTTCGATCAACGTAGAATCAATGTTTAGTTGATTATTTATTATTCTAAGGATTAAATATCTGAAATTTAATTTTCATTTATTTTAATTTAAGGAACTATAAATAATAAGTAAATAATTGAAAAGGGATAAAAAGAATTAAATGGATCAATAGAATTTTTATTTCATATTTAAACATTTGTTACAATTATTATTTAGATACAAGTATTCATTTACGAAGTATTTAAAATAATAACAGTTACAATGATTAAATAAAAAGAAAACTATCCTATTTTTTCTAATTCTTCAGTCTTCATTTAGTACCCCTCTCCATTCAAGTATTCATCTGCAAAAGAAAAGAGAAAAGTCAAATAACAGTTAAATTAAATTGAAAAGACAGATAAAAGAAATTCATCATTAAGGGCCACTGATTGGGATCAGTTAACCCTCTCTGCAAATCACAGGATTTCTCCCGGTTCACAAAGAGGGAAGAATTTTATTTGCTAATCATGAATGCAAAGTTGAGAAAAAAATGCAAAGTGTCAAAACTGCATAAATTCAAAATCTCAAACTCCAAGTTCAAACCCAACTAAGAATCAAATTGCAACTTTCTGTCAAAATGCAAGGTGTCAAGCTTGCTGTCAAATGCCAAAAGGTATAAGTTACTGCACAAAGATATCAAAGAAGATAAAAAGTACAAAAGTTGTCAAAGAAGAGATAAGATATGCAGAGGAAAACTATTGTGCAAGCAAGCATATTGACTTTTCATCATTTCCCAATGGCCCTTTCAGAAGAAGTACAGAAAAGAAACATAGTTTAATATTCAACTGTACTGAGAGAGAAGGGTGGAGAGATAAACGAATGCAGGTTTTTAGGCTTTAGGCAGGCATAGATAGAAACATATACAAAAAATCTAAACACAGTAGAAAAGAGGAGGAGAAACCAACACAAAAAAAAGATACAAACTGCTAAGCATTAAACCTGAAGAGGCCAAAACCAGCAGTAAAACCGGAAAAGCCTCACAACCAGTATATACACCAAACCAAGTCCAAGCCTTAAGGACAACCCTGCCTGAAGCGAACTTGCCCACTGAAAAACCATAAAACATGAAGCACTAAACCTACCTACTGTCAAAAACCAAACCTGCATTAACTTTACCTCCAAAAGCCTCATCCTGCCTGAAGCTTTGAAACAAGCCTAACATAAAACCTGTCAAGCCTCAGCATCATGCCTGCCTGAAGCTTTGAAACAAGCCTAACATAAAACCTGTCAAGCCTAAGCATCATGCCTGCTTGAAGCTTTGAAACAAGCCTAAGCATAAACCTGCAAATGGCCTAAAAACCCAAAGCCAGAACTGATAAACACCAAAACTATCAAACACCTTAAACCTGCAAGCATAACCTGCGCAAGACCTGCAGAAGCCTTAACCACCAAACAGTAAAGCCAAAAATTGTTCCAAACCTTTCAAAACATCCAAACCCACAAACCCTCAGATTTACATCATCATAGGGTGTTTCAAGAACCATCCTAAGCCAACATTAGGAAAGCAATAGCAAGGCCAGAAAGAGAAGAGAGAGCATATTCAAAAGGCAAAGGTATCAACCATCATCAAAAAGAGGCAACTCAATGTCAAAACCCTCGAGCCCTCAGTGAATACATCATTGGGCAAAAAGCAACTATAAAGCTCAACAATCAAAAGGCAATATGTTCAAAGGCAATCAAGAAGGCAACTCAAAGCAAAGTACCAAGGCAACAAATATTCAAAAGCATACCAAACTCAGAGGCGACAGAAGTAAGCAACGTAAGCAACGAGTACACAGAAAGAGAAGAAGAAAAGAAGACATGTGTATCAAGCCTTCAGATTGACATCATAAAGCTTAAGAAAAGTACAGAAATACCAGGGTCACCAAGAAGTTGAGCTCATCGTGCAATTCCTTCATCGTCGGGCCTCAACGCCTCCAAAATCCCTCTTCCGCCATCTCCAAAGGTAGTACTCTTATACCTCCTTACATGCATGTCAATAACGAAAGAAAATATAAGTCGAAACCCAAATTGAAATTAAAATCAAAAGAGGAACAAAACCCTAATGCATTTGAGATTGAAATCGTACCCTATAACGTGGTCTGGTTGGTCTACGGAGGGTGAAAGGGGGATGATGGCGTTTATTGGCCTTGTATGAAGGAGTTGCACTCAAGTATCCATGGCAAGAGATGAACGATTGGAGAAAGACGAACAAGTGAACGAACGGCGCGCTGCTCACGAAACCCTAAAGCCTTGTCCCAAATGAAAACATTCAGTGAACCCTAACAAAAAACCTTTGTCTCAACTCTGGGCCTAACCTGTTTCCAATACCAAGCCCAACGCATTCATCTATTCTTTTAGTTCTTTTACATAACCTAATTTTCTTTTATTCTCTCCTTAATAAACTTAAACAAACACTTTTTTTCTTTACAATAATTCTTTTTATTACTAATAAAATACATTTGTTCAATACTTAATTAATTGAAAATACATCTTTTTCTTTAAACATATAATTAAAATATTTTTCTTATACTTAATCAATACACTTTTCTATATACCTAATTTAGTTAATTTAAAACACTTTTGAATATATATATTAAACACATATACATAAAAATACATTTTATTACACAATATAATTAAGATTGAAAACATTTTTCTTTTCCTTTAGTTAAAATTTTCTATTTGTACATAATAGATAAATACATTTTTGCATAATTTAAATTTTAAACATTTAATTAAAATATTCTCTTTTTTGTATATAATAAACTAAGATACATTTTTATACATAATTTAATTAGAATTTAAAGCATTTGTTTAAAACATTTCTTTTTGTACATATTAAGAAAATACAAGATTATTAATTAAATTAAATAGACATTTAATTTTTCTTTAGGTCAAAATAATACTCAATACACATTTAATTTCACATTGTCGCACCTGTAAATAATTACATACGCATATATTTGTACACTTACGCAATACATTGCTCCTATACACACTTGTCTATCTCATACATTGATATACGTTATTTACATTTGATCGCAAATTAGATTTGGTTGTAACTTATTGGATACTATAAGTCTCATCCCCATTCATAAATTTGTACCCCCACTCCCGGATACTTATTTTGTAATAGCGTAGATTTTACATTTTCGCAATTTACCGCTTTCAATTATACCATGATTAGACCTAGGATTTGCATGTACCTAAAATCAAACGCTAGATAACCTAATACAAGACAAATACATGAAATCAATACACAATCACATTTGCACCCCCTATGGTAATCCCACATCTTGCCTTCCAAAATGGGCCATGCTTGCACGTCGAGTATCTTTGGCAAAACAAATTCAAATGATCATAAGTCCCTCGATGACGCTTTCGAATGTTGCCTAAAACGGAATGATCATAGTCCCTTCAAAGCAAATTGCCAAAGACACTTGGCACCATTGCATTCATGGTCCATACGATGACCCGCGCCCGTCCCGAATAAACTTCCTAAACGCAAGATTGTCCACCAAATTCAATGGTGGAACAAAATTGTTAAAAAGGGGTTAAAACATAACAAAAACCTTTGAGTACAATAGGGTAGATAAAACTCTTAGTTACTTGAGATCAACTTGCAAAAACACTTGCCTTCTTTTCAAAAACCACAATCCACAATACTTTCAAAAACAAACTCTCAAAACATTTTGAAACATCTTTTCGAAAAGATACACGCCTTTGTAAAATATTCGAGTAAAGAATTGTTACAAGGTTAGCCTAAGACAAGGCATCTCTTCAAAAACATTTTCAAAACACATACACACACCATAATTTCAAGCAATCGAAAATCAAAGCAAGTGATCTAAAAAACCAAGTAACTAAGAGCCCATGGATAACCATGGATGAAAAGGGTGCTAATACCTTCCCTTTTCATAATCTACCCCCCGGACCCACGAAATATCTCAAAAGGTTTTTGCTGTGCTTTTTCAACCTTTCCTTTAGGATAAAATAAAAAGTCGGTGGTGACTCTTGCTCAACCGCACAAGTGCGAATACGAACGCAAAACCATAGTCAAGTTCTCCCACCGTATCACAGAACTGGCGACTCTGCTGGGGACAAATTTAAAAGTGGGGTTACCTTAGGGTTTAGATCACCTTTACTTTCTTGCTTTGATTGACTTGATTGATTTATCTTTTGGGTCCTTGTTTGGGTTTGTTGTAAATCCTCCACCCGGATTTGGGGCACCTTTTTAGGTAAATAGCAAAAAAAACTGCGAGGGAACTGTGCGGGGTATACCGACATGGTTGAAGCAGTAAGCTATGTTAGTGCGACATATTTGTGAGTACCGGTAACCCTTGAGTAGTCAAGGAGAGTACGGGGCCGATGTGTGATGTCATGAAGCACTAAAAAACTCTTAGAACCTTAATTGACCATCTTAGCCTTTTTAAGGGTAGTGAGATGACCGACTTTGGTGCAGTCCGAAGTTGGTAGATCCTCGATACTACACTCTTTTGAGGATTGTTTTCTTGGAATATTTTGGTCGCCAGTAAGTGGCTAAACCGAAACAATGAACACAGAAAACAATCCAATGATATTGAGCTCCTTAGAACCCGGTTTCTATTTTAGGACAGGATGAGCCAACTAACTTCAAGAGGGTACTTACCTGAACCTCATGCAAGCCTAAACCTAAGGACTTGTTTGCTTTGTGTGAATATGTTTTCCTGTATATACACTCACTTGCTCTTGTGCATACATGTACATAACATCATGACATCATACCATAGCATTTTCAATAACCATTTCAAGGATCTTGAGGGTTCTTTTGATCCAGGGTCACGTTGAACCAGACGTCTACCAAGGGGCAAGAGGTTTCTCCTCTAAACAAAGCTCTCCAGTCAAAATTCAAGAACAACAACTTGAATCAGTGGCTATGACCCACTCGACATGGTGAGCTTGATTCTCGTGGAAAGACATCCACCGATACAAAGTTCTCCAGTCAAAGTTCAAGTGCAACAACTTGAATCAGTGGCTATGATCCACTCGACATGGTGAGCTTGATTCTCGTGGAAAGACATCCACCGATACAAAGTTCTCCAGTCAAAGTTCAAGTGCAACAACTTGAATCAGTGGCTATGACCCACTCGACATGGTAAGCTTGATTCTCGTGGAAAGACATCCACCGATACAAAGTTCTCCAGTCAAAGTTCAAGTGCAACAACTTGAATCAGTGGCTATGACCCACTCGACATGGTGAGCTTGATTCTCGTGGAAAGACATCCACCGATACAAAGTTCTCCAGTCAAAGTTCAAGTGCAACAACTTGAATCAGTGGCTATGACCCACTCGACATGGTGAGCTTGATTCTCGTGGAAAGACATCCACCGATACAAAGTTCTCCAGTCAAAGTTCAAGTGCAGCAACTTGAATCAGTGGCTATGACCCACTCGACATGGTGAGCTTGATTCTCGTGGAAGGATATCCACCGGTGCAAAGTTCTCCAATCCAAGAGCAAAGCTCAACCTCTAACATTTTCTTGTGTTTACCCCAAGAGATCCTTGAAAGCATGCATCCACATATCATGCATCGCATTTTGACAGTCTTTCCTTTTTCAGGTTTCCTTACTCTCCTGCTGTTTATTTCAGCAAGAGATGGCGCTAGAGAGGTCTGTCAAAGACATCCAAGACCAGACTGCTCAGCTGCAGGAGATGTTCCTGAACTTGTCTTTGGGGCAAGAAGAGATGAAAGCTCTCCTCACGAAGGGGTTGGAGAATTCCAACAACGCCAGGAGTGATCAGCTTGCAGAGCTGCAGTTTGATCTGACAACCTTGAGGACCCAAATGATGGGACAGTTGGTGGGCCAGATGGCTCTCATCCAAGACCTATCTCAAAGACAAGAGGAACTCAGAGTTCTTGTCCGCCAACTGCTTCTAAACAACCAACTGGGGCAAGCATCTGAGGTTGAAGAGCAAGTCACCGCTCAACCTCCATCCACTCAAGCAGACAAGGGGAAAGCTCCTTTGCTTGCTTCAGGGTCACAAGCCCATCAACGACCTCGCCAGCGTCAACGGGGTAATCGGCATAAGCAAGAAACGTCGAGAAGACAGTTCACGGAGACTGAAATACCATCATTCTTCATACTGAAGCGCCTGATGGAGGTCAACTTGCTTACCTTAAAGGATCCTCCTCAGAAGCCCAATATCTCCTCTCCTCACTATCATCCCGATGCATTTTGTGTTTACCACTCCTACAGCCCGGGACACGACACCAACGACTGTTGGGCCTTGAAGAACAAGATTCAAGATCTGATCGACATTGGAGTGCTGGAATTCATGCCAGACGGCGAGATGAAAATCTTCCGTTAAAGGGTTCTCCGCTTGAAGTGACGAAGCTCAAGCTGAAAGACTTTTGCTTCTTTTTGAATTTTCAAAGTTGTAATTTCTTTTGCTGTCAAACAATTATCTGTTGATGTTAAACTCTGTGTTCATTAATGCATTGCATATGTTTGTCTTGAATTCATCCATTCGTTTCACTACTATTATGCTTTTCTTTATGATATTTGACTCTTGATAAAAAGCTATAAGCCTTTAGAGGGAGGATGACGAAACAATACTATGATATTATACAGTATGCTTTTAAACAGACCTTGCTGATGATGTACAGGCATTTCTTTCAATTCCCAAACACTGGAGTTATAAGGAAGTCAATCCCTAGTCAACCCCTTCGAGCCAAAGAAGTAGGAGTTTTCTGTTCTAAACAATCAAAACCTTTGATATAAACCTGGGGCAGGGTAGTATCTCAGTTAATTCAAAAGAAAATGCGCATTGAAGTCGCAAACTCTCAGTTCGTAATACAACAAACGATGTCAAAAAAAAAGAAAGCATTCCTTTGGAATCAAAAGACAAGGGTGGTTCCCTATCACATAGACAGTCAACCTCTCAAAAGAGAAAAAGCCCACTAAGCCAAAACCTATAAAGGAGGCTTAAGAAAGCTGGGGCATCCCGCTGACAGTAATCTCGGAAAACGGTAACAGTCAGGCAAAAGTTAGGGATAACAAATCAAAATCAAAATAGTGAGGTCATTACAAAATCCTCAGCAACATAAAAAATGTTGAAAAAGAAAAAAGGAGATGATGACTGCCTCCCCAAATTCAACCGGTGAACCATCGCCCAAAGGTCGTTCCAAACTCAAAACAGAGTGTGACGCACAATTAACTGAGCTTAGGTTGGAGAACATCACGAAGAGCGGGAGGGTACAAATATATTTTGAGCCTTTATCCTTTGTTTCTTAAACCGTGAACCAGGCCACGTTACAACCCTTTAAAAGTCCTAATTGAAGCAGGGGTTAGTTCGAAAGCATACTGTTACAAAAGGTATCCTGACTCCTGTAAGGCTTTACTCTAAATCTTATGTTGATTTGTCTTATAAAAAGTTTTCTTCTAAAAAACGCGTTTTTCAAAACCCCGAGACAAACATAAACTTTGCATTATTTGAATATCACTGTCTGCATTTGGCTTTTTGTTTAACAGCGAAGAAATTCATACAGCGAATGTTCGGAGGAACGAAAACTCTCTCAGTAAGTAAAAATCACTTCAAGAGGATAACACTTCCATTGCAAATCTCCTATCAACAAGGGGCATGACATGTCACAATTCAATTAACCTGGGGCAGTCCAGTCAAGGTCCAACAGATCTTTCAAAGTTCAGTTAACCTGGGGCAGTCCAGTCAAGATTTCAAGAAATCTCTCAATATGCAGAGTAATCTGATTCAAGATTCCTTCATCACCACTTGGGGCATTCGAATGTCAAAAGTGTTCAACATCAATTATCACCTTTCCAGACTCGATTCCTGTATCCAGCCAGGGCACGTCTGAAGAGTTCCAGATCAACACCTGTAACGAGCCAGGAAAACATCTGTGAACGACCGATTTTAGACCAACACCTGTAACAAGCCAGGAAATTATCTACATCACCACTTGGGGCATTCGAATGTCAAAAGTGTTCAAAAACCCGATGCAGCTTTACACGAGCTCATCATCAGGAAACCCTACACCGGTTCCCCTTCAAGACGTCTGAAAACAGTTTACGGATTCTTCCCAACAACGGATGTTAATCTACCAACTTGTTCAGATGCAACCATTGAAAATAGTTTACGGACGCTTCCCAACAACGGATGCTGCTCTATTGCTTATTCAATCTCAAGATTTCTGAAAACAGTTCACGGGTTCTCCAAGTAACGGATGTTAACCTATCACTTGTTCAGATTCTTCTCAAGACGTCTGAAAACAGTTTACGGATTCTTCCCAACAACAGATGCTAATCTACCAACTTGTTCAGACGCAATTTTTGAAAACAGTTTACGGACGCTTCCCAACAACGGATGCTGCTCTATTGCTTATTCAACTTCAAGATTTCTGAAAACAGTTCACGGGTTCTCCAAGTAACGGATGTTAACCTATCACTTGTTCAGATTCTTCTCAAGACATCTGAAAACAGTTTACGAATTCTTCCCAACAACGGATGCTAATCTACCAACTTGTTCAGACGCAATTTTTGAAAACAATTTACGGACGCTTCCCAACAACGGATGCTGCTCTATTGCTTATTCAACTTCAAGATTTCTGAAAACAGTTCACGGGTTCTCCAAGTAACGAATGTTAACCTATCGCTTGTTCAGATTCTTCTCAAGCTAACTCCACTCAGAGTCAAGCTTCATTATCCCCAACGAAGCTAAAACTTCAAATTATCAATCCCTAGCGGAGCCGGACTCTTGAACCTTCTCCCCACAGAGTTTTGGGATGGCAAATCTTGAGTTCCCCAGTGAAGTCGCCAGAGTTACTTCCCACCGAACTGAAGATTCTCAATCTTACCTCCCCAGCATGAGTCTACTAGTTTGGAGCTCCCCAGTAGAGGTCATCAGGAATTCTCTTCCCCAGCAACAGCCAAGGAATTATTTTCCCGGCAGCGGTCAAGATGTTTTTATCTTCGGCCATCTCAGATTCATTTATCCTCAGCAAGATAGCTCATCAGCTTACATGCGCATTCATCACATTCATGTCATAAACATTGATGTCACATACATTGCATCATGCATCATAACATTGCATACAACTAACCCTTTACTTTTTCAGGTAGGATCAGTCGACAGACAAAGATCACCTCCCGAGATTCATCCAGAAATAGTTCAGATGTGACCCGGACACGGCGACATTCTGATACTTATTCCAGATCCATTCAAACGCATCATCAGGAAACCCTACGCCGGTTCCTCTTCAAACTTCAAGACTTCTGAAAACAGTTTACGGATCCTTCCCAACAATGGATGTCAATCTACCAACTTGTTCAGATGCCAACTTTTGAAGACAGTTTACGGGCGCTTCCCAACAACGGATGCTGCTCTATTGCTTATTCAATCTCAAATAGTTTACAGATTCTCCAGACATGGATGTCAATCTATTGCTCATTCGGACCCCCAATTCAGAGATGTTCCAAAACATGGGTGGCTTTCTGATACTTGCCCACTCACCATTGACATACAGTTCAACATGTCCAGATGGCATCTATAAGCCCATCCTCCTACCAACGGTCGCCAAATGGCATCTCTAAGCCCATTATCAGATGGCATCTCTAAGCCCATCCCCCGACAAGATTCTATTGCACCAGATGGCATCTTTAAGCCCATCACCAAATGGCATCTTTAAGCCCATTCACCTCTACCATCACATCGACGAGTGCAAATTTTCGGGGTACTTTAGTGTCCAATCTTCTTTTACCTTCAAGTCGCGAAAGGCAAACTTGCCAATCTAACTCTTCAGGTTCAAGAAGATTGAACAGGGGCAACTATTGTACCCCAAAATTTGCCCTCGCATTTTACCACAAGAAATCTCAGCTTCAGGCATTTCCTGATTTTTCAAACTGGCTCAAAGAATCGGTCAAACAGACTTTTCTCGTCAGTCAGGACACAATTAGGGTTTTACTGATTTTCAGGGCTCCGAAATGTTTCACACAGTTGGCTTAGGGTTTTGGTTGATTTTGACTCAATTTTGATCAGGTGAACGTTCTTTGGCATTTAATCAGGAATTAAGGTTTTTGTGGGCATATTCTCAGAAGGATTTAAATTCCACAGCACTTTGCAAGTTATTCCGAGATTCGGGTTGAATTCGTATTGTTTTGATTTAATCAGTAAAAGACTGCAATTGGGTTGAATTCACATTGGTTTGTTTGAGCCAGTCAAAAGATATATGCAATTTGGATTTACAGTGCTTGGTAAGAAATCAGTAAGAAAGGAATGCGTCTGATCAGTTATTGCGTTTGACTGTGCGTTGCTTTGGATGATGGAGGCGCCAAGTTCATTTATTTCGATCAACGTAGAATCAATGTTTAGTTGATTATTTATTATTCTAAGGATTAAATATCTGAAATTTAATTTTCATTTATTTTAATTTAAGGAACTATAAATAATAAGTAAATAATTGAAAAGGGATAAAAAGAATTAAATGGATCAATAGAATTTTTATTTCATATTTAAACATTTGTTACAATTATTATTTAGATACAAGTATTCATTTACGAAGTATTTAAAATAATAACAGTTACAATGATTAAATAAAAAGAAAACTATCCTATTTTTTCTAATTCTTCAGTCTTCATTTAGTACCCCTCTCCATTCAAGTATTCATCTGCAAAAGAAAAGAGAAAAGTCAAATAACAGTTAAATTAAATTGAAAAGACAGATAAAAGAAATTCATCATTAAGGGCCACTGATTGGGATCAGTTAACCCTCTCTGCAAATCACGGGATTTCTCCCGGTTCACAAAGAGGGAAGAATTTTATTTGCTAATCATGAATGCAAAGTTGAGAAAAAAATGCAAAGTGTCAAAACTGCATAAATTCAAAATCTCAAACTCCAAGTTCAAACCCAACTAAGAATCAAATTGCAACTTTCTGTCAAAATGCAAGGTGTCAAGCTTGCTGTCAAATGCCAAAAGGTACAAGTTACTGCACAAAGATATCAAAGAAGATAAAAAGTACAAAAGCTGTCAAAGAAGAGATAAGATATGCAGAGGAAAACTATTGTGCAAGCAAGCATATTGAATTTTCATCATTTCCCAATGGCCCTTTCAGAAGAAGTACAAAAAAGAAACATAGTTTAATATTCAACTGTACTGAGAGAGAAGGGTGGAGAGATAAAAGAATGCAGGTTTTTAGGCTTTAGGCAGGCATAGATAGAAACATATACAAAAAAGCTAAACACAGTAGAAAAGAGGAGGAGAAACCAACACAAAAAAAAGATACAAACTGCTAAGCATTAAACCTGAAGAGGCCAAAACCAGCAGTAAAACCGGAAAAGCCTCACAACCAGTATATACACCAAACCAAGTCTAAGCCTTAAGGACAACCCTGCCTGAAGCGAACTTGCCCACTGAAAAACCATAAAACATGAAGCACTAAACCTACCTACTGTCAAAAACCAAACCTGCATTAACTTTAGCTCCAAAAGCCTCATCCTGCCTGAAGCTTTGAAACAAGCCTAACATAAAACCTGTCAAGCCTCAGCATCATGCCTGCCTGAAGCTTTGAAACAAGCCTAACATAAAACCTGTCAAGCCTCAGCATCATGCCTGCTTGAAGCTTTGAAACAAGCCTAAGCATAAACCTGCAAATGGCCTAAAAACCCAAAGCCAGAACTGATAAACACAAAAACTATCAAACACCTTAAACCTGCAAGCATAACCTGCGCAAGACCTGCAGAAGCCTTAACCACCAAACAGTAAAGCCAAAAATTGTTCCAAACCTTTCAAAACATCCAAACCCACAAACCCTCAGATTTACATCATCATATGGTGTTTCAAGAACCATCCTAAGCCAACATTAGGAAAGCAATAGCAAGGCCAGAAAGAGAAGAGAGAGCATATTCAAAAGGCAAAGGTATCAACCATCATCAAAAAGAGGCAACTCAATGTCAAAACCCTCGAGCCCTCAGTGAATACATCATTGGGCAAAAAGCAACTATCAAGCTCAACAATCAAAAGGCAATACGTTCAAAGGCAATCAAGAAGGCAACTCAAAGCAAAGTACCAAGGCAACAAATATTCAAAAGCATACCAAACTCAGAGGCGACAGAAGTAAGCAACGTAAGCAACGAGTACACAGAAAGAGAAGAAGAAAAGAAGACATGTGTATCAAGCCTTCAGATTGACATCATAAAGCTTAAGAAAAGTACAGAAATACCAGGGTCACCAAGAAGTTGAGCTCATCGTGCAATTCCTTCATCGCCGGGCCTCAACGCCTCCAAAATCCCTCTTCCGCCATCTCCAAAGGTAGTACTCTTATACCTCCTTACATGCATGTCAATAACGAAAGAAAATATAAGTCGAAACCCAAATTGAAATTAAAATCAAAAGAGGAACAAAACCCTAATGCATTTGAGATTGAAATCGTACCCTATAACGTGGTCTGGTTGGTCTACGGAGGGTGAAAGGGGGATGATGGCGTTTATTGGCCTTGTGTGAAGGAGTTGCACTCAAGTATCCATGGCAAGAGATGAACGATTGGAGAAAGACGAACAAGTGAACGAACGGCGTGCTTCTCACGAAACCCTAAAGCCTTGTCCCAAATGAAAACATTCAGTGAACCCTAACAAAAAACCTTTGTCTCAACTCTGGGCCTAACCCGTTTCCAATACCAAGCCCAACGCATTCATCTATTCTTTTAGTTCTTTTACATAACCTAATTTTCTTTTATTCTCTCCTTAATAAACTTAAACAAACACTTTTTTTTCTTTACAATAATTCTTTTTATTACTAATAAAATACATTTGTTCAATACTTAATTAATTGAAAATACATCTTTTTCTTTAAACATATAATTAAAATATTTTTCTTATACTTAATCAATACACTTTTCTATATACCTAATTTAGTTAATTTAAAACACTTTTGAATATATATATTAAACACATATACATAAAAATACATTTTATTACACAATATAATTAAGATTGAAAACATTTTTCTTTTCCTTTAATTAAAATTTTCTATTTGTACATAATAGATAAATACATTTTTGCATAATTTAAATTTTAAACATTTAATTAAAATATTCTCTTTTTTGTATATAATAAACTAAGATACATTTTTATACATAATTTAATTAGAATTTAAAGCATTTGTTTAAAACATTTCTTTTTGTACATATTAAGAAAATACAAGATTATTAATTAAATTAAATAGACATTTAATTTTTCTTTAGGTCAAAATAATACTCAATACACATTTAATTTCACATTGTCGCACCTGTAAATAATTACATACGCATATACTTGTACACTTACACAATACATTGCTCCTATACACACTTGTCTATCTCATACATTGATATACGTTATTTACATTTGATCGCAAATTCGATTTGGTTGTAACTTATTGGATACTATAAGTCTCATCCCCATTCATAAATTTGTACCCCCACTCCCGGATACTTATTTTGTAATAGCGTAGATTTTACATTTTCGCAATTTACCGCTTTCAATTATACCATGATTAGACCTAGGGTTTGCATGTACCTAAAATCAAACGCTAGATAACCTAATACAAGACAAATACATGAAATCAATACACAATCACACTTGCACCCCCTATGGTAATCCCACATGTTGTCTTCCAAAATGGGCCATGCTTGCACGTCGAGTATCTTTGGCAAAACAAATTCAAATGATCATAAGTCCCTCGATGACGCTTTCGAATGTTGCCTAAAATGGAATGATCATAGTCCCTTCAAAGCAAATTTCCAAAGACACTTGGCACCATTGCATTCATGGTCCATACGATGACCCGCGCCCGTCCCGAATAAACTTCCTAAACGCAAGATTGTCCACCAAATTCAATGGTGGAACAAAATTGTTAAAAAGGGGTTAAAACATAACAAAAACCTTTGAGTACAATAGGGTAGATAAAACTCTTAGTTACTTGAGATCAACTTGCAAAAACACTTGCCTTCTTTTCAAAAACCACAATCCACAATACTTTCAAAAACAAACTCTCAAAACATTTTGAAACATCTTTTCGAAAAGATACACGCCTTTGTAAAATATTCGAGTAAAGAATTGTTACAAGGTTAGCCTAAGACAAGGCATCTCTTCAAAAACATTTTCAAAACACATACACACACCATAATTTCAAGCAATCGAAAATCAAAGCAAGTGATCTAAAAAACCAAGTAACTAAGAGCCCATGGATAACCATGGATGAAAAGGGTGCTAATACCTTCCCTTTTCATAATCTACCCCCCGGACCCACGAAATATCTCAAAAGGTTTTTGTTGTGCTTTTTCAACCTTTCCTTTAGGATAAAATAAAAAGTCGGTGGCGACTCTTGCTCAACCGCACAAGTGCGAATACGAACGCAAAACCATAGTCAAGTTCTCCCACCGTATCACACATATAAATATCATATATTATTTCGGGGTTGATTGAATAGGTGTGGTAATAACATGTTACAAAAAATATATTTTGTAGTTGTGTGTCGAGATAAATGTGAAAAACATTAAGATGCAAACAAATTCCCACCTGGTGGTGTCGTAGTATATAGGAGACACAGAAACCAAAGATTCTTTTTTATTGTTTTATGGAGCCATGACAAGAGAAATGTTGGTAAAAGTTAAATCTTATGAAATCTTGCATGTCTAAAGAGAGCATAATACCATGGAAGACTCCTTCTATAGCCAATCAAAGTGAGGCACAAATCTGAGGGTGAAGAACAAACCCATCACACAGAAAGACACCAAACAAAATTATACAATCGGTTAAAAAACAATAGTCCATTAACAGGGAACCAAAAAACAATTGTGAACTTAGAAACACAAAAAACACATATCTGAAAAAAGGCATAAATCCATGACTTGGAGAAGTAACCAAAATGCAGGTCGACGCGTCGACAATGCCAATCTAAAAGAAGAACAACTACACAGACGTCACTACGCCAAAAATAAGATTAGACAGCACACCTAAGGCAGCACTTCTTATCAAAAGTGATATTAAAAGTACATTTTAAAAACACGGAAGTTTTGTCCTATGCCTCAGACAGCGCTTTCTAGAAAAGAGCTGCCTAAGGGGGTGAATATTGTTTGATAAAGCGTTGCTAAAGGGGGTAGGTTCTGAAGCGCTACCTAAAGGGTGGGCTTACAAAGCGCTTTTCAGAAGCTTTTCCTAAAGGGTGGGTTTAAGCAGCGCTTTGTGAAAGCGCTGCCTAAAGGGGCTAATGTGAATTTATAAAGCGCTGCTAAAGGGGGTAGGCATTGTAGCGCTTTGGAGAAGCGCCGCCTAAAGGGTGGGCTTACAAAGCGCTTTGCTAAAGCGCTGCCTAAAGGGGGGGATTAAGAAGCGCTATCTTAAAGCGTTGCCTAAAGGGGGGATTAAGCAGCGCTTTCTACTATAAGCGTTGCCTAAAGTCATGTTATAAAAAAATAAAACACGCGCCAAGCATAAAACACAGTAACACGTTATTATTTGCAAAACCCATTTTACAAAATACAGTACTTGCGAACAAACCCCACTTTGACGCCATTTTTCGTTTGATTCTTGACAAAATCGTTGCATCCTTTCTTCAAGATTCTCATCCTTTTTCCATTCAATACCGTTGCATCCTTTCTTCCATTCACAACCAAAGTTCTCTTCTTCTCTAGGTATGCTTTTTTTGATATATTTTATATATTTGATAATGTTGATATATAATGTTGCATTTGGTTTAGTTGATAGTGTTGTTTTAGTGTTGACTTAGTGTTGATAATGTTGCATTATGGTGTGTTTTGTGTGGCATGTGGTTTTTGCATGTAGGGTGTTTGGGAAAATGTCACAATGAGATTACATGTAAGGTGTTTGTGTAAATGTCACAACGAATATTGCATGTATTGAATGAGAGAGAAAATCATTGTAATTGAAATGTGTATACATTACCATTGTGATTATTATTGTGAAAAGTTAGTTTTTAGACAAGAGTCACGGACGAGACACAAGGATGAAATGTTTTATTAAATTTGGTGATTAGAAGTTGATAAAGAAATAGTTTATATAGTGAAAAAAATCTAGAGAAAATAGACATGTTACATAAAGTATTTATGGGTCAATAGAATTATGGAAACTTGGATTCTCTAATGTAAGAGTCATACTAACACATAAATTAAGATAGTTAAACAAATTATAATTGTTGGATTAAAATTTGAAGATCTAGATTTGAAGTTAGAATATAATTTGAAGGGAAAAAATGAAAGTTACACTTTATGAGTCATTTGATTAATATAGAGTCACATGAATTGTTTTATTGATTTATATTTTCAAAAGAATGTATTTCTCGGTCATTGTAGATTCTTAAATTCTAATCATCACTACTGTGGGTGGAGAAAACCATTCAATGGAAATCCAGAACATGATAGAGCTCCACCAATGTTGACAGGTGACCAAGTTTTTGAGAAGGTGAAAGATATGAGTACTCAGTTTGGCAAGCCTTTTGCAAATACGCTTGTCAAAAGTGGGTGGAAGAAGAGGTCAATTTTTTGAATTGCCGTATTGGAAGTCGTTGTATGTAATACATTTTCTTGATGTTATACATATTGGAAAAAATGTATTTGAAAGTGTTATTGGTACGTTACTCAATATGCAAGGAAAGTCTAAGAGATGGCCTTAAAGCAAGAAGGGACTTGATAGAGATAGGAATAAGAACTGAATTAGGACCCATGAAGAAAGGAACACGAACATATCTTCCGCCTGCTGCTTATACTTTATCTAGAAAGGAGAAAAAATATTGTGTAAGTTTCTAAGTGAAGTTAAAGTTCCAAAAGGTTACTCTTCAGATATTATAAGACTTGTGTCTATGAAAGACCTCCAGTTAAAGAGTTTAAAGACACATGATTTCCATGTTATAATGGAGCATTTTCTACCAATAGGTATACGTTCTATTTTTCCAGAAAAAGTAATAAGCGCCATAACCAAATTATGTTTTTTCTTCCGGACAAGTTGTAGTAAGGTGATCGATCCTGAGATCTTACCAATATTGCAAAAAGAAATAGTTATTACTTTGTGTGAGCTTGAAATATATTTTCCTCCCTCATTTTTTGACATTATGGTACATCTTGTGAAAGAGACACAATTGTGTTGACCAGCTTATATGAGATGGATGTACCCTATTGAGCGTTATATGAAAATATTAAAAGGGTACATGAAAAATCAAAGTCGGCCAGAAGGTTGTATGGTTGAACAATACATTATTGAAGAAGCGGTTGAGTTTTGTACTAAATATTTGACTAATATTCAATCTATTGGACTAACCAAATCTCATATTTTAGAGAGGAAGGAAGGAATAAATTTAATCGGAAATAAAATTGTGACAGTATCAAGGGTTGAACGGGGTCAAGTGCATTTATATGTTCTACATAATGACAATGAGGTTGAGCCATATGTTGAAATGCACAAGGATGTACTCTGGGGTTTAAATCCGAATAGAAATGAAAATTGGATTGTATGAGAGCATAATCAAAGTTTTATACAATGGTTCAAAGATCATATTTATTCAAATTTTGATTTAGATCCCGCTTCAATAACAGAAAGGTTGATATGTTTATCATATGGTCTGAGTTTGCTCGTGTTTTCTTATAGCGCATACGCAATTAATGGATACACGTTTTATACCAAAGAACAAGATGATAAAAGCACTATGCAGAATAGTGGTGTCACTGTTGTAGCTGAAGCAATGCACATTTCAATATGAATGACTTAAACCCCAAATATGCAAATCTGTCATATTTTGGGGTTATCGAGCATATTTGGGTGTTTGATTATGAGAAGTTTCAGATTCCTATCTTTGGTTGCAAGTGGGTACACAATAGTGGGATACAAATGGATAAGTCGGGATTTTTACAAGTGGATCTTAATAGGGTGGGGTACAAAGATGAGCCTTTTATTCTAGCCTCTCAACTAAACAAGTGTTTTATGTCACTGATCTGACAAGTACGAAATGGTCTATAGTGCTCTTATCTAACAAAGTGATTGATGATAACAGTGTAAATCAAAGTGATGTTGATGTTGAGGATGAGTCATATGTTAGAGGGAATGAGTTGTATGTACAAAATGATCAATATGATAATATTATAGTGGAGGAAACATATATTAAAAATGATCATAATGAGGGAATTTGGATCAATCCATTGGTCTGAATTGTTAAGAGCCAAGTAATTCATATTCCAACCAAGAAACGAAAGAGATGTTAGTGAAAAAGGTACTATTAATTCATATTGTGTTTATGTTTTTATATTATGTTTATTAATTCAATGCTACTTGAATTTTATATGGTGTTTATGTTTTCATATTGTGTTTATTAATTCAATGCTACTTGAATTTTATATGGTGTTTATGTTTTTATATTGTGTTTATTAATTCAATGCTACTTGAATTTTATATGGTGTTTATGTTTTTATATTGTGTTTATTAATTCAATGCTACTTGAATTTTAAATGGTGTTTATGTTTTTCTTTAATATTACAGGTCATATCGCTACCAATGAGGAAAAATCACATCCCGCTTCTAATAATGATGGAAACAAAAGAGATGTTAATGAAATAGGTACTAGTATTTCATATTGTGTTTATGTTTTTATATTGTATTTATGTTACTTGAATTTTCTATGGTGTTTATATTCTTTAATACTACAGGTCAAATGGCTTCTAATAATTATGGGAAAAAATCAACTCGTGATATGGAGAATGATATTAGACGAGGTATAATAATAATGACGTCAATCATTCGTGCAAGAGATAAAGGTATCAAATTTGAAGTACATTGGAATGAAGACAAACAACTAATTGAGCCTAACGGTTAAATGTTAACAAGTTACATTGGTTCCATTGTAAGGAGAGAAGTTCCAATCACTTGTGATGATTGAAGAAGGCGCGAGTTGAAACCTGTTAAAGAAAAATTATGGACTGAAATACAGGTGCCATATGTGATGTCTTTCATTTATTTTTACGCTTATGTCTTTAAATTACTAACACTTTTTATATTTTGTTTTTGTAGAGGTCTTTTAATATTGATGATGATCAAAAATCATATTGTCTTCAATCGGCCGGAAAAAGACTAAGAGGGTTTTGATCTTTTTTGACAAACAAGTTTCTTAGGGATGCCGATAACAATTTTATCGATGCAGAGCATCCACAAGCGTATGCAGGCTTGATTTCTCTTGAAGAATGGGCAACCTTCAAAGAAAAAAGTAGAACCTCCAATTTTCAGGATGTGAGTGGCGTGAATCGCCAACGAGCATCAAGTCCCACGTATCCATACAGAAAATGGCGTATGGGATATGCACACTTACAGTAAAGATTGGTAAGTATATATAAATGTTATGATATAATTGTTCATCATGTGTTATTATTGATTTTATTATTTTTCTTAATGTGTCGTTAGAAGAGGAGAAAAGTCAAGAAACATCTCTTCTGGAACATGTTCTATGGAAGGCTTCCCGGGTGGGTAAGAATGGAGTTGTTAAGGAAGATGTGCCGAAAATTTATAAGAAATGTGTAAGTATATCAATATCCCTTTAATTAAATATCGAGCTTATTAAAATAAAGAAATTAGGAGTTTAATCACCACTAATTTATTTCACTATGCATATGAGTTTCAGGAGAGTCTATGTCAATCTTTAAATCAAGCTGAAGACCATGATTGCAGGAGCATACTTAGTCGGGTATTAAATGTTTTTGAGTATAGCGATCGTGGGAGCGGTAAGGGATTCGGAGTGACTCAAACATCTTTGGGTAACCATCCAAAAAGGAAAGGTCATAGAAATAAAGAAGTGATGGAAGAGTTAGAAAAATTAAAAGCTAAAGTTCGTGAGCTAGAAAAGGACAAAGAAAAATACATGTCAGAAAGGCAAGGTCCAGGGTTCAAGGATCCTAGTGACAAAGATAGTATCAATTGTGATTTCCAACAGAAAATTTCCGAGGTAATATATATTTGTTGTACCCCAAAATTTTCCCTCTCATTTCTCAAAGGATCATTCTAGACCCTCAGGTTTGCTTCTGGCAAGTTTCAGGTCTCAATTCATAATTTTCTAAAGAAAGTCATTCTCAAGGGCAAAATGGTCAAAAGTACACTGAAAAGTCAAACTTTGACTTTTGGATCAAAAATCAAGTTTCAACAATTATATTTCATCAAGACATGAAATCAATTCATCAAAATCAAAATTCATAAATTGCCTTGAAAAATTAAATTTCTAAACATTTAGAAAATTTTCTAAGTGTTAAGAGAATATGATACTTCAGAACTTCTGGGCCAGCCTTCACGCAAGAGCAATCAGAATTTGCAAACACGGTTCAGAACATGATGCTTCAATCAGAACATATAGAAGAAATATTCTTCGGTTAGAACATGACCCTTCAGCATATGGAGGCCACGTTTCTGGTCTTCTGCGATCAGAACATCACCAAATCCCAAAACCTCGTTTAAGCAGCCTGCTGCCATGCTATAGCATAGTCCTGCAACCAGCTGCTGATTCGGTCCACACATGCACTTTCTCAAACCCCATATTTACACCAAATTACCATACAAAAGTTGTGATTAAAAATCAATGGAACAGTATGCCAAAAAGGTTTAAATCTCATTTGTTTTCCCCCCAAAACCACACCAAACTCACCTATAAATAAGTTGCTCCATCACACTTTCAAGGGACTGGCTTTTGGAAAAAGAGAATTATCAAAGAGATAAAATAAAATAGTGAAACATTAGTGAACCCTGAATTCCTAAGCAAAACCAAAACCTTTGTTCTTCCCTTTGAATCAAAGAACGTAAAATTTTATGTTTCGTTGCTCTTGCTAACTCCAAAACATCTGAAGGCAGCAACTCAAGTTCCAAACACACGCTCCAAATTCAAGGTAAGTCATTCTAACTTTGAATCGTTTCATTCAGAACATCATTAAATATGTAAATATCATAGTATTGATGTTGTCTATATCATTTCATAAGTAGAAAAAACTGTGGATCAGAACTTCTTGAATAAAGCTAGGCTCAGAATTAGGATTAGAACTTCTATGAACTGTTGTGCTTTTATCTTTCTGATTTTGTTAATGTTAAGAACGGAATAAGTTGTTGATGAGCTAATTAATGAAAGGAAGGAGTTAAAGTGTAATACAAAACTTCTGGGTCTTTCTTTCCCACTGTTTTAGCATAACACATAACTTGTGAGTTCTTCATTACTATTTTAATACAACACAAAATTTATGATTTTCACTCACTGTTTAACACAACACAGAACTTCTGACTTTTTGCTCACTGTTTAACATAAACATAGAACTTCTGACTTTTTGCTCATTGTTTAAACACAACCCAGGATTTCTGTTTTTTCCCTCTAACGTTTCTTTCAGGATTCCAACGGCATCAACCCAGAACTTCTGATCACCTGTGACGTTTCTTTCTGAACTACAGCACACAACATCAAAACTTCTGATCCCCTTTGTTTTGCTTTCAGCAACATGCTGATCTTATTTCTCATTATTTTTTCCTTTTTTTTCTTTTATTCTTATTATTTTTAGCATTAGTACTATTTTTATTAACATACAAAAACAACAAAAATATTTTCTCTTATTAAATAATTATTTTCCTTTATTTTATTAAGACAAAAAACCATTTTCAAAACAAGTCTTTTCTTTTTTTTCTTTCTTATAATGTACAATTCAATATGGTTGTAATAGATAATTAGGACTTAAAATTATTGCAAACCCACATTTGTAAATATGTACCCCCATTCCTGAAATGATGTAATAGCGTAAGACTTTAAATTTTTGCAATTTATCGCTTTCGAATATAAATGCTAGTAATTAGGGTTTGTATGGAAAGACATAAAATCAACAAATAGATAACCCTAATCAAGACAAAATGCATGTAAATCAAACACACTTGTACACTAGCACCTCTAGGATGATCTCACTTTGTTGCCTTTTAGAAAAATAGTCATGTCCCTCGAACATGGGAGTTTTAGCAAAGACCCTCGATAAAATATCGTAGTCCCTCGATGGCCCTTAATGTTGCCTTCGGTAAATGATCTAGTCCCTAAACGACATTGCTAAAATGTCTCATGGGTTTCCTTCTAAGAGCCCATAGATAACTGCGGATGAAAAGGGTGCTAACACCTTCCCTTTTCATAACCTACCCCCCGAACTAAAGAAATAATCTTGAAAGGTCTTTCTTGTTCTTTTCATCCTTTCCTTATTGGATAAAAGAAAAGTCGGTGGCGACTCTTGCTATCTGGATAATTACGATTAAACGTAAAACACCCAAGTCAGTTCTCCCACCGTGTTACAGAACTGGCGACTCTGTTGGGGAAATTTATTAAAAGTGGGGTTACCTTAGGGCTAAATCACCTTTAATTGCTTTTATATTTTGACTTGTTTTCTTTACGTTATGGTTCTTTGTTTGGTCTTGTTTTGATCCTCTACCCGGATTTGGGGCACCTTTTGTAGGTAAATAGCAATACGTTGTGGAAACTGTGCGGGGTAAACCGACATGGTCTAAGCAATAGCTATGTTAGTGTGACACATTTGTTGGTACCGATAACCCTTGAGTAGTCAAGGAGAATACAGGGCCGTTGTGTGGTGTCATGAAGCACTAACTGACTTTAGAACCTTACTTGACCAATTTGGCCATTAGGAAGTAGTGAGATAGCCGGCTTTGGTGCAGTTCGAAGTTGGTTGATACTCGATACTACACTCATTGAGATCAGACTTTCGGGATATTTCGGTCGCCATTAAAGAGGATTGCACTGAAACAATGCCCGATGAAGAAAGATCAGTGATATTGAGATCCCCTAGAACTCGGTTACTATTACTAGAACCCGGTTACTATTACAAACCCCATGCAAGCCTAAACTTAAGGACTTGTATGCTTTGTGTATACATAACAACTTGCTTACTTGTACATAACATCATAAACATCATAACATCATGAGCATTCTCACTAACCATTTCAAGGATTTAGGAATTTATCTTTGCTTTGTTTTGTAGGCCATGAATCTCGTCTGAAGGAACACCATCTGAATCAGCTTCGTGAAAGCACACCCTCAACTCCAAGAGTTAGCATCAAGGGTTCCCGGAGATTCTCCTTTTACCAGGAAATATGGTTGACTTCTCAGTTTGTCTACCTCCAATTTCCAAGAGGAGATGATGTGTGTGCTCTTCCAATTCTTTGATCCCATACATCATTGCTTCACCTTTCCTGACTATCAATTGGTACTTACACTAGAAGATTTCTCTCTACTATTAGGAGTGCACGTGCTTGATCAGATATCATTCACCGGTCTAGAAGGGATTCCGAAACCTGAGGTCATCGTTGAAGCTTTACATTTTAAGAGAGCCGACATCATAGAGAATTGGGAGACAAGAAGCGGAGTCAAAGGGTTCCTAGCCAAGTTTCTATTGGAAAAGGCTTGTTCATTCTAGGAAGATATGGATTTTCAAGCCTTTGAAGACGCCTTGGCGCTTCTCATCTATGGCTTGGTTCTATTTCCCAACTCGGACCAATTCATAGATGTTAATGCCATCAAAGTCTTTCTCTCTCGTAATCCTATACCTACCTTGCTGGGAGACATCTTACATTGCTTCCATACCCGCACCGCGAAGAAAAGAGGTACTCTCTTGTGTTGTATTCCCCTACTCGCCAAGTGGTTCACTTTACACCTACCTTGATCAACATTGAAGAACGAGCAAAGATTAACATGGTCTCAAAGGATTATGTCCCTCACTCACTCTGATATTCATTGGTGTTCGAGATCCTTGGAAGATACTTCTATCATTGACCGTTGTGGAGAATTCCCTAACGTCCCTCTGCTTGGCATTAGGGGATGTATCATGTAAGTGCCTTCGTTTAGGATTGGCTCATTTATTGTAAAACAAATAGTAACAACAATAATGTAATGTAATGTACAATAGGAACAACCTGAAAATCCTATTGTAAATGCCTAAACATGTTGTGTTGAATCAACATCTGGAACAACATGTCTCAAGAGATGTCATAACATCATACCAGACATCAAGCTATTGAACTGTCAAGTCTGATGCAGTTCTGTTCCTGAAGTTATGCAGAATATTCTGCCAAATAGAATGCATAACAAGTAGCGAAAATTGAAGGCATATGTGGAGCCCTAGAAGATTCAATCAGAAGCTAAGGATAAGGAGAAAAGCTCGATTGAAGACCTAACTTACAGCAGAAGTTTTCTGCTTACTTTATGCAGGTCGTTAAAGCTGCATTGCTGTCATATGAAGGCCCAAATCCAGTTGGGTAAAAAGGGTTATAAATAGAAGTATTGTAACCTAATTTAAGTGAGCCGTGTATTGACAAGATGCTATCATTAGGGCTAGTTTTGTTGTGAACCACCCGGGCTGTGGGATGGTCACTATACTCCTTGAAACCTGTAGGTTAGAGGATGTATGAATTGTACTTGATTGAAGCTTTTAAGCATGATCAAGTTGTGTAATGGAAGTGTATCTTCTGAACAGTTTATGTACTGTAGAAAGTAATCACTGCGGTGATTGAGGGGGAGTGAGAGGGTTCTCATATCTAGGATTGGATCTTAGGTAAAAGTGTCATCGGGTAGTGATTAAGTGAGAAGGCTGTCAACGGGTGTGTTGGCTGTAGGGTCTTTGAATTGATACTACTAATAGTGAACTTTATCCATGGCTTGGAAGCCTCCAGATGTAGGTTGGTTGAACCGAACTGGGTGAACAATTCTGTGTGTTATTTACTTTCTGCATTGGTTATTTGTTTGATGTCACAGCATTCCTCATGACATTTGTGTATATGATTAACCTTAACTGTTCTAAACTTCAGGAAATCAGAACCTGTGTTTGTCAAAGGTGTTGCAGGTTCTGGTATGATAGTTCAGTGTCTGTTGTAGAACAGATATCAAAAGTACCGCCTATTCTACCTGTACAGCGCTTAATGTCAGATCAGATGTCTTAACATTCCATTAGACATCCTGAGTCTGTGACATACCAGGAATTTCAATTGGTATCAGAGCAGGCATCCTGTCTGTCTCTGGATGAGATCCATGGGGGATACTTTCCGGTTGTGTACAAGGTAGAATATTGTTTGAACCAGTAGTGTTTATATTGTTTGGTCCCTAGGAGTGGAGGATGGACCAATTTGAGAGAAACTAGATGAAAGTGTTTGAACAAATTCAAAGACCTCATGCGGGAGTGAAGATTTTGGAGTGCATTGTTCAACCTGTATTCAGCACAAAGAAGAATATTATCAAAACCTTCATGCGGGAGTGAAGATATTGATAAGGTATCATCTGTGTGTATAAAGCTTCCTTTTAACAGGGCTGTAGAGTTGGGTCTAGAAAGTTGCTTGGTGAAGAAGCAAACAACTTGTAGGATTGATTTATTTTCAATCCTTATGTGTCATGCTTTCTATATGGAGTAAGCATTGTGTAAGTTCTGTTGAAGTACTGCTATTCCGCTGCATAGCTTCTGATACAACCCCTAAAGTGAAAGAAGAACTCTAGGGTTATTATTTTCAACAGAATTTGTAAGCAGATTTTGCAATCTATCAATAATGTCAAAGATACTTGAGATTTCCTCAAGTCCACTCATAAAGGCATTTATTATTAGTGTTGATGAGTATCAATTGATCAATGATTCTCATATACATCTACAAGCTGCTTGAAGACCTTGAAGATTATCAAGGATGATGTGTTCCAAGGAGATGGAACTGATATGCTTAAGGATGTTAGAACATCATGCAACTGCCAGTTGAAGAACAGATGTTCTGGGTGCTAAACACATGTAGTGTGAGTACATATGTTTGGAACCTACTCCTGATCTGGAAGAGGAGACATCTGTTTTGAAATAATTGATCAGGACACGATCAACAGGTCATCTACTCCAGCTGTGAGTTTAAGGGAGTATATGTACTGAGCTAAATGCACTTAAAAGGACTTTAAAGCTGTGATTTCCAGGTTTCCCCTCATGTGATGGATGATGGAACATCATTTCTGTGTCTTCAGCCAAGTAAATATGCTTAGCAAGTATGAAGAAGTAATCAGTCAGGATCATCTAGTGTGATTAGATAATTCTAACTGAATAAATGATGGAAGCAGAATATTTATGTGATAAATATGTGGAAATCAGAATCAAAAGTTCTAAAGCTTGTGATGAAAAAGGATGTACAACATCACAACTATTGAAGACATCAGTTGTTGAGGAAAGACAGATAAGTTCCAGACTTATTGAACATCCTCATGATTGATAATGAAGTTTCTTCTAGTACAAGTTACAGAATGTGGCAATCTGAAACTTGTACAACAAGCAAACTAAGGACTCTTAATTTGAAACCTGTGGCAAATTCCAAAGAAAGAGTACTTACTATGTGTCTAAAGTAAAGAGCTCAACAATGTATCCATAAAGAGGGAAGTTGGATGATCAAGCTGATGTGAAAGGGAGTTCATCTTACCTTGTTCTATAAGATGCTTGAGTTTATTTCTCATGATCTTAGTAATTTCCAAGGAGGATAGGAATGAGAACAAGTTATGTGGTTGTTGTGGGTCTGATCATAAAGGATGATTAGCTTCTGGTGTACTCTTGTATCCCCTACAAGAAAAGTGTGCTTTGATTGCTATGGATGTTCATCCAAAACCATAGTATAAGCCAGGCTCATATGGTTGGGATCAATGCTGCAACATCATCTCAAACGAAGGGCCTCTTCAGCAAAGGAAGCTTGTAAGGACCAGTTGGTTCTTCATGCATGGAGCAGAAGATTGTTAGAATAATTATCCTACCTTGAGAAGGTGGCATAATCTAACTAATAATGAATACTTTGACGGGAGACTAAGTATTCATTAGGATCTTGCATAAAGATATATATAAGCACTTTGATGGGAGACTAAGTGTTTGTATAATATGCATGCAAGGCTGTATTCTGAACCTATTTCTCAGAACTTGGTAGAGAGTTTATTTCTCTCTAGGGTATTCTGGTGAGTAATTATTGCTGAAGATGAAGATCATACCTTTCATATGGGGAATATAAAAGGGCATCAATCCCCCGGATGTTAACTTCAGAACCCAAGCAGATAGGTTCTGATGTCCCAGATGATGCTGTAACATCATTATTGTTAGAAGTCTGTGGCAGAGACTTGGGACTGTGAATCTTAATATTCTATCGCCTCATTCAGAAGTCGCAGTTCTATTGTTGGTTTGGAATAAGTAGATTCTACTTGTGTTTAAGAGTAATATGCTTAACAATGCATAACTACTGTTGTGGTCTGAAGAATTTGCTAGTATCAGCAACTACTAGTAAATATGTTATACAGAAGGATGACATGATCAACTTTTTGATTAAAGGATAATCCTTCTAGAAAATATGAATCTTAGTAAAGCTTGTAAGCACACTAAGAAGGTTGGAGGTTGGTTTCAGACTATGGCTACATGATTTCTCAGCCATCCAGAGAGTCATGATAAGTGTGGAAGTGCAAGGGCATGAATCAGAGATGTCCTTACTATTCTAAGACTAGTTCAGGGTGCTTGAAGTTACCACCTCAGAGCTAGTGCTACTGGTTTCCACGCTATTGTTTTGATTGGCCTTAACAAGGGGAGTCACTGAGTGTTGCAGGGAGACTTTGTATATGTATTGTTGGACTTAATCTGAAGATCAGAAGTCAGAAGAGGACGGTGGTATGCTGATGTTTATGTGTTCTGATAATATGACATTGTGAACTTCTAAGTGAAGTCATGGATAATGTCTCAACATCAGGAGATTGAAGAATTGCTCTTGTTATCTGTCTGGGTTTAGGAAGAAAATCTCAGAGACTCTTAAAAGTATCATAAGTGGCAGTTTTGATATTTTTGGAGCAATTTGGAAGATTCAGATCTTATCAATAGCAACTTGGTCTGGCATATCAGAAATGCTATTGTGGTAAAGACTTCACTAGCTCTAGCAACTACTAGTGAATGGAAGATCAGAAGAAGTAAATCAGATTAAGAAATCTGATATATTCAGCATATGTTCAAGGGGTTCTTTTACTACAAGAAATAGAAGTGGCATCTAAATTTTGTGTATTAGAACTAATCTGTGATGTCTTGTGAAGCATTTTGGAGTCTTCTGGTTTATTCCCTCCTTCCTTATTTTGCTGTCTGGAAGAAGGTAGAAAGTAATTGTGTTGGATCTCAGCAATACTTAAGAAAGCATGATTGATGGACATGCTTAAGGCTACTAGTCTCTTGCTACTAGCTGTTTAAAGTGTCCTTCTCTGTGCCTAACTGAGAGAAGTAAAAAGAAGGCTGCTGTTGTTGAAGAATGTAAGGTAATGTCTAAGTAAGTGTCATGACATTACCAACGACATTGCAACCTTGGGGAAATCAAGAAGAATACGTGGAAAATAACTTCACCACGTAATTGTAGCTATTCAGGAGCTATATTTGGTATTCTGTTTCCCAGAAGGAATAAATCTTCAGCCTTAAAAGTCGGTCAAAGGCTGATTTTATTCAGGAATTGCTTTGACCTAAACTTATGCATGTATTAGGACTGGTTCTTTTGGCAGAAACAAACAAATGCGTATAAATTTCATGAACAGTCAGTCTGAAATATGCAACAACTTTAACAGGTATCCTTGACCAAGATTTTATATTGCCATCTTCTTGAACATGTTATCTCCTTATATAACCTCCTGTCACACATTCTTTTCTCTCACAACCATCATGGGGTTTGTACGGATCTGGGAAAACTGTTCTTGGATCTGGTTTTGTGAGGGCTTTCTTTGTCAATTTTTGGCCAAAAAGGGGGAGAAAGGAGTACTGCTTGACATTGTCCTCGTTGCAGCAGCTACTCAAAATTTGGATCACAAAGACTTGTCACAAATTCAGCAGAAATTCAAATGGCGTGAATTTCTTTGTGACTTGTGATCTGAGTTATGAACACAGTTGTGACCTGTGTTCTGAGTTACAAGGGAGATATTCTGGTCACTCCTTAAGGGTTCTCGGATGCCTCTGAAAGGATAGTTTATCTCCCACGGACCTCTTTCTCCACCACCAGTGACAAGAAATGGTTCGTGGCCTAAAAGGGAATGAGGTGCATCCTCTTCCTCCTGTGCTTCAAGAGGTCCTGGATGGTTAGTGTGGTTTTATTTTCTATTGTTGTATTTGTTTTAGCCAAAATTTGCCAAAGGGGGAGATTGTAAGTGCCTTCGTTTAGGATTGGCTCATTTATTGTAAAACAAATAGTAACAACAATAATGTAATGTAATGTACAATAGGAACAGCCTGAAAATCCTATTGTAAATGCCTAAACATGTTGTGTTGAATCAACATCTGGAACAACATGTCTCAAGAGATGTCATAACATCATACCAGACATCAAGCTACTGAACTGTCAAGTCTGATGCAGTTCTGTTCCTGAAGTTATGCAGAATATTCTGCCAAATAGAATGCATAACAAGTAGCGAAAATTGAAGGCATATGTGGAGCCCTAGAAGATTCAATCAGAAGCTAAGGATAAGGAGAAAAGCTCGATTGAAGACCTAACTTACAGCAGAAGTTTTCTGCTTACTTTATGCAGGTCGTTAAAGCTGCATTGCTGTCATATGAAGGCCCAAATCCAGTTGGGTAAAAAGGGTTATAAATAGAAGTATTGTAACCTAATTTAAGTGAGCCGTGTATTGACAAGATGCTATCATTAGGGCTAGTTTTGTTGTGAACCACCCGGGCTGTGGGATGGTCACTATACTCCTTGAAACCTGTAGGTTAGAGGATGTATGCATTGTACTTGATTGAAGCTTTTAAGCATGATCAAGTTGTGTAATGGAAGTGTATCTTCTGAACAGTTTATGTACTGTAGAAAGTAATCACTGCGGTGATTGAGGGGGAGTGAGAGGGTTCTCATATCTAGGATTGGATCTTAGGTAAAAGTGTCATCGGGTAGTGATTAAGTGAGAAGGCTGTCAACGGGTGTGTTGGCTGTAGGGTCTTTGAATTGATACTACTAATAGTGAACTTTATCCCTAGCTTGGAAGCCTCCAGATGTAGGTTGGTTGAACCGAACTGGGTGAACAATTCTGTGTGTTATTTACTTTCTGCATTGGTTATTTGTTTGATGTCACAGCATTCCTCATGACATCTGTGTATATGATTAACCTTAACTGTTCTAAACTTCAGGAAATCAGAACCTGCGTTTGTCAAAGGTGTTGCAGGTTCTGGTATGATAGTTCAGTGTCTGTTGTAGAACAGATATCAAAAGTACCGCCTATTCTACCTGTACAGCGCTTAATGTCAGATCAGATGTCTTAACATTCCATTAGACATCCTGAGTCTGTGACATACCAGGAATTTCATATCACTTACAACCCTTGCTTAGCTTTACGACAGTTTGGGTATGCCCGAAGAGATGGTCCTCATGAGATGCTCATCCAAGGTTTGGTGTTTGACTACGAAATAGACGATCAAGGCTACCGTCAGAGGTTTATACAAGCTTGTAGGATGGTAAACAAGGTGGATAGTAGAACATTGGGACACAAAAATTCCATTCCCCTCAAACCTTACTTTAGGTGGGTGTGAGCTCGTGCTCAGAGTCTCGTAATGCCTTACCCTTCTATCTTCCCTATTATCATAGAGTCTGTTGTTGAAGGAGATGTCCCGTACACTGTCCTGCATCTCAACATGCCTACCTCTCTCAAAGAATTGCAAAGAGATTGGGTTCAGCTAAAGAAAGAACGAGACTTTTTTGAGGCCCGATTCTACGCCAGTGAGAAGAAGGTTCTGGAAATCACCAAGCAGCTTCAGGAAGAGTGGATTCTGAATGCCTACATCGCACCAAAGAGGATGTGTTCAACCTTTTTGTCTTAGGAGTTTTTGTATTTTATTTCTTTCATTGTAAGCCCAAAGAGGGATGATGTACTCAAACTTGGATTTATTAATATAACATGTGTTTCCTTTTTGGTCTAAACAAATTTAAATCTCTAATTTCCTTGAAATCATTTGCATATGCATCTTCATTCATCATAACACAAAACAGGTTTCTTACAACAGGTCTCCTTATCTTTCTACTATTTATTTCAGTGAGATGGATATTGAACAGACAGTAAAAGTTCTTCAAGCACAGAACGCTCAATTTAAACAAATGTTCTCGACTTTGGAAAAAGGACAAGAGGATTTGAAAACTCTGCTGATCAAAGAAAAGAAGAAGAAAGCAAAAAAAAAACAACTGGTGTTTTGAATCTGGGAAGAAGGTTCAAGAGACCAGCCAGACGAACTCTAGATTTCACAACCTCATCGGGTGAAGGGGATAATCAAGAAGAGAAAAACAAGGAAGTGAATGACCATCCAGAGTCTAAAGAAGAAGAGGAGGTTGATTACTCTGAAGAACAATACCTCCAGCTGACGATAAATACAAGCAGTTGGAGATCGCCTCAATGCTATGGATATCCAGAGAGTACCCAGATTGGATTTTGAAGAGCTAGGACTTGTCTCAGGGGTTGTCATCCCACAAAAATTCAAGGTCCCCACTTTCACTAAATATGACAGTGTCTCTTATCCAAAGCTGCATTTAAGGTCATACGTCAGAAAGATTCAACCCCATACTGCTGATAGGAACATATGAGTGCATTTCTTCCAAGAAAGCGTATCAGGGACGCAGTTGGATTGGTTCTATCAGTTGGAAGGAACCAATATTCGCAATTGGGAAGATTTGGGTGCCGCTTTTTACAAGAAATACTAGTATAATGTTGACTTAGCTCCAACTCAGACACAATTGCATGGCATGTCTATGGGTGCAGGTGAAGGTTTCAAAACTTATGCTCAAAAATGGCAGGATCTCGCGGGAAGAGTCCAACCCCCTCTATCTGGCAGAGAATTGGTGGATATGTTCTTAGGCACGCTATCTGGTACATTCTTCAACCACCTGATCGAAAGCTCCTCAGCTGGATTTACCGAATTAATCGTGACTGGTGAACAGGTAGAAGCCGGTATAAAAAGTGACAAAATTCAAAGAGATGTATCCTCGAGCACGATGAAGAAACCCTTTATCGAAAAGAAGGATGTCAGTGTTGCATACGACCATAGGAATCAAAACAAAGCTGAATGTCGCCCGATGGAAGGGGTTGTTATGATTTCTAATCCCGCACCAAATCAGCAGCAAAATTATCAGCACAAGCTAGAGGCACCCATGAGACGATTCACCCAAATCAACATGAACTTGTATCAAGTTTTGTCACATCTTTTGAAGTCCAACCTGGTGACCCTAAAGGAAGCTCCCAAGAACCCCAATACAACTTCTCCTTGTTACAACTCGAATGCCCGATGTGCCTATCATTCTGAAAGCTCGGGGCATGATACAAACGATTGTTGGGCCTTGAAGAATAAGATACAAGATCTTATCGAGGCGAAAGAGATTGAGTTTGATCCCCCAGAAACACCTAATGTGGTAATGGCGCTAATGCCCAAACACGGTCAAAGTGTCAATATTGTTGATGATGAGTGTTTCATTTCCACCGTGGATAACTTAATCACTCCTCTTTTGACTATTAAATAGAATCTATTGCAAGCTGGTTTGTTCCCGGGCTATGATGAAAGTTGTCAATTATGTGTGTCTCTACCCAAGGGTTGTTTGTTACTGAAGATGGGCATCCAGGGCCTGGTGGCTAACAAAGAAATCCTGTTTGAAAAAGTTTCTCTTATCATAAATTCCTATGAAGATGTCTCAATAATCACCATTTCCGACAATCCTCCTAGGGTCTCCACCAAAAGACCCGTCAAGATTACATATGTTCCAAAGTCTGCTCCCCTAATCATCACCATGCCAAGGCCAATACCATATTCCTCGGATAAAGATGTTCCCTTGAACTATGTGGTTGACGTCTATTACTATGGCGTCAAGCAAGACCTGTTGGCTATCCAAGACATAGTTGAGAAAGACACTGATCCTGACATTGCCAATATCGTCGGGACCAGTAAGATAACAAGAAGTGGAAGGATCTTCTCACCTGAGATCTCTCCAAAGACCATTGCTACCCCTGTAATTATTCCCGCCACCGCTCCTACTAGAATTCCCAATAATACTCCTGTTGACAATCCCACTGTTATTCCTACGACCAAGACAAGGGGCAAGGAGGTGTTATCTAAGCCTGTCCAGACAAAGGCGCATCCAAAGGATATTATTGAAGCTTCTAGAAAGGAGATAGAATAGATACTAAAAATAATAAAGAAAAGTGACTACAACGTCGAGGAACAATTGGGGTAAACCCCCTCGAAAATATCAATGTTGGCCTGACTCTTGTGTTCTGAGGCCCATGCCAAAGCCTTGTTAAAGTTTCTAAAGACCGCCCTTATGCCCCAAGAGACTTCCATTGACCAGTTTGAGAATTGTGTGGTCAGTCTAACTGCTAGTAACAGATTGGGATTTTTTGACACCGACTTAACTCCCAAAGGAAGGAAACACAACGATGTCTTACACGTCTCCATTGAGTGCAGGGGAACTACGCTAGCCCATGTTCTGGTGGATACGAGCTCATCGCTGAATGTTACCCAAAAACGCTCTTGACCGGCTAGACTACAAGGGACTCACTTTAAAGCCTAGCAGCATTGTAGTGAGAGCCTTTGATGGTTCTAAGAGGAAAGTACACAGAGAAGTTGACATCCCTATAAAAGTAGGAACACAGACTTTTGATTCAACTTTCTATGTGATGGATATTTGCCCTTCCTATTCCTGTCTTTTGGGCCGACCCTGGATTCATGGCGCTGGTGCCATCACCTCTACATTACATCATATATTGAAGTACCCAATCAAGGGAAAATCATCACTGTCCATGGGGAAGAGGAATATATGGTCAGCCACCTGAACTCTTTCAGGTACTTAGAAATGGATGGTGAGTTCATCGAAACTCTGTGTCAGCATTTCGAGGAGGTCCCACAAACAGTTGCGGCAGCCAAGACTACTACTAAGACTCAAAAGGTTACTAGACCGCCATTAAAAATGGCCTCTTTGAAGGATGCTAGAGCAGTGATCGAAGAACGTGGGTGCACTATCTGGGGTCAACTTCTGGAAATTCCTTACAAATCCAAAGAATTTGGTTTGGGATTTACTTCGGAGGCACAAAGAGTTGTTCGACGAATTCACGCGGGGGCCACCTTTATGTATCAACAATTAGGGGGTCAACACAGTGGAAGACAGTGATGGTAGCTATGACCTGGATGAGTGGATTTTTCCAACTGTCAGCGGAGGACTCAACAATTGGGAAGCCAAAGAATTTATCCCTATTACTTTTCTTCAAGAGTAATTGTCTTTCAATTTTTGTCAGATTTGTAATAATTAAACAATTTAGACTTTAAAACCTTGTGTCTTACCCGAGGCACAACAGTCCATTTGTGAGGGTTGTTACTTCATCTTCATATGTCATCAATAAATCATGGACGTTTTTTGCATGCAAATTTTACACTCTTTGTTCTTCTTTTTCTACCTTCTATTTTCAAAGATAGCTATGCTCTTACACACATTCACATATCAAAATGCAGATCAACATCCACTCGGGATCCCATGGGTAACGATTCTGCTATGGCCTGTCATGACTTTGAAAATCTGATCTACCAAGTCTAGGACGAAGGTGAGGAAGATTGTGAGGTACCAGGAGAATTATCCAGGTTATTGCAACAGGAAGAAAAGACCATACAACCCCACAAAGAGCCAGTGGAAACAGTTAACTTAGGTACTGAAGAGGACAAGAAAGAAGTCAAGATAGGTGCCAACCTAGAGCTTAGTCTCAAGACGCGCTTAACTCAGTTACTACATGACTATGTTGAGGTATTTTCCTGATCATACGAAGACATGCCAGGACTCGACACCGACATCATGGTCCATCGTCTGCCGACAAAAGAAAATTTCCCTCTGGTAGAATAGAAGGTCTGTCGTATAAGGCCAGAAATGTCAAGAAAATCAAGACTGAAGTCATGAAGCAGTTCAATACCGGATTCTTAGCTGTCACCTCTTATCCACAATGGGTCGCCAATGTTGTTCCAGTGCCAAAAAAGGACGGTAAGGTACGTATGTATGTGAACTACAGAGACTTGAATAGGGAAAGCCCCAAGGATGACTCTTGCTTCTCCACATCGATATTCTGGTTGACAACACCGCACAACATAAAGTATTTTCCTTCATGGATGGTTTCTCCGGATACAACCAGATCAAAATGGCACCTGAGGACATGGAAAAAACGACCTTCGTTACACACTGGGGTACATTCTGTTACAAAGTCATGCCATTCGGGTTGAAGAATGTTGGGGCAACCTATCAGCGTGCCATGGTAGCTCTGTTTCATAACATGATCCATCATGAGATAGAGGTCTACGTGGATGACATGATAGCTAGATCTCAAACTGACGAGGAACATCTCGACCATCTGTAGAAACTGTTTGAAAGACTGAAGAGATACAAACTAAGGCTGAATCCAAATAAATGTATTTTTGGAGTAAGGTCCGGCAAGCTCTTAGGCTTCATTGTCAGTGGTAAAGGTATCAAAGTGGACCCTGCAAAGGTAAAATCAATACAAGAAATGCCTTCTCCTCGCACTGAGAAGGAAGTCATAGGTTTCTTAGGACGGCTGAACTATATCGCCCGATTCATTTCCCATCTAACCGCTACTTGTGAACCAATCTTCAAATTACTGAAGAAAGATCAAATGGTGGAATGGAACGGCAACTGCTAGGCTGCTTTCGACAGGATCAAAGAATACCTTCAAGAGCCTCCTGTTTTGATGCCACCAGTCGAGGGAAGAACTTTGATCATGTATTTAACTATCTTGGAAAATTCAATGAGGTGTGTGCTGGGGCAGCACGATGAGTCTGGCCGAAAAGAGCATGCAATATACTACTTGAGCAAAATGTTTACCGATTGTGAAACCAAATATTCACTGCTCGAGAAAACTTGATGCGCTCTGGCATGGGCTGCTCGCCGTCTAAGACAGTATATGCTGACCCATACTACCTTATTGATATCCAAGATGGATTTGATTAAATACATATTCGAGAAGCCCATCCTCTCTAGAAGAATAGCAAGTTGGCAGATGATCCTGACTGAATATGACATTCAACACATTATTCAAAAAGTAATAAAGGGCAGTGTGCTAGCCGATCACCTTGCTCATCGAGTTGTGGATGACTATCAGTCCATGAAATTCGAGTTCCTAGATGAAGACATCATGTTGGTAAAAAATTGTGAAGAACTCAGACCATATGATGGACCTAAACAAGGATCCCGATGGACCTTGGTTTTTGACAAAGCTTCAAACGCACTTGGCAATGGCATAGGGGCTGTGATCATATCCCCTGAAGGATGTCATACTCCCTTCACTGCTAGGTTGTGTTTCAACTGTACCAATAATATGGCAGAATATGAAGTGTGTATTATGGGTCTCAAAGCTGCCATAGATTTAGGAATCAAGTCCTTAAGTGAATTTGGAGATTTAGCCTTAGTCATTAGTCAGATCAAAGGAGAATGGGACACGAAGCATCCTAATCTCATCCCTTACAAAGAACATGTGTTGACATTAATCCCACATTTTGAGGAAATTACCTTTGAGCATTTTCCACGAGAGGAAAATCAACTAGCGGGCGCGCTAGCCACTATGTCATCCATGCTTAAAATCAGGTGGGATAATGAGGCTCCTCAGATCACCATTGAGAGGATGGATAAACCAGCTCACTGTCATGAGATTGATACTGAAGAAGTAGTGGACAAGCCTTGGTTCCATGAAATTACGAGATATCTCGAGGCCCAAGAGTATCTGGAGGAAGCTTCAGTCAATGATAACAAATTCTTGAGAAGGTTTTCTGCTAAATATTTCCTCAGTAACAGAATCCTCTATAAGCGCAACCATGACTCTACTTTTCTTCAGTGCATGGACCAGAGTAAAGCAGAAAAGATCATGGCTGATTTACATGAAGGAACCTTTGGCACTCATTCTAGTGGACACACGATGGCTAAAAAGATCCACGGGAAGGATACTACTGGTCCACCAGGGAAGCGGATTGTTACCAACATTCACGAACTTGTCACGAGTGCCAGATCTATGCTGACAAAGTACACGTGCCTCCGGTTCCTCTAAACATCTTGACTTCTCCTTGTCCCTTCGCGATGTGGGGGATTGACATGATTAGATAGATCAAACTCACAGCTTCTAATGGATACCACTTTATCTTGGTTTCCATTGATTACTTCACGGAGTGGGTCGAGGCAGCTTTATTCGCTTTTGTTACCAAGAACATTGTAGCCTGATTCATCAAACAGAACCTTATTTGTCGGTACGGAATCTCGAAGAGAATCATCACAGATAATGGTACCAATCTCAATAATATTATGATTACCGCACTATGCACGCAATTCAAGATACAACATCGTAACTCTTCTCCTTACCGGCTGAAGATTAATGGCGTTGTAGAAGCCGCTAATAAAAACATCAAGAAGATCATACAAAAAGTTACAGTGACCTATAAGGACTGGCATGATATGTTACCATTTTCTCTCCATGGTTACTATACCACAACGCGCACATCAACAGGGGCAACTCCTTTCTCTTTAGTATACGGCATGCAAGTTGTCCTACCAATTGAAGTCCAAATATTTTCTCTGAGAATCATAAGGGATGCAGGGTTGAATGAAGATGAATGGATTTAAACTCGACTTGACCAGTTGAACTTGATTGATGAGAAGAGGCTTATATTTGTCTGTCATGGTTAGATGTACCAGAAATGTATGATCAAAGCTTTTAACAAAAAGGTCAGACGTTAGGTATATCAGGTTGGTGACTTGGTAATCAAGCGTATCATACTACCACAAGGTGATCCCAGGGGAAAATGGACTCCTACATACGAATGATCATTTTTTATCAAGAACATATTATCTGGTGGAGCAATGATCTTAACCACTATGGATGGTGACGACCTTCCGCACCCTGTAAACGCGGACATAGTTAAAAAATACTAGGCATAAAAAATACCCGCTAGGTAGATTGACCTAGGCAAAAATTAGGGATAAAATACAAAAAAAATATGTACACCCGACAAGCTGAAAACCTGAAAAGGTGGCTTGGGCAAAAAAGGGTATCCTGGTGGATTAAATGTGAGCAACCCCTTCATAGATTGATTTTGAATGATTGCAAATATACTATAACATGTTTTAATAAGCCAAAATTATATTTCTCTCATAATGCATCATTATGAGTCGACACATCAAGCTTTGTATCGATACATAGCTTTCTGAAGTCCCTGGAATTGTATCTCAAAACTATTATGTATCGATACAAAAGCTTATGAGTCGATACATAACTCTTTGATGACCCTGGAATGTAAATCTAAAAACTGCATGCATAGATGCATAAATTTCATGCATCGACATATAATATTTTGATGCCCCTGTAATACTTGTATGAATCGACACAAAACCTTATGTATCAACACAAAACATTCTGATGACCATGGAAAATGATTTGAAACTTATATGTATCGATACATAATATCATGTGCCGACTCATACTATGTTTTAAATTCAAAAGTTAAATTTACAATCAGTATGTATCGACACATATGCATTATGTATCGACACAAAACATTCTGATGATTCTGGAAAACGTTTTGAAACTTATATTTATCGATACATAATATCATGTATCGACGCTTACTATGTTTTAAATTCAAATTTTAAATCTGCAATTAGTATGTATCGACACATACGCATTATGTGTCGACTGGTATAAAAGTGTTGGTTCTATAAAATGCTATAACAGGGTTTTGTTTCGACTCAAAACATAATGTATCGACTCATCCTGTTACATGTAACTAACATGAGTCGACACATGACCAACATGCATCGACTCGTGCACTTTCTTTTTTGACTAACTGTTTTCTGTTATAAATATAAGAAAGCATTTTCTTCAGAAAAATACACATAGCAATATAGAAGATTGTGTGCAAAACAATTGTGAGCAACCAGAAGCTTTTGATTCCTTCATCTCCATCATCTTCTCAACCATCTTACATTCAACAACAACAAAGAAAATCAAACATCCTTGTTGAATTGAATCAAGCGGTGTGAGATAACGTTCAGCTGAGTATTGAAGAAGTCTAGCTGACTTGAAGGTTGAAGAGGAAGCTTCAAGAAATAAACTAGAGGGTTTGTCTTTCAAGAACGAGTGTTTTATTGAGGGTTTTGTCAGTCACGGTCACGCGAGTCGGATTCAGCCGTAGCGAGGGGTTTGGAAATCAGAAGGATTTTGAACAAACAGGTCGTGGAAGCGGAGGATCATTCGGTGACTTTGCAGGGAATCTTGATACAGCTCTTATCAAGTGGTGGTTCTTACAAGAAGAAGAAGATCATAGAGATTTCTTGCTTTCTGTTTAGTGTAACCTTGCTATCAAACAATTTAGCATATTGATATAAAAGTTCTCAGTTTCGATTGTGAAATTGAGAGGGAGACGTACCCACACGCGAGGACGATAGTGGGGAACTTCCTTACCAAACTGCTTGTGTATCGTTCTCTCTTTCTTTCTCTTTACATTTTTACATATTCTATAATTTTGCAATTCAATTGGCGTGCTAAGTTTTACAGTCTAATGATAAACATAGTGGCTCAAACATTTTCACCAAACCACCACTATTAAATCATTATACAAGCTACGCCAAGTGTTTGACAAAATTCCTATCAAATTTCTAAATTCATTGGAAATAATATTTTATGATAAGTGCATTGAAACGTCAAGATTTCTGAGTTGTACATTCATCCATTCCATTCAATAAAAATCCAGCAAAGTTTTCACATGTCAAGT
The DNA here is from genome assembly GCA_948472305.1 of Vicia faba. NCBI lineage: Eukaryota > Viridiplantae > Streptophyta > Magnoliopsida > Fabales > Fabaceae > Vicia > Vicia faba. The sequence continues at coordinate 1,152,478,663 of OX451741.1, read as the reverse complement.
TTTCTGGTAGTCAGTTCAAAGTAGACAGAATTGATTTAGGACATTGATTTTTGCTGCTTTCAACTCTCTTTGATAAAACAATTTTTAAATCCTTGAAAAAGAAGAGGTGGTCTATTCACCCCCCCTCTCGATCACTTTCCACACTGTCTAACAAGTGGTATCAAAGCACCGGTTAGCTGGTTCTTTGTATCTACTCGTAACGCTATGGCCTTTAAACCAAATGGGGCGTATAATAGAGCTCCTGTTTTTAATGGTGAAAACTATGGATACTAGAAAGACTGCATGCGAGTACACATAAATTCCATTGACAGGAATGTATGGTCTGCCATTCAAAATGGTCCTTTTCAAATCACCATGAGGAATGATGCAGGTGCAATAGTACCTAAGCCTGAGGATTAATGGAATGAAATGGATGAAAAGAAATGGTTGTGCGATTGGAGAGCCAGAAATATGATGATCTCCGCACTTGGTGTTGATGAGTATTATAGGGTGTCTCATTGCACGTCCTCTAAAGAAATGTGGGACGCTTTAGAAATTTCCCATGAAGGCACAACTGAAGTTAAACAATCCCGCATTAATACACTCAATCAAGAGTTCGAGCTCTTTCGCATGAAGCAAGGAGAATCTGTCTCTGACATGCAGAAGAGATTCGTACATCTTGTGAGTCGTTTAAATGCACTTGGAAAACCCGTTTCCAATGAAATTGCTACTAATAAAATTTTGAGATGTCTTAGCAGGGAATGGAAACCTAAAGTAACAGCTATCAAGGAAGCAAATGACCTCACTACGCTTACCATTACAACTCTGTTTGGAAAGCTGGAAGAACATCAACAAGAATTGCAAAGTCTTGAAAAATACGAAAAGAAGAGTAAGAAAGAAAGGAGCAAATACAGGGAGGGTGAGAAGAAGTCAATAGCTCTAATGGCTTCTAGCTCTAAGTCCTCAACCAAAGAGCAAGATGAAAATGGCTCAACTAGTGATGAAAATTCTGATGACGAAGAAATGGGACTTTTTGTTCGGAGATACAATAGATTTATCCGAAAGAATGGAATCAAGCACTCCGATAAGAATCTCACAAGCTTTCAAAAACAATCCAAAGAACCAAGGCAATAAGAAAATAAAAAGCAAAGAGGTAAAGGACCTTGTTACAATTGTGGTAAAGTTGGACACTACAAACCAGACTGTCCAAAGATGAAAAAGGATAAAGAAAAAGTTCCACCAAAGAAGTTCAACAAACAAAGAAGAGCTTATATTGCGTGGGAAAGCGATGGCGATTCATCAGACGATGAGAGTTCAAGTTGTAGTGATGAAAGTGAAAATTTATGTCTGATGGCACATACAAAAAGTCAATTCTATAACAAGAAAGACAACCACAAAAAACAAGTAAGACAAGCATATCCTAACAACTTTTCTTCTATGACCTTTTCTGAACTAAAGTTAGCTTTTGAAAAACTGCAATACAAAGTTGAACATGCCTTTAAGAGATTATCCTCCAATAAACAAATATTTTCATTTCTCGAGAGTAAAGTCTATAAAGCTGAAAAAGACTTAAAAAGTCTAAAAGCTAGTATTGCAGAAAGTTCAAAAGATAAGGATGTTACAGGATGTATTCCCATAAGGGAATGTGAAGTTTCTCATATTTGGCAGCAAGAGGTTAGGACTCTTAATGCCAAATTAGAAAAAGCTTTACAGCCCAAAGTTACTTTTGCAATCGATCCTAAAATTTTTAAGAAAACATTAAATCCACCGTATTCAAAATACTCTTTTGTTAAAAAATTACCAAAGGATACGATGAGCAGAAGTAAAATAATACATCATCATCATGGTTTATGCCATTATTGTTGTCACTTTGGACATACCATTGAAAAATGCAAGTTTAGGAGGTTCCTTGTTCCTAAAGGCATTTACCAATGGAGGCCCAAAGGTAACCTTGTTACCACTTACCCACATGGACCCAATAAAAATTGGGTACCTACCTCTCTCTTTTGATATTGCAGGAAAAATGCCTCACACCCATGGATAGAAGATGGGTTTTAGACAGCGGGTGTTCAAGGCATATGACTGGTGACATATCGCTCTTCATTGACTTCAAGGCAAAGAAGAAAGGATTTTTTACCTATGGAGACAATAACAAAGGAGCTATACTCGGTAAAGGTAGTGTAGGTAATCCCTCTATCACTACTATTTCTAATGTCCATTTAGTAGAGGGGCTTAAACACAATTTGCTAAGCATTAGTCAATTATGTGACAAAGGTTATAAAGTTATCTTCACAAATACTTGCTGCATAATTGAAAATACTGAAAAATATATTGTGTTTAAGGGCATTAGAGTAAACAATGTATATATGCTTGACCTTTTTGATGTATCCTTAACAAGCACTAAGTGTCTAGTCACCTTGAATGATGATTCATGGCTTTGGCATAGACGCTTAGCACATGTTAACTTTGATTTGCTTAATAAGGTTGTATCCAAGGATATAGTAGTAGGTATTCCAAAGATAAAATTTACAAAGGATCACCTATGTGATGCGTGCCAAATGGGAAAGCAAACAAGGGTCTCTTTCAAATCCAAAAACATGATTTCCACTTCACGACCCCTTGAGCTTCTCCACATGGACCTTTTTGGACCCTCTAGAACAAAAAGTTTAAGAGGAAATTATTATGGTTTTGTTATTGTTGACGACTACTCTAGATTTACTTGTACTATATTCCTTCATAGCAAAAATGAAACTTTTTCTGCTTTTAAGAGTTTTGCAAGATTATCTCAAAATAGAATGGAATTGAAAATAATTGCAATTCGAAGCGATCATGGAGGTGAATTTCAAAACCATCTCTTTGATAAGTACTGTGACAAGCATGGTATTGAGCATAATTTTTCAGCACCTCGAACTCTACAGCAGAATGGAGTTGTGGAGCGCAAAAATCGCGTCTTAGAGGAGCTAGCAAGAACAATGCTCAATGAAGGTGGATTGCCAAAATATTTCTGGGCTGATGTAATTAGCACAACCTGCTATGTTTTAAATAGAATACTAATTCATCCAATTTTGGATAAAACACCTTATGAAATCTTGAAAGGAAGAAAGCCAAACTTGTCACATCTTCATGTATTCGGTTGCAAATGTTTTGTCTTAAATAATGGAAAAGAAAATCTTGGAAAATTTGATGCAAAAGCAGATGAAGGTATCTTTCTCGGATACTCACAATCAAGCAAAACATATAGGGTATACAATAAATGTCTACTTACAGTTGAGGAGTCAGTTCATGTCTCTTTTGATGAATCTTATCCGAAATATGTCAGAAAAGGTATTTCTCTTGATGGTGCAGGTGTATCTACTGAAAATATACTCAAAGAAACTGTTGAAGAAAATGTTCAATCTAAAACAGTTGATGATAAGGAAGAAAAAGATACAAGCCCTTCAAAATATATGGAAGAAGAGAAAATGGAAGCAAATGATCTTCCACTAGCTTGGAAGTCCTCTAAAGACCATCCCATTGACAACATATTGGGAGACATCTCAAAAGGAGTAATGACTCGCTCCAAGATAAGTAACTTTTTGTTATCATTTTGCTTTCGTTTCACAAGTAGAACCTAAGAATGCTAAATATGCCTTGATTGATGAATTTTGGCTAATGGCCATGCAAGATGAGCTAAATTAGTTTAAAAGAAATGACGTTTGGGAACTTGTCCCTCGTCCGCGAGACCATCATATCATAGGCACTAAATGGGTTTTTATAAATAAACTTGATGAAAACATAATGATAACCCGCAATAAAGCATGCTTGGTAGCACAAGGGTATAACCAAGAGGAGGGCATTGATTATGAGGAGACTTATGCTCCAGTTGCTCGCCTTGAGGCTATACGTCTTTTGCTCGGTTATGTGTGTGCAAAAAATTTTAAGCTTTATCAAATGGATGTAAAGAGTGCCTTTCTTAACGGAGTCAAAAATGAAGAAGTGTATGTCTCACAACCTCCCAGTTTTGAAAATAACGAATATCTAGATCATGTATTTAAATTAAAACGAGCTTTATATGGTCTCAAACAGGCTCCTCGGGTCTGGTATGAAAGACTTAGTAAATTTCTACTTGATCATGGCTATTCAAGAGTTCAAGTGGACACTACTCTTTTCATTAAACATAAAGGAAAGCACATCCTTTTAGTTTAAATATACGTAGATGACATTATTTTTAGTTCAACTAATCTACACTTGGTCGGGGAATTTTCCAAAATCATTCAGGGTGAATTTGAGATGAGCCTCATGGGGGAGCTAAACTACTTTCTCGGTCTCCAAATAAAGCAGCTCAATGAAGGCACAATTATATGTTAAACAAAATATTGCCAAGAGTTGCTTAAATGATTTGGGATGAACAACTCTAAACCAATTGATACTCACATGCCTACCAACGGAAACTTAGACAAGGATGAACACGGTAAGAGTGACGATGTCAAGAAATATAGAGGTATGATCGGATCACTCTTGTATCTTACAACATCTAGGCCTGACATCATGTTTAGTGTTTTCATGTGTGCTCGATATCAATCGGATCCTAAGGAATCCCACTTGAAAGCTGTCAAGCGTATACTTAGGTATCTCAATAATACACCTAAGTATGGGCTATGGTATTCCAAAGGAAGCGATTGCAGTTTAGTAGGTTACTCTGATTTGATTTTGCTGGCTGCAAATCAGATAGGAAAAGCACTAGTGGATCACTTGTTTTCAAACTCTTTAATAAGTTGGCATAGAAAAAAGCAAGTTTTTGTTGCTTTGTCAACTGCTGAAGCTGAATACATTGCAGTCGGTAGCTGTTGTGCTCAGATCTTATGGCTGAAGCAACAATTACAAGACTACGATATTCAATTAAAACGTATTCCAATCAAATGTGACAATACAAGTGCTATAAACCTCACTAAGAATCCAGTTTTACACTCACGCACTAAACACGTAGAAATTAGACATCACTTTCTACGCGATCATGTTGAAAAGAAGGATGTTACGTTTGAGCATGTTGATACTAAAAATCAACTTGCTGACATATTTACAAAACCACTTGCAACGGACCTCTTCTTCAACATCCGCCGTGAGCTAGGGATTTTAGATCTCTCATATGTGATGTCCTAAACATATATGTAATTGAAATATATCTATGTCACACCATATTGTTAAGATGTGCTTTTTCAGCTTTAGTACGTGTGTTCACTTATCAAATCAAACAAGGTAATATCCTTCCTATCTTCACCCTCAATCACCTATAAGTTGATCTAAATGTTCACTGAAAATGTCTTCGTATATCTCTTTTACATAAATTATGCTTATATAATCTAACTTTCTTATTTGCCAATGCATTACTCTTAACGTGATTACTTTATGTTTACTCTGCTATTTACTCACTTATTGATAACTTTATGCCTGACATTCTGTGTAAATGCCAAGTCCATTAACTGCTGAAATTGTATATAAATTTTCCTATGTGCTGAGTTTCTTGAAAATTTTGCTTATTCTCTTTTTGATATGGTCAAAGGGGGAGAAGAAGAGTGTGTCAGTGAAGATTGTGCTTGTATTAGAAATAAGATACACAAACTCAGGGGGAGCGTGCTTTTTTCATTCACGACACATCATCAAATATTTGCCATCATCAAAAAGGGGGAGTTTGTGAGCAACCCCTTCATAGATTCATTTTGAATGATTGCAAATATAATATAACATGTTTGAATAAGCCAAAATTATATTTCTCTCATAATGCATCATTATGAGTCGACACATCAAGCTTTGTATCAATACATAGCTTTCTGAAGTCCCTGGAATTGTATCTCAAAACTATTATGTATCGATACAAAAGCTTATGAGTCGATACATAACTCTTTGATGATCCTATAATGTAAATCTAAAAACTGCATGCATCGATACATAAATTTCATGCATCGACACATGATATTTTGATGCCCTTATAATATTTGTATGAATCGACACAAAACCTTATGTATCGACACAAAACATTCTGATGACCCTGGAAAACGTTTTGAAACTTATACGTATCGATACATAATATCATGTGTCGACTCATACTGTGTTTTAAATTCAAAAGTTAAATTTACAATCAGTATGTATCGACACATACGCATTATGTATTGACACAAAACATTCTGATGATTCTGGAAAATGTTTTGAAACTTATATGTATTGATACATAATATCATGTGTCGACGCATACTATGTTTTAAAATTCAAAATTTAAATCTGCAATCAATATGTATCGACACATACGCATCATGTGTCGACATGTATAAAAGTGTTGGTTCTGTAAAACGCTATAACAGGTTTTTGTATCGACTCAAAACATAATGTATCGACTCATCCTGTTACATGTAACTAACATGAGTCGACACATGACCAACATGCATCGACTCATGCACTTTCTTTTTTGACTAACCGTTTTCTGTTAAAAATATAAGCAAGCATTTTCTTCAGAAAAATACACACATCAATATAGAAGATTGTGTGCAAAACAATTGTGAGCAACCAGAAGCTTTTGATTCCTTCATCTTCATCATCTTCTTAACCATATTACATTCAACAACAACAAATAAAATCAAACATCCTTGTTGAATTGAATCAAGCGGTGTGAGATAACGTTCAACTGATTATTGAAGAAGTCTAGCTGAGTTGAAGGTTGAAGAGGAAGCTTCAAGAAATAAACTAGAGGGTTTGTCCTTCAAGAACGGGTGTGTTCTTGAGGGTTTTGTCAGTCACGGTCACGCGAGTCGGATTCAGCCGTAGCGAGGGGTTTGGAAATCAGAAGGATTTTGAACAAACAGGTCGTGGAAGCGGAGGATCATTTGATGACTTTGCAGGGAATCTTGATACAGCTCTTATCAAGTGGTGGTTCTTACAAGAAGAAGAAGATCATAGATATTTCTTGCTTTCTGTGTAGTGTAACCTTGCTATCAAACAATTCAGCATATTGATATAAAAGTTCTCAGTTTTGATTGTGAAATTGAGAGGGATACGTACCCACACGCGAGGAAGACAGTGGGGAACTTCCTTACCAAATTGCTTGTGTATCGTTCTCTCTTTCTTTCTCTTTACAGTTTTACATATTCTATAATTTGCAATTCAATTGGCGTGCTAAGGTTTACAGTCTAATGATAAATACAGTGGCTCAAACATTTTCACCAAACCACCACTATTAAATCATTATACAAGCTACGCCAAGTGTTTGACAAAATTCCTATCAAATTTCTAAATTCATTGGAAATACTATTTTATGATAAGTGCATTGAAACGTCAAGATTTCTGAGTTGTACATTCATCCATTCCATTCAATAAAAATCCATCAAAGTTTTTACATGTCAAGTTTTCTAGTAGTCGGTTCAAAGTAGACGGAATTGATTCAGGACATTGATTTCGCTGCTTTCAACTCTCTTTGATAAAACAATTTTTAAATCCTTGAAAAAGAAGAGGTGATCTAGTCACCCCCCCTCTCGATCACTTGCCACACCGTCTAACACTAAAAACCCAAAAGGGCGGTCCAGGCAAAAGTTAGGGATTTAAAGTGTATGACTATGTCCCGAGTGGTTCTAATCAATCTAATCAGCTTCGGACAAAACAGCAAGTGGATGAGACGCTCAGAGACATGAAGGTTATAGCAGAATGGGAAACCCATGGGATTATTTCACATAGCTGTCTTTTCTTTGTATCAATTTTCATTTTTAGGACGACATTATCTTACTAGGATGTTCATCTCTTTGTACAAAAACACTTATTCAAGTTAATACAAAAATATTCCTTTGAAAGTGCAAAACTATTTGTTTCTCTTTTACTGTTTCTGTTTTGTTTGCAAAAAACGTCCAGTATTTATTTTTGAACATATGCATTTGAATGTAATTACTGTTGATAAATGAACGTATAAAAATAAAACTAAACAGGAAGTCAATCACTAATGGCTTTAAGAAACATGACAACATCTATGAGCTATTCCACAAAACCTCCGCAGGTACTCTCTCCAACAGAGCAGAAGCAAGAACATCCTGTTACAGGATCATTGTCATATCCCCAGCAGGTAGCCTAATGGTGCCTTTCGCCTGCATATCCCCGACGGAGAAAAACTCCCAGTTGCCACCTCAAATATTCCACAGCAAAAGTTGCCTAGCTTCTCAGGATTCCCTAGCAGAATTTCACGAAGTCCACAGGAAATGCATGGAATTTCTCTTCCCCAACAAAGTTTATTTCTCTAACTATGGATACCCATCCTTCAACACTTCAACTTCAACAAAATTTGAAGACTTACACCCCTTATTCCAAGCGGTAGTCAGAGATTTATTTTCCCCAATCTGACAACACTGTAGCATAACAGCTTACATGTGCATACATCGCATCCATACATCATAAACATCAATGACACAAATGCATATATCACAATCTCATTGCACTATGCATTTCATACATCATGGCATCACATACAACAACTCTTTACCTTTTTCAGGAAATATCAATCAATAGAAAATTATTATCAGAATTTTTAACAAAACGGGGTGACTATCTACATGACAATCACTTCCTTCATACCACTGCCGGTTCAGTTTAAACCTCTCAACGGTTTATCCTGATTCCTTCCTTCAGACACCTTCTCTGGTTCAGATAAATCGCTCCAAGATTTATTCTGATTCTTTTCCAGACCCCTAATGGTTCAGTTTAAATCTCTCAATGGTTTATCATGATTCTTTCTCGCAGACATCTCCTCTGGTTCATATAAATCGCTCCAAAATTTATTCTGATTCTTTTCCATACCCCTGCTGGTTCAGTTTAAATCTCAACGGTTTATCCTGATTGTTTCCTGCAGACTTCTTCTCTAGTTCAGATAAATCGCTCCAAGATTTATTCTGATTCTTTTCCATACCCCTGATGGTTCAGTTTAAATCTCTCAACAGTTCATCCTGATTCTTTCCCGCTGACATCTCCTATGGTTCAGATAAATCGCTCCAAGATTTATTCTAATTCTTTTCCAGACCCCTGCTGGTTCAGTTTAAATCTCTCAACGGTTTATCCTGATTCTTTCCCGCAGACATCTTCTCTGTTTCAAATAAGTCGCTTCAAGATTTATTCTGATTCTTTTCCAGACCCTTGTTGAATTTAGTTTAAACCTCTCAACGGTTTATCCCGATTCTCTCCTGCATACATCTTCTCTGGTTATGATAAGTCGCTCTAAGATTTGTTCTGATTCTTTTCCGGACCCCTGCTGGTTTAGTTTAAATCTCTCAACAGTTTATCCTGATTCTTTCCCACATACATCTTCTCTGGTTCAGATAAGTCGCTTCAAGATTTATTATGATTCTTTTCCAGACCCTTGCTAATTCCGTTTAAATCTCTCAACGGTTTATCCTGAGTCTTTCCTGCAGACACTTTCTCTGGTTCAGATAAGTCACACCAGGATTTAGTCTGATTCTTCCTAGTTAAAGATTACTCAAGACTTCTGCTAGGTTTAGTTTTAAATCAACCAAAGGTTTATTCTGATTCTTTCCACAGTTGAAGTCAAGTTTAGACTCAGTTTAATTTCTGTCAACGGTCACCTCCGGATGGCATCTGTAAGCCCATCTCCGCCAACTCTCCATCATTCCTCCAAATGGCATAGTTAAGCCCATTCCTTACACCTCAACTGCAATATCATCGAGTACAAATTTCTGGGCACTCTAGTATTCTATCATTTTCTACCTTCAAACTATGAATGGTAGATTCACCAATCTAACTCTTCAGGTTTAAGAATATTGAACAGGGGAAGTTGTTGTACCCCAAAATTTACCCTATCATTTCTCAAAGGATCATTCTAGACCCTCAGGTTTGCTTCTAGCAAGTTTCAGGTCACATATCATAATTTTCTAAAGAAAGTCATTCACAAGGGCAAAATGGTCAAAAGAACACTGAAAAGTCAAACTTTGACTTTTGGATCAAAAATCAAGTTTCAACAATTATATTTCATCAAGACATGAAATCTATTCATCAAAATCAAAAGTCAGAAATTGCCTTGAAAAATCAAATTTCTAAACATTTAGAAAATTTTCTAAGTGTTAAGAGAATATGATACTTCAGAACTTCTGGGCCAGCCTTCACACAAGAGCAATCATAACTTGCAAACACGGTTCAGAACATGATGCTTCAATCAAAACATATGGAAGCAATATTCTTCGGTCAGAACATGACCCTTCAGCATATGGAGGCCACATTTTTGGTCTTCTACAATCAGAACATCACCAAATCCTAAAACCTCGTTTAAGCAGCCTACTGCCCTGCTATAGCACAGTCCTGCAACCAGCTTCTAATCCAGCCCATGCCTGCACTTTCTCAAACCCTATATTTTCACCAAATTAGCATACAAAAGCTATGATTAAAAAGCAATCGAACAGTATGCCAAAAAGGTTTAAATCTCATTTGTTTTCCCCCCAAAACCACACCAAACTCACCTATAAATAAGTTGCTCCATCACACTTTCAAGGGGCTGGCTTTTGGAAAGAGAGAATTATCAAAGAGAGAAAAGAAAACAGTGAAACATTCGTGAACCCTGAATTCCTAAGAAAAACAAAAACCTTTGTTCTTTCCTTTGAATCAAAGAACATAACATTTTCTGTTCCGTTGCTCTTGCTGACTCTAGAACATCTGAAGGCAACAACTCAAGCTCCAAACACACGCGCCAGATTCAAGGTAAGTCATTCTGACTTTGAATATTTTCATTCAGAATATCATTAAATATGTAAATATCATAGTACTGCTGATGTCCATATCATTGCATAAGTAGAAAAAACAGTACATCAGAACTTCTTGAATAAAGCTAGGCTCAGAATTAGGATTAGAACTTCTATGAACTGTTGTGCTTTTATATTTCTGATTTTACTGTTGTTAAGAACTGAATAAGTTGCTGACGAGTTGATTAATGAAAGGAAGGAGTTGAAGTGTAACACATAACTTCTGGGTCTTTCTTTCCCACTGTTTTAGCACAACACAGAACTTCCGAGTTCTTCATTATTGTTTTAACACAACACAAAATTTCTGATTTTCCCTCACTATTTAACACAACACAGAACTTCTGACTTTTTGCTCACTGTTTAACATAAACACGGAACTTTTGACTTTTTGCTCACTGTTTAAACACAATCTAGAATTTTTGTTTTTGCCCTCTAACGTTTCTTTCAAGATTCCAACGGTATCAACCCAGAACTTCTGATCACCTCTGATGTTTCTTTCTGAACTACAACACACAACATCAGAACTTCTGATCCCCTTTGTTTTTCTTTCAGCAACATGCTGATCCTATTTCTCATTATTTTTTACTTTTTTTTCTTTTATTTTTATTATTTTTAGCATTAGTACTATTTTTATTAACATACAAAAACGTCAAAAATATTTTCTCTTATTAAATAATTATTTTTCCTTTATTTTATTAAGACAAAAACCCATTTTCAAAACAAGTCTTTTATTTTTTTTCTTATAATGTACAATTTAATATGGTTGTAATATATAATTAGGATTTAAAATTCTTGCAAACCCCCATTTGTAAATATGTACCCCCATTCCCGAAATGATGTAATAGCGTAGGACTTTACATTTTTGCAATTTATAGCTTTTGAATATAAATGCTAGTAATTAGAGTTTGTATGGTAAGACATAAAATCAACAAATAGATAACCCTAATCAAGACAAAATGCATGTAAATCAAACACACTTGCACACTAGCACCTCTAGGGTGATCTCACTTTGTTGCCTTTCGAAAAAATAGTCATGTCCCTCGAACATGGGTGTTTTAGCAAAGACTCTCGATAAAAGATCGTAGTCCCTCGATGACCCTTAATGTTTCCTTCAGTAAATGATCTAGTCCCAAAACGACATTGCTAAAACGTCCCATGGGTTGCCTTCTCTGACTATACAAACGTCCTACGCCCATCCCTTCACATCCAACGATGGGGTTTCTTACCAAAACAATGGTAAGATAACATCTAAAGAAAGGGGGAAAAGAACGTTTAAGACCTTTTAAGTAGGTAGGTTACTCCTAGTTGCTCATTTGCTCACAACAAAAACATTTTATACACCAATGCTTCATTTTGAAACATTTTTCAAAATACAAAACACTTTATACGCGTTCTTATAGAGACGAGAACCATTACAAGGACTTTTTTTTTTCAAAATACTTTCAAAACTCACATCTCAAACACACTTTCAAACAAAAAGCAAGTGATCTAGCAAGCAACTAAGAGCCCGTAGATAACTACAGATGAAAAGGGTGTTAACACCTTCCCTTTTCATAACCTACCCCCCGAACTCAAGAAATAATCTCAAAAGGTATTTCATGTTCTTTTCAGCCTTTCCTTATTGGATAAAAGAAAAGTCGGTGGCAACTCTTGCTATCTACACAATTTTGATCAACGCAAAACACCCAAGTCAGTTCTCCCACCGTGTTACAATATTATTATCAATTAGCATAATTTTTTTAATTTACATATATACACATTAACAATTTCATATTTATTATTGTGTTTAGGGTATTTGTCAGCTATATTTATCGTCATCGACTTATCGCATGGTTGGCAAGGGAAAAGTGCATAACACTTTGGGAGAAGTACTTCACCATAAACTGCTCCCTGCTGGATTTATGAAAGTATCAATTAATATTGCTTTAGAGAGGGATGCGCCATTACCTTTGCTGACGATATTTCAGATGCAACATTGTTGGGAGAGGCAATAGGATCGTATGTTGCATGGCCGTCAAACCTCATTTGCATAGATGAGGAGGTATGTTTTAAACCATTATGTACCTTTAAGTATTCAAAATTTTTACGACCATTTAACGTACATTTTTTTCATGGTAATGTTAGACTCCCATAAAATCCAAATCAAAAGATAAGGGGATTAAAAAGCAAACTGAGTCAGTTGCATCAAAAAAAGAGGTATAACATAATTATATGATATTTATGCATAGAATAATCTTATATTTCACCTAACTAATTAAATGATATTTAGATGCATGCTAAAGAGACTGAGCAAGTCAGTAGGGGCAAGAAGACCGCGGCTAGCAAAAAACCTACTTCTTAGTATAGGTCGTGCCTTCGGACATATATAGGTATAACATATATTCCAATTGGTGGTACTCGTCTTATATCTATGAAGGCATAAATTTTTGGCTATGAATACATGGAAGAAATTGGTAGAGAAGATATTGATCAAGTTTTACAACATTCTACTCTAGGCCTCGGTGTTATCGATACATACATCAGATATACTCCGATCAACTTTTGTTTAATTAAATGAATAATTTATTACTTATTTCAATGAATATAGTCTAATTTTTATGATGTTTTTATTTAAGGTTTTTGTATGACAAATTGATGTGCCCGCATGAATTGGAAGAAAGATTCACTCTCTTAGCTCCCAACACCGTCAATGTCGGGTTAATTGTACCAAAACCAGATGATGTCATATCGTATGTACTCGGTTTATTTACGGTCAACAAAGATACAGAAAAATTGTTCTTTTTACCATATAATACTGACAACGGGTTAGATTTCCATCCTAACTTCATATGTTATAATTTTTCAATTTTTGACGTTGTGTAAAAACTTTGCATCAAACATTTGTTTAATTTTACAGTGGACATTGGTTGTTGCTTGCGATTAATCCTGTTAGAGAAATTGTATACTATCTGGATTCGTTATACAATGATTGGACAACATACCCATATTTGAAGAAGACGATTGATACGTAAGTGAGATTGTTCTAAATATTCGTGAGTATATTTATTTATCTATGTGAGATTATTCTAAATAGTCGTTTATATTTTATTATAGTGTTTTACAAGCTCTTAGATCACAAAGAGGTATTCAAGTACCAAAGAGTAGAGCCAACAACATTATGTGGATTAGAGTGCATGTATATTTTCACAATTTTGATTATATTAGTGATGATACTTGATAAAACAAGTTAAGGGGTACATCCTGATATATATATATATATATATATATATATATATATATATATATATATATATATATATATATATATATATATATATATATATATATATATATATATATATATATATATATATATATATATATATATATATATATATATATATATATATATATATATATATATATATATATATATATATATATATTTTCTTTTCATGTGTAGTGTCCTCGTCAATGTAATGGTATAGATTGCGGTTATTTCATGTTGAAGTTTATGAAATAAACGCTTCTTTTGGATCGAGTAGAGATTCCATCCACGGTATGAATTTCTAACTTATGAATTATTTTAATATTTCTCATAAAATGGTAGTGTTTTAACTAAATCACATACTATGTTATTTTACTATGTAGTACTTTGACGAATTCAATTGTGCTCATTACTCAAAAGATCAATTGGATGAACTTATGGAGGAATGGTGTCAATTCATTATGGAGTTGAGAATTTTATAAGGTATATTGTCTTTCTTTCATTGATGAGAATTTTGAGTACAACTTTTGAGTTTTAAGTATAAATTGGAATAAAGTTTTGTTTTATCATGGTATGAATTTCGATATTTTGATTTTGTTTCAAGTTATAGGTGCAGATGTAGAAGATAGAGCTAACAAGTTCTTTGTTGTTGTTTTTTAGAAATTCTTGAAGATAGTAATATGTAGATTAAACATCAATTTAGAATTTTTAGAATTTTCAAGTTGTATCATCAATTTTCAAGTTGTTGTATATATCATCATTTATATATATGTAGATTTTTTGTATATGCAAATTTGATGCATATATATTGGATTGAAGCTATCAAATCTGGTGCAAAATATGGTGAAACTTGGTGCAAAATATGGTGAAAACGTGGTACAAAAAATGGAGAAAATATTTGACAGCGCTTAAGGAGAAAATATGTCTAAAATTTTTAAAAATATTGTTAACATTAGACAGCGCTTAAGGAGAAAAGCACTGTCTAAAGTAGGGAGAAAGCGTTGTCTAAGGTGGGGAACAGACATCGCTTTTCAGAAGCGCTGTCTAAAGTAGGGAGAAAGCGCTACCTAAAATGGGAAAGCGCTGCCTAAGGTGGGGAACAGACAACACTTTTAAAGAAAAGCACTGTCTAAAGAGATGCAAGAAGCGTTGTTTAAAGTGCTTTCTAAAATGAGAAAACACTGCTAAAGGTTTACTTATCAAAGCGCTCTCTGAAGTAAAAGCGCTGCTAAAGGTATTCATAAGAAAGCGCTCTTAAAGTAAAAGCGTTGTTAAAGAGGACATATAATAGCATTTTTACATTAATCCAAAGGGTTACCTTTTCTTATAGTAGCGCTAGTTTAGGCAGCGCTTTAAAGCGTTGTCTATGGCCAAAAAAAGCGCTGTCTATGTGCTTGTTTGGCATAATACATCATAGCAATGGTGAAAAAACGTCCCCAAAGGGTTCGGGGTTTAAAGATGATGTGGTATAACAAAGTTGCACCACCATCTTGTCTATCTACATGATTTTTATTGGTACTTAGATTTTAGAAGAGAGAAAGGAAAAGATGGTGAAGGCAGAAACAAAGCAAAGAAGAGAAAGCGCTTAAGGTTTCTCCCTGATAAGCCAACATGATTCAAACCACTTATTTCTTGTAATTTTTTCAACTTTATTTTTCTCATTATTTTCTACCACAAATGTAAATATTTTAAGACAAAATAGTATTCTTTATTAAAGAGAAACAATTGTTTAGAATATGTCTACAATGAAATTTTTTAATGGTTAAACTCAATTAATGTTGGTTTAGTGGAACGCATTTTTGCCCATTATACCCAACTTTTCATTTTTCTTTCACTTTAATAAAATTATCACACAAATAATCATGTTATCTTACTATTGTATCATAAATTTGTCCCTCATATTTCTAATAATCAAATTATTTTTAAATTTGGATTTTATAAATTTTTTTAATTTATTTTTACTAATATTTTAATATTAATTTATTTTACTTATTTAAAAATATATAATAGTTTATTTTAAATTATTTATATTTCTTAAATAACAAATATTGTATCACTCTTCATATGCTTTTAAGTGTCTTATTATTTCAAATAAATGAGACAATATAATTAATATGAAGATAAGACTTGCAAGCATAAAATCGCGGATTTGAGTCTTACTTGTTCTATTTTTTAAAAATATTTTTCCTTTCATTTATTACTGACTTTATTTCCATTTTTAAAATCACAAAATTGTATTTTTTTTTTAATTATTTTAAGTTTAACTTTCGTTTTTATTTTAAATAATTTTTTTAAAATAATTATTTATTTTATTTTTTGCACTCTTTATCAAAAAGGAGTGCAAAAATCATAATGAATATAAATTTTTTTTCTTTCTAATTAACTGTTTCTTATTGGTCAAACTATGTTGGTCTTTGTCATACTCAACTTCTAATTGGTCAACTTGTTGATTAAGAAATATCAGATTTATTTGATTTTATTTTGTCCATTTTTACCCTTTAACTTGTTTTTCCCACACTATAAATAATCTTCTATTTTCATAGTTTAAGAGATCCACAAAATCAACAATTTTACAATCTCTCACAATTTCACTCATTCACATATATTATTTTTTTGCAAATATCTTTTTTTTTCCAAAATATTCTTTACTATTGGTGATATTTTTGTTTTTCCCAATGATTAAAATATGAGACCTCCTTTTTATTTTTAATTTCATTTTTCTTTATTTTAATTTGTTTTTTTATTCAAATCATATGATATTCATCTGATAGCTTTATTTATTTTATTGACTCATGCGCTAAGTCTATTCATGCACAATTTTCCACTAGTTTTTACCTTTCTTTTTAACTGACAACTAGTAAGAAATTCGTGATATCGCACGAGTCTCGTTTGAATTTACATTACACGTCTATCGAACTATCATTTATAAAGTTTGAATTCATTCTTCAATTGATTAACATTCACATAGTCATAAACCATACTTATAATATACACCAACTTTTAAGCTTGATCTGTACTTATAAAACCATACTTATAATATACACCAACTTTTAAGCTTGATCTGTACTTATAATAAATCGTACATTCGATTCTCTAACTTCAATTATATAAAATATCAGCAAAAGAAAGATTTAAAAGATGGAAATTAAAATAAACATTCTAGAGCTAGTATCTCAGAGATACATTCATATCTACCAGTGAATTCATTTCATGTATTCAGTTGGTTAATATTCATATAGTTATAATATATAATCATTTATCAAATTTAAATTTCTCGTTTATGAAAATAATTGAAACTTATCCCCGTTTATAAAAATAATTAGATTTTCCAATTTATAAAAATATTGGTATATTGTTTATAAAAATTATTGTAACTTATTTTCGTTTGTAAAAGTAATTATATAAGTATGTAGACTTTTCTTGTTTATAAGTGTCTTGAACCTGTATGATAATTTATAAACATATTTTAACTTATTCATGTTAAAAACAATTGTACCAATAGTCGAATTTTTTTTCGTTTATAAAAATATTTGTAACTTATTCTTGTTTATAAAAGTTATTGCAACTTATTTTTGTTTCTACAAATAATTATATCATCATTTAAAAATTTTCTCGTTTATAAATGCTTTGAACCCGTGTAACTATTTATAAAAATATTTTTAACTTATTCATATTAAAAATAATTGAATAAATAGATGAATTTTTATCGTTTATAAAAATATTGGTAAGTTATTTATGGTTATAAAAATAATTGTAAAAATAAATATTTATCGTATCATCTTAATTTTATTTATTCAATAGTGACAAATATGTGTCTCATATTTAATTATGTTTATAAATAAATATCACATATTAGTGATATGTATTAAATTTATTATTTTAATGGATAATTAATTTATTGTCAAGCAAAATAAATATTATAACTAATTAAAATAAATTTATTATTGACAATCAAATGTTACAATGTTAAATAATAATATAACATTTATTATCGTATATATCAGTAGGGAGAGAAAAAAACTAAATCTAAGAATATCGAAAAATAAATTATAATATTATATAATAATTTAACATTTATTATTACAATGAATGATATATAATATTTTAAAATTATTTATTTTATTTCTTATATTTTATTATATCCGATTTTTAATAAATATTTTTCAATTTAGTGCGACTTTTCAGTAATTAAATATTAATAAATATTTATAAAATTAAATGTTATAAAAATACTTATTTATATTAAATATGAATTTATATGAAAATTATATTATACCATTAAATATATATAAAATAATTATAATTTATTACCGTTTATAAAATTATTATAATTTTTTTCCGTTTATAAGTATATGTCCATTTATAAAAATATATGTAACTTATTCTCATTTTTACTAATAATTATATAAATATTTGAGTTTATTATATTTATAAAATTATATATAATTTATTCTCGTTTATAAAAACAATTGTAACTTACTCAAGTTATAAAAATGAATGTATCAATAAATTTTTACCTTTTATCATTATTTTTTTATGATTATCATCTATCATTAAATTTTCATGACTACCATTTAACATTTTTCTTATCACGATTACAATTATAAAGTTAATTTGAAAATATTCTGATATGTTTTAGTTATTTCATAAGTTTAAAAAATTACAAAATCTCAATTGATTTTGTTTTGTTATATTATGTTGTAACTGGTTTTTAAAACAGAGTCGCAACCTTTAATTTTTATCCTAAAGAATGGAGTATAAGGGATAATCCTAAAAAGTCAAAGATTCTAGATTGTTGACTCAGTTCTAGACGAGGGGGAGGTGTTAGACACCCCTTATCTATCTTGTTCACAAGGATACTAGGTTTAGAAGCATAATTTTTAGAAATAGGGTTTTAGTTTTTTATTAGGAGAACTCGCCACGATTTTAATCGTATGCCTACGTATCCTCTTATCAGGATTCAGAGTCTCAATTTGTAGTTCGTAGTTGATTTGTATTTTTATGGATTAAAAATTACACTTGATTTCCCGCATACTCAGTCTAGATGTACGAATAACGGAGATGTTAGACGGAGTACGCAGTCAATTCAAATATACTTGTGACCCTTTTTGAAGAATAATTGTTGGATTAATTTGATTTACGAAAATAATGTGTTGTTGGTTAAGTATTTTTTAATATATTAATTATGAAATTTTTAAAATTAAATACATGATTAAAAGAAATAATTTAATGCAATAAAATATATTTGAATGTATTTAGAAAATATTATGATTTATATGAATAATAGTAAAAATGATAATATTATAATTAATAAAAAATAAGAAAAATATAAATATATATAAAAAATAGAAAACATAAAATAGTAAAATAAATAAGAAAATAATTTAAATATGTGGGGGTGTGCAAATCATGCTAAGGTAGTAAAAATGGGGAGTATTAGCAGCATGGGCCTGAATTCATATATTGAATTCAGGCCCAAAAGGTAAAGGGGGTGTAAGTTTGAGTTATGTAGTAAAAATGGAGGTGTATCAGGAATATGGTCCAAGTCTAGATTTTGGACTTGGCCTATTTTGCTTGGAGGGTGTACTTCTGGGCGTGTTAGTAAAAAGAAGAAAAAAAGGGTGTGCAATCAGTAAATGGGCCCGGTCCAACGAAAGCTTTGGGAGAGTCTTTTTAGGCTGCATATGGAGTGGCGTATGGTAATATCATAGGCACGCGCATCAGGGATGTTGAATTGATATCAGATGGTCATGATGGAAGACGTGTGGTAACAACGATGGACTAACATGCACTGGATAACGCAAGCTAATATAATTATTTTATTATTCTTTTCATTTTATTTTCTTATTTCTCTCTCTCTCTCTCTCTCTCTCTCTCTCTCTCTCTCTCTCTCTCTCTCTCTCTCTCTGTGTGTGTGTGTGTGTTATCTCTTCCCTGCCTCTCTCAACAACAAAACCACCCCAAACCCCTAAACTCTCCTCCAGGCGGCAATCGGACCTCCAAACCCCGCGATCAAAGCCCTTCCCCCCTTTAATTTAACCCACAAAACCCCAATTGCTACATCGGTTAGAAAAAAATGCGAGAATGAAAGTTGAATGTTCATTACCCTTTTCCCGATCCCTGAGTTCACTACAAATTTATCTCCGATTCTTTTCCTTCTTGTTTTTCGCAGGTATAAAGATGGCATGGAGATGATGAAGGCACGCGGTGGGTGATGATGAAGAAGGTGACAACGAACTTTAGGTTTTAGATATTGAAACCTTAAGTTTGAGTGGTTGATTTCTGGCGGCAATAGGAACCCTTCGTTCTTCTTCTTCGTGGATAATGTTGTATCTCTCTCTCTGTAAATTGTCCTCTTCGTTTGTAATGATTATTCCGTCCCTTTTTTGTTCTTAATTTTTAGGTTTTATAGTGTTTTAGGAATTATGTTATTTAGGAAACAACATTATAGTCATTATTCCATTGATTAACGCATTAGGGATTTTAGGAAAGAACATAAGATTTTGTCTGTAACTTTTATCACACACTTTAATTCGTTTCTGTTTTTGTTTAAGACTGTTATGGAAATAGTTTGAATATGAGATATTGGTTTTATTGAGTTAAAAAAATTTGATTCTTGTTTAAATAAATATAATGAATCAAGACTTGTTTCTATTTAATCTATACAGTACTCGTTTACGCGCATTCTTTCAATTGGGTTGGATCAATCTCGTGTACGGACTAAGCTTGATTGAGCCACACATTTTTTGGTATTTTAAAATAAACAAGGCTTCAATTGAAATGGGCCTTGATATTTTTATTTTAAAAAACATATTTTTTTCTTTTAATGAAAACAAAACTATTTTTTAAAATAATTAAAAGAAGTAATATTTATCAATTACAATAATAATGACAGTAATGTTTAATAATAAAAATAATGATATTATAATTAAAAACAAACTTCAAAATGGGCCAGAAAGCTGAACGGCCCCTGTTTTGAATCATTGGGTCCAACAGAATAAAATGCTTATGGGCCTCTTAAGATACCTTAATGGGTCATATGAAAATAACTTGATGGGCCAAAAGATTCAAACGGGCCTTTCTGATTTGTAATACACACTCCCATTTTTCAATATCTGAAATGCATTAAAAAATTACATGGACCCTTTCTGATTTAGAAAGACCCATTTACCTTTTTTCAAAATAATATACCTCTTTTATAAAATGCCCTCTCTAAAAAAGAAACCTTAATGGGCCATCAGATATTAATGGTCCATTTTAGATTAGTACACCTCTTTTTCCTTGTCTTAAACCCCTATAGAAAAAAACCTACAATATGATTTATTTATAAAAAAAAACTAAATATAATATAAGGGTAGGAAAAATTTGGAGTATGACAGCTGCCCCTGTTTAATTATCTTTCAGTTGAATAGTGCAAGAATACGCATGTCTCGCACATTTGATCGAAAGTTTATTAAATATTGGAAGACCCTGAGATTTGTCTGAGAGATTATAAGGATATGTTGTACAACACTCCCATGAGTATGAAGGATATGCATAGATGATGATGTATCACCCTACCGGTGTTTGCACCAAAGTTTGTTTGATAAAACTTAGACACGACAACGCGGATACCTCGCCAGTATCTAAGAAGAGATCATTTGCATATTTACCATAACCTATGAGGTAAAATAATACAAGTTTTGCAAAGCTGACTTACTAATGCTTGGAGACTAATATAGTATGTTTTGATTTTATTTTGTCTATTCATCACAACCTAGGGGATGGATAAAATAAAGTTTGATAACACATTGCTGCATGGAGACTGATGCAATGGATTACGTAGGTTTATTCACATATCAATCGCAACCTAGGGGATATATATTTGAAAAGGAGCTTAATAACAACATCGTTGCATGGAGACCGATGCAATGAGTTATATCACAGAAAAAGCTTGATAATAACACTGCTGCATGAAGACTAATGCAATTACTTAAATTGCAGATTTCGCACATTGCTGCATGGAGCCCGATGCAATAAACTATATCGCAGAGGAGGAAATACATTACTGCATAGAGACTGATGCAATGAGTTAAATTGCAAATTTCACACATTGCTGCAGGAGCCTGACGCAATGGGTTAAGTAAATTTATTTCGCATATCTATCACAACCTAGGGGGTAGATATTTGAGAAGAGATTGATAACTACATCGCTGCATGGAGACTGAGGCGATGATTTATACCGAGGAGGAAACTTGATAATGACATTGTTGCCTGGAGACTTATGTAATGAATTATATCACATAAAAAGTTTGATAACAACATTGATGCACGGAGACTAATGCAATGGAAAAAGTTTGATAATAGCATTGCTGCTTGGAGACCGATGCAATGAACTGTATCACAAAGAAGTGAACACATTGTCGCATGGAGACTAACACAATGAGTTGAATTGCCTATTTTTCACATTGTTGCATGGAGCCTGATGCAATGAGCTATATCACGAAGAAGTGAACACATTGTTGCGTGGGGACTGACATAATGAGTTGAATTATCGATTTCACACATTGTTGCATGGAGCCTGACACAACGAGCTATATCACAAAGAGGGAAAAAACATTGCTGCATAGAGCCTGACACAATAAGTTAAATTGTAGAGTAACCTGTCTTGATGATCAAAATCTTAGATAACTAAATTAAAGGTGAGATCGGGTTTTTTACCAGTTGTGTCTGTTCTCAACCAAGGTAAAAAAAATTGATGGAAGGCCCCAGGATATCGGTTTCGCCCAAAGTATGCTTGGAAATACGCCATGCGTGATGTATATG
Source organism: Vicia faba (assembly GCA_948472305.1). NCBI lineage: Eukaryota > Viridiplantae > Streptophyta > Magnoliopsida > Fabales > Fabaceae > Vicia > Vicia faba. Next base: position 1,152,455,881 of record OX451741.1, on the reverse strand, counting down.
CATGATGTCTTAGATCGATATGGAACCTAGAGTGTATATGCACCGAGTGTCTATATATATGCCATATTTTTACATATGTACTGAATGTGTGTGTATGCCCCTAGAAAATACTACGAACATATATTTTTGATATTCTCTCCTTTTAAGCCATTGGTTTTGGGTTATCAACTCCCCGAGATTGTGTGTTGGATCGTTGTGGTATCTTCGAATTGTTTTGAACAGGATGAAAAGTATCTGCAAGATCTTGATGTTTGTATCATAGGCGTAGGCGTAGACATAGGCATGGACGTGGACATGGATATTGGCGTGGATGTAGGCATAGTCGTGGAAATAAATGTAGGTGTGGACACAGGCGTGGATTTTCTTTTGATGTTTTCTAACCAAAATGCTTTTCGATGTTTTATCAACTGCTTTTATTTCTCAAATCCCTGCAATATTCAAGAGAAATAATCATAGTATTTTGAAAACAAGTCTGAAAAGGAAAAAACATAATTCACAAGATGGAAAAAGTAAATGTTTTATTGATATGCCTCTGAATAGGCGCGAGTACAAGATGTAATTTCTTAAAAGAGGTAATTATAGAAAGTTTTTTTTAAAACTGTAAATGGCAATTAAAATGATAATTGCTACTGCTGTTTCCCCAATATCCTTTTGATAACTTTCAATCTTCTTTTCTTCTGAGTTGAATGATTTAGATCCATCTCTTCCTTCGTGGTTTATAGTTGCAGTTCTTAGATCGCAGTCTCTTTGTTCTTTATTTCTTTGAATAAGATCCCTAGTTTTTGCCTGGACCGCCTTTTCGGGTTTTCAGTCCATCGGGATAAAAAAAAATTGTGTGTATGCCCCTTATTTTTTCCTGGATCTCCCTTTAGTGTTTTCAATCCACCGGGACGCTCCTTTTTACCTAAGTCGCCCGTTTAGGGTTCGAACTTAGCTCGATTTCTTATACATATTATTTTTTGAATGCATCTGAATTTGCCGGATGCAATAGTTCTTCTCCATCCATTGTTGTGAGGATGAGACCACCACCAGAGAATGTTATTTTTACCATATATGGACCTTCATAGCTGGGTGTCCATTTACCACGTGAATCGAGGCGAGGTAACAGAATCTTCTTGAGCACTAAATCCCCTTCTTTGAATATTCGAGGGCATACCTTCTTGTCGAAGGCTTTCTTCATCCGCTTCTGATACAATTGACCATGGCACAAAGCTGTCAAGCGTTTCTCTTCAATGAGGTTGAGCTGATCAACTCACGTATGAACCCACTTGGCTTCTTCAAACTTTGTTTCTATTAGAACTTGAAGTGATGGAATTTCTATTTCAACTGGGAGTACTGCCTCCATGCCATATACTAGAGAAAAAGGAGTTGCACCTGTTGATGTGCGTAGAGAGGTATGATAGCCATGTAGAGAAAAGGGAAGCATTTCATGTCAATCTTTGTATGTCTTCACCATTTTCTAAATGATTTTATTGATATTTTTGTTGGCAGCTTCGACGGCCCCGTTCATCTTGGGTCGATATGGTGAGGAATTATGATGCTCGATCTTGAAATCATCACATAACTCCATCATCATTTTGTTATTAAGATTAGACATGTTATTCGTTATGATCCTGTTTGGAACCCCATATCTGTATATGAGATTTTGCTTGATGAATCTAGTGACCACTTAGTTTGTCACATTTGCATAAGATGTCGCTTCTACCCATTTGGTGAAGTAATCAATAGCGACTAGTATGAACGGTGTCCGTTAGATGCTTTTGATCTGATCATGCCTATCTAATCAATTACCCACATCGAGAACGGCCAAGGAGAACTCATGACATTCAGAGGAGTAGGTGACACATTCATTTTATCGACGTAGATTTGGCACTTGTTACAGTTTTTTGTGTAATGATAGCAATCAGCTTCCATTGTTAACCAATAATAACCTACTCGTAGGATTTTTCTTGTCATAGCATGCCTGTTTGAATGGGTTCCAAAAGTACCTTCATGGATTTCTATCATAAGCGTATCTGCTTCTTGTTTTTCCACACACCTGAGTAGCACCATATCATAGTTTCTTTTGTATAACACATCACTACTCAAAGAATTTTGAGGCTAGCCTTCGTAGAGTTCGTTTATCAATGATAAAGGCATTTTCTAGATATTCTTATTTTTCGAGGTACCTCTTGATGTCATAGAACCAGAGCTTGTTGTCCGGATCCTCTTTAATAGCGAGGAAATGTGCAGGCTCTTCAAAATGTCTGATTGTAATGCGCGGCTCGTGGTTAGGACAAGTTACCTTGAAGATGGCTGATAGGGTTCCTAAGGCGTCTGCCATCTGATTTTCTTTTCGTGGGATATGAATGAAGGTAATCTCGGTGAATTTCGTAGATAGCTTTAAGACATGATCCTGATATGGAATCAATTTGGGGTATTTAGTGTCACATTCGCCTTTGAATTGGTATATGACTAGCGCGAAGTCTCCAAATACTTCGAGATATTTTATTCTTAGATCGATGGCAGCTTCCAGACCCACGATACAAGCTTCATATTCAGCGACATTGTTGGTGCAATTAAAATATAACCTTGTAGTATAAGGTTTGTGACGGTTCTTCGAAGAAGTCAAAACTACCCTGATACCGTGCCCTAATGCATTTGAGGCCCCGTCAAACATGGGTGTCCAACGTGCCCCTGGTTTAGGTCCTTCGTCGGGCCCTAGTATTTCGTAGTCATCTATAACCATAACATCTTCGTCTGGAAAGTCGAACTTCATTGGTTGATATTCCGGAAATGATTGATGAGTTAGGTGATCAACTAGTACACTATCCTTGATGGCCTTTTAAGTAACATATTGTATGTCGTACTCCAATAATAACATATGCCATCAGGCAATCCTTCCTGTAAGAGTTGGTTTTTCGAACACATACTTTAAAGGATCCATTCTTGCTATTAACCATGTGGTGTGTGTTAACATGTACTTCCTCAATCTTTTAGTATCCCAAGCCAATGCATAACAAGTCTTCTCGATGAGTGAGTACCTGGTTTCACAGTTAGTGAATTTCTTGCTGAGGTAGTAGATTGCATGCTCTTTTCTACCTGTTTCATCCTGTTGGCCCAACACGCATCCCATCGATCCTTCCAGTACCGTTAGATACATGATTAGTGGTCTCCTAGGAACTGGCGGTATTAAGATCGGTGGATCTTGTAAATATTTCTTTATTGTTTCGAAAGCTATCTGGAAATCACCATTACATGTCATCGTCTGATCTTCTCATAGTAATTTGAATATGGGCTTGCACGTAGCAGTTAGGTGTGATATGAACTAGAAATATAGTTCAATCGTCCTAAGAAACCACAAACCTCTTTTTCTGTCTTTGGAGCTGGCATTTCTTGTATGGTTTTTACTTTGTCGGGGTCCACCTTAATACCATGTTAACTTACGATAAAACCTAGTAACTTTCCTGATCTGACACCAAAGGTACACTTGTTTGGATTCAACCTTAGTTTGATCCTTTGCAGACGATCAAATAACTTTTGTAAATGTATGATGTGATCCTCCTTCGTATGATATTTGGAAATCATATAATCTATGTACACCTCAACTTCTTTGTGAATCATATCATGGAATAGTGTGACCATTTCCCGCTAATAGGTTTCCCCTGCGTTCTTTAGACCGAACGACATTAATTTGTAGCAGAAAGTGCCCCAAGGAATCATAAAGGTAGTCTTTTCCATATCCCCAAGTGCCATTTTGATTTGATTATAGCTTGAGAAACTGTCCATGAACGAGAATACTGAAGCTTGAGTTGTATTATCCACTGAAACATCTATGTGAGGTAGCGGGAAATCTTCTTTAGGACTTGCTTTGTTTAGATCTCGATAGTTTACGAATATATGTACTTTTCCATCCTTCTATGGTACTGGTACAATGTTAGCTATCCAAGGTGGATAATTTACCACCGCTAAGAATCCTGCATTAAACTATTTAAGGACCTCTTCTCAAATTTTGTTGGACATGTCTGGACGAGTTCTTTTGAGCTTCTTCCTGACCAGGGAGCAACCTTTCTTGAGAGGTGGTCTGTGCACCACAATGTATATATCCAATCCTAGCATATCTTCGTAAGATCAGGCAAATATATCCATGTATTCATGTAATAACTAGATCAATCTTTCTTTGACGCTTTTCTCTAATGTTTCTCCCAACTTGATCTATTCTGGATCTTCCTCCGTGCCAAGGTTAATGGTCTCAATAGATTCCTAGTATGGTTGTATGATGTCAGCTTCTTGCTCTATCCCTCTCGCCAATTCTTCAGAAAGTTCAAGATCCTCATCATCTTCCTCTTCAGCTTGGTTGATGGGGTGCATCAAATCATATCGGGTAACAACAGTAACATTATTAGTGGGTTTGGGCATGGATCTACACATTTATCATGTTTTGGTGCATTTTTTTAGCATGTGAATTTGGAAAATGCGTATGAAGGGAAGTATTTCCATTTTAAATATGAAGTATAAATGCAAAAGAAAAACAAGGATCTTAATTGAATATAAAACATAATTTTATTAATCATGAACATTGTCTCAAACAAACGGGAGACCCTTACAAACAACCCCTATGCCTCGGGCTTGACATAGGTTCTTTCAAAAACAAAGAAAATTACTTTGGAAAGAAAATCTCAGGAATTTCCACAACTGTCTAGTTCTTGAGTTCTTCGCCTGGGGCACACTCATGCGTGAAATCATATGCCCTTTTGATGTTATCTTTGTTGGATATCATTGCCACTTGTCCTCCATGCTCTACTCCTTTGTCAATGAAGGTTTCCTGGATTGGTGGAAACCATGCTCTGTCTTTTAGAATAACCTTTGGTGATTCATAACCCAAACCAAAGCGGTTCTTCTTTTCGGATATTTCTGGGAGCTTTCCCCAACCCTTTGAGTCACCATTCTCCATTGCCATTAATAAACCCCTCCATGTAGTTACAGTAGGTTTCTTGATCTTTCCCATAGGTAAGGTCGCCATTGAAACAACCTCTAAGACTTGAAATAGTGTGGCTATGCAATCTTCGTCGGCACTAATTTACCTGTAGGACTCAATGTGACTTACAAAGATGTCCTTTTCTCCATCGATTATGACCAATCTTCTCTCAACAAAGAACTTTAGTTTTTGATGTAAGGTCGAAGTGACTGCCCCTTCTACATGAATCCAAGGTCGTTCGAGTAAACATGTATATGCTAGTTTTATATCCATGACTTAAAAGGTGATACATAACATGTGTGGGCCAATCTTAACAGGAAGGTCTACCTATTCGAATACCATACTCTAAGAATCGTCAAAAGCTTTTACTATCATGGAACTAGATCTTATCACAACACCGTCTAGTGCTAACCTCATCAGACTAGATTTTGGTAACATATTAAGGGAAGAACTAGTATCCGTGAGCACCCTGGATAGGTTTGTAGTACCTATCTGAATCGAGATGTGTAGCCCTTTGTTGTGAGCTCGGCCTTATGGAGGTAACTCACTGTCGTTGAAGCCAATATAGAACCCAGACATCAGTTTTCCACGACATTATCAAATTTGTTCACAGTAATCTCTTCTGCAACATGGGAAGAACTTAAAACTTTCATCAGTGAATCTCGATGCGCCCCTGAATTGATGAGCAATGAGAGTATGGAAATTTTGGCCAGGGTTTTGTGAAGCTGATCCACCACCCTATAGTCGCTTCTCTTAATTATTTTTAGAAATTTGTCTACCTCTTGATCAGTAAAGTTTTTGTTTGGAGGCTCTTGATTTACCTCCACTAATGCTTTTACTTTTTCTTTTGCTAACATGTATTTTTAATCTTCACCATATTATCACTCTTCTTTGGTAGTTCAGATCTGAACACTCCACCACTGCAGGTCATGCCCTTTGTCCCTACTATATTCTAGATTGAAGGTCCTTGACTTGATGATGACTCACATTCTTGTTTTAAGCCCTTGACATATACGGTTGAACCATAACTCCGTGGTATTGCTTTGTCAGTTTTGTAAGGGGTATAAGACGGTCCCCTAATTACCATTATAGTTTTTAGATCTACTGGTATCCTTAGAGTTTGTTTTATTGTGGGAGTTTCTATTGAATATCCCCACGGGATCACAAGAGTCTTTTTATTATGGTTCAGCCCTTGGCAAGGAATCACCAATGGCTTCTTCGTACCTCCTTCAATTACTGCTACATATTCACCTTCAGGGTATGGTACGAATTGGACTATCCCTTGGTCCACGAATTATTGTAGTTTCCTTTCAAAGGCTTCATTATTCTCCAAAAGGAACCCACATTCCAACAAGTATTTTCTCAACAGATTTATTAGAGCCTTTACTTGTTCGGCTGCCCTACAATCGGTGATTACTTCGATTTCATTTATTATTGGTCCAGCATGTGGAGGCATGGAGTTTGAATTGATGTTTAGTTTCTTGAAAGTGATGTCCTGGGAGTCCAACAAATCCTAAACTTTATGTTTGAAGGCCCAACATTGATATATAGTATAGCCCGGAGAAATGGCATGGTATTCGCATTTGGCATTGGCATTGTATTTTGGTGGAAGTGGCCCAACTGGAGGAGCTAAAGGTTTTAGCTCTACTAATGATGCCTTGATCAAATGTTGTAATAGTTGACTGGGTGGCATAGGGAATGGATCTAACTTTCTTGGCGGCCTTTCGAACTTGTTCTGTTGTTGTCCCCGCGGGATTATTTTCGGTTGTTGTTCTCTTGTTTGTGAAGCCACAACATTAATTTCTCCCTCCTTCCTTTTTGTGAAGTTAGGAACCGTTCTTTTTGCATTGTAAGAGGCATTTGATGACCCCCCCCCCCCCCCCCTTGTATCTTCCCATTTTTAATTCCAGTTTTAATCATTTCTCCAATAGTTACTAGGTCAGTAAATCTCGAAGAGATGCTTCCTACCATCTTTTCATAGTATACTCCTTGCAATGTTCCCATGAACATGTCGACTAGTTCTTTCTCCAGAAGTGGCAGTTGTACACCGGACGCCATCTCTCTCCACCTTTGGACATACTCCTTGAAGGACTCTTCTTTTTTCTGAGACTAGTTCTATAGTTGTATGCGACTAGGCGCCATGTCTAAATTATATTTATATTGTTTCAAGAAAGCATTAACAAGATTCGCTCATGTCTAGATATGCACTCTTTCTAACTGCATGTACCAATCCAGAGATGCCCCACTCAAACTATCTTGAAAGCAATGAATCATTAGTTTCTGGTCTTTAGTGTAAGCATGCATTTTCCTACAATACATGTGCATATGATTTCTTGGATAAGTGATCCCTTTGTACCTTCTAAATTCAGGTACTTTGAATTTTGGCGGGATTACCACGTCCGGGACAAGACCCATCTCGAGGGCATCAACATCGAAAGCATCGTATACCTCCATATTTTTTAATCTTTCCTCTAAATCTTTATACTGATTCAACACTAATGGATTCTCAGTAGCAGGAGTATTGGTCATTTTCTGAGGTACCTGATTGACATCCTCCAGGTCATGATCTCCATATTGTAAGTCCAAATAATTGTCAGCGTTGTTAATTTGAATTTGTAGGGTATGATATGCCCCTGCCTTTGGTGGATGTGGGACAAACCCTTTAGTTTCTTGTCTTATCTCATGCTGAGCCATGACAGACTTTTATGGCCCTGTCTCTGGTCCTCTTCTCAGTTGGTGACGGCTTGATGCACCCATGGCCTGAGTTATTTCCTCAAAGGCTACCCTAGGAATTTGCTTTTTCCAATCAATGATGTTCTTCAATGATAGAAGAACCTGACTCATATCCCTTCTCATTGAGTCAATGTTGCTTTTAACTTGTTCTAAATCCACTTTGAAAGCTGCTTGATTGATAACGAGAAAACATATCGCATAATTACCATGCTTTTTACCGATTTTTATATTTCATTAAGTCGTCTAACCCCCGATTATTCCGAGATTATTTTTATTTTTACAGGTATAACATTTGTCGACTCAAACCGATGGAAAAGGACAACATGAAGAAGGCTAGACAATAAACAAAGAGAAAAAGAATAAAAAAATACAAAGTTTGGATTTTTGGAACAGTGACGGTCGTCACATGCTTGTGACGGGCGTAACACCCCCCAACATGAAGAAACGCTCGTCACACTCCACTGACGAGTGTAATGCACTACTTCAGCGCGTTACGGCCGTCACCCACCTGTGACGACCGTCACGCGCGTGAAGGTGGACGTTATACATGGATTGAGACGTGGGCATTAAGGGCAGACTCATTCTCCCTTTTTCTGCTGAGTCTCCTATTTTCTTGCCACCACTATTAGTGCTCCTATATTTTCTCCATGGAAGACTTCATCAAGAATTCAAAAACTGTTGATTTTCCTATGCTATATATATGTGTACCAGTGCACAGTTCAAGGGTCGAAGAATTTTCCTCAGAACAAATATTATTTTCTTTTTGCAATTATTTTCCAATTTGCTTGTTTTGGAATTTTGTTTTCACGTTCCTGTAATTTTCATTCAAAGTCTTAGTTTTTAGTTTTAAGTGTTAATTCTTCTTTCAAGAATTAACACGAATTATTTACTGCAAATCAAGCTCGAAGATTGGATTATTGTAATACTTCAAGATTACCATAGCAACTTTGATTCCAGGTTTTTATATTGCAATTATTATTCATTCAGTTTTTATAATATGCCAATTATTGCCATGAATTATATTTTGAACTGTATTGCTGTTAAGTTAATTATGTCTGGCTAAATTATTAATACCGGTATGTAACCGTAAGAACTGAAAGAATTCAGTGATACCTTGGTAAAAATATTTATAAAACAATTTCTGGTTTCCAATTTCCAAGATTAACTATCCTTGTCACGAGAGTGAGAGGTTAATTAACACGATTTTGCCACGAGAGTGGGAAATTAATTACGGCAAGAACTTGCATGCGAGAGCTGGGGTTCAACCCAGATAGTGGTAACGAAGCATTGATTTTTAAATACACGAGAGTGTTTTAATAAATTAATTAAATTCAAATTGTTTTCAAAAAGTGTTATTAAATTTAAAGTGCATCCACTAGGTTTAGTAGCATGACTTATTTCATAAACACGAGAGTGTATGTCTCAGGTTTTTAAACAATTAGCTTTTATCGAAATACTTTATAGGCCAAGCGATTCACCGAATTCCCTAAGTCCGATTATCACATACCGGTATAATTAGTACTATTATTTTTAATTAAACTGTTTCCCCCAAAAATCGAATATTCATCGCTTAGTTAGACAAACTGTAGCATTAGATCGTATGCGATTGATCCTCAGTCTCTGTGGGTTCGATAATCTTTTAAAACTAGAACGACTGAACTGTATACTTGCAGTTAGTATCCCGACAGACTTATAAAGTCCCGATCAAGTTTTTGGCGCCGTTGCCGGGGACTGGTAGTCAATTAATTACGATTCTTCTGTTGTGCGTTTAGACTAAGCAACAGACACCCTTTGTCGATTTGTATGCCAAGGACTCGCTCACAAGGCGAACCACTTGACAAATCCACGGACGAACTTGAACGCATTCTTTCCGTAAGACGTGCAGTCAGGGATTACTGTTTAAATCACGCTATTCCTTTACCTAAACCCAAAATCTAGATTGATTCTGAAACAGATTCTAATTCTTCCTCTGAAACCGAAACCAATCCAGAATTAGACATGGCCGAAGAACAAAGGACCCGTCCACTGAAGGAGTACGTAGCTCCATCACAACAAGAACCCCATAACAGCATTGCTACTCCAGCAATAAACCGAAACGATTTCGAGTTGAAACCGTCATTGATATCAGCTATCCAACAATGCCAATTCTTTGGAGATCCTTCTGAGGATCCGAATGAACATCTTACAAAATTCGTTCAGTTTGCCAACACAGTTATAGTGAACGGTGTTAGTAAAGATGCGATAAGATTATGTCTTTTCCCTTTCTCACTAAGAGATAGAGCTTGGGCTTGGTTGAAATCCTTGCCATCAAATTCCGTCACTACGTGGGAAGGACTGAAGATTGTATTCTTGGCACGATACTTTCCCCCAAGCAAGACCGCTGCACTAAGAGCCCAAATCAATGGATTTAGGCAGAAGGATACTGAATCGCTATTCGATGCATGGGAGCGCTACAAAGATATGATGCGAATGTGCCTACATCACGGATTAGAAAAATGGCTGATAATCCACACATTTTATAATGGACTCTTGTACAACACAAGACTATCTATAGATGCCGCCGTAGGTGGTACACTGATGGACAAGCCTTATGACGAAGCTAACCAACTCATTGAAAACATGGCTCAAAACCACTATCAGTGGGGAGGAGAAAGAACATCTGTGGAGAAAACTCAAGCCAAAGGCGGGATATACGAGGTTAGTAGCCTAGATAAAGTTAATGCTAAGGTAGATGCTCTTACCCAAAAGATAGAAAGCTTGACCTTGCCTCCTGCAGCTACCGTGGCTGCAGTTACCCCAAGCTGCAAAGTTTGTGGAGTTCCTGGTCACATTGGAACCGAATGTCAAATCTTAGCAGGAATATCAACTGATCAGGTAAATTACGCTCAAGGAAATACTTATGCCAATACCTATAATCCTGGTTGGAAGAACCATCCTAACTTCTCGTACAAGAGCAATAACACTTTATATGCACCTGGCCAAGCACCTGCTGTACCTACAGGGTATCAAAAACCCCCTGTCAATGTTCCTAGCATTCCTAAGAAATCTAACCTTGAAATCCTAATGGAAAATTTTATCGCTAATCAAGCCCAAAAAAACAAGGAATTTCTCAATCAAAACGTTCACACCGGTGAACAGTTAAAGCTATTAGCAAACAAGGTAGATGCCCTAGCAACTCACAATAAAATGTTAGAAACCCAAATCTCCCAAGTAGCACAACACCAAGCTAGTTCTGCCACACCTGCTGGTACATTTCCTGGACAGCCACAGCCCAATCCTAAAGGACATGCAAATGCTATTACATTACAAAGTGGGACAACCCTTGATGGACCGGTAGATCCTAGACTCCAAAACCCGACCATGTATCAAAAACCTGAAAAAGAAATAGAGAAGTCGAAAGATCAATCTGAAAATGTAGAGGAAGACGCGAATGAGAACAAAGAGGCTTCAGAAAAACCTTATGTGCCTCCACCACCATACAAACCACCAATACCATACCCCCAAAGACTTGCAAAATCCAAGAACGAGGGACAATTCAAGAAATTTGTAGAACTTCTGAAACAACTAAACGTCACTATTCCGTTTACAGAAGCTATAACCCAAATGCCGTCATATGCTAAATTCCTAAAAGAAATATTGGCTAATAAGAAAAAAATCATTGAGAACGAAACCGTTATTCTAACTGCCGAATGTAGCGCCATAATTCAAAATAACATGCCTCCAAAGCTAAAAGATCCTGGTAGTTTCTCCATACCATGTGTAATTGGAAAATCTGTCATAGACAAAGCTCTATGCAATTTAGGAGCCAATGTCAGTCTAACGCCCTTATCTATTTGCGAGAAGCTCAAATTAGGCGACATGAGACCTACCAAGATGTCCCTATAACTAGCCGACAGGTCAGTCAAATTTCCTGTTGGTATGCTAGAAAACATTCATGTCCGAATAGGACAATTTTACATACCGACTGACTTCATAATAATGGACATCAAGGAAGATTCAAACATTCCCATCATACTAGGAAGACCATTTTTAGCTACTGCAGGAGCCATCATAGACGTTAAGAAAGGAAAACTTACCTTCGAGGTAGGAGAAGAAAAAGTAGAAGTCATTCTTTCCCAATTCTTCAAAGCCCCTGCTATAGATGACTCATGTTGTCTCCTAGATATCATTGATGAATGTGTCAAAGAACTCGAATGCCAAGAGGACATCTATTCTGAGATGCTGAAAATTCAGACACCAACTATCCTCAAGAACGAAGACTGGAAACAAGAACACTTAGATGCCAACCTAAGCGAATGTTTAGCCTTAACGCCCGATCCTGACCCAACTAATACGAAACCTGGTATAGAACTTAAAACACTACCTGAGGATCTTAGGTATGAATTCTTAGATAAAAAACTCGAACGACCAGTTATAGTCAATGCCAAATTAAGAGAGATCGAAACTGAAAAACTTCTTAGAGTGTTAAGGAAATATCCAGCCGCATTAGGCTATAATATATCAGATCTCAAAGGAATAAGCCCTTCTCTCTGTATGCACCACATTATGCTGGAGGAGGACTGCAAGACTTCTAGAGAACATCAAAGACGAATAAATCCTATCCTAAGTGAAGTCGTTAAGAAGGAAGTGCAAAAACTTCTAGAAGCAGGCATCATATACCCAATATCAGATAGCAACTGGGTCAGTCCAGTTCACGTGGTGCCTAAGAAAGGAGGCGTTACGGTTATAACAAACACAAAAGGCGAATCGGTAGCACAACGTACTCAAACAGGATGGAGAATGTGTATCGATTATAGAAAATTAAACAAAGCTACGCGCAAAGACCATTTCCCTTTACCATTCATTGATCAAATACTCGAGCGTTTAGCCAAACATTCCCATTTCTGCTACCTTGATGGATACTCAGGATTCTTTCAAATTCCCATTCATTCTGATGATCAAGAGAAAACTACGTTCACATGTCCCTATGGTACCTTTGCATACCGGAGAATGCCATTTGGACTATGTAATGCACCTGTAACTTTCCAATGATGCATGATGGCGATTTTTGCAGATTTTTTAGACGGAATCATGGAAGTATTCATGGACGATTTCTCTGTCTGTGGAGAGAGTTTCGACGGATGTTTATCAAATCTTGAATTAGTATTGAAACACTGTGTCAGTGTCAACCTAGTGCTCAACTGGGAAAAATGTCACTTCATGGTAAGACAAGGAATTGTGTTGGGTCACATCGTATCAAACAGAGGGATTGAAGTCGACAAAGCAAAGATCGAAATTATCAAAAACCTTCAACCACCCAAAACAGTTAGAGAAATACGAAGTTTTCTAGGACACGCGGGTTTTTACCGACGTTTTATAAAAGATTTCTCTAAAATCACCAAGCCACTAACTGACTTATTAATGAAAGAGGCTGAGTTTATTTTCAACGATAAATGCTTGAGCGCATTCAAGACACTTAAAGAGGCCTTAATCTCAACACCTATTATGTAACCTCCTGATTGGAATTTACCATTTGAAATAATGTGTGATGCGAGCGACTATGCTGTAGACGCAGTCCTAGGACAACGCAAAGAAAAAAAGCTTCACGCTATCTACTACGCAAGCAGAACGCTCGATCCCGCACAAATGAATTACGCCACTACGGAGAAGGAACTCTTAGCTGTGGTATTCGCGTTGGATAAATTTCGTTCCTACTTAGTAGGCGCTAAAATCATTATCTATACGGATCATGCTGCGATCCGATACTTACTAAGCAAGAAGGACGCCAAACCGTGACTGCTCAGATGGATCTTACTCCTACAAGAGTTTGACTTAGAAATAAAAGACAAGAGAGGAACTGAAAACGTGGTAGCAGACCATTTATCGAGATTAGATGGAATCCAAACCGAGAGTGTTCCCATAAACCAAGATTTCCCTTATGAACGCCTTATTGCCAAGCTAGAGATAAACCCTACCGACAGTTTAGATCAACATAATGAACCTTTAACAACTGCGGTAGTAAAAGCCATTTGTACTAACACCACACTGCCATGGTACGCTGACTTCGTCAACTATTTAGCTGCCGGTGTTTTACCACCTGATATGACATACCAACAGCGGAAGAAATTTTTCCATGACCTTAAACACTACTTTTGGGATGAACCATTACTCTTTAAAAGAGGCGCCGATGGGATCTACCGTCGCTGCGTTCCCAATGATGAAATAGACGACGTCATTTCCCATTGCCATTCCGCCCCTTATGGTGGATACGCTAGTACGTCAAAAACCTGTGCAAAAATACTTCAATCTGGCTTCTTTTGGCCTACCTTATGGAAAGACGTCCACGTAGCAATTATGAACTGCGATAGATGTCAACGCACAAGAAATATATCTAGACGCGATGAAATGCCGCAAAAGGGAATCCTCGAAGTAGAAGTTTTCGATGTATGGGGAATTGATTTCATGGGACCTTTCCCCACATCTTTTGGAAATAAATATATTTTGGTAGCCGTCGACTATGTATCAAAATGGATTGAAGCCATCGCCGCACCCACAAACGATACACGTGTGGTACTAAAATTATTCAAGAATATTATCTTCCCACGATTCGGTGTACCAAGACTAGTGATCAGTGATGGTGGCTCCCATTTTATCTCTAGAATCTTCGAAAAGTTACTTTCCAAATATGGCGTTAAACGTTGCATAGCCACACCATACCATCCTCAAACGAGTGGACAAGTGGAAGTGTCAAATAGGGAGATAAAACAAATACTTGAGAAAACTGTAGCCATCCAGAAAGGACTGGTCCTCCAAGCTAAAAGATGCTCTTTGGGCATATCGGACAGCTTTTAAAACCCCTATCGGAACAACGTCGTTCAAGTTAGTTTATGGAAAATCTTGTCATTTTCCAGTAGAATTAGAGCATAAAGCTTATTGGGACATAAAAACCCTTAACTTAAATTATAAGAGTGCTGGCGAGAAACGAGTGTTAGATATCCATGAACTAGAAGAATTGCGTTTAGACGCTTATGAAAAAGCTAAAATCTATAAAGAACGAACAAAAAAATGGCACGATAAGCGTATCTCGCGGAAAGACTTTAAGGAAGGAGACATCGTACTCCTATTCAACTCTAGACTGAAACTTTTCCCGGGAAAATTACGTTCCAGATGGTCCGGACCGTTCGAAATTAACAAAGTTTTCCCAAGTGGTGTGATAGAAATTAAAGGTAGTTCTATCGAACCATTCATAGTTAATGGCCAGCGCCTAAAGCACTACTTTAACGTCGGAAATATCGACTATTCGGCTTATCTTCAGTTAAGTGAGCCGCCTACCCCAAATACCTAACTGAATAGGTGTTAACTGTCGAGCTGTCAACATAAAATAAAGGCGCTTCGTGGGAGGCAACCCATGTTTTACTTTAATTATTTTTTCTGCTTTAACATGCTTTTATTTTTCTTTTCTTTTTCTTAATCTTTAAAACATTTTCATGATTGCATCTCTTACTCCTTTCTATTTTTCTTCTGTTTTTATTTTTCCCTTTCATCTTTCTTTTTTTCATTTTAATTTAACTTTGGCAATTTCGTAACCCGAAAATACTTACTTAATTTCTATTTTTTCAAACATTTATCAAATATTTTCAGGGGGGTAATTCTTTTACTTTCTTATTTCGCGCTATGGATTGTGCAAACTTCATGAATGTCAAATTGCGAAGCAGACACCAAAGAAGACGGTTTGCAGACCTGGGTGAATGGGAGATGTGCCCTACTATCTACGCAGATGATCATGCTATGACCGCCCTTGGCATTCGTGAGAAGGTCATGTACTTGCTGCATCAGATTGGTTGGGACATTGCTCCTATCTGTAGACGGTTCTGTACCTACAAAAGGCTGACTCTTGAGTTCCTAAGCACCCTGAGTTTCATTCCAAATCATGGGATGGGATTCAACTGTGGGTTGATCACATTCAGGATGTTTAACATGGATTACACTTATAACCTACGGGAGTTTAGCCAACTGCTTGGGTTCCCTTTTGGACCCGATGTTATCAGTATGACACATGAGAACCTCTTGCCTGAATCTGATCTTGATTGTTTCTAGGGAAGCATCGCTGGTAATAACCATCCTGAGCCGTCTGATCTTTACTCTGAATGCATCCATAACCCGGCTATCAGGTATTTCCACAAGATCATAGCCCACACCATCTTTGGAAAACAGCAGAATGTCACATATGTATCCCGCGATGAGCTGTTTATTATTTATTATGCATCCCAGAGCCATCCGGTGAACGGTGCAGCGTATATGCTCGCTAATATGGAGCGTATCATCCAGACTCCGAATGCACCGATCTTGTTGGGTGGGTTAGTTACCATGCTATCTAATGCAATTGGACTCCGCCGGCCTATGCTCGGATCTGCCCCGCGTTATGGAATAAAGCCGATGGACATTGCATTCTGTTTCAACACTAGCATGATCGGAAACCTTGGACCAGATCAATTTGACCTGCTAGTTAATCATCAGATCGTCCACCAGTTTAAGCTTCCGGACCCTATCATCAGTGTGCACAACCGAGATAACTGGTTGTTTGACCTTCACCATCCAGCTTCACCACCCTCCTCACCATCTACGGTTGACATTTATGAGGTTCCAAACACTACTAATGCTGATGAAGATCCTGCTACACCGCCAGGATACCGTGAGTTCCCTGATCCTTAGGAACAGCAGGCTACTTCCGCTGAGACCGCGACCCAGGCTCCTGAGACTACTCCACCTCCACCTACTGTTACCCTGGACTCCTTACATGAGGCAATTACGGACATGCGAGGCGACCTGACTTCTCTCAGGGTGGACTTCATAACCTTCATGGACTTGGTGACTGATCAGTTGGACTACATGCATCAGCATATGTTTCTGCCTCCCCGTGGCTAGAGTTTCCATTGTTATTCATTTTCTTCTCTCTTGCATTTGTATGTACAGTGGGGACACTGTTTAGTTTTAGTGTGGGAGGGATTTTTGGTTATTATTTCAGCATTATCATTTTTTATTCCTAGTTACTTTGAAACAATTTGTCATGAATTTATTCAATTAAAGTTTATTTTAATTTTCATTTCTTTTCATTTCCAGTTTACTGTTTTATTTACTGTCTATGTTTATACGCAATATTTCTATTTCGTTATGTAATGGTAACAAATATTACAAACTTTAAATTATTAGATTACCTCCTCTATATTTAAAACTCTTATTAATTAAAATATTTCAAAAATTGAAGAAAAAAATATATACTTCAAACCTTATTTCCAAGAAATTAATAAAATATAAAACTATAAACACCCCAACGGTCCTGTAACGGTCGTCTTATTAATGACGCTGCCCGCGTTACGACCGTCACACCCTTGTGACGAGGTAACACGCCTTTTTGCCTCATGACGAGCGTCACACCCTCGTGACGACCGTCATGCAAACAGTGTATCAGAACGGCTATTGCAGGGAACCGTTCCAACTTTCAACCATCCCCTTCATAAACCCACTTCCTTCCTCCATTGTTACCACATCACACGAAAAACTACCCACTCACTCCATTCTTCTTCTAATTTCTAAACTTCCAACACCAAATTACCATCCATACAGTACCCCACTTTCATATTCCCAAATCAAATCCTACCTACACCATGGCAAACAACCCACACGTTCCAGCCATCAATTTCAGAATCGGCGAACAGGGAGAGAATCAATGAGCAAAGTTTCAGAAATTTCAATGTCGAGGTCTCCAACCCACAAGGTACGTTGACATCGACTTCCTAAGGAGTTTGGGACTACTCGACAGTGTCCGCCGTTTATTGCAAAGTGTGGATTTGTGGAACCTGTGCTGCGAACCAAGACCAATCTACAAAACTCTTACTCTTGAGTTCTTGAGTTCATTTGTTTACCTTACTCCGCCAGGTGTCACAAACCAACTGTCAGGCCTGGAAAAATTATGCATGTTTGGCGTTGAGCACGAGTTGCCTCAATCCGACATCGCGAGACTTCTAGGCTTTTGTTCGGACGAAGGTGCTCATTTCCGGGTGCCGGATAGTTTTGGTGAGGAGGCTTTCAACTTGTGGCACAGTCTAACGAATATCCGTGCCGGATCCTACGACCACCTCAATGCCACCCATATTCACAATCCGGCCATCCGCTACTTCCATCGCATCCTTAGCAACACAATCTCCGCCCGCGACACCAACCATAAGCTCAACTCCAAGGAGCTCTTCTTTTTACATTGCGTGTTCACTGGGCAAAAGATCAATGCCGCCCCGTTCCTACTTGCTCACATCCATTCTATTTGTGCTAGAGGTGGAAAACCATTTTATTTTGGAGGGATGGTTACTTCAATTGCCATTGGTCTGAACTACGGTGCTGCTCTCGCAGCCTTGCCTTCTATGGCACCGGCTTTGCTAACCTTGGATCACTGCAAAGCCGCACACCTCATCTACGAGCGGGAAGACGGCAGATTCCACCCTGTAATCAAGAACATTTTCTATCAGAATATCATTTTGCCGAACAGGGACCGAATCGATCCAAGTAACCGAGCAAACTGGTTGTTCGATCCTGAAATTCCCGCAGAGCGTGCACCTGCCCATGAAGACCAACCCGCAGCCGCTGTAGACGAAGTACAAGAAGAGTTGGATAGTGCTCCTCCTGTCCACGACATTCCAGGATCCTCATCTGCACCTCCTCTTATTAATCTTGAAGACATCCTCCGCGCCCTCCACATGCAAAACTAAATGAATGCGGCGCTTGAAAGGAGGCAAGCCGAGCAATTTGAGTCTCTGTGCGCCCAAAACGCTCAGATCTTGACTAGGCAGCGCAACATGAATGAGAGGTTAGATGAGGCCCTGTCAGAGCTTAACGCCTTGAGGATAGATATGACCACCCTTGGTTTCCAAGACACCAACACTGAAGCCACTCCTACCAGACGCTCTCGCACCAGGAGTAGAGGACGTGGTCACCAGTAGTCTTTCTTTAATTTCTATGTAATTTGTTATTCTTCTGTTTCATTTCTTTTTTCGTTTGTTTTTGTAATTGTACTTACTCGCATATATACCGCAACATTGAGGACAATGTCGGATTTTGTATGGGAGAGGTAGCTTTCAATCTTTTATAAACTAGTAAATTCTTACGATATGTCTCAATTCAAATTCTTCGCTTTATTTAGCCATACCGAAAATTTTTATTTTCGCATTAGCCCGACATACCTATTTTAATGAAATCCCGGTTGAGGAAGCCGAAAATGACATAACAAGATCGATACGGTTATGACACCGTAGACTTCCTACTTACGCGATCCGTTTCAATAACCATTATACCGATATCTGGAGTTTCAAGTTCTAGAAGTAACCCCTAATAGTTTATACTAGCAGTCAGCACCGTCTTGACATAAACCACGTGGAGAATCAATGAATATAAGTGTTTGATGCCTGATTCTAAAAATATCCTTCCTATCTCGCTGCTAAAAGAAAAGGAAATTTGTGTACCAAAATATACTGGCACATATAAGAGTTGAGCAAATAATGAAGGAATCCAATGTTGGTTGGTTCAGAGGTATCTGGTTCTGAACTTGGTAGGGCGTGCTACGGCCCGATCCCCCACAACCTCCAATTTGGATAACATATGTAGGGTTGCCACATTCATGTACCATACCCCGTGCTAAAGGATCAAAGTCACTAACCGGTTACTCCACTACGTGCGTGCTAAGACAAAGGGCTTAATGTGATTGCGCCAGAACGAAACCGGGTGAAATAGATACGAGGAACTCCGGGAAGAATTATAACGGAACTGTTGGATAGCTCGTTTAAAATGGAAGTCTACGGCTAAGCTTATTGCTTGTGTCATTAGCGTATCTTTAGTGTTTTACTCAAGTATCGGCCGAACCAACGAGGACTTCCCGAAACTACTTTAAAAATCCAAGGTATGTCATGCTTATGCGCTTAACAAAACTTGTCCGACCTTTCGAATGACTATTTGCTTAAGGACAAGCAAAGGTTTAAGTATGAGGGAATTTGATAACGAGAAAACATATCGCATAATTACCATGCTTTATACCGATTTTTATATTTCATTAAGTCGTCTGACCCCCGATTATTCCGAGATTATTTGTCTTTTTACAGGTATAACATTTGTCGACTCAAACCGATGGAAAAGGACAACATGAAGAAGGCTAGACAATAAACAAAGAGAAAAAGAATAAAAAAATACAAAGTTTGGATTTTTGGAACAGTGACGGTCGTCACATGCTTGTGACGGGCGTAACACCCCCCAACATGAAGAAACACTCGTCACACTCCACTGACGAGCGTAATGCACTACTTCAGCGCGTTACGACCGTCACCCACCTGTGACGACCGTCACGCACGTGAAGGTGGACGTTATACATGGATTGAGACGTGGGCATTAAGGGCAGACTCGTTCTCCCTTTTTCTGCTGAGTCTCCTATTTTCTTGCCACCACTATTAGTGCTCCTATATTTTCTCCATGGAAGACTTCATCAAGAATTCAAAAACTGTTGATTTTCCTATGCTATATATATGTGTACCAGTGCACAGTTCAAGGGTCGAAGAATTTTCCTCACAACAAATATTATTTTCTTTTTGCAATTATTTTCCAATTTGCTTGTTTTGGAATTTTGTTTTCACGTTCCTGTAATTTTCATTCAAAGTCTTAGTTTTTAGTTTTAAGTGTTAATTCTTCTTTTAAGAATTAACACGAATTATTTACTGCAAATCAAGCTCGAAGATTGGATTATTGTAATACTTCAAGATTACCATAACAACTTTGATTCCAGGTTTTTATATTGCAATTATTATTCATTCAGTTTTTATAATATGCCAATTATTGCCATGAATTATATTTTGAACTGTATTGCTGTTAAGTTAATTATGTCTGGCTAAATTATTAATACCGGTATGTGACCGTAAGAACTGAAAGAATTCAGTGATACCTTGGCCAAAAATATTTATAAAACAATTTCTGGTTTCCAATTTCCAAGATTAATTTAACTATCCTTGTCACGAGAGTGAGAGGTTAATTAACACGATTTTGCCACGAGAGTGGAAAATTAATTAAGGCAAGAACCTGCATGCGAGAGCTGGGGTTCAACCCAGATAGTGGTAACGAAGCATTGATTTTTAAATACACGAGAGTGTTTTAATAAATTAATTAAATTCAAATTGTTTTCAAAAAGTGTTATTAAATTTAAAGTGCATCCACTAGGTTTAGTAGCATGACTTATTTCATAAACACGAGAGTGTATGTCTCAGGTTTTTAAACAATTAGCTTTTACCGAAATACTTTATAGGCCAAGCGATTCACCGAATTCCCTAAGTCCGATTATCACATACCGGTATAATTAGTACTATTATTTTTAATTAAACTGTTTCCCCCAAAAATCGAATATTCATTGCTTAGTTAGACAAACTGTAGCATTAGATCGTATGCGATTGATCCTCAGTCTCTGTGGGTTCGATAATCTTTAAAAACTAGAACGACCGAACTGTATACTTGCAGTTAGTATCCCGACAGACTTATAAAGTCCCGATCAAGTTTTGATTTTCTTCAATTTGTTCCATTGCTCTTAGCTGGTGAGCTCTTGTTTGATACAGTGGGCAGGGAGGTGGTGGTTTTCTTCTACCAATGGTTCAAACTGGAGAAGATTTAATAAAATAAGTTTTTGTGTT
The DNA here is from genome assembly GCA_948472305.1 of Vicia faba. NCBI lineage: Eukaryota > Viridiplantae > Streptophyta > Magnoliopsida > Fabales > Fabaceae > Vicia > Vicia faba. Next base: position 1,152,434,503 of record OX451741.1, on the reverse strand, counting down.
GTGAATTTATGAGATGCAAATGTTTTATGAATGTATGAATGTGCATGAACAATGCTAGGAATTTCATTTTGAATGTCTTATCCACTTGGGTACACACACACACACACACACACACACACACACACACACACACACACACACACACACACACACACACACACACACACAGATATATATATATATATATATATATATATATATATATATATATATATATATATATATATATATATATATATATATATATATATATATATATATATATATATATATATATATATATATATATATATATATATATATATATATATATATATATATATATATATATTCTAGGTTTTGCTTTTTCATCGGTGAGTATCTGGAAAACGAATATGAAAACAGAATAAGAAACACAATGCTTTTATTGAAGATAATAATTGTCTTTAAAAGAGAACATAATTCAGATATTGAAAGATATTACAATTCTATAACAATAAACTTGCTAAAAGAAAATTACCAAAGGGAAATAGTCTTCTAGGCACGCTCGTGGATGTATGCTCTGAAATGGTCGACCACTATTCTGCAAAGCTTGAGAAAGTCATCGACGTCTTTCAGGAGAGGGACCATCACACTTTCTGCGTCTCTCAAACTTCTCGGGACGTCTTCAATGAGATTGTTTGCTAAGAAGGCGAGTCTCTCATGCTTGTCCTTGTAGTATCGATACTCTCGGTAGAGGTTGGGAATTATCTTGTGGTTATCCCTTCCTGCTTGGGTGATCTTTGCATACTGCTCCTTCCAATACATTTTTTCAGCCTTCATCTCTGTATAAAGTCTCTGTTGTATCAGGAAATCTTTTCGAAGGCCTTCTAGCTCAAGGAATACCTGCTCGTATTCTTTAGTTTTCTGGGAAAGAAGTCTTTATTCCCTCATCTTTTCAAGGCGTTCCCTTATCTCTGATTCTTGGTTATCCTGAAGTATGGTGGTAAGATACTTAATTTGCTCTTCTTGATCTAGAGATGCTTGTGCCAAGCTTTGGATTTGGGCTCTTAGATCTTCTTCCAGTACCTTCTTTTCTTGCACGACCTTTTCATACCATCTGGTTAACCTTCCAATTTCACTAGCAGTGTCTTCCAACCTCTAGTTGTGAGAATCTAAATTGAAGGTAGCACTCAGCAGACCTTCAGTCTAACGTTTCCTTTTTAGACTCTCCTTTTCAAATGCCTCGCAGTATCTTTGAATATTTTGGTATTTTGATTCAAGTATACGCTGCATTTGTCTTTTTTCTTTGGTTAAATTGAGAAGGTTTAGCTCTAGATCTTCTTTTACCCTCTGAGCCTGTTTCAAGTCTTTCTTCAGATCATTTATTTCTTCCAAAGACATAAGCGGAGCTACTGGGACCTCTGGCTTGTATTCAAGGTCTATGTCAAAAGGCAGCTTATAAATTTGTACCATGTCCAAAACCCATCGAGTGTAAGGTTCTTTTGCCACAACGTTCTTTTTTCCAGCTTTTCTTTTGTTAACCCTTCTCCAGGCCCAAATAATCTTGTGGAGAAACTCTCGATCATTTTTGCCCATGTCATGAACGATCAATTGTTGAAGCTGTTCGTCTGAAGGTTTATCTTCCAAGGGATACCCTAGTTGTTGTAGGGTCAAGATGGGGTTGTAATTAATACAACCTTGTGATCCAATTAATGGAACATTAGGAAAGTGCCCACAACTATAAACAATATCATCAATGTCCACTTTCCTTGCATACCATAATATAGAATTAAAAGTAAGAGAGCTTAATTTCTGAGGCCACTCATACCTTGTCAGATTCGGGATCATATAATCTTCCTTGTAAAGGTGAGTCATAAACCAGGAATACAACAACGAAATACAACAATTTAGAGTACCTCTTCTTTTTTCATACCGTGTATGAATTGTGTAATAGATGTTAGCAAGTAGAGCGAGAGTTGGATCTGTATTGAATGTTTTTGTACCCCAAAACAAACTGATAGCTGCAGGATCAATATAGTCTGAAGTGGTGAAAAACACAAGAAGGGGGGGGGGGTTGAATTGTAAAACTGAAATCTAATGCAATGAACAAGATATTTTTATCCTGGTTCGTTTGATCTCAAACTACTCCAGTCCACCCGTCAAGGTGATTTCGCCTCTCTCCAACGAGGTCTTAATCCACTATATTCAACTGAATATTACAGACTGCTTTAACAACTGCTAAAGCCTTCTTGATCCAAACCACAACCCGGTTTATCAAGGAAACACTTTCTTACAGAGAAATCAAATCTAAGTGTGTGAATGTTTTCTACAAAACTGTATCACAACTGTGATGTATACACCAAATTAAAGCTTAGAAACTAGATTGCTAAACAATGATAGAATATCAGAATGTATGGTTTAGCAAAACTGAGAGAAAGAAGATTTTGATCAGCTTTTATGCGTGTAGAGATTTGGAGAGCATTAGCCATTTCAATCTTCAAAGTCTTGTTTATATAGCACTGAGATGTTGAACGTTGGATGCAATATTCTTGATTCAATGCTAATAACAAACTTTCCTTATCGAGCAGATCTTGTCTGGAATGAAGCCGTTGGTATTAATTTGCTTTCAATGCACAGTACCGTTGCTTACTTAATGCAAGTTCTGGCTTGGCTCATTCTGACTCTGCTTTGCTGCTGATGAACTGTTGTATTTCTTTATCAGAGTGTTGAGCGCAGTCTTGTTCATCAGGCTTCAGCATATGCGTGAGTTGATCATCTGATTCTGACATTCTGATATGGCAACTTCTGATGCTGGTGTCAAGAACCAAATTCTGATGCTGAATAGATGTGATTTTGCTTATATCAATCAGAGTATCTGCAAGTCAGAACATAATAATTTTAGACAGCAGATAGTTAATACATGAATCTTATAAATAATATATCTTTTCACTTTGTTATCATCAAAACTTAAATATAGGGTAGTAGATTCAAACTTTGTTCTAACAATCTCCCCCTTTTTGATGATGACAAAAACTAGATATTTTTAAATGAAAATAACGTGAAAAGGTATCAGAGATATGCATCAGAGTAAGAAGTACAAAGGATAAGGAGTAAAAAGATATCAGAGTTGAGAGATACTCCCCCTGAGTTTATTACTTCCCTTTGATTACAAGTGTTCTTCAGGATCAGATCTTTTTGTCTTTCTTTGAACATCAGAGTATCAGAGTCTTTGACTATCAGAAGCTTTATGTCAGAGCAGAGCTTCAGAGCTTTTCTTGTCAGAGCTTTGCTTTGGATCAGAGTATCAGAGCGGATCAGAGCTTCATAGTGATCAGAGCTTCTAGTCTTCAGAGTGTCCAGGAGCTTCCTTGTACCTGTAGACTTTAAGCAAAACAGAAAAACATTTTCAAGTAATAGAGTTAGAATGTTTGAGAATTTCTGTCTAGTTAGCCGTTATTGTTTAAAATATCATTCTTGTTCTCCCCCTTTTTGTCAGCAATCAAAAAGTGTAGGTGAGTGCTAAAACAATTTAAGATCAGAAAAACTTGTCATATTGAAAGGTTCAGAATCAAAACATGAAAATAGTACAAAACATATTCAAACAGTACATCAGAAAATCAAAGAAAACATGAAAAAGACATGAATGAAAAAGGATTAAGGTTGAGGAGGCAAGCGAGTGAACAGGTTCTCCAGCATGGCTTGGATCTTTTCAGCAGTCTCATTCTGCTTGTGCACCATGCTGACAACAGTGTCAATCTTGCTATCCTGCACATCCATTCTTTCTTTCATCTTCTGGTCGTTTTCATCCATCCTCTGCTGCAGACGCATGTCATTCAGCTTTAGTTCTTCCAGAGTCTGCCTGTCCAAGGCAGCTTGAGAAGCATCAGAAGCAGGAAGCTTCTGAGAGCTTTCAGCAACATCTTCTGCTTGACTTTCTTCAGCTTGAATGGTCTTGTCTTCTTCTAATTGCACCTTTGAAGCTTGCTGTTTCTCAGACCAAGGTTCACTATCCAGAGGGAGCACGTCTTCTTTCAGAAGCTGACTTCCAACTTCATTCAGAAGCTTGCTGAAATTCTGTTGTGCCTGCTCATAGTTGATATCCTGCAACTTGAGGGCTTCAGCACGTACCCAAAGTCTGAATTGTGACCAGAGCTGATCAGAAGCAGCTGGGTCAATCATTCCAGGACAGACTTGCTTCAAAGAAGCAATCCATTGCAGCACACCTGTTTCAAAATTCATAATACCAGAGCCAACATCTGGTTGTTTTGGTTTAGGGATGGCTATTTTATGTTTCATATCAGCAAGACGGTCAAGACTGGTTAAGTCTATGAAAGTCCTGCTGGGGTTTTCGGAGGTTTTCTTGGCAGCTGTTTATTTTGGAGAGGGAGTTTCAGAATCAGAAATTATGATTGGACTGGGTGGTGTTTTGGGAGTATTTGGTGGTGTAGATTCTGAGGAGGATGGCAATTGTGCTAAGGTGATAGTTGTTCCACCTGGAAGCTGGATTGCCAAAGGTGATGGTTGAGGTGAATGAGGTTCAGATGGTTGAGGAGAAGGAGTTTCAGAGTGATGAAACTCTGGTTGAGGTGATGGTGGATTAATTTCTGGTTGAGGAGAGGGAGACGGAATTGCTGGTTGAGGAGAAGTTGTTGGAATTTCTGGTTGTTCAGGGATTAGGGGTTCTTCTGGAATTGGTGAGAGTGGTTGTTGTTGTTGTTCTGGTTCTTCAGCAGATTGCTGTTGTTCTGGTTGTGGAGGAGGGATAATTTGTGGTTCAGAGTTTGGTTGATCAGAGGTGTGTTGATCAATGTCAGACAGCACTTGGTCAATTGCTGATGTTGTTGAGATTGTTGGTTGTTTGGGATGTTTGGTTCTGGGTCTTCTGAGTTTTAATGCCTCAGAAGGGTCCTCTTCTGGTACAGTTTCATCTATTGTAGGGATGGGGATTGAGATTCTATGAGAGGTTTGAGGAGGAATAGATGCTGGAATAGTAGAAGAATTTAAAACAGAAGCAGCAGATGAATTACCTCTTTTCTTGGGTGTCTGCTGGGATGATCCTTCTAAAGGTGCCTTCCTCTTCTTCGTCTTCTTCAGAGTCACTTCTTGCTGAGGTTGATGCAGAGCTTTGATAATCAGATTTGGATCTGAACCATCTGCCTTGCACGCATCCAAGTACCTGAGAACCACCTCTGGTTTAGATTCTATCTCAAAAAATAAAGGAAAGTCACTCAGAGGAACTCTTCTGCTGGTGATATCAGCAATAGGAGTACCTCTGGGTTCCTTCTGGATATTTTCTATCAACTTCATCTTATTCAAGTTCTTTGCGTTCAGAGGTTTCCCAACTGTTGGTTCAATAGTGCTTAGCTCTTGAGCTTCTATCAGATGCTCTATCAGCCTATTCTCTGTCAGAATATCTGATATCAACCTTCCAAAGGGTATCCAATCCCTCTTGGTTCTTTCTTCTTCCCTGGTTTCCTTCACACTTGTTCTGAGGTGGTTGAACAGAAAATGAGCCAGATTGATTTTTACCTTCTGATCAATAAAGTAGATCAGAAACTGCTGATCCACATTTATGTAATCAGGTGAACTGGTTGGTTTCCTGTGGTTGAAGCACCCCAGAATTATCTTAGCCCAAACTCTGTAATGATCCTTCAGATCTTTGATCTTGCTGCTGGGCACCCCATGAGTGAAAATTCTTGCAGCTATCACACCCACATCAGCACATCTTTCAGCCATGTCCACATAACGGACACCACCGCCACTGTAACCGATTAGCCTTGCAATGTGATCCTCAGTGATCACAATCTTCTTCCCCATAACAAAGGAGGTGACTAGATGTGTTGAAGCCTTGGCGTGAATCCAGAATTCCTTGACTAGCATAGGGAATGTTGGTCCAACCAACCTATCAAAATACCTTTCCCACTTCTGTGCCCTAACTTCTTCAGTTAGGTCAAAACCGTTCTCCTTCAAGCTTCCAAAATCAATGATTAATTCAGAAAGCACTTCAAGATTCTTCACAGGAGTGAGGAGAGTTCTGAATGGCACTTGATATTTCTCAGATGATGCTTTCTTCTGAGGACCTGCAGAAGCACTGCTGGAGGTTGCCATGTTCACACTAAAAAGGTTTTGAGAATAAACTGAAGAAAAGGGTTTTGCAAGAGATGAACACAGAAATATGCAGAGAATGCTTGAGTATTAGTGAGAAAACGTAAAGAATGAGAATGAGAGATTAATGTGTTTAAATAGAGTTTCAAAATATTTTTGAAAAGATAAACGTTTTTAAGAAAGAGAAAAATCATGATTGCATTTTAAAAGCATGATTACTTTTCATTAAATGCTTGCTGATTTTGGGGGATTTGAGAAAGATACTTAAAAACGGTTACCAGACATGTGTCTCAATGCACCCAATCAGCGCTTTACCTTCTCAGAAGCGTGCACGCGTTCTGCTTCAGAGATATGCTAATGATTGGATGACACTTGTTTGATGTAGTGATCAACACGTCTGTCTTTGAGCTTAGACTCTCAGATCTTTAGACTTGCATCTGATACAATCTGCATGTTCTATCTTTCTGAAAGAAGATTGATCAGAAGTTCACAGTAAAACAATTACATTCTGAAGGTAAATATATGGAATTAAAACATTTTCACTCTGGACAAACTTTCATGCTGAGATGTTTCAGAATGAAATTAAACCTATCTTCTGAAAGGGGTTTAGTAAAGATATCAGCCCATTGATGGTCTGTATCTATAAATTTTAAGTTCAAAATACCTTTCTGAATATAGTCCCTAATGAAGTGATGTTTTATTTCTATATGCTTAGCTCTAGAATGTAAAATGGGATTCTTACTTAAGCAAATAGCAGAAGTATTATCACAAAGTATAGGAATGTTACTCTCAAAAATCTGGAAGTCTTCAAGCTGACTTTTCGTCCATAGCATTTGTGTGCTACATCCTGCTGCTGCTATGTACTCAGCTTCTGCTGTTGATAGTGCAATTATTGATTGCCTTTTGCTGGACCAAGAGATCAGATTTTCTCCCAGAAACTGGCAGCTTCCAGAAGTAATTTTTCGTTCTACTCTGTCTCCAGCAAAATCAGCATCGCAGTAGCCTACTAAGCTGTAATCACTAGATTTTCTATAAAACAAACCCAGATTAGTAGTACCTTTCAGATACTTGAAAATTCGCTTAACAGCTGTTAAGTGAGATTCTCTAGGATCTGATTGGAATCTAGCACAGATACAAACACTGAATAATATGTCGGGTCTTGAAGCAGTCAGATAGAGGAGAGAACCAATCATACCTCTGTATACTTTCTGTTCTACATTTTTGCTTACCTCTTCTCTTTCCAGAATGCACGTGGGATGCATTGGAATCTTTGATGGCTTACATTCTGAGAGGTCAAATTTCTTTAGAAGATCTCTGATGTATTTGCTCTGATGAATGTAAGTTCCCTCTGGAGTTTGATTGATCTGAATTCCTAGAAAGAATTTCAGTTCCCCCATGAGGCTCATCTCAAATTCTGCCTGCATACACTTAGCAAATTTTCTTCCAAGAGAAGGATTAGTAGAACCAAAAATAATATCATCAACATAAATTTGACAGACTAAGATGTCATTCTTAACTGATTTACAGAATAGAGTAGTGTCCACTTTCCCTCTGGTGAATTCATTTTCTAACAGAAAGTTACTTAGCCTTTCATATCAAGCTCTGGGAGCTTGTTTCAGACCATATAGTGACTTCTTTAGTTTGAAAACATGTTCTGGATGTTTTGTATTTTCAAAACCAGGGGGTTGGTGTACATAGACTTCTTCCTCTATATAACCATTTAAGAATGCACTTTTGACATCCATCTGATACAGAGTGATGCCTCTATTAACAGCAAATGAAATTAAAAGTCTGATAGATTCTAACCTAGCGACTGGGGCAAAGGTTTCTGTATAGTCTATCCCCTCTTGCTGACTATAACCTTGTGCAACCAGTCGTGCCTTGTTTCTGATGACTTCACCTTGTTCATTTAGCTTGTTTCTGAACATCCATCTTGTTCCAATGACGTTGAATCCTTTTGGTCTGGGAACGAGATCTCATACGTCGTTTCTGGTGAATTGATTCAGCTCTTCTTGCATTGCCAGAATCCAGTCATTATCCAGAAGTTCTTCATCAATAGAAGAAGGTTCAATCAGAGACACAAGTCCCATAAGAGTTTCTTCAGAGTTTCTGAAGCTTGCTCTTGTTCTGATTGGATCTTCCTTTCTTCCTAAGATAGTCTCTTCTAGGTGATCCAAGTTGCTTCTGGGTAATCTCTTCTGAGGTTGATCAGCAGCTGTTGTAGGATTGCTAGCAGTGCTCCTTTCAGATGTTGAAGGAATGTCTGTGTTGAGAGCTTCTGATGACTTGTCTTCAGAACCTGTAAATTCAATTTCCATACCTGCAAAAACTTCATTCTGCTTTGACTTTTCAGAGTCAAGCTTATCATCAAAACGAACACTGATTGATTCTTCCACAATCTGTGTTTCTGTATTGTATACTCTGTACCCTCTTGAGCGTTCAGAGTATCCTAACATAATACACTTCTGTGCTTTAGAGTCAAACTTGTTCAAATAATTCTTTGTATTTAATATAAAGCAAGTACATCCAAATGGATGAAAATATGAAATGTTGGGCTTTCTGTTCTTCCACAATTCATATGGAGTCTTTTCCAGAATAGGTCTTATTGAGATTCTATTCTGAATGTAGCACGCTGTGTTTATTGCCTCTGCCCAGAAGGTCTTAGCAACGTTTGTCTCATTGATCATGGTTCTGGCCATTTCTTGCAATGTTCTGTTCTTTCGTTCTACAACTCCATTTTGTTGGGGAGTTCTAGGACAAGAGAAATCATGCAGAATGCCTCTGTCATTAAAGAATGACTCAAAATCTTTGTTTTCAAATTCTCCACCATGATCACTTCTGACTTTAACGATTCTAAGATCCTTTTCATTCTGAACTTGGTTACAGAAGGTAACAAACACAGAGTGTGACTCGTCCTTGTGTCTTAAGAACTTTACCCATGTCCATCTGCTATAGTCATCTACGATTACTAACCCATACTTCTTGCCACTGACTGAAGCAGTTTGAACTGGTCCAAATAAGTCAATGTGCAGAAGTTCTAATGGCTTAGAGGTAGAAACAACATTTTTGGATTTAAAAGAAGGTTTTGCAAATTTGCCTTTCTGACATGCTTCACACAGAGCATCTGAATTGAACTTCAAATTAGGAAGTCCTCTGACCAGATTGAGTTTGTTAATCTGAGATATTCTTCTCATACTAACATGCCCCAATCTTCTGTGCCAGATCCACTGCTCGTTGTTAACAGACAGAAGACATTTTACATTCTGACTCTTTAGTTCAGAAAGTTTGATTTTGTAAATGTTGTTTTTCCTCTTACCATTAAACAGGATAGTCCCATCTTTCTGACTAACAGCTTTACATGATTTTTGATTAAAGATTATATCATAACCGTTATCACTTAATTGACTTATGGATAACAGATTATGCATCAATCCATCTACTAGCAGAACATTATTAATAGAGGGAAGATTTCCATTACCTACAGTTCCAGAGCCAATTATCTTTCCCCTCTGATTGCCTCCAAAGCCAACGTGGCCTCCAGGCTTAAGTTCCAGGCTTTGGAACATATGCCTTCTTCCCGTCATGTGTCGTGAGCAGCCAGAGTCCAGGTACCATGACTGGTGTTTCTAACTTGCTGCTAAAGATATCTGCAACATGTATTATTTTATCCTTAGGTACCCAGATTTTCTTGGGTCCTGATTTGTTAGTTTTACCAAAACTCTGGTTGAATTTTGGTTTCACAGAGTGCTTACTGCTAGTGTATTTAATATCATGTGTGTGACCATATACAAAATGTGAATTCAGAGGAGTGTGTTTAATGGTTAAGTCCATGACATTCTTTGGTGTAGGAACCTTACCTTGGTATCCTATTCCTTTCCTGCCGTTTCTGCTAACTCCATAGATCATTGAAGCCATTTTGCTTCTATCTATGCTTTTAGCTAGGAACTTCTGGAAACTGTGATCATACTCCTTGATGATCTCATCAGCGTTGCTGGGAGTTTCAGAAATTGGTTCCTTCTGAGAGTTTTGTAAAGTGTTTTCTAATTTTGAAATCTTATTTCTCAGCTCAGAATTTTCCAATTTGAGACTCTCAGTCTTATTAGAGTCAGATTCAAGATTCCTTTTCAGGTCTCTGAATTTAACTCTAATTTGCTGATACCGTTCCAGAATCTCATTAAGGCTTTCAGCAAGTTCAACCTTTGTAAAGTTAACAGCAAAGTTAGGAAATACCTCTTCAGTATCTGATTCTGAGTCTGATTCAGAAGCTTCACTATCTTCTGAGATGTTAGCCATGAGAGCTATGTTTGCCTTCTCATCATCTGATTCTGAGTCAGCTTCAGACGAGTCAGAGTCATCCCATGTGGCCATGAGACTTTTCTTCTTCTCTCTTCCAAACTTCCTTTTGGGCTTTTCCCTCTGAAGCTTTGGGCAGTCACTCTTATAGTGTCCTTGCTCATTGCACTCATAGCAGATGATGTCCTTGGTGTTTGGCTTTTTGCTACTGGAGGAGCCTTCAGATCTTCTGTATCCAGAGGAAGAATCTGTCCTTCTGTATCTGGAAGAAGACTCGTTCTGATCAGATCTTCTGGGATTCCTGAACTTTCTTTGTCTTTGCTTCCACAGTTGATTTACTCTTCTGGAAATGAGAGAGAGTTCGTCTTCTTCTGATGAGGATCCATCATATGTTTCTTCAACTGCCTGCAAAACTTTAGACTCAAATTTTTTGTTAGATTTTAATGCTAAAGGCTTACCTTGCTTCTGAGGCTCATCAGCTTCTAGCTCTATCTCATGACTTATGAGGGAGCTGATAAGTTCCTCCAGAGTGATTTTGTTGAGATCTTTAGCTAGCTTCAGAGCTGTAACCATAGGTCTCCACTGCTTGGGTAAACTTCTGATGATTTTCTTGACATGGTCAGCAGTAGAGTATCCTTTGTCCAGAACTTTGAGACCAGCTACCAGAATCTGGAATCTAGAGAACATGGTTTCAATGGATTCAGATTCTTCCATTTTGAACGCCTCATACTTCTGAATGAGCGCCAGAGCTTTTGTTTCTTTGACCTGAACGTTGCCCTCATGCGTCATTCTGAGTGAGTCAAAAATATTCTTTGCTGTGTCTCTGTTGGAGATCTTTTCATACTCAGTATAGGAGATGGCGCTGAGGAGGATGGTTCTGGCCTTGTGGTGATTCTTGAAGTCACGCTTTTGTTGATCAGACATTGTTTTTCTATCAATCTTCTGACCGCTTGCATTCACAGGGTGCGTGTATCCATCTGTCACCATATCCCACAGATCAGCATCATGTGCCAGAAAGAAGCTTTCAATTCTGTCTTTCCAGTAATCAAAGTTTTCTCCATCAAAGACTGGAGGTTTGCCGCTGAATCTGTCTCTGTCCTCATTGTTGTCATTGCTGATGTGAGAATTGTTTCCTGCCATTGTGTTTTTCTGACGCTGGATCTTGTACTGACACGGTTAAGTGTTTTAGCTCAGAACCAGGCGCTCTGATGCCAATTGAAGTGGTGAAAAACACAAGAAGGGGGGGGGGGGGGTTGAATTGTAAAACTGAAATATAATGCAATGAACAAGATATTTTTATCCTGGTTCGTTTGATCTCAAACTACTCCAGTCCACCCGTCAAGGTGATTTCGCCTCTCTCCAACGAGGTCTTAATCCACTATATTCAACTGAATATTACAGACTGCTTTAACAACTGCTAAAGCCTTCTTGATGCAAACCACAACCCGGTTTATCAAGGAAACACTTTCTTACAGAGAAATCAAATCTAAGTGTGTGAATGTTTTCTACAAAACTGTATCACAACTGTGATGTATACACCAAATTAAAGCTTAGAAACTAGATTGCTAAATAATGATAGAATATCAGAATGTGTGGTTTAGCAAAACTGAGAGAAAGAAGATTTTGATCAGCTTTTATGCGTGTAGAGATTTGGAGAGCATTAGCCATTTCAATCTTCAAAGTCTTGTTTATATAGCACTGAGATGTTGAACGTTGGATGCAATATTCTTGATTCAATGCTAATAAAAAACTTTCCTTATCGAGCAGATCTTGTCTGGAATGAAGCCGTTGGTATTAATTTGCTTTCAATGCACAGTACCGTTGCTTACTTAATGCAAGTCCTGGCTTGGCTTATTCTGACTCTGCTTTGCTGCTGATGAACTGTTGTATTTCTTTATCAGAGTGTTGAGCGCAGTCTTGTTCATCAGGCTTCAGCATATGCGTGAGTTGATCATCTGATTCTGACATTCTGATATGGCAACTTCTGATGCTGGTGTCAAGAACCAAATTCTGATGCTGAATAGATGTGATTTTGCTTATATCAATCAGAGTATCTGCAAGTCAGAACATAATAATTTTAGGCAGCAGATAGTTCATACATGAATCTTATAAATAATATATCTTTTCACTTTGTTATCATCAAAACTTAAATATAGGGTAGTAGATTCAAACTTTGTTCTAACATAGTCTACAGTTCGTGGAAACAAAATAACACTGAATACAAGTAGTCCTAGACAATTGACACAAGACTCCTATTCCTTGTTATTAGCTAAATCAAGAGCCTTAGTTTCTAAGTAACATCTCTTAATCCCTCGTATGTCTTCCTCTTTCTTGTAATTAAGGGATAATTCAGGATAAGGGATCTTTAAGCCTTCTGCTATGATTTTGATGTCGATGGTTTGTCCGGTACCCACATAAGCCTTCTCTTTAGAAAAATTCAGAATTCTATCCAATTCTTCCAGAGTTGGTGCCAGTTGGAAATCTTGAAAGGTGAAGCATCTCAACGGAGGGTCGTAAAACTGAATTAGAGCAAAAACATCCAACTGTACTTCGACTTTGGTCAAGTCCAGAATATCCCCATAGCGGCAAGTGAATGTTTTCAGTGCCCTTTCAGATAATATTTCCTTTACAATCTTGATTTTTGTTACATCTGGTTTGATAGCATTGATGCAGACGAGTTGTTTCCCTTTGGTATTCATTTGCAAGTACTCACCAAAAATCTTTGATTTTTTTTACCCTGTGAATAAGATAAACAAAAGAAAACAGAGAATAATGAATATATGAAAAGTAAAGATGTATGAATGTAGGGCTAAATGATGAGATTTTATGGACAGTAGCCCTAGAAGGTAGGCTCTTATCTTGGGCTTATGGACATTCTACCCTCCCTATAAGGTGGTTTCCTTAAGGGTATCATGAATAACACTAGAGGGAAAGGCACAAGGGCCTCCCTTAAGCGGAGCCTTCTTACACACTGAAACTTTCGTCTCTAAGTCATAAAAGGTCTCATCATGAGATTTTGTTTTAAAGGTTCTACAAAAAGCCATAAGTGTCATTCCAAAGTCCTACTTCCCAAGAGGATGTCTCTTGAGGGGTATTCCTTTTGCGGAATTCCATCGACTCTAGGCGAAGTTGTCACATAAACTCATAGGGATGATGTATCCCCTTGGCTAATAAATGAAACTTCTTTTTAAGGGTTTTTGAAAATATCTTTGCAAAACTTTAAATCCCGCCATAGATATAATAACCTGAGCAAATGCAATAAGCAAGAATGAATAAATAAATAAACAAATATTGAAAGAAAGAAAAAACTAAACCCTAAAACTAAAGGTAAGGTCGCTAAACCTAGGGTTGAGTCCCCAGTAGAGTCGCCAGCTGTTGTAACTGGTTTTTAAATCATAATCGCCACCTTTAATTTTTATCCTAAGGAAGGGAGTATAAAGGATAATCCTAAAAAGTCAGAGATTTTAGATTGTTTACTCGATTCTAGACGAGGGGAAGATGTTAGGCACCCCTTATCTACCTTGTTCACAAGGATACTAGGTTTAGAAGCGCAATTTTTAGAAATAGGATTTTAGTTTTTTATTAGGGGAACTCGCAACGATTTTAATCGTATGCCTACTGTGATCGGTGGATCTGGAACTGACTGTTTTAACGCTGGTTCGCGAAATGTCGCGGAAGCAAGAGTCGCCACCGTCTTTTATTTTCTCCAAATGGAAAGGACAAAAGCACAGAAAAATTCCTTAAAGAGATTGCTCTCGGTTCGGGAGGTAGGTTATAGAAAGGGAAGGTGTTAGCACCCTTTCTATCCATGGTTATCCATGGGCTCTTAGGTACTTGCTCAATGTGTTTTCAAAATTGTTTGCGTGCTTTTCAATGTGGGTTTCAAAAATATTCTTTGAAAAGTTTCAGTTCAACTCATACGTCAGAGTGTTTGAAAAGTTTGTTTTGAAAGTTTTTGAAAGTGTGTTGGTGTGAAAAGTAGTTTGATTTGTTTGAAATTGGAGCAAGTATCCTTGAGAACCTACCTACCCTAAGGAATTCGTCTGTGTAAAAGTCCTTGAAAGTAGTGCTATCCCACCATTGAGAGGTAGGTAGCACCACCGTTGGAGGTGTTCGGGTCAATTCGAGTTTGTAGGGACATGGTGATCACCGGAGCAATGGGAAGACACCTTAGAAGCTACCCTTATGCCATTGATCTTTTATTCCGAGGCAACTTATTCGAGGCAACTTTGTTTTAGGCAACTAGATCAATGGACACAAGGACTTACTAAAATATCCTCTACTCGATGATCACCTTTCGAAAGGCAACAGTGAGGCGTACCCTAGGGGTGGTGTGTGCGAATTGTGTGTCATTTTCAGTTTATTGTTTGTCTTGTCATGCATTGGTGATCTAACGATTCAATTTTATTTTTGGGCATTCATTCTTTCATGTTATTGTTTAACAGTTAAAAGTGCGGGAATTTAAAGTGCGGAAAAGATAAAAGTCCTACGCTATTACAAAGGGCGAGGGTCTACAACGCCAAATTAATCCAGACCCGTTTTAAAATAAATTGCAGAAAAGAAATGTCTAACAGCTATTACATGGCTTTGGTACAAATACATTATATTCACAAAAGAAATAAATGAAACGCGCGAAGATGAAAATAATCAAATGCGAGGGCGTTGAACCCTTTAAAAGAATTAAAATAATTAAGTTATCTAAAATTAAAATTAAATGAAAAAATGGTATTTTTGTGTTTTTTAGATTTAAAAGAAAAAAAGAAAAATTAATTAAAATTAAAGTGCTAAACCCTAGTTCTAATGTTTTTTTAAGTTTATTATGAAAATATTGACTTTTAACCTAATTTAATTCTAAATTCATTTATGTACATTTTTTAATTTATGAAGATAAATAAATAACATTATTATTCTGAAAAAAGAGGGAGAATTAAAAAGAAAATAAAAAGTTATTAAACCTAAACTCTATTTTTTTGGATTTTTAGTTATTAAGAAAGTATTAAAATCTAACCTAAAATGCAACCCTAGTTTAATTATGAAAAATACTAATACTATGGCAAAAAACAAGGAAAGTTAAAAGGAAAAAGTCATTAACCTAATTCTATGTTTTTGTTTTGATTTTTATTAAAAGGAATTAAAGTTGAAAACCTAATTAAAACTAAATATTTACATGTTATTATTTATGAAAATAATTATAATATAAATTATATATTTTGGCATTTTTTGATTTTATGATGTTTTTATTATATTTATGTAAAAATAATTAATTAAATAAATAGCAAATAAAAGAAATAAAAAAAGAAAAGTTAAAGAAAGAATAAAAATTAATAAGGCAAACCAGGGGGGTAGACCCCAAAATTGTGAGGTGCAGGCCTAGCAAATCAGGCCCATTTGCATTGAAGTCCATTGACTTTTTGGCTCAGATGTGATGCCTTTGACCAAGTGCAGCGTGTCTCTCAAATCTAAGCCTTTAGTTTGATCTCCAGGAAGACGTGTCAAGGCTTGGTCCTGGGTGTATGGTGCATCTTCATTCCAGCATTGCATGGGATTCACTTGTGAAAAATAATATTGAACTTTTGCCAGACCTGGGACTTGAACCCAGGTCATGAGAGTCATATGCGTTGGTACCTGCCAGCTGAGCCACTTGATTTCATTTAATATAATATGGTTAATAAATATTATATAAAAAAGAAACATCAATGCTCTTTAAAACGCGCGCTAATTCAAATTCCTCCAATCCACTTGTGCCACGCCATCATCCCTTCCATTTTCCTGAAACACAAAGAAAGAAGGCAACGGTTTTTGAAACGTTGCATTAGGGAGCTTTTGAGAAAATAGCGATTAGGTCCCTGTAGCTCATAAATTTGTCGCGAGTAGGTCAATCCATTCGTCTTGGTGTACTGGATGCAATGGTAGTACTGCTAAGTCCTAATTTTTCCCTTATGCCAAAGCCCCAATTCGAGAAAACTGTAACCCTAGAATTCGTTCATGGCCAAATCACATGTATTGCTCAAAAACGAAATCAATTATTATGGTTAGCTTTGAAACTTTGTAAGGAACAAGAATCTATAATTAAAATGCAATGATCATGCTTAGAATTGAGAACACGATTTCAAAAAAAGTTCTGTACAGTTTGAGTACGATCCACCAATTCCTTACACTTTTGTTGTTGTTTGTGATTGAGATTCGTTCAGGAGTGCCTCAGGATGCTAATGGGAAAAGAATTAAGGCTTCAAAGATCCTCTAGCACTGATTTCAGATTTGTGTTTTAAGGAGAAATTTTCAATCTTCAAAAGCTTGCTTGGGCGCAGCTTATGATGTCCTCAGCCTAGGGTTTGACTTAGTGATTATAAGGGATGGAAATTAGCTTGCTAACTCACCTTAATTCAAGCTTATGGAAGAACAAGTCTTAGGGTTTTCACTCTTAACCATTTTTCCTTCTTTTTAGCCAAAACCTAGACCTAGTGTGCAAATGAACCCTAGCCTGATTTCTTGAGTTGGTTCATGATACATAGAAATTGTCCAAGTTCACATGACACTATTCCATTGGTTTTTAAATTTTATTTGAATTTTCAAAGAATTAAAATGAATTAAATCATCAAAAATTAAATAAAATAAAAAAATCAATATTTGGTCTTGAAATTAATCATAGGACACGTGTGTGGCATGACAAGGATGAACCAAGTGGAAAAAATGGGGCCCTTTTGTCAAAAATTGGATTTTCAAGGATAGTTGACTTTTGCCATTTCACAAAAATTTCCCAACTTCTACAAGGCATAACTTGCTCAATTTTTAAGCTTTTCACATGTTCTTGGACATTTTGGAAAGGTCTTTGAATCCTTTAACCAATGCCTTTGGTCCCATGTCATTTTGATTTACCAATCTCAAGTTATGGCCTTTGACTTAAAGTCCCTTTTTGTTGACTTTTGAAAATGACCTATAATGTTGAAATTGATAACTTTTTGTGAGAGCATTTCTTGGACTTGAAGTATGAAGATGAGTTGTAGGAAATGTCTTTCTCTTCAAAATGAGCTTTGGATGGAATTTTTCTGATAATCCATGTGAAAGTTATGCCCTGGTCAATTTCAGTTGACTTTTTCAGCTGTCCAAATATAGCAACTTTTGCATCTTTGATGATTTCTGAGCCAAATTTTGAGAATCATGATCAAGCATTGATCAAATGATGTTTGTGGCTTCAAAATGATATGTTGACCAAAAATTTGAACTTTTGACTGCCAAATGACCATTTTGCCCCTACAGTTGACTGTAGTGCAATTTAGGGTTTTGACTGTGCAATCTTGAGCTGAATGTCTTGAAACTTGATATGAGGATGCTTGACCATGTTTGTGAGCATATGAGACTTGATTGAGCCTTTGAAAACTTCCTTTTCTTGATCAGACTCAAAACCCTAATTTTGACTGTATGGGAGACTGTTGCACTGCACAACCCTTGGGGAATTTTGTAGCTTGGCTTGGCAATTTCTTGAGGAATATGGGAGGGCAAATTTTGGGGTATAACAGTTGCCCCTGTTCAATCTTCTTAGACCTGAGGATGCAGATTGGCTGACGTGCCTTTCGTAATCCGAGGGTAAAAGATGATTGGACACTAGAGTGCCCGGAAATTTGCGCTCACATGTTAGCAATGATGGTAATGGGCTTATAGATGCCATTTGGAGATTGCTGGATTGGACGATGGGCTTATAGATGCCATCTGAATGTTGATCGCGTGGGAGATTCCTTGGCGAGAACCTGCATACCTGCAAAACAGAAAATGAGTACCTGACACGTTGCAGGAGCTGATTTTTAGATGCTTGGTATTGATGTGTCCTGACAAGTTACAGGAGCTGAGTCTGGAGCTTCAAACGGCGATGAAAGAACCAGGGATGATTACTTCCTTAGCATGAATGGTAAGAGAGCCTTGGGCGACTTTAACTTCAACGACGCTCGTTGAGAAAAATCTGGGGTGTCTTCTACTGGGATAAGAATCAGGGAGATCTTAGGGTCGATCTGACTGAACCAGAGAGGCCTTTGACTGGGTAAGAATCAGGAAAATCTTGGGACGATTTAACTGAACCGGTCTAGGTCTTGAAATGTCTTCAACTGGGATAAGCAATCAGGAAAATCTTGGGACGATTTAACTGAACCAGAGAAGGCCTTTGACTGGATAAGCAATCAGGAAAATCTTGGGACGATTTAACTGAACCGGTCTAGGTCTTGAAATGTCTTCAACTGGATAAGCAATCAGGAAAATCTTGGGACGATTTAACTGAACCAGAGAAGGCCTTTGACTGGATAAGCAATCAGGAAAATCTTGGGACGATTTAACTGAACCGGTCTAGGTCTTGAAATGTCTTCAACTGGATAAGCAATCAGGAAAATCTTGGGACGATTTAACTGAACCAGAGAAGGCCTTTGACTGGATAAGCAATCAGGAAAATCTTGGGACGATTTAACTGAACCGGTCTAGGTCTTGAAATGTCTTCAACTGGATAAGCAATCAGGAAAATCTTGGGACGATTTAACTGAACCAGAGAAGGCCTTTGACTGGATAAGCAATCAGGAAAATCTTGGGACGATTTAACTGAACCGGTCTAGGTCTTGAAATGTCTTCAACTGGATAAGCAATCAGGAAAATCTTGGGACGATTTAACTGAACCAGAGAAGGCCTTTGACTGGATAAGCAATCAGGAAAATCTTGGGACGATTTAACTGAACCGGTCTAGGTCTTGAAATGTCTTCAACTGGATAAGCAATCAGGAAAATCTTGGGACGATTTAACTGAACCAGAGAAGGCCTTTGACTGGATAAGCAATCAGGAAAATCTTGGGACGATTTAACTGAACCGGTCTAGGTCTTGAAACGTAGCTTGAGAACTTAACTGGATCTTTCCTGAAAGGTAAAGGTCAGTCATATGCAATGCATGATATGAATCAAGCAATGATATTCTCAACATAAATGAGATTTGTATGATGCAGTGGCGTTATGCATGCTATAATGATATATGTGATGTTTTATGTATGTTTTCGTCTAGGAAAGTAAATCCTTGACGGGTGCCGGGAAGTCGTATCCTGGGCTGATATTGAGGAATAAACTTGTACTTCCGCTGGGGATGATAGCTGCAAGGATACCGGTAGGAGAAGATGACTCCGTTGCGGAATAAACTTGGCGAATGGGAGATTCTGTGGGGAGAAGAGATACTCTAGTGATCATGCTGGAAAGCAATACTCTGTGGAAAGAGTGATGCCTTGCTGAATGTTGATAGTAACTCTGTTGGGGTTACCATCGTTATATTGGAAGTGTGAATAGACTTCGCTGGGGATAGGAAGGAATTATGTTGACGACGCTCTTTCCGTGGCTTTTGGCTGAGGATAACCCAGTTATATCCTGTTAAGGAAATAACTCTTTGAATAAAGCCGGACGACGCGTTCGTGCTCTGCGAGGGGATAAGCTTCCAGAATCTACTGGGGATAAGCTTACTGCTTGGAGAGATGAATTCCAATTTTCCTGGGGAAACTGGATTGGACTCTTCTGGGGAGTTTTGGAATGTAATTTTATAAGTTGAAAGGGGGAACCTATGTAGGGTTGCATACTGATGAGTTTGTGTAGAACTGTATCTGAAATGGAGAAGGAACCTGGGTAGGGTTACTTTGATGATGAGTTCGTGTAAAACTTCGTTTTTTTGGAAAGGGAGAACCTGTGTAGGGTTGCTTGGTGAGGTAAGTTCATGTAAAACTTCTTGATGAACCGGGGTGAGGTTATCTTGAGCTAAATCCATGTAAGACTTCTGGGGGGAACCAGGGTTAGGTTGCCGCAGGATAAGTTCGTGTAAAACTTCTTGATGAACCGAGGTAAGGTCATCTTGAGATAGGTCCATGTGAGACTCTTGGAGGAACCGGGGTTAGGTTACGGCAGGATAAGTTTGTGTAAAACTTCTTGATGAACCGGGGTTAGGTCATCTTGAGATAGGTCCATGTGAGACTCTGGAGGAACCGGGGTAAGGTTACTTGGATAAGTTTGTGTAAAAACTTCTGACGGAACCGGGGTAAGGTTATCTTATGGAGGAGGAGTCTGTGTATGACTTTGTCTGAAGGTTGAGCAGAAACCGGTGTTGGGTTGCATGATTTTGATTAAGTGGATAATTGTCTTGTTTGGTCTCGGACGTTAGCCCACGATCTGGAATTTGTAAAGGTAGATGGTAATCATTTTTATGTTGATCTGTCCTTTGTAATTTGGTTGACAGAGCAATTGGATCGCCTGGATAGCTCATTATTGCCCCTGCTTCGGAGGTGAGGGAAGAGGATACCTGTGCGGGTGATCGACAAATCTTCGGGTAGGCAAGTGACGAGATACCGGAACATAGTCCACCGGGATACCCATTTTTGCCCAAGCCGCCTTTTCAGGTTTTCGACTTGCCGGGTGTACAGTTTTTTTTATATTCATCCCTTGTTTTTGCCCGAACCCTTTTGGTTCGCCGGGAAGCCCTTATTTTTGCCTAGGTGTGTCAACCTAGCGGGTCTTTGATTGTGCGTAGTATTTTTCGACTATGTCCGTGCTTTCAGCATGTAGGGAATTTCCCCTGTTGGAAGTATTTTGCCATGCCCCAGAAGATCTTCGTTTGATCGTCCAATGCCCCAGGTGACTTAGACGGAGATTTGCCCCAGGCTGGTGGTGTCGCCATATTGTCAGAAGGTGTCTGCTCGTGCAAGATTCGTTGCTGGATTGCCCCAAGTGACTCAGGCAGAGATTTGCCCCAGGCTTTTTGGCCTTTTGAGAGATTCTCTGGATCTTGACTTAACTGCCCCAGATGGCAGACCATGATCATGCCGTGCCCCTGGATTGGAGATACTCTTGTTCATCAGACTTTCGTCATGCGAATTTCTATGTTGTTCAAACAAAAAGTCATATGCACACCAAGTTATATCAAAAATGCAAAGCTTATGTCTGTCTCGAAGATTTTGAAAATGCATTCTTTTTCATAAAACAAGTAAATGTTTGTAAAAACATGATGTCAACTCCGTATTTACCGTAGGCCTTAAGGAGTCAGGATACCTTTCGTAACAGTATGCTTTTGAACTAACCCATGCTTCAGCTAGGACTTTTAAGGGTTGTAACGTGGCTTGGTTCACGGTTTAAGAAACAAAGTATAAAGGTTCAAATTTTATTTGTACCCACCCTCTCTTCGTGATGTTCTCCAAACCTAAACTCAGTTGATCATACATTAGACCTTGTTTGAGTCTTTGCTCTAATTTTCTGGTGATGGATAACTTATTTTGAATAGGCAGTCATTCCTTTTTTGTCGAGGGTTTGTGTGACCTCCTTTTTTGATTTTGTGATCCCTATTTTTGCCTGAACTGTTTCTTTTATGATTACAGTCAGCGGGATGCCCCAGTTTTGTAAGTCTCCTTCATAGGTTTTGACTTAATGGGTTTTTATTTTTTGAGACATAATGACTGCCTATCTGTATGATTGTTTGGAATTATCACTATCTTTTGTTTTGTAAGGACCTCTTTGGTGCCATTCGTTATGTACTTGGATCAACTGAGAGACTACCCTGCCCCAGGTTATGATAAAGGATTTTAATTTTCGAAAAGAAAAACTCCTACTTCTTTGGCTCAAAGGGGTTGACGAGGGATTATCTTCCTTATTACTCCAGTGTTTAGGAATTGAAACAATGCCTGTACCTCATCAGCGGGGTCTATTCAAGAGCATACTGTAAAGATTGCGGTATCGTTTTCGTCATCCTCCCTCAAAAGGCTTAGAATTAACGAGAGTTGACATCAGAAAAAATATGAAAACAGTTCGCATACAGTAAATGCGAACATATTGATTCAAAAATAGACATAAGCGATGCATTAATGAAATAACAATGTTTTAATCATGAGTAAACGTTTGAACAATCAAAAGAAAATTACAATTTGAAAATTCGAATGAACAAAAATTTCTAGTCTCAGGGCTTGTCACTTCAAATGGTGAGCCTTGGAGGGATGGTAGAAAAATTCAGCCTGACCATCTTGTGTGAATTCCAGTGCTCCTTCATCAATCAGGTCCTGGATCTTGTTTTTCAAAGCCCAACACTCGTTTGCATTATGTCCTGGACAGGCAGAGTGGTAGGCACACCTTTTATTGGGATCGTAAGCAGGATGTGTTGTGTTGGGGTTCTGGGGATGATCCCTTAATGTGATCAGGTTCAATCTCAACAGGCGTTGTAAAGCTTGAAACAGCGACATATTGAGCGGGGTGAACTGCCTCCTGGGCTTGTCTGTCTGAAGTTGGTGAAGTTGCTGCTGAATTGGTGATACTGGAGCCATATGAGGAGCTTTCTCCTTGCCTCTTTGTCTCAAAGGTGGTGGAACGATGATTGGCTTTTTACCCTTAGATGTTTGCCCCAGTTGGTTGCCCTGAAGCAGTTTGTTGATGAGAACCCCGAGCTCATCTTGTCTTTGAGTTAAACCCTGAATGGCAGTCATCTGCCCCAGCATCTGGGCTTTCAATGCATCCACCTCAGCTTGTAAGTGTTCCAGCCTTTCATCCTCAGCACTGTTCCTGACAAAAGTCTCCATGATAAGTGTCCTTAGCTCTTCCTGCCCCTTGGATAGATTCAGGAGGATTTTCCCGAACCGGGTCTCTTGAGCAAGAAAGTCCTGATTGTCTTGTTGGGAAGCCATGGCTGAAATAAACAGCGGGAAAGGTGAGTGACCTTCAAAAGGGATACCTGTGATGCAATGATGTGTATGATATGCATGCAATGTTTTCAAGGACCTCGCGGGGTAAACAAGGAAATTTGTTAGCATTTGGAATTTAGAGCTTGATTGAAGGACACCCATGTTATTAAGAACTCTTCTTCAAGAGTCAAAGGCTCACCATATCAAGTGGGTCATAGCCCCTGACTTTAGTCATCATGTCTGGTTTTGATTTCCAAACAACCTTGGTTAGGGAACCTTCTTCAGGAGTCAGAGCTCACCATATCGAGTGGGTCATAGCCCCTGACAACATTGGCTAGAGGAAAATAAATCCTCTTTGCCCCTTGCTAGATGTTTGATTTATATGACCTGTATCACAAGCCCTTGAGATCCTTGAAATGGGTTAGGATGTATGCAATGGTATGATGTCATGATATGCATGGGGTAATGTAAGTAACCCTGTTATGAGTCCCAATTAAGGACTGCAAAAACCTGCAAGAAACTTAGGATACCCTGTTATGAGTCCTAATTAAGGACTGCAAACACAACCTGCAAGAGACAAATGTCAGGTAATAAGCATGCAAGTAGTTCAAGTAGGAAGGCACACAAGTCACACAAGAGAAGCCCTTAAAGTTTAGGCCAGCATGAAGTTTGGGGTACTACCCTCTTGAAGTGGGTGGGTTCAACCTGTCCTAATCAAAGTAACCGGGTTCTAAGGTTCCCAATATCACGGGATTGCTTTCATTGTTCATCGTTTCGATTTAGCCACTGAACTGGCGACCGAAATATTCCAGGAAAGCAACCCTCAATTGAGTGTAGTATCGAGTATCAACCAACCTCGGACTGCACCAAAGTCAGTTATCTCACTACCCTAAAGAGGCCAAGATTGTTCAATTAAGGTTCCTAAGGTCTGTTGATGCTTCATGACACCACATGGAGGCCCCGTACTCTCCTTGACTGACTCAAGGGTTACCGGTACACACCAAAGTGCCACATCAACGTAGCAGACTGTTTCAACCATGTCGGTATACCCCGCACAGTTCCCTCACAGCCTTGTTGCTACTTTCTAAAAGGGTATCCCCCAGATCCGGGTTAGGATCTATAGAACTCCCAAGACAGTCCCACAATTTAAAGCAAACAAAGCAATACAATTGAAAACACAGTTATGAACTAACCCTAAGGTACACCTCACTTTAAGTTTGTAATTCCCCAGCAGAGTCGCCAGTTCTGTGATCGGTGGATCTGGAACTGACTGTTTTAACGCTGGTTCGCGAAATGTCGCGGAAGCAAGAGTCGCCACCGTCTTTTATTTTCTCCAAATGGAAAGGACAAAAGCACAGAAAAATTCCTTAAAGAGATTGCTCTCGGTTCGGGAGGTAGGTTATAGAAAGGGAAGGTGTTAGCACCCTTTCTATCCATGGTTATCCATGGGCTCTTAGGTACTTGCTCAATGTGTTTTCAAAATTGTTTGCGTGCTTTTCAATGTGGGTTTCAAAAATATTCTTTGAAAAGTTTCAGTTCAACTCATACGTCAGAGTGTTTGAAAAGTTTGTTTTGAAAGTTTTTGAAAGTGTGTTGGTGTGAAAAGTAGTTTGATTTGTTTGAAATTGGAGCAAGTATCCTTGAGAACCTACCTACCCTAAGGAATTCGTCTGTGTAAAAGTCCTTGAAAGTAGTGCTATCCCACCATTGAGAGGTAGGTAGCACCACCGTTGGAGGTGTTCGGGTCAATTCGAGTTTGTAGGGACATAGTGATCACCGGAGCAATGGGAAGACACCTTAGAAGCTACCCTTATGCCATTGATCTTTTATTCCGAGGCAACTTATTCGAGGCAACTTTGTTTTAGGCAACTAGATCAATGGACACAAGGACTTACTAAAATATCCTCTACTCGATGATCACCTTTCGAAAGGCAACAGTGAGGCGTACCCTAGGGGTGGTGTGTGCGAATTGTGTGTCATTTTCAGTTTATTGTTTGTCTTGTCATGCATTGGTGATCTAACGATTCAATTTTATTTTTGGGCATTCATTCTTTCATGTTATTGTTTAACAGTTAAAAGTGCGGGAATTTAAAGTGCGGAAAAGATAAAAGTCCTACGCTATTACAAAGGGCGAGGGTCTACAACGCCAAATTAATCCAGACCCGTTTTAAAATAAATTGCAGAAAAGAAATGTCTAACAGCTATTACATGGCTTTGGTACAAATACATTATATTCACAAAAGAAATAAATGAAACGCGCGAAGATGAAAATAATCAAATGCGAGGGCGTTGAACCCTTTAAAAGAATTAAAATAATTAAGTTATCTAAAATTAAAATTAAATGAAAAAATGGTATTTTTGTGTTTTTTAGATTTAAAAGAAAAAAAGAAAAATTAATTAAAATTAAAGTGCTAAACCCTAGTTCTAATGTTTTTTTAAGTTTATTATGAAAATATTGACTTTTAACCTAATTTAATTCTAAATTCATTTATGTACATTTTTTAATTTATGAAGATAAATAAATAACATTATTATTCTGAAAAAAGAGGGAGAATTAAAAAGAAAATAAAAAGTTATTAAACCTAAACTCTATTTTTTTGGATTTTTAGTTATTAAGAAAGTATTAAAATCTAACCTAAAATGCAACCCTAGTTTAATTATGAAAAATACTAATACTATGGCAAAAAACAAGGAAAGTTAAAAGGAAAAAGTCATTAACCTAATTCTATGTTTTTGTTTTGATTTTTATTAAAAGGAATTAAAGTTGAAAACCTAATTAAAACTAAATATTTACATGTTATTATTTATGAAAATAATTATAATATAAATTATATATTTTGGCATTTTTTGATTTTATGATGTTTTTATTATATTTATGTAAAAATAATTAATTAAATAAATAGCAAATAAAAGAAATAAAAAAAGAAAAGTTAAAGAAAGAATAAAAATTAATAAGGCAAACCAGGGGGGTAGACCCCAAAATTGTGAGGTGCAGGCCTAGCAAATCAGGCCCATTTGCATTGAAGTCCATTGACTTTTTGGCTCAGATGTGATGCCTTTGACCAAGTGCAGCGTGTCTCTCAAATCTAAGCCTTTAGTTTGATCTCCAGGAAGACGTGTCAAGGCTTGGTCCTGGGTGTATGGTGCATCTTCATTCCAGCATTGCATGGGATTCACTTGTGAAAAATAATATTGAACTTTTGCCAGACCTGGGACTTGAACCCAGGTCATGAGAGTCATATGCGTTGGTACCTGCCAGCTGAGCCACTTGATTTCATTTAATATAATATGGTTAATAAATATTATATAAAAAAGAAACATCAATGCTCTTTAAAACGCGCGCTAATTCAAATTCCTCCAATCCACTTGTGCCACGCCATCATCCCTTCCATTTTCCTGAAACACAAAGAAAGAAGGCAACGGTTTTTGAAACGTTGCATTAGGGAGCTTTTGAGAAAATAGCGATTAGGTCCCTGTAGCTCATAAATTTGTCGCGAGTAGGTCAATCCATTCGTCTTGGTGTACTGGATGCAATGGTAGTACTGCTAAGTCCTAATTTTTCCCTTATGCCAAAGCCCCAATTCGAGAAAACTGTAACCCTAGAATTCGTTCATGGCCAAATCACATGTATTGCTCAAAAACGAAATCAATTATTATGGTTAGCTTTGAAACTTTGTAAGGAACAAGAATCTATAATTAAAATGCAATGATCATGCTTAGAATTGAGAACACGATTTCAAAAAAAGTTCTGTACAGTTTGAGTACGATCCACCAATTCCTTACGCTTTTGTTGTTGTTTGTGATTGAGATTCGTTCAGGAGTGCCTCAGGATGCTAATGGGAAAAGAATTAAGGCTTCAAAGATCCTCTAGCACTGATTTCAGATTTGTGTTTTAAGGAGAAATTTTCAATCTTCAAAAGCTTGCTTGGGCGCAGCTTATGATGTCCTCAGCCTAGGGTTTGACTTAGTGATTATAAGGGATGGAAATTAGCTTGCTAACTCACCTTAATTCAAGCTTATGGAAGAACAAGTCTTAGGGTTTTCACTCTTAACCATTTTTCCTTCTTTTTAGCCAAAACCTAGACCTAGTGTGCAAATGAACCCTAGCCTGATTTCTTGAGTTGGTTCATGATACATAGAAATTGTCCAAGTTCACATGACACTATTCCATTGGTTTTTAAATTTTATTTGAATTTTCAAAGAATTAAAATGAATTAAATCATCAAAAATTAAATAAAATAAAAAAATCAATATTTGGTCTTGAAATTAATCATAGGACACGTGTGTGGCATGACAAGGATGAACCAAGTGGAAAAAATGGGGCCCTTTTGTCAAAAATTGGATTTTCAAGGATAGTTGACTTTTGCCATTTCACAAAAATTTCCCAACTTCTACAAGGCATAACTTGCTCAATTTTTAAGCTTTTCACATGTTCTTGGACATTTTGGAAAGGTCTTTGAATCCTTTAACCAATGCCGTTGGTCCCATGTCATTTTGATTTACCAATCTCAAGTTATGGCCTTTGACTTAAAGTCCCTTTTTGTTGACTTTTGAAAATGACCTATAATGTTGAAATTGATAACTTTTTGTGAGAGCATTTCTTGGACTTGAAGTATGAAGATGAGTTGTAGGAAATGTCTTTCTCTTCAAAATGAGCTTTGGATGGAATTTTTCTGATAATCCATGTGAAAGTTATGCCCTGGTCAATTTCAGTTGACTTTTTCAGCTGTCCAAATATAGCAACTTTTGCATCTTTGATGATTTCTGAGCCAAATTTTAAGAATCATGATCAAGCATTGATCAAATGATGTTTGTGGCTTCAAAATGATATGTTGACCAAAAATTTGAACTTTTGACTGCCAAATGACCATTTTGCCCCTACAGTTGACTGTAGTGCAATTTAGGGTTTTGACTGTGCAATCTTGAGCTGAATGTCTTGAAACTTGATATGAGGATGCTTGACCATGTTTGTGAGCATATGAGACTTGATTGAGCCTTTGAAAACTTCCTTTTCTTGATCAGACTCAAAACCCTAATTTTGACTGTATGGGAGACTGTTGCACTGCACAACCCTTGGGGAATTTTGTAGCTTGGCTTGGCAATTTCTTGAGGAATATGGGAGGGCAAATTTTGGGGTATAACACCTACGTATCCTCTTATGAGGAACCAGAGTTCCAATTCGTAGTTCGTAGTTGGCTTCTATTTTTTATGAGTTAAAAATTATACTTGAATTTCCGGTATACTCAATCTAGGTGTACAAATAACGGAGATATTAGACGGAGTACGCAGTCAATTCAAATATACTTGTGACCCTTTTTGAAGAATAATTGTTGGATTAATTTGATTTATGAAAATAATGTGTCGTTGGTTAAGTATTTTTTAGTATATTAATTATGAAATTTTTATAAATAAATGCATAATTAAAAGAAATAATTTAATGCAATAAAATATATTTGAACGTATTTAGAAAAATATTATTGTTTATATGAATAATAGTAAAAATAATATAATATTATAATTAATAAAAAAAGAATATATAAATATATAAAAAATAGAAAACATAAAATAGTAAAATAAATAAGAAAATAATTTAAAGATGGGGGGGGGGGGGGGGGGGTGGTTTGGTGGTGGTTTGCAAATCATGCTAAGGTAGTAAAAATAGGGGGTGTTAGTAGCATGAGCCTGAATTCATATATTGAATTCATGTCGAAAAGACAAAGAGCGTGTAAGATTGAGTTACATAGTAAAAATGGAGGTGTATCAGGAATAGGGTCCAAGTCCGGATTTTGGACTTGACCCATTTTGCTTGGGGAGTGTACTTCTAGGCGTGTTAGTAAAGAGAAAAACAAAAGGGTGTACAATCAGTAAATGGGATCGGCCCAACGCAAGCTTTGGGAGTCTGTTTAGGTTACATATGGAGCGGCATATGGTAATATCATAGGCACGCGCATCAGAGGTGTTGAATTGATATCAGATGGTCATGATGGAAGACGCGCGGTAACGATGATGGACTAACATGCACTGGACAACACGACCTAATATAATTTTTCGTGTTATCTCTTCCATGCCTCTCTCAACAACAAAACCACCCGAACCCCTAAATCCTTCTCTAGGCGGCGATCAGACCTCCAAACCCCGCGATCAAAGCCCTACCCCCTTTGATTTAACCCATAAAACCCTAATTGCTACATCGGTTAGAAAAAAATGCGAGAATGAAAGTTGAGTGTTTGTTACCCTTTTTGTCGATCCCTGAGTTCGCTACAAATTTGTCTCTGATTCTTTTCCTTTTCATTTTTTGCAGGTACGAACATGGCATGGAAATGATGAAGGCACGCGGAAAATGATGAAGAAGGTGACAGCGGACTTAGGGTTTCAGATATTGAAACCCTAAGTTGGAGTGGTGGATTTCCGACGATAATAGGAACCCTCCGTTTTTCTTCTTTATGGATAATGCTTTATCTCTCTCTGTAAATTATCCTCTTCATCTGTAATGATTCTTCCGTCCCTTTTCTGTTCTTAATTTTTAGGTTTTATAGTGTTTTAGGAATTAGGTTATTTAGGAAATGATATTATAGTCATTATTCCATTTATTGAGGCATTAGGGATTTTAGGAAAGAACATAAGATTTTGTCTGTAACTTTTATCACACAGTTTAATTCGTTTCTGTTTTTGTTTAAGACTGTTCTAGAAATAGTTTGAATGTGAGATATTGATTTTATTGAATTGAAATTTTTTTGATTCTTGTTCAAATAAATCTAATGAATCAAGACTTGTTTCTGTTTAAATACAATACTCGTTTACACGCATTCTTTCAATTGGGTTGGACCAGTCTCGTGTACGGACTAAGCGTGATTGTGCCACATATTTTTTGGTCATCTGAAACAAACAAGACTTTAATCAAAATGGGCCTGGATACTTTTCTTTAAAAAAATGTTTTTTCCTTTTAATTAAAACAAAACTATTTTATTTTAAAAAAGTAAAAGAAGTAATATTTATCAATAACAGTAATAATGACAATAATGTTTAATAATGAAAATAATGATATTATAATTAAAAATAAACTTCAAAATGGGCTAGAAAGCTGAACGGCCCCTGTTTTGAATCATTGGGCCAGCAGAATAAAATGCTTATGGTCTTCTTAAGATACTTTAATGGGTCATAAGAAAATAACTTGATGGGTCAAAAGATTCAAATGGGCCTTTCTGATTTGCAATACATACCCCCCCTTTTTCAATATCTGAAATGCATTAAAAAATTGCACAAACCCTTTCTGATTTAGAAAAGTCCATTTACTTTTTTCAAAATAATATACCTCTTTTATAAAATGCACCCTCTCTTAAAAAGAAACCTTAATGGACCATCAGATATTGATGGTCCATTTTAGATTAGTACACTCATTTTCCTTGTCTTAAACCCCTATAGAAATAAAACCTACAATATGATTCATTTAAAAAAAAATTAAATATAATATAAGGGTAGGCCAAATTTGGGGTATGACATATTAACCTTTCTATAAAATTTTTAATAATTTCAAAATATATTTTTAGCTCAAATAAAGATCTAATTAATTACCAAATAATTTTTATTCTTATGTTTTTAGAATGATAAACTAAATATTTAATTTTGAAATAAAAAAAATTATAATTTATAGTAAGAAGAGTAATCGTGGTTTTTACAGATACTTTAGTCCTCATGTTTAATATTTCTTAAAAACACGTGATTTTTTTATATAATATTTCTTTAGTCCTTCTTATTATATCATATTTACAAACCTCCCATGTATGACAGCTTCCCTTCAAATTTCAATTTTAAATGAATATCTACATTTCATGGTATCTTGAAATAAGTTACGTAGTTGAAATTAATTAGACTAGTAAGATATTTGTGTTTATAGTATAACATGAATCTTTCTTATTTATTGATCTTTTAACATTAATGATTATATTTATTACACATAAATGACATATTTTAAAAATAAATATTTGTAATATTTTTTAAAACTGCAATAAAACAACCAAATTTTATTTTAAAATCTACATGTATAAATAAGATCTCAAACAATACTAATATATTAATGTATATCAATAACATTGCAAATAAATATAATACGAATTAATATTATGTTCTTGATAAAACAAACAGACATACGAGAAATTACTCAAAAGGAAAGAAAAAGTTATTATTAAAAAAAAAAGCAAAATATTATAATTTATTACAAATCTGAAATTATAGAAAAATAAAATATATTAATAATTTATTTATTAAAATTAATTAAAATTAAAGTTGTTATTATTAAAGTTGTAATTATTACAATTTTTACTTTTTATCATAATACTTTACGTTTCATACAATTAAAGAGTTATCATTAGGGAAATCAAAAAATCAGATTTAAGAATACCAAAAAACTAATAACGAATTACTACCTTAAATTTTATTAACAAAAAAACCAATAATACATTACCTTAAATTTTTATAAATAAAATATGGGAAATAATTATTGTTACAAATGATTGATAAGCACAACAAACTATTTGCAACCTTTAGATTTGTAGTGCTACTTTTAAATAAAATAATATAATGCTTATTTTCTCTATCATGTACTTATGAATCATTTATATTGCCGTTTTTTATTTTCTCTCTTTTGTATTTAATTCATGCACTGATCTAGTGCTAAATAGCACTGTTCATAAAATATTTGATATACAGGATGCATCATAGATCTTATAACTTGAACTGATATATAAAGAATGGTGACACTGAAAATGATTCTATAAAATTGTGATGGATTGAAAGTGGGATTCGCGATATCAAGAGAGCGCCTGCAAATATCGTAAATGGCTTCGTTGTCGAGAAGTACAACAACATATGTGTGTTCAAGGAAGGAATGAGTTGAAAGAACACCGCTATATGGTTCAAGAACAGAGGTTGAAATCGGGGGAGAAGGATAATCAGTGAAATTCAACTTGAACTTTTTCCTGTAATCAACAGAAAAACGCTCCAGCAGAACATAAACAAAAACAAATAACCGGTCAGTCCCTCTAAGCTACTACTACTTGATGATTTCAAACTTAAAGAAATAATGACTTAAGGTATGAAGAGATACAAAATCTTATATTTTATGGTTGAGTTGGAGAATATCGAAAGTTGAAAGGGCACGTTATCTCTATAAGTTGTAGGGTTTATAACTGTACAACAATTGATTTGTATTGGAACCACAAATGTACTATAGTCTCAACAGTGGAATAACCACAAGTATACATTAAATAATTAGGATTATATATTGTACATGTAAAAAATTAAAATAATTATAAAATACCAACAAAAAAAATCTGAGTGTGTCACTTCAACATCATTAAATACCAAATTAATATAAAGAGATTATAATTTAATAAGATAAATTTAAATTTATAATTTATCATAATTAAACTTGAAATCAAAGAGATTGCATTATACTTTTATGTTTATATATTTACAATAAATTTCATCATTAACTTTGTAACAATTCAAACCTACTAACACACACGGTACAAACCTTCAGGCATCACTCTTAGCAATTCTAAAAAAAATGTTCAAACTCCCTTTTTTAAAATCAAAATCACTATTTCAATCACTCTTTTGTTAGCCAAAACCCTTTTTATTTTAAAACCAGTAAAAGATTTCCATCCCTCACATTTTTTTTTACTTCAAAACCATTAACATCCTTTCATAATATCACCACCTTTCTTTCACTTTTTTCACTGTAATAACAAGCTAAATCAACATACTTCCATGACATACTCAACCACGCCGCCAACAACCCTCCACCGCGAGAAGCTCACACCACCGCGATGCACTCAAACTCCGACGGAAAGATTTGCCCAACCATCTTCACGTGGAGAGAGGGAGAATATTTAGGTCATTTGATATTTTCTTCAATCTTTTTCTTTTCCTTTTATTTTTATATGTCTCATATAATTGTTACTAATATATTGTATTATGTATATTCAAATGAATGTTAGATTTCAAATGAATGTTAGCTATCTTATTTTTTTTCTTCTTTTTGTTTTAGGTAGATGATATATTATTTAATAATTTGATTAAGTTTCTAATAGGACTTAGGCCTTCTCTTTTCTATTCACACCACTTATTTTCAATTAGCACCCCTTTCATCTTGTTTCTATGTTTATTTATCTTAGTTTAACTTTTACTAATTAGTTAATTAGGCTCTTTGGTTCATCTAAAAATCAACGGATAAAAAACAAGTATTTGTAAATAGTCTATTATTTTGTACATAAATTAATTTTTTTTTAATAAAATTAATTCTAATATTTTTATAAATAATAAGATAGATGAATTTTACATCTACCACATCTTCGAATAGTTAATTGGTTGATTTAATGTCTTACTAATTAAATATTCAAATCAAGACACTTCAAACCTTGGTTTTTGCTCAACACGGTAATCAATTATACTACCCTTCGCCTTTGTGTGATAAACAAATCAATTTCTTCGTCCCGCGCGATTTAATTTTAATAAGGATCAACTCCTTATAAAAATCAATTTCTTTGCCCCGCATGATGTAATTTCAATAAAGATAAATTCTTTATCAACCAACCAACTATACTTTGAATTACAAAGGACTCTGATTTCTTCTTAAGAAGATACGTAGGCACACGGTTGAAAAACTAAAGTGAATCCACTAACTTAAAAAACTTATATTTCTCTGTTTCTTTTTCAATATATGATAATTTGATAAATAAATAAAGAAATAATTTCTTCTAAGTCTTAGGCCTAAAAAGATTCCCTTGAGTACAAGATAGATAAAAGATGCTTAATACCTTCGATTTATCTAATCAACTCTCGATTCTATCAATTTCTAAACAATTAGGATTTTCCTATTCTTTTCCCTTCCTTAAGATGAATAAATAGTGATGTCGACTCTTATTTTTTACTGGTTACAACACAATGGTAGACGTCTTTTCCTATCATACACAACTTTTAATTATAATAAAGTTATGGCAAAAGTTTAAAAAAAAGTCAAACTCAAGATTATAGTCCACATCCACATATAATTAACCAAAAGCTCAACTACTTCGTCGTTGGCATATCATTTCGATCAGAAGATATTGTACTAAAGTATAATTACACTTGTACATGACCGATTCTTTGAAAAACATTATTTGTTAAATAAGTATAAAATATTAAAATAAAAGATTAAATATATTTGTAGTTCTTATAAATATAATACTTTTTCCTTTTATTCTCTCAAAATATTTTCTTTAATTAATGATCTTCTATAATTTTTCATCCACACAAATGGTATTAGATAAAATTTCTAGATTGAGTGGATCCAAGCTAAAATTGTGAACAAATCACTTTTCTTATAGTATTTCAAACTCTTTCGAATCCCTTTAGAATTTCTATGCAGGAATACCCAAGATAATTAAGCATATATTTTAGTTTGCACAAGACAAATGAAAACTCAAATGTAGGGAAAAGCATCTAGAATTTTTCTAAAAAGGGTATGTGTTTTGTGATGTGATTTCTGAATTCAGAATGATTTATGTATAAGCTATGTTGGTATTGTTTCACAAGGTTGCAACCATTGGTGAAACAACATTATTTCAGCAACATTTTTACTAAAAGATGTATGGTTTCTGCTACAACAATACTTTTCAAGAGTTTCATATTTTTATTCTGCAACACTTCACGAAGTGTTGTATATTTCCAAATTCAAAATTCAAACTCAAGCAACAATAAAAAAACAAGAGCAACGTCGCTAACCACTAGAGCCACGAGTAGCCTGATTGATACGATGCGTCGCGCCTAAGTGTTTAAGTGCCGCCTACAAGCTGCCACTAGCACATTTATGTCCATGCCCTCCAGAAACACACTGAGGGTGTATGGAGGAGACAAATGACATATTGCTTAGGACCACCACATTTGTCCCTGTGACACTTTCTCCTCTTTTGTCTTTTTGTTGAGTTAATAAACATAACTCTTTATAAATACTTTTAATGTGAGTGTCACTTTCTATGTGAGACTATTTTCTATGCACTTATTATTATTTATTCACTTCCACTTTTCTTGTCATTTTAGAATACACCAATAGATATTTATTGTTCATAAATTACAATAAATAATTCCTTTTGTTGTTGATGGTGGAATGATTTACCATGTCACATCATCATCTCTGTCATGTGGTTGTCATGTGGTACGATAACACAACAAAGATACTAATGTGTGACCGTTTAGAATCTTTTATAATAATAAATTAAATAGACTAATGGACTGGACCATAACAAAAAGATAAAAAAGATTAAGATTCATGGCAAAAATCTAGAATATGTCACTATAATCGTCAGGAAAAATAAAGATCATGACAAAACTTAAAATCTATTACTAAAATTAAACAAAATTAAAAGCCAACTCTTCTCAAGTTCAATTTATGAGCAAATGTGTTGTAAACTGGTCGTTATATAGATGAAAAATATTGAAGAACACTCCATTTGTTTATATATGAATACATGTTTAGTAAATGAAATTTATTTTAAAATAAATTTTTTTATATTGGTGGAAATACATTAATAGTTAATAAGGTTAAAAACTAGTTCAATCTAATTATTTATTTAATATATATTTGTAAAATGGAAAATTCTCAATGTTATAATATGAATTTAATTTGTTTTTTTTTTTTTAATTTTAATGACAAATTTTATTAACGAATACAAAATGTTAGTCATGTAGGATTCTCTGCATCAAGATCTTCTTTTGCCATTCTTTAAATAGAGCTTTGTATTATTCATATATATGTACATCTCCATTGTCAAAGATAAATACTTCAAACTCATTTTACTAACATAAATTCCTCCATTTGCATCAATCTTATTGACACCACTTGTATTCACGTTTTCCTATTCTAAATTTAGTCTCATTCAGTCTCTTGACAAAGCACGAAATATTGAGATGCTTTGTTCATCCACTAACGTTAAACTTCCCAGGTGTATTTAAAGATGTGGGGACCTAGAAGAAACACGTGCTACATTAGTTGTGCTAGCCATGTGAGAAAACCAATCATCGTTTTCAGGTTACAACTTTTTGCCGATTCAGGTTAGAAATTTGTTTATCTTTCTCGGTGGATAATTGTTGTACAACATTTTTTTTTTGTGAACCAAGTCAGTTTCAACTATTGGAACTCAAAGTATAGCAGACAACGTGCCTTTTCACCAAAAAGAAAGAGAACTCAAAACTAAAAGTTGAGTGGTAGTCTGAAATGCGCTTTAAAATCCTATTTTTTCTTTCCACGTCTACAATACTATGCTGAATATCAACAACGGACAAATCACTTTGAATCTTTGATACTCTCTCTTTAATTGTAAGATTCTTTTCACCTATTAAATTTCATCAATCCGGCCGTTGAATTTAAAGTTTTTATCGAATTAGATTATGTTCTTTAGAAACAAGAAATGGAAGATGAGGTAGTGCAGTTGTGTCATGTTGCGATGGATTTGTATTTTCGATGTAGTGAATACAGTGATGACACACAAGGTTAACACTGGGTCAAATCTGTGAGTGAAGTCAAAAGTAATGTAAGAATGAGAATGAATTTGAATATCTTAAAAAGTATGATTTATCCTTATACACTAAAATTGATTGAAATTGCTCATGTGTGTTGCACATGTTGTGTAGATATTAACCATATTGGATCATACAATGATTGGTGCATTAGAGAATGAAATTGTGTGTGTGTGTGAGCACGCGTGCGCGTTTGTGTGCGCGTGTGTATGTGTGTGTGTGTGCGCGTGTGCGCATGTGTGTGTGTGTGTGTGCGCGCGTGTGCGTGTGTGTGTGCGCGTGCGTGTGTGCGTGTGTGTGTGCGTGTGCGTGTGTGCGTGTGTGTGTGTGCGTGTGTGTGTGTGAGAGAGAGAGAGAGAGAACGACACAAAAATTTGTGTAGGCAGTTCGAATGAAATATATGTGTGTGTGTGTTTGTGTGTGGAGAATGAACCTTTGATAAAAATGAATGACAATTTTGAAGGTGGAAGGAATTATTGTTTTGTGGTTTACAAAATCTAAGACAATTAGTGGGAATTCAAAGGAATTTGGACCAGGATTTTAATGTGGAGATAGAGCTTTTAAATTTTGTTCATGAATTTAGAAGATTTGGGATAAGAAAGAAATCTTAGTTGAAAGGTGAAATTCTGAGACTTTAAACAAGTGTTAAAACTGATGTCTCAATATAAAACGTGATGTCAGTACAAATGTTATAACATCAACTGTTGACAGAAAAATACTTGATAAACCAGAAGATTGTGATGAAAGTAAATTTCAGAAATTTAAAGAACACAATCAATTGTTAACCCAGTTCGGTGCAACGTCACCTACTCTAGGGGCTACCAAGTCAAGAAGGAAATTCACTATGATAGTATTAGTTCAAAGCTAAACCAACCCTAGTTTACAACTTCTTGCCTAATCACTACCTTGTGCAACTTCTACCTAGAGACTAATAGATATGAGACCCCCCTCTCATTTCTAATCACTGCAGTGATACACCTACAACCACAAACTTTGTGACTAGACTTAAAGAATCCAAAAGAAGATTACACTTCTAATAAACAATACTTAATTTTGCTTAAACACTTCAGCTAAGAACAATACTCAATTTTTTGCTTAAAAGCTTATGGTGAGAACAATAGCTTGATAAAATAGCAACAATTAGTCAACTCAATGCATCAAAGATACATAAGTGACATACAAAGAACACAAACACTAAAAACCTAAAAGACTCCTATTACCCTAATCCTTATGTTGCACTCACAGTTTCTTCAATGTGAATACTTGCTATTTTAGGTCTAGCAAGTCCTTATTTATAGATGCTTATAGTATGGGCTTAGACTCTTCAAAAAAATATCCAATCTTCACGATGAAAATAGCTGCAAAATCTTCTCATAAAAAAATGAACAAATCTTTTTAAATCTTCCTAAAAAGTCTCCAAGGTCCTTTTTAAGAAATCCAATTAAATCTGCACTTTTGTTCCTAAATAATTTCCTTGACCTGCGCATAATTATGAGGAATATCCAAAAGGATCTCATCAAATAAAATTAAATATGTCAAGATATATGCAATAATAATGCCTGTTGTATACAGTCTAAGACGTCATGACATCTGTCTTCGACATCTTACTGAAAACACATAACAGTATAATTGTTATGACAGTTGATAAAGATGTTACAACATCTTGATCAACAACAATATAGAACCATATTTTACCAAAATTTAGCCAATCATAAAACCATGGAACTAACAAAAGGCTTATTTATGCATATGTGTCACCATGAACAGGTTATGTGCTGGCACGTTCGACTTATGTGTCGGCTTGCACTGAAGGAAAGACTCAAAGAATTAGAAAATTAAATTTATGTGTCGACACATTAAGCTATTGTGTCGATATACATTGAGTCAAAAGTACAAGATGTTGAAAAATTAATATATGTGTCGACACATATGATTTTTATGCCAGCATATACTGAACTGAATTCAACAAATCTTTAATTGTAATAGAATAGGCTGACCTGACTACACCATGTGTTGACACATGCAGTGCAAGGGAGTGAAAATTTTTACATACTAGATTTTTGATTTGGTTTTTACTAGGCTTTGAGTGGCACATCTTGAATCATGCATGAGTGATTATGAAATCCACATATATTTGAACAATGATCATGATTTTATATATTTTAAACAAGTAATACACAAATATGCACACATAAGATTAATAAGGCTTGGCATACATATGATGAGAATTGATTGAGGTCACTATAAGCATATAAATTAAAATACTGCTGAATTTCAATTGAAATTTTTGGAAATGAACACTCATAACAAACATCACACAACATGTATTGAAAATTCTTTGAGAAATAAACAAGTAAATGGATGAATTACTCATAGAGTGAAAAGTTGTAATTGCAAGCTTCTCAAGTCATATTTAAAGCATGTGTTTTGATGAAGACAACATGGACATCAACTTTCAAAGGATGTGCAAAAAGCTTATCAACATCAAATAAAAGTCTTGAAGATTATTGAAGAATTATTGAAGAATCATCAAATGTCAAATGGTATAAATAATTCTTAAAATCTTGAATATAGATGTTCACAATATGCATTCATCAACATATACATATTCCATAACTTTAACATCAAGGAAAAATTTGTTTGAAATATCTTTCAAAAAATATTTTTGAAAATATCCCTTTAGGAACCGGTTCCTCCCTAACAGGGAACCGGGTTCCAGCATTTCTCAAAAAACATGTCCCTGGATTTTGTACCAGGAACCGGGTTGTACCAATAGGGGAACCGGTTCCTGCGTAATATTTTTTGAATTCCAACTTATAACGTTCACTAAGAACCGGGTTCTGTCAGTGTCGGAACCGGTTCCTAGCGAACCAGTGCAGCTTTTATTTTGTTTTTTGAACATTTTTCAAGTGGTATCTTTTCATGAATGCATTGCAACTTTTCATATGAATTGGCATGAATGAAGAGGTTCTTATGACTTTATAAAATGCAGATTTTCTTATTTTCAAAATAATGCTTCAATTTTCAAATTAACAAAAACCTTCTTCAATAAACAATTTTTCATCATTCACATTTTGAATTTATACTTTCATGTGTTCATAATTTTGTGAAACTTGCCATATACACTTTCATTATCATTACAAGTTTCATACATACATTGTGAACATTTATATACATTGTTGAGAATTGTTTTTATCTTGAAGAAGAAGATCAATTGAAGATTGATAAATCTCTCCATATACTTCAAATTAATCATTGTATTACTTAAAGGTTTTTCCTTACTATCCAGGATTGTTGGAAGTAAGTGTTGTGATTTGAAGAGGATTGTTCTTCATTCACATTAGTGTTTGTTTGGTC
Organism: Vicia faba; assembly: GCA_948472305.1. Classification (NCBI taxonomy): domain Eukaryota; kingdom Viridiplantae; phylum Streptophyta; class Magnoliopsida; order Fabales; family Fabaceae; genus Vicia; species Vicia faba. Next base: position 1,152,394,575 of record OX451741.1, on the reverse strand, counting down.
TTAAAGGTGTTAAGAACCTTTGATCACCCTATAGGTTAGATAGTAAGCATAGGCTGTACAATCATTCTAACTATAGTGAAATCTCTTTCGTGTTGGAAAGGGGACTGAAGTACTCTCGGATTGTGAGGGGAACCAGGATATATCACCGTGTTCTTTACTTTTCCGCATTTATCGCTTTCATCATCATAATCAAGAAAAGATAAAGATATAAACAAAACCTTCAAACACTTAACCAAAATTACTACCAAGCATTCTCATAAAACCGAATAAATTTTTATAAGACCTAATTCACCCCCCCCCCCTCTTAGGCACTCTGAGACTTACAATTGGCATCAGAGAAAGTTATAGGTAACTTGTTCCTAAAGATCCAGAATGGCTTCCGCAAATCATCAACCAGTTTTCAGAGATGGTGGTAGTAACAACAAGCCTCCTCTATTCTGTGGTGAATATTTTGACTTCTGGAAAATACGCATGAAGGCGCATTTAGAAGCACAAGGAGAGGAAGTATAGGATGCTGTTGAAAATGGTCCATTTATCCCGATATCAGTTATCAATGGCATTGGTTCTGCAAAGCCCAAAACTGCATGGGACGACGATGATAAAAAGAAAGTTCTCTATGACAAAAAGGCAATAAACCTTCTTCAAGGTGCACTCAGTATGGACGAATTTTTCCGTGTCTCAAACTGCAAGACAACAAAAGAAATATGGGATACCCTGGTTCAAACTCATGAAGGAACGACTGAAGTAAAAAGATCAAGGCTAAATACCTTGAGTCAAGAATATGAACTATTTCGAATGCATCCCGGAGAATCCATTCTTGACTTACAAAAGAGATTTGTGCATTTGACAAATCACTTAAATTCTCTTGGTAAAACCTTGACAAATGATGAATTCAACTTAAAAATCCTTAGATCATTGACTAGGGAATGGCAACCAAAGGTAACGACAATCTCGGAAAAGAAGAGTCTCTCTGCAATGACTTCCGCTACATTATTTGGCAAACTTCAAGAATACGAAACGGAACTCGGTAGACTTGAAAAACATGAAAATTTAGAGAAGAAATCCAAAGGCATTGCCTTGAAAGTTGATTCAAAGGAAAGTCAAGATAAAGATGCATCGGAGGAAGATGAAAACTTCTTGCTTCTTGTAAAAAGGTTAGGAAAATATTTTGGTCATAAAAATAATCTTCATAATGCTAACTTTGTCAAGAGGAAGAAATTTTATAATCATAAAGATAAAGAAGCCTCCACATCAACACAAGATGTCACATGTTATGAATGTGGAAATCAAGGTCACATAAAGTCGGATTGTCCAAAACTCTCCAAGAAAAATGGATTCAAAGGCAAAAAGGAGTTCAAGAACAAAAAGGCTAATGTTGCATGGGAAGATAATGAGATAAGTTCTTCATCCGATTCAGAAAGCGACGAATGTGCAAATCTAGCATTAATGGCTTCACATCACTCCGACGATGAAGAAGAGGTTAGTAATGAATTTAATCTTTTTGATGATGATGTTCAAGATGCTATTGATGAACTCTTGAAAGAATGCAAAAGTTTATACAAAAAGGTGTCAAATCAAGAAAAAGAACTTCTAAGTTGTTTAGAAAAAATTGACACCATGACTAAAGATTTTGAACTTCAAAAACAGAATTTTATTAAAGAAAAAGAAAACTTTGCATGCTCCAAGTGTGAATCAAATGTCTTTCAAATTTTTCAATTGAAAAGAGTCATTGAACGATATGAAAAAGGACAAATAGGATTGGAAGGATTACTAAGCCAACAACGTTATTGTGATCGGTGGATCTGGAACTGACTGTTTAACGCTGGTTCGTGAAATGTCGCGGAAGCAAGAGTCGCCACCGTCTTTTATTTTCTCCAAATGGAAAGGACAAAAGCACAGAAAAATTCCTTATAGAGATTGCTCTCGGTTCGGGAGGTAGATTATAGAAAGGGAAGGTGTTAGCACCTTTTCTATCCATGGTTATCCATGGGCTCTTAGATACTTGCTCATTTGTGTTTTCAAAAATGGTTTATTTGCTTTTCAACTGTGGGTTTAAAAAGTTTCTTTGAAAATTTCAGTTCGACTCTTGTATCAGTCCTCAAGAGTGTTTGAAAAATTTGCTTTCGAAAGCTTTTTGAAAATGTGTCAGTGTGAAAAGTATTTTTTGATTTGTTTTGAAATTAGAGCAAGTATCTAGAGTCGTCTACCTACCCTAAGGAATTCTTCTGTGTAAATGTCCTTAAAGTAGTGCCATCCCACCATTGAGAGGTAGGTAGCACCACCGTTGGAGGTATTCGGGTCAATTCGAAGGTTCGGGACATGGTGATCACCAGAGCAATAGGAAGATACCTTAGAAGCTACCCTCATGCCAGGTTCCCGGATCATGAGGACTTACTAAGACATCCTCTACTCGACGATCACCTTTCGAGGGGTAAGGCAACAGTGAGGCGTACCCTAGGGGTCGTGTGTGATTTGTGTGTCGTTTTCAGATATTTTTGTCTTGTTCATGTAATTGGTGATCTACGCATTGCTTTTATTTTGACATTCATTCTTTCATGCAGTTTAATTAACAGTTTAAAAGATGCGAGAATTAAAATTCCTACGCTATTACAAAGGCGCGGGTCCACATTGCCAAATTAAATCCAAGACCCGATTTGACATAAAATAAAGTAAAGTGCGAGAAATATAAATGTCCTAATTATTCTGTTACATGGCTTTGGGAGAATTACATGAAAAAAAGGAAATAAAATAAAAATGCGAGAATAAGTAAAATCGGGAGCGCGAGGGTGTTGGACCCTTTTTAGGAAATTAAATTAAATTATGAGATTAATTAAATTTAATGAGAAAGGAAATTATTTTTTTGGAGTTTTTTGTATTTATGGACTTTTAGTAAGAATGTTAAATTGGAATTAAAAAAGAAAAGTTTATTAACCCTAATTCTAGATTGTTTTTAATTTATTAAGAAAACTATTTAAATTAGACTTAATTTTAATTAAATATTTACATGGCAAATTTTTATTCACAAAATAATAATTAGTAATTTAATATGGTGAAAAAGGAAAAAGATAAAAACATTTAAAACCCTAATTCTACAATTTTTAAGTTTATAAAAAAATGTTAAAATTTAAACCTAAAATTAAGACTAAATTAATTAATAAGATTTTATTTACAAAAATAACATTTAAATAAAATATATTTTATTTTGTCTTTCTGATTTTTTATTATTTTTTATGTTATGAAAAATATAAATTTAAAGATCTAAGAGGAAATAATTAAATTAACACAAATAATGGAAAGTAGAAAAAAAAAAGAATTGCAAACCCTTGGGGGTGTTGACCCCAGATTGGAGGTTTTGTCCCAGCAATTAGGCCCAATAGACCCCTGGCCTTGTTGACTTTTCACGCTGGCGTGTGGCCTGGTTGACTTATGCACATGATACTCTTCAGATCAGGGCCCTTGGTTGGATCCTAGTGGGCGCGTGGCACGTCAGATTATGGGGACACATGATGGTCATTAGGAGGCACGCTGCATAGGAAGATATTAGCAAGAAAAATATTTAAATAACATGGGGGACCTGGGGATCGAACCCAGGTCCCAGAAATTACCATATGCCTTGTCCACAAACTGTGCCAACTGCGCGCGTTGTACATGGAATGAAGAATAAATAATATAAAAGCAAATTAGCGTTAGTGGCCTAGAAACAAAAAAACGCGCGCTGAATTCAAATCATCCAACCATAGCTTGCCACATGATCTTCTTCTTCGTTGTCCCTGAAACAAAAAAGAAGTAGCGGGGGTTTTAAACCCCCCAAAAATGCAGTCTTTTCAAAAATAGCGAATAGCCCGTATGGCTATATAAATTAGGCGCGATTAGTGTGTTAAATTCGTCCAAGCATCCTGATTCTGGCCATGGTACTGGGGTGCCTTGATTTTTCCTTAAACGCAAAGCCCCAATTTTTCAGTTTGGAAACCCTAGCGAGCTTCAATGGTGAATTCGTGTATGATGCACAAAAACTCAATTAAAATACATGGTTAGCTTTAGAATGAGTAACTTAACATAAACCAAACATTAAAAATTGCAAACAACGCATGAATTATGATACATGAATATGGGAAAAATATTGAACAGGACAAGGTCGTTCTACCAATTTCTTGCGTTAGGGACAATGGTTTTGATCCAGAATCGTTCCTTGTGACCTTGGCAAGCGATTGGGATAGTTTTCTCGTCTTGAAACCAGCTCTAAAGGCGTTTTCAGTTTTCACTTTTTTTCACAAAAATTGCAAAAGTGTTCTTGATGTGTGGCGCAACTTAGAGGTCTTTAGGCATTAGGTTTTGATCAGTATAAGTATGGGATGGATTAGGGTTGAGATTTGAGTCAAGAGATCAATGCAATCATGAATCAAATATTGGACTTTAAATGATATATTTTTTCAATATTTTCATGTGTTTTTGGTGCCAATCATGATCAAATCACCTTGATTCTTTCCATATTAGATAGGGCACGAAATCTTGAAGGCATTCCATGCACAAAAAGATTTAAAAAACATGGATGAGTATTTTTCCCATATTTTATTTTATTAAATGAATTAATAGTAATTAAAAATTCAAATAAGTAAATAAAAATGATGAATAAATCCCCTTTGGGCCAAATGGTCGTGCATATGCTTTGGATGATGAATCTTGGAAGAAAATGTGGCCCATTAGCAATTTTAAGGCATTTGAAGCAAAGTTGACTTTTCAAAATACCCAAAAATTTCCCAACTTCCACAAGGCATATCTTGCTCAATTTTTAAGCTTTGATCATGTTCTTGGACATTTTGGAAAGGTCTTGAAGTCCTCTAACCAATACCTTTGGTCCCATGTCATTTTGATTTACCAATCTCAAGTTATGGTCTTTGACTTAAAGTCCCTTTTTGTTGACTTTTGAAAATGACCTGTAATGTTGAAATTGATAACTTTTTGTGAGAGAATTTCTTGGACTTGAAGTGTGAAGAGGAGTTGTAGTAAATTTCTTTCTCTTCAAAATGAGCTTTGGATGGAATTTTTATGATAAACCATGTGGAAGTTATGCCTTGGTCAAGTTACAGTTGACTTTTTCAACTATCCAAATATGGAAACTTTTGCATCTTGAGACTTTTTGAGCCATACTTTGAGAATCATGATCAAGCATTGATCAAATGATGTTTATGGCTTCAAAATGAGATGTTGACCGAAAATTTGAACTTTTGACTGTCAAATGACCATTTTGCCCCTGCAGTTGACTGTAGTGCAATTAGGGTTTTTGACTGTGCAATTTTGTGCTGTAAGTCTTGAAACTTGGTATGAGGATGCTTGACCATGTTTGTAGGAATGTGGGACTTGATTGGACCCTTGGAAACTTCATTTTCTTTGTCAGAACCAAAACCCTAATTTTTGACTGTTAGGAGGCCCTTGAACTGTGCAACCCTTGGGGAATTTTGAAGCATGCTCTTTGCAAATTTTGGAGAATATGGGAGGGCAAATTTTGGGGTACAACAGTTGCCCCTGTTCAATCTTCTTAGACCTGAGGATGTAGATTGGCTGACGTGCCTTTCGCAATCCGAAGGTGGAAGATGATTGAACACTAGAGTGCCCAGAAATTTGCGTTCACATAGTAGTGATGATGGGAATGGGCTTATAGATGCCATTTGGAGATTGATGGATAGGATGATGGGCTTATAGATGCCATGCTGAGAGATGATGGATGGTAGATGGGCTTATAGATGCCATCTGGATGTTGATCGCGTAAGAGATTCCTTAGCGAGAGCTTGCGTACCTGAAAAAGAAAAATGATTACCTGACCTGTTACAGGAGCTGGTCTTCAAATTCTTTATGTAGATGTGTCCTGTCTGGTTACAGGAGCTGGATCTGGAGCTTCAAAAGGTGATGAATGAACCAAGGATGGTTACTACCTCAACAGGGACGGTGAGAGAACCTTGGACGATTACTACCTCAACAGGAACGCTGAGAGAACCTTGGGCGACTTCAATCTCAACAGTAACGCTGAGAGAATCTTGGGCGACTTCAACCTCAACAGTAACGCTGAGAGAATCTGGGGACAATTACTACCTCAACAGTAACGCTGAGAGAATCTTGGATGTCTTCTACTGAGTCTTCATCAGGAAAATCTTTTAGGGGTCGATTTAACTGGACTAGAGAAGGCCTTTGACTGGATAAGAAACAGGAAAATATTTGGGTCGATTTAACTGAACCGGTCAAGGTCTTGAAATCTTCAACTGGATAAGAAACAGGGAGATCTTAGGGTCGATCTGACTGAACCAGAGAAGGCCTTTGACTGGATAAGAAACAGAAAAATCTTAGGGTCGACTTAACTGAACCGGTCTAGGTCTTAGGATGTCTTCAACTGGATAAGAATCAGGGAGATCTTAGGGTCGATCTGACTGAACCAGAGAAGGCCTTTGACTGGATAAGAAACAGAAAAATCTTAGGGTCGATTTAACTGAACCGGTCTAGGTCTTGGGATGTCTTCAACTGGATAAGAATCAGGGAGATCTTAGGGTCGATCTGACTGAACCAGAGAAGGCCTTTGACTGGATAAGAAACAGAAAAATCTTAGGGTCGATTTAACTGAACCGGTCAAGGTCTTGAAATCTTCAACTGGATAAGAAACAGGGAGATCTTAGGGTCGATCTGACTGAACCAGAGAAGGCCTTTGACTGGATAAGAAACAGAAAAATCTTAGGGTCGACTTAACTGAACCGGTCTAGGTCTTGGGATATAGCTGAGAACTTAACTGGATCTTTCCTGAAAGGTAAAGGTCAGTCATATGCAATGCATGATATGGATCAAGCAATGATGTTCTCAACATAAATGAGATTTGTAAGATATGATGCGGATATGCATGCTATAATGTATGGAAGTGCGATGTTTATGAATGTATCTTTTCGTCCAGGGAAGTAAATCCTTGACGGGTGCCGGGAAGTCACTCCTGGGCTGATGTTGAAGAATAGATCTTTGCTTCCGCTGGGGATGATAGTTGCAAGTATACCGGTAGGAGAAGATAACTCCGTTGGGGAATAAGCTTGGCGAATGGATTACTCTGCGGGGAGAAAAGTACTCTAACGATCTTGCTGGGGATCAATACTCTGTGGGGAGAGAGATACTTTGCTGGAATGTTTGATGGTAACTTTGCTGGGGATACCATTGTTGTGTTAATAGACTTCGCTGGGGATAAGAAGACTTCGCCGAGAACGATCTTTCCGTGGCTTTTGGCTGAGGATAACCCAGTTATATCCCGGTAGGGAAATAACTCTTTTGAATGAAGCCGGGGGACGCGTTCGTGCTCTGCGGGGATAAGCTTCCAGAATCTACTGGGGATAAGCTTGCTTCTTGGGGAGATGAATTCCAACTTTCCTGGGGAACCAGATTGGACTCTATTGGGGGAAGATTTGAATTGTACCGGGGAAATGACTCCATTGAATGTTTGATATACCTCCGGGGAACAATCTTTAGGTCAAGACTGCCGGGGATGCTTGTTAAGAATGTCTGTATATTCCGCTGGGGAATGTTGAGATCTGCGGGGAATACCCAACTTCCTTAAGGCTGATAATAGCTCTCTGGGGGATTAAGATATACTAGTTGTGTTCTTCAGCTGAACCTACCTTGGTACCTTTAGTGGATAGAACAGTTAGATTGCTTAGACAACTCTTTATTGCCCCTGTTTCTAATGTTACCTGTAATTAATCCTTTGTTTCGTATACAAATATTCATGAGTTTAGCAAATTATTGTCAATGCATATATCACAAATTGAACCTTGGACATTCTTCACAAAACAAAACAGAAAAAAGGAAAAACAATTGGCAATTTTAGCTGAAAAGTGAATTTATATTGATTTTTGAATTTGCCTGTAAATAGGCGTTTATGTACAGGAGGCTGACGTCCTAGTAAGAGAACGCCGCCGAACAAAAGAGTTTATACAAATTTGTACAAGAGAAAATAAAACGGCTGTGTAAAATGAATGATCCCATTGGGTTTCAACTCTGCTATTTCCTTTATATCTCCGAGCGTCTCATCACTTGATGACCTTGGTTGAAGATGAAGCTGACTGATCGATGCCGTCTGAACTTGATGTAGATACCGGATTCTGGATGCAAGGTGATCCAATGAGACATAGTTTTACGCTTTATCCCTAACTTTTGCCTGGACCGCCCTTTCGGGTTTTCAGTCCACCGGGATACCCATTTTTGCCCAAGCCGCCTTTTCAGGTTTTCGACTTGCCGGGTGTACAGATTTTTCATTTCATCCCTTCATTTTGCCCGAACCCTTTTGGTTCGCCGGGAAGCCCTAATTTTTGCCTAGGCATGTCAGCCTAGCGGGTCTTTTTCATGCGTAGTATCTTTTTACTATGTCTGCATTGGCGGGGTGAGGAAGGTCGTCACCATCCATGTTGGTTAAAATCATGGCTCCTCCTGAGAACACATGTTTAACCACAAATGGCCCTTCGTACGTAGGGGTCCATTTGCCCCTTGGATCACTCTGAGGAAGGATGATTCGCTTGATTACCAGATCCCCAACTTGATATTCCTGTGGTCTGACCTTTTTGTTAAATGCCCTGATCATCCGTTTCTGATACGTCTGACCATGACATATAGCAGCAAGTCTCTTTTCATCAATAAGATTTAACTGATCAAGTCGTGTCTGGATCCAATCATCTTCACTCAGATCTGCATCCTTCATTATCCGGAGAGAGGGTATTTGCACTTCGATCAGTAAGACTGCCTCCATGCCGTTGACCAAGGAGAAAGGAGTTGCCCCGGTTGACGTCCTGGCTGAGGTACGGTACCCATGTAGAGCGAACGGTAACATCTCGTGCCAATCTTTATAAGTCACTGTCATCTTCTGCACGATTTTCTTGATATTTTTATTTGCTGCTTCTACAGCCCCATTCATCTTCGGTCTGTAAGGAGAAGAGTTATGGTGCTGTATCTTAAACTGCTCGCAGAGCTCAGTGATCATCTTGTTATTGAGATTGGTACCATTGTCTGTAATAATTCTTTCTGGGATGCCGTATCGACAGATCAGATTATGCCGAATGAACCGTGCCACAACAGTCTTGGTTACCGTAGCGTAGGAAGCTGCTTCAACCCACTTCGTGAAGTAATCAATCGCTACCAGGATGAAGCGATGCCCGTTAGATGCCGTAGGTTTAATCTCACCGATCATGTCTATGCCCCACATTGCAAACTGCCAAGGCGCAGTCAGAACATTTAGAGGAACTGGAGGAACATGCACCTTGTCTGCATATATCTGGCATTTATGGCATGTTCGGGAATGTTGGTAGCAGTCAGCTTCCATGGTGGACCAGAAATACCTTGCCTGAAGGATCTTCTTTGCCATAGTGTGTCCACTGGAATGTGTTCCGAAGGTCCCTTCATGTAACTCTTCCATGATCCTTTCTGCTTCTGTCTTATCCACACAACGCAGTAAAGTCGAATCATGGTTTCGCTTATACAGGATGCCGTTGCTAAGGAAAAACTTCGCTGTGAACCTTCTCAGAAACTTTTTATCATTGACAGACGCACCTTCAGGGTACTCCTGAGCTTCCAGATATCTCTTCACCTCATGGTACCAAGGCTTCTCAGTTACCAACTCAGTCTCGAGATCACAACAGTATGCCGGTTCGTCCAGTTTCCAGATGATGATCCGGGGAGCCTCATTGTCCCATTTGACCTTGAACATAGAAGACATCGTAGCTAACGCGTACGCTAACTGATTCTCCTCTCTCGGGAAATGTTCAAAAGTTATCTCTGTGAAGTGGGGGATCAAGGTCAACACACATTCTCTGTAAGGAATAAGATTCGGATGTTTCACATCCCACTCTCCTTTGATCTGATTGATCACGAGAGCGGAATCTCCGAAGACACTCAGAAACTTGATCCTTAGGTCGATCGCAGCTTGAAGACCCATGATGCACGCCTCATACTCCGCCATGTTGTTGGTACAGTTGAAACATAGCCGGGCAGTGAGTGGAGTATGAGTGCCTTGAGGGGATATGATTACAGCGCCGATACCGTTACCCAAAGCATTGGAGGCTCCGTCAAAGTGCATAGACCATCGGGATCCTTCCTCAGGTCCTTCATCCGGTCCAGGTACTTCACAATCAGTCACTATCATGATGCTCTCGTCCAGAAACTCGAAGTTCATTGACTGATAGTCGTCTACGGCCTGATGTGCCAAGTGGTCTGCCAATACACTTCCCTTGATGGCTTTCTGAGTCGTGTATTGAATGTCGTATTCTGTCAAGATTATTTGCCATCTTGCTATTCTCCCAGACAGAGCAGGCTTTTCAAATATGTACTTTATAGGATCCATCTTTGAGATCAACAAGGTAGTGTGAGTCAGCATATACTGTCTCAGCCGGCGAGCAGCCCATACCAAAGCGCAGCAAGTTTTCTCAAGCAGTGAGTATCGGGTCTCACAGTCGGTAAACTTTTTGCTAAGGTAATAAATGGCATGCTCTTTTCGGCCAGACTCGTCATGCTGCCCCAACACACACCCCATTGAGTTATCAAGTACTGTCAGGTATAGTATCAAAGGTCTCCCCTCAACCGGTGGCATAAGGATGGGTGGTTCTTGGAGATATTCCTTGATTCTGTCAAAAGTGGCCTGACATTCATCATTCCAACGTACTACCTGATCTTTCTTCAGCAGCTTGAAGATTGGCTCACAGGTAGCAGTTAGGTGCGAGATGAACCGAGCAATGTAATTCAGGCGTCCTAAAAAGCCCCTGACCTCTTTCTCTGTCTTAGGAACTGGCATCTCTTGAATAGCTTTAACCTTGGCAGGATCCACTTGAATACCCTTATCACTTACAACGAAGCCTAGCAACTTTCCAGATCTTACCCCGAAGGTGCACTTGTTCGGATTCAACCTCAGCTTGTACAACTTCAAACGGTCAAACAATTTCTGCAGATGATCTAGGTGCTCTTCCTCAGTCTGGGACCTTGCGATCATGTCGTCAACATACACTTCTATCTCATGATGGATCATGTCATGAAATAAAGCAACCATGGCACGTTGGTAGGTTGCCCCAGCATTTTTCAGTCCAAAAGGCATGACCTTGTAGCAGAAGGTGCCCCACTGAGTAACAAAGGTAGTTTTTTCCATGTCTTCAGGAGCCATCTTGATCTGGTTGTAACCTGAAAAACCATCCATGAAAGAGAACACCTTATGCTGAGCAGTATTGTCAACAAGGACATCAATGTGAGGTAGAGGGAAGTCATCTTTGGGGCTGGCCCTGTTCAGATCCCTGTAGTCAACACACATTCTGACCTTTCCATCTTTCTTAGGTACCGGCACCACATTAGCAACCCACTGAGGGTAAGAAGTCACTGCAAGGAACCCGGCATCAAACTGCTTCATAACCCCGGCTTTGATCTTCTCAGACATTTCTGGACGCATACGGCGGACCTTTTGCTTAACCGGAGGGCAGTCTTCCTTGGTAGGCAAATGATGAACCACAATATCAGTATCCAACCCGGGCATGTCTTCGTAGGACCAGGCAAAGATCTCCATATAATCATGTAACATTTGAGTCAACCGTTGCTTCACGCTGAGCTCTAGGTTGGCACCAATCTTTACCTCCTTCCTGTCCGTCTCAGTACCCAGATTTATTGTTTCCACTGGCTCTTCATGTGGTTGAATTGCCCTCTCTTCCTGGAGTAACAGTCTTGCAAGCTCGCCTGGCACTTCACAGTCATCTTCACCTTCGTCTTCGGCTAAGTTGATCGGATTTTCGAAGTCATAACTGGCAGTAGCAGAGTCGTTACCAGTGAGATCCAGAGTGGATTGAAACCTGTATGAGTGAGTGTGTGTAAATACAGCTGTTTTGTAATATATAAAGAAAGGAACGAAAGAAAAGGAGCATAAGATTTGAAATGCGAGAAAACGTCCAAGATTTTTATTCATGATATATGAAATGACAATTTATATGCCCTCACAAATGAAGCCACGGTGCCCCGGGTAAGACACCGGGCCATAGAGTTTTAATTGTTTATTACAAATAACAAAACAAAGAAGTTTATTACTGCGTAACAAAAGTAACAGGAGTATGGTCCCTAGCAATCCAATTGGTCAATCCTCCATCAGCCGTCGGGTAGATCCAGCTATTGAACTCTGACTCTCCCACTTCATCTTCGTCCCCAATAGCATTCACCCCTGGATTGGTAATGAGCACATGAGGTCTTCTGATCTTTGCCTTCCGCATAGCTTTCTGACCCTCTGCAGTAAAACCCAGTCCGAACTTGTCAGTTTTCTGTGTAAAATCAGGGAGCCTGCCCCAGTTAGCACATTCACCTTTCTTGACCACAGCCCGGGCATCCTTCAAGGAAGCCATCTTCAAAAGAACATCCTCTTCGACCACTGTTTTTGCTGCTGCTAAAGTTGGAGGTACCTCTTCGAAATACTGAAAGGGGGTTTCAATAAACTCCCCGTCCATCTCAATATACCTGAAGGAATTCAAATGGCTCACCATATATTCCTCCTCTCCCTGCACAGTGACAATCTTCCCTCTGACAGGGTATTTTAGCTTCTGGTGCAAGGTAGAGGTCACTGCCCCGGCTTTGTGGATCCAAGGTCGACCCAGTAGACAAGAATACGATGGACGGATATCCATCACATAGAAAGTAGAGTCGAACACCTGAGAACCCACCCGGATAGGAATGTCTACCTCTCCATGAACCATCCTCTTGGAACCGTCAAAGGCTCTGACGATAATATTGCTAGGTTTCAGCTCCAGGCCTTCACAATCCAAACGGTCTAAGGCTTTCTTGGGTAGCACATTTAGGGAAGAGCCAGTGTCCACCAACACGTGCGCAAGAGTAGTGCCCCTGCATTCAATAGAGACATGCAGGGCATCATTGTGGTCTCTTCCCTTAGCAGTAAGGTCAGCATCCGAGAAACCCAAACCATTGTCCGCTGTCAGATTTGCTACGCAATCAGTAAACTGGACTGCAGATGTCTCCTGTGGCACATGGGCCGTCTTGAGAAATGAAATCAAGGCCTTAGAATGGGCCTCTGAGCACAGGAGCAAGGAGAGCATGGAGATCTTGGAGGGCGTATGCCCCAGCTGCTCGACAACATTAAAGTCACTCTTCTTGATTATTTTCAGAATTTCCTCCATCTCTTGTTGGGAGGCCTCAGCAGTCACAGATTTTGGCGCCTCCATCCGGGCAGGCTCATCTTCAATCCCTTTGCCCCGAGCATTAGATGACTCGGCAGAAGGGGAAACAACTTGATCAGAACTGGGAACAGGTACACTTGCAGGTGTTATAGTGAGGGGTCTTCGAGTAGTTGGTGGTGCAATGTCCGGCAAGAAGAGCCTGCCACTGCGGGTAACCTTTGTTGGACCAGTGATATTGCTGATGCTGGTTCCAGTGTTGAACTCTTGCTTGATTCCATGCACATACACGTCTGCCCCATAGTGCCAGGGGACAACCTTATCAGATTCGTAGGGGAGAGGCCCCGGAACAGTAATAACAATGGGTGCGACAATCATGATTTGAACCGGCTTCCTTGGGAGAGCCTTGATCGGATTATTAAAGATTGTAACAACAGAAACTTCTTCTACCGGAACCAACTGAACAGCAGACTTCTTGAACAGAATCTCTTTGCTGTCCATTAGGCTTTGGATGCCCAACTTCAGCAAAGGACAACCAGAAAGGGAAACAGCACAGAAAAGGCAACCCTCACTACAACCCGGAAATAAACCGGCCAGCAGTAGGTTCCTTTTAACAGTCATTAAGGGAGTAGCTACATCATTCACAGAAACAACATATACATCTTCCTCAACGGCATTTACTCCATGCTGAGGCATAGGAGCAGTCACCACATTTGGCCTCTCAGGCGCTTCAAACTGTATCTCTTTTGCGTCAATAAGGTCTTGCACCTTATTCCTTAAGGCCCAGCAGTCATCAGTGGAATGCCCCGGGCTATCAGAGTGATAAGCACAGCGGGCATTTGGATTGTATTTCGGAGAGGCAGTATTCACAACTTTCGGGGCCTCCCTGACAGTCACTAAGTTGGTGGATAGTAACTGTGGCAGGATTTGCGATAGAGTCATACTCAAACGGGTGAACTCTCTCCTGGGTCTTTCAGCCCTTTGAGGATTGGTTTGCCGAGGAGCGGCAGCAGGTTTAGCAATCATCACCGCATTGACAAATTGGCGGCGCTCCGGTTTCTCTTGTCTTCTAGACCCATATACAACACTGGCCTCCTTTTTAAAGGGCTTCTTCTCAGAACTTGCAGATGCACCCTTCTGAATTTTACCAGACTTCATCCCAACCTCTATTCTCTCTCCAGTCAGAATAAGATCAGTAAACCCTGCAGACGAGTTACCGATAAGATGGTTGAAAAATGGCCCAGATAGGGTCCCCAAGAACATGTCTACTAACTCCCGGTCAGTTAACGGAGGTTGCACCCTGCCAGCCAGATCTCTCCACTTCTGTGCATACTCTTTAAAACCTTCGCTTGACCCTAGCGACATACCCTGGATTTGGGTACGCGTAGGAGCAAGGTCGGAATTATATTGATACTGCTTATAAAAAGCAGTAGCCAACTCCTCCCAGTTACGAACTTTGGTCCCATCCAGCTGATAGAACCATTCGAGATGAGTCCCTGAAAGACTCTCCTGGAAGAAGTGGATCCACAAATTGTTGTCCACTGAGTACGACTGAATCTTCCGTACATAAGACCTGAGGTGTAGCTTGGGACAAGACGCCCCGTCATACTTGGTGAAAGATGGTTCTTTGAACTTGTGAGGAATGATCACACCAGTAGACAAACCCAAGTCTCCGAAATCCAGCCCAGGCACTTGTTGGATCTCCATAACATTCAGTCTGTCTTCCAACTGCTTGTATCTGTCTTCAGCCGGAGGATACTGTTCCTCATCAAAATCAGTCTCGTTGTCAGAGACTACCGGACTAGGACCTTTTCCCCCTTGGGGACTGCTCTTGCCTATAGAAGAACCAGCCTCTTCATTCTGCAGAGTGTTGCCAAACCTTCGGCCCGAGTTAAAAAGAACAGTTCTCTTCTTCTTCTTCTTCTCCTTCTTCAGGAGCAGAGCCTTCAGCTCTTCTTGGCCCTGAGCCAAACCCATGATTAGTTCCTGAAATTGCGCATTCTGCGCCTGAAGAGCCTTGGTGGACATCTCGGTTGATGATGAGTCAGGATTCATGATGCTGAAATAAACAGCGAAGAACAGTAAGCAACCTGAAAAGAAGAAAACCTGCTATGCACATGATGAATGATATGTGTTTATGCAATGCATTCAAGGGTTCGAAAGTTCAAATTTTTTGTAGACAAAAAGGAACACACGTTATCATTAAGGAAATAATTGTTCAGTATATCAAAGCCTCATGGGCACAAATTACAAAGCAAATCAATCCCAAAAGACACTACGCATCCTCTTTGGAGCTATGTAGGTGTTGAGATTCCTCTCCTCATGCAATAAATGGGTGAGCTCTAAGACCTTCTTTTCACTAGCATGTAGACTGGTCTCAAGAGAATTCCGTTCTTCCTTAAGCTGGATCCAGCTCTTCTGCATCTCTTCCCAGGACGCGGGCATGTCAGGATGCTGAATGGTGTAGGACACTTCTCCTTCCAAGACTGGCTCTTTGATCACAGGGAGCATATGAGGATAAGGCATTACTAACTTCTGGGAGCGGGCCCGTACCCACTTGAGATAAGGTTCCAACGGGATGGAGTTCCTGTGCCCCAGTGTCTTGCTGTCTATCCTACTTGGCATCCTCCAAGCTCTGATAAATCTCTGGCGAAGTCCTTGTGCATCGTTGTCGAAGTCAAAAACTATGTCAGGAATTAACATGTCATGAGGGCCATCCCTCCGAGCATAACCAAACTGTCTCCAAGCCAGGCATGGGTTGTAAGTAATACCTCCTCTGATTCCAAGTAAAGGAACATTAGGGTACTCCCCGCAACGATCAATGATAGTGACATCCTCTCTGGACCGAGGGCACCAATGTATATCTGCATGTGTAAGAGTCATCAACCGTTGTGACCATCTCAAACCCCGCTCGTTCTTCAAAACTGATTGTGGAAGGTGCGAAATAAACCACCTTCCCAGGAGAGGAGTGCAACACATAAGGACACCTCTTTTTCTCATGGTTCGAGTGTAACATGAGTGAAAGATGTCCCCCAGCAATGTAGGTATAGGATTCCTGGACATGAAGATCTGGACAGCACTGATATCTATAAGCTGATCTAGGTTAGGGAACAACACCAAACCATAGACAAGGAGGGCCACAACTTCTTCAAAAGCTTGTAAGTCAAGGGAGTTCCAACATTCATGGGCCTTTTCAAACAGAAACCTGGCTAAGAACCCTTTGATACCACTTCTAACTTCCCAATGTCCCTTGAGGTCAGATGATTGTAGGTGTAAGGCTTTAGCAATCTCTTCAAGCTTGGATTCCTTTTCCGTACCGTTGTAGGGTAGTTGATCAAGGATAGGGATCTTCAGGAGCCGGGAGAACTCCTCCAATATAGGTACCAGCTGATAATCCAAGAAGGTGAAACAGTGATGCAGAGGGTCAAAGAACTGGAATAGGACCTTTATCATATCTTCCTCAATGTTGGTATTGACCAAGCTGACGAGTCTTCCATGTCTTTCACTGAATGAAGAGCTCTCAAGAATCCTGGATATAAGCTCCTTAAGCTGAGGAGGGATCCTTACAAGGCTGATTTGAATTGTCTTTCTGCGAACAGTTTCCATGTCCTACAAAACAAAAACAAAGATGAAGATTCGAACCCCTGAAATGGTTAGTCAATGCATATGATGCTGGATGATGTCATGATGCTATGATTAAACACACCACAGATATTTACAAAGGAAAACATGTAAGGAACACAAGTCACACAAGACAAGCCCTTAGAGTTTAGGCCAGCATGGGGTCTGGGTATTACCCTCTTGAAGTTGGTGGGCTCAACCTGTCCTATCAGAAGTAACTGGGTTCTAAGGGTCCCAATATCACCGGATTGCTTTCATTGTTCATCGTTTCGATTTAGCCACTGAACTGGCGACCGAAATATTCCTGGAAAGCAACCCTCAATTGAGTGTAGTATCGAGTATCAACCAACCTCGGACTGCACCAAAGTCAGTTATCTCACTACCCTAAAGAGGCCAAGATAGTTCAATTAAGAATCCTAAGGTCTGTTGATGCTTCACGACACCACGCGGAGGCCCCGTACTCTCCTTGACTGAACTCAAGGGTTACCGGTACACACTAAAGTGCCACATCAACGTAGCAGACTGTTTCAACCATGTCGGTATACCCCGCACAGTTCCCTCACAGCCTTGTTGCTACTTTCTAAGAAGGTATCCCCCAGATCCGGGTTAGGATCTATAGAACTCCCAAGACAGTCCCACAATTTAAAGCAAGCAAAGAAAGCAATTGAAAACACAGTGATCTTAGTCCTAAGGTACACCTCACTTTATAAAGAAGTTTATTCCCCAACAGAGTCGCCAGTTCTGTGATCGGTGGATCTGGAACTGACTGTTTAACGCTGGTTCGCGAAATGTCGCGGAAGCAAGAGTCGCCACCGTCTTTTATTTTCTCCAAATGGAAAGGACAAAAGCACAGAAAAATTCCTTATAGAGATTGCTCTCGGTTCGGGAGGTAGATTATAGAAAGGGAAGGTGTTAGCACCCTTTCTATCCATGGTTATCCATGGGCTCTTAGATACTTGCTCATTTGTGTTTTCAAAAATGATTTATTTGCTTTTCAACTGTGGGTTTAAAAAGTTTCTTTGAAAATTTCAGTTCGACTCTTGTATCAGTCCTCAAGAGTGTTTGAAAAATTTGCTTTCGAAAGCTTTTTGAAAAGGTGTCGGTGTGAAAAGTATTTTTTGATTTGTTTTGAAATTAGAGCAAGTATCTAGAGTCGTCTACCTACCCTAAGGAATTCGTCTGTGTAAATGTCCTTAAAGTAGTGCCATCCCACCATTGAGAGGTAGGTAGCACCACCGTTGGAGGTATTCAGGTCAATTCGAAGGTTCGGGACATGGTGATCACCAGAGCAATAGGAAGATACCTTAGAAGCTACCCTCATGCCAGGTTCCCGGATCATGAGGACTTACTAAGACATCCTCTACTCGACGATCACCTTTCGAGGGGTAAGGCAACAGTGAGGCGTACCCTAGGGGTGGTGTGTGATTTGTGTGTCGTTTTCAGATATTTTTGTCTTGTTCATGTAATTGGTGATCTACGCATTGCTTTTATTTTGACATTCATTCTTTCATGCAGTTTAATTAACAGTTTAAAAGATGCGAGAATTAAAATTCCTACGCTATTACAAAGGCGCGGGTCCACATCGCCAAATTAAATCCAGGACCCGATTTGACATAAAATAAAGTAAAGTGCGAGAAATATAAATGTCCTAATTATTCTGTTACATGGCTTTGGGAGAATTACATGAAAAAAAGGAAATAAAATAAAAATGCGAGAATAAGTAAAATCGGGAGCGCGAGGGCGTTGGACCCTTTTTAGGAAATTAAATTAAATTATGAGATTAATTAAATTTAATGAGAAAGGAAATTATTTTTTTGGAGTTTTTTGTATTTATGGACTTTTAGTAAGAATGTTAAATTGGAATTAAAAAAGAAAAGTTTATTAACCCTAATTCTAGATTGTTTTTAATTTATTAAGAAAACTATTTAAATTAGACTTAATTTTAATTAAATATTTACATGGCAAATTTTTATTCACAAAATAATAATTAGTAATTTAATATGGTGAAAAAGGAAAAAGATAAAAACATTTAAAACCCTAATTCTACAATTTTTAAGTTTATAAAAAAAATGTTAAAATTTAAACCTAAAATTAAGACTAAATTAATTAATAAGATTTTATTTACAAAAATAACATTTAAATAAAATATATTTTATTTTGTCTTTCTGATTTTTTATTATTTTTTATGTTATGAAAAATATAAATTTAAAGATCTAAGAGGAAATAATTAAATTAACACAAATAATGGAAAGTAGAAAAAAAAAAGAAAAGAATTGCAAACCCTTGGGGGTGTTGACCCCAGATTGGAGGTTTTGTCCCAGCAATTAGGCCCAATAGACCCCTGGCCTTGTTGACTTTTCACGCTGGCGTGTGGCCTGGTTGACTTATGCACATGATACTCTTCAGATCAGGGCCCTTGGTTGGATCCTAGTGGGCGCGTGGCACGTCAGATTATGGGGACACATGATGATCATTAGGAGGCACGCTGCATAGGAAGATATTAGCAAGAAAAATATTGAAATAACATGGGGGACCTGGGGATCGAACCCAGGTCCCATAAATTACCAAATGCCTTGTCCACCAATTGTTCCAACTGCGCGCGTTGTACATGGAATGAAGAATAAATAATATAAAAGCAAATCAGCGTTAGTGGCCTAGAAACGAAAAAACGCGCGCTGAATTCATATCATCCAACCATAGCTTGCCACATGATCTTCTTCTTCGTTGTCCCTGAAACAAAAAAGAAGTAGCGGGGGTTTTAAACCCCCCAAAAATGCAGTCTTTTCAAAAATAGCGAATAACCCGTATGGCTATATAAATTAGGCGCGATTAGTGTGTTAAATTCGTCCAAGCATCCTGATTCTGGCCATGGTACTGGGGTGCCTTGATTTTTCCTTAAACGCAAAGCCCCAATTTTTCAGTTTGGAAACCCTAGCGAGCTTCAATGGTGAATTCGTGTATGATGCACAAAAACTCAATTAAAATACATGGTTAGCTTCAGAATGAGTAACTTAACATAAACCAAACATTAAAAATTGCAAACAACGCATGAATTATGATACATGAATATGGGAAAAATATTGAACAGGACAAGGTCGTTCTACCAATTTCTTGCGTTAGGGACAATGGTTTTGATCCAGAATCGTTCCTTGTGACCTTGGCAAGCGATTGGGATAGTTTTCTCGTCTTGAAACCAACTCTAAAGGCGTTTTCAGTTTTCACTTTTTTTCACAAAAATTGCAAAAGTGTTCTTGATGTGTGGCGCAGCTTAGAGGTCTTTAGGCATTAGGTTTTGATCAGTATAAGTATGGGATGGATTAGGGTTGAGATTTGAGTCAAGAGATCAATGCAATCATGAATCAAATATTGGACTTTAAATGATATATTTTTTCAATCTTTTCATGTGTTTTTGGTGCCAATCATGATCAAATCACCTTGATTCTTTCCATATTAGATAGGGCACTAAATCTTGAAGGCATTCCATGCACAAAAAGATTTAAAAAACATGGATGAGTATTTTTCCCATATTTTATTTTATTAAATGAATTAATAGTAATTAAAAATTCAAATAAGTAAATAAAAATGATGAATAAATCCCCTTTGGGCCAAATGGTCGTGCATATGCTTTGGATGATGAATCTTGGAAGAAAATGTGGCCCATTAGCAATTTTAAGGCATTTGAAGCAAAGTTGACTTTTCAAAATACCCAAAACTTTCCCAACTTCCACAAGGCATATCTTGCTCAATATTTAAGCTTTGATCATGTTCTTGGACATTTTGGAAAGGTCTTGAAGTCCTCTAACCAATTCCTTTGGTCCCATGTCATTTTGATTTACCAATCTCAAGTTATGGTCTTTGACTTAAAGTCCCTTTTTGTTGACTTTTGAAAATGACCTATAATGTTGAAATTGATAACTTTTTGTGAGAGCATTTCTTGGACTTGAAGTGTGAAGAGGAGTTGTAGGAAATGTCTTTCTCTTCAAAATGAGCTTTGGATGGAATTTTTCTGATAAACCATGTGGAAGTTATGCCTTGGTCAAGTTACAGTTGACTTTTTCAACTGTCCAAATATGGAAACTTTTGCATCTTGAGACTTTTTGAGCCATACTTTGAGAATCATGATCAAGCATTGATCAAATGATGTTTATGGCTTCAAAATGAGATGTTGACCAAAAATTTGAACTTTTGACTGTCAAATGACCATTTTGCCCCTGCAGTTGACTGTAGTGCAATTAGGGTTTTTGACTGTGCAATTTTGTGCTGTAAGTCTTGAAACTTGGTATGAGGATGCTTGACCATGTTTGTAGGCATGTGGGACTTGATTGGACCCTTGGAAACTTCATTTTCTTTGTCAGAACCAAAACCCTAATTTTTGACTGTTAGGAGGCCCTTGAACTGTGCAACCCTTGGGGAGTTTTGAAGCATGCTCTTTGCAAATTTTGGAGAATATGGGAGGGCAAATTTTGGGGTACAACAGTTATCCTAATGATAAAAGGGGTCTTGGTTATGTGAATTCTAAGAAACCAAGTAACAATCCCACTGTTTTTGTAAAGGCTAGTAATAGTTCCAATCCCAAGAAAGTAGAAAAGAAGCAAGTTGTTCATAATCATCAAAAGAAAAAGGCTAATGTATCGAAAAAGAAAACATTTCCTAAAAAGAAATCTTATCCTTCTAGATATAGGAGTAACTTTGAACCTACTTGTTTTTATTATGGTATTAAAGGCCATACACCTAATGCTTGCTATGTTAGAAACTTTAGTATAGCAAGTGGGCATTATGTGTGGGTGAAAAAGGGAACTAACTATGAAGGACCCAAGGCAACTTGGGTACCTAACAAAGAATAATTTGTTTGTGTAGGTATTCTTGAAATCCACATCAAATGTTTGGTATCTTGATAGTAGATGTTCAAAGCATATGACAGGAGATGTACACCAATTTTCATATCTAGTACATAAAGCCAAAGGGTATGTCACCTATGGAGACAACACCAAAGGAAAGATTCTTGGCGTTGGAATAGTTGGCACACCTCCATCCATTAAAATTGAGGATGTTCTCTATGTTGAAGGATTAAAGCACAATCTTCTTAGCATAAGTCAACTTTGCGATAGAGGGTTCAAGATCAAATTCAACAAAGATGAATGTCTCATTATGGATGAGGCAACCAATGAGGTAAAACTCAAAGGTATAAGAACTAACAATATTTTTATGATTACTTTAGATGATTTGTCTCTGAAGGTACAATGTCTTATGGTAAACAACAATGACGCTTGGTTATGGCACAAGAGGATCGCTCACATTCACATGGAGCACTTGAACAAATTGGTTAAGCATGACTTAGTTATTGGTCTACCAAAGATGAGGTTCATCAAAGACAAATTATGTAATGCATGCCAAAAGGGCAAACAGACCAAAACAACTTTCAAATCTAAGAATGTGGTGTCTACTATAAGGCCACTACAATTGTTACACATGGATCTCTTTGGTCCATCAAGAACAAAAAGCTTCGGAGGTAATGTATACGCTTTAGTCATTATTGATGATTTTTCTAGATATTCTTGGACTTTGTTTCTTGTGCAGAAAAGTGATGCCTTTAAAGCTTTTAAGAAGTATGCTAAGCAAATCCAAAATGAAAAATCACTAAAGATTGTATCCATAAGAAGTGATCATGGTGGAGAATTCCAAAATGCTCAATTTGAAGAATTTTGTGAAGAACATGGTATCTCTCATAATTTTTCAGCACCTAGAACTCCACAACAAAATGGAGTAGTTGAAAGAAAGAATAGGTTTCTAGTGGAACTTGCAAGAACAATGCTTAGTAATGCAAATCTTCCTAAATATTTTTGGGCGGATGCGATTAGTACGACATGTTATGTTGGAAATCGAGTTATCATTAGACCTATAATAAAGAAGACTCCATATGAACTTTTCAAAGGAAGAAAGCTAAATATTGCTCACTTTCACATTTTTGGATGCAAGTGCTTTGTTCTTAATAATGGCAAAGATAATCTTGGTAAGTTTGACGAGAAATCCGACGAAGGTATATTTCTTGGTTATTCGCTTTCTAGTAAAGCATATAGAATTTATAATAAAAGAACTTTAACTATTGAAGAGTCTATGCATGTATCTTTTGATGAAACTAACCCCTCCAAGGAGGAAGTAGTTGTTTGTGATGATGATGATCCTATAGATCTACCCCCGGAAGATCTTTCAATTGATCAAATCAAGAAATCACCGGAAAATCAAGAAAACATTGTACATCAAGATTCAAACACCAATGATCTACCAAAAGAATGGAGAACTCATAGAGACCATCCTATTGATAAAATTATTGGTGACATTAGCCAAGGAGTATCAACAAGATTGAATCTAAAAGATGCTTGCTTAAACATGGCGTTTATTTCTCAAATTGAACCTACCAAAGTTGATGAAGCCTTAGGAGATGATCAATGGATTATTGCTATGCAAGAAGAATTAAATCAATTCGAGAGAAATCAAGTTTGGGAACTTGTTCCTAGACCAAGTGGTAAACACATCATAGGTACCCGATGGGTGTTTAAAAACAAACTTGATGAGAATGGTCTAATTGTTCGAAACAAAGCAAGGTTGGTTGCCCAAGGTTACAATCAAGAGGAAGGAATCGACTTTGAAGAAACATTTGCTCCGGTTGCAAGGTTAGAAGCTATACGTCTTTTACTTGCTTATGCTTGTTCATTAAATTTTCAGCTTTTCCAAATGGACATCAAAAGCGCATTCTTGAATGGATACATCAATGAAGAAGTCTATGTCAAACAACCCCCGGGATTTGAAGACTTCAAACATCCTTCACATGTCTTTAAGTTGAGAAAGGCTCTTTATGGCTTAAAGCAAGCACCAAGAGCATGGTATGATAGACTTAGAAATTTTTTGTGTGAAAAAGGTTTCGTAAAGGGTAAGGTTGATAAAACCTTGTTCATTAAGAAAATCCAAAGTAACACTTTATTGGTTCAAGTCTATGTTGATGATATCATTTTTGGATCGACTAACAAAGAAATGTGTGAGGAATTCTCATTGATGATGCAAGGAGAATTCGAGATGTCTATGATGGGAAAGATGAACTACTTTCTTGGACTACAAATCAAGCAACTAAAAGATGGAATCTTCATCAATCAATCTAAGTATTGCAAAGAATTATTGAAAAAGTTTGATATGGACAATTGTAAAGCCATGAATACTACAATGGGCTCCGGTACATATGTTGATCAAGATGAATCCGGTACTTCAATTGATATTACAAAGTACAGAGGTATGATTGGTTCTTTATTATACTTGACGGCAAGCCGTCCTGACATCATGTTTAGTGTTTGTCTTTGCACTCGCTTTCAAGCAAATCCAAAGGAATCACACCTCATGGCAGTTAAAAGGATCATGAAGTATCTTAAAGGAACAATCAATGTCGGCCTATGGTATCCAAAAGGTAGTACCTGCACTTTAATTGGTTATTCTGACGCGGATTATGCAGGTTGTAAAACTGATCGTAAAAGCACAAGTGGTACTTGTCACATTATTGGAAATGCATTAGTATCATGGGCTTGTAAAAAGCAAGCATGTGTTGCTCTTAGCACGGCCGAAGCAGAATACATAGCAGCGGGTAGTTGTTGTGCACAAATTCTTTGGCTCAAGCAACAACTCCGTGATTACGGACTTGATCTCGGATGCATTCCTCTTCGATGCGACAATACAAGTGCTATCAATATTACAAAGAATCCGGTCATGCATTCAAGAACCAAACATATAGATATTCGACATCATTTTCTCCGTGATCATGTACTTAAAGGAGATGTCAAAGTCACTTTTTGTGGATACTCATAACCAACTCGCAGATATCTTCACTAAACCGCTTGCTCGAGAACCTTTCTTCAAAATCCGAAGAGAACTTGGTATTTTGGATGAAGGTGATATCTAATGTTTCTCTTAAGATGCACATCTTAATTTTTATATGTATCTATGTCACTTTTTTTCCCCATCCTTTTTGATGTTAACAAAGGGGGAGAAGAATATGCATATGTGTTGTTTTGTTTCAAAGAAATTGTAGGCCCAAATAAATATCAAACTCACTCCAAAATTCAAAGAATCATGGACTTAGGGGGAGCATACAATTTAGGGGGAGCCTTGCATTTGCTCAACATGTTTGCTATACAAAACAACATAAACATTTCAAGAAATCGTTTTCAAGACTTGGTTGTCATCATCAAAAAGGGGGAGAATGTAATTGCAAGCTTCTCAAGTCATATTTAAAGCATGTGTTTTGATGAAGACAACATGGACATCAACTTTCAAAGGATGTGCAAAAAGCTTATCAACATCAAATAAAAGTCTTGAAGATTATTGAAGAATTATTGAAGAATCATCAAATGTCAAATGGTATAAATAATTCTTAAAATCTTGAATATAGATGTTCACAATATGCATTCATCAACATATACATATTCCATAACTTTAACATCAAGGAAAAATTTGTTTGAAATATCTTTCAAAAAATATTTTTGAAAATATCCCTTTAGGAACCGGTTCCTCCCTAACAGGGAACCGGGTTCCAGCATTTCTCAAAAAACATGTCCCTGGATTTTGTACCAGGAACCGGGTTGTACCAATAGGGGAACCGGTTCCTGCGTAATATTTTTTGAATTCCAAATTATAACGTTCACTAAGAACCGGGTTCTGTCAGTGTCGGAACCGGTTCCTAGCGAACCAGTGCAACTTTTATTTTGTTTTTTGAACATTTTTCAAGTGGTATCTTTTCATGAATGCATTACAACTTTTCATATGAATTGGCATGAATGAAGAGGTTCTTATGACTTTATAAAATGCAGATTTTCTTATTTTCAAAACAATGCTTCAATTTTCAAATTAACAAAAACCTTCTTCAATAAACAATTTTTCATCATTCACATTTTGAATTTATACTTTCACGTGTTCATAATTTTGTGAAACTTGCCATATACACTTTCATTATCATTACAAGTTTCATACATACATTGTGAACATTTATATACATTGTTGAGAATTGTTTTTTATCTTGAAGAAGAAGATCAATTGAAGATTGATAAAGCTCTCCATATACTTCAAATTAATCATTGTATTACTTAAAGGCTTTTCCTTACTATCCAGGATTGTTGGAAGTAAGTGTTGTGATTTGAAGAGGATTGTTCTTCATTCACATTAGTGTTTGTTTGGTCTTAAAGGTGTTAAAAACCTTTGATCACCCTATAGGTTAGATAGTAAGCATAGGCTGTACAATCATTCTAACTATAGTGAAATCTCTTTCGTGTTGGAAAGGGGACTGGAGTACTCTCGGATTGTGAGGGGAACCAGGATATATCATCGTGTTCTTTACTTTTCCGCATTTATCGCTTTCATCACCATAATCAAGAAAAGATAAAGATATAAACAAAACCTTCAAACACTTAACCAAAATTACTACCAAGCATTCTCATAAAACCGGATAAATTTTTATAAGACCTAATTCACCCCCCCCCCCTCTTAGGCACTCTGAGACTTACAAAAGTTGAAAATGATATAACCTCACTGTATGAAAGACGAAGCATGCATGAACATTTCAGTAGGAACTCTAGAACAAGAGTTGAAACAAATGCAAACAGTGTTGCGAAACAAAAATATCAACATTCTTACTCCTTTTTCACTTCTTCAAGGTGCCACAAAGCTTTTAACAGAGACTTCTTGTTGTTGCTTCCTAGGCCACATATTCTTTCTTTTTGTCACTAAGTCAATGGGATTTGAATATGTTACATATCAAATGTCTTGAGCTTACTATAGTTGAAGCCACATAGTTTCTTTATAGAATCAAGACTTTTTTCCTGCAATATCTACAAGACAAACTAGGTACCTAATCTTAATTGGATCCTTGAGGGTAAGTAAAACATTTTTTGCACTTAGGCAACCATTGATAAAGGCCATTAAAAACTAAAAACTTCCTAAGCTTGCATTTAGCAATAGTATGACCTTTCATACAACAATAGTGACAAGTCAAATTTCTAAGTATGTCGTTTTTGATATTGGAATTCTTTTCGACAAAGTTGTACTTTATATAAGAAGGTTTTAAATACTTTTTGAACTTTGTCGGATCAATAGCAAAGTGAAGGTGCAATAAATACAAGAAAGTGGGGGATTTAATTGGGTTTCACAAAATAGATTTTCTCGAAACTCAAACACCAACACTTAACACACAAATATTTTTATCCTAGTTCATTGTTAACGAAGTTAATACAGTCCACCCGTCAAGGTGATTTTGCCTTATCAATAAGGACTTAATCCACTATAACTAAACTGATTACAGAACCACCACAAAACTACCTGTCATTATTGCAAACCACAAAAACCAATTGTCTATGTCTTCTTGAGTCTACAACCAAACACTTAGTCACTCAAGGAACACAACCTAAAAGACATATTGTCAATGACTTCTTGAGTATACAAACTAACACTTAGTCACTCAAGGAACAATCAACTCACTATTGAATACATGTTTTGTGTTTACAAGATTGTTTCTCAATAAGCAGATTACACAAGATTGTAGTACAAATAATAACACAAAGTGTTAAGCAAGTTAACGAACAAAAGTTATGTGCTAGCGAGTGTAATAACCAGCAAAAAATATGAGAGTCACTAACATTAATTTTTATCCTAAGGATGGGTGAATAATGGAATAACCCTAGTTGATACAGAGATTCTAGATTCTT
Source organism: Vicia faba (assembly GCA_948472305.1). Taxonomy (NCBI): domain Eukaryota; kingdom Viridiplantae; phylum Streptophyta; class Magnoliopsida; order Fabales; family Fabaceae; genus Vicia; species Vicia faba. The sequence goes on along the minus strand of OX451741.1, from coordinate 1,152,367,061 downwards.
GACTCACTTTAGACGAAGGGAAGGTGTTAGACACCCTTCATCTACCTTGTTCACAAGGATACTAGGGTTTAGGTTTAAGCGTAAGATAGGGTTTTAATTTTTTTAATTAGGCGAATCGCCATGGTTTTTAAGTCGTATGCCTATGTATCCTATTATGAGGAATTAGAGTCTCAATTCGTAGTTCGTATTTGTTTGGTTAGTTTTTTTTGTGGACTATAGAAATATCTCGAATTCTCCTTGAACCAAGTCTGGGTGTGTGAATAGCAGAATTGTAGATGAAGTTCGTAGTAGATAAAAGAAGTTTCCATAATCCTTTTTTGAAAATAAATATATATTTGAATTAGGTTAGTAAAAAAAGTTAGTATTTGATTGGTTAAATGTTTTCGAATATATATGATGCAATATGAGAAAGATAGATTTTAATGCATGAGAAAAATATTTAATACAATTTAAAGTATTTAAATGAGTTAGTAAAAAAATATTTAAATTAATAAATACTAGTATAATTTATTAAAATTATACTTAATATTAAAAATATTCAATAATTTATTAATTAATCAAAATTATATGTTAATGAGATAAATAAAAAATAATAATGAATAAATAAACAGATGAATAAATAAACAAATGAATAAATAAATGATATTATAAAAATGAATTTATTTTATTTTTAAAATGCAGGGGGGTGTACATTATTTTGGCTTAGTAATTATGGAGGGTGTAAATATCAGGGCCCTAAATCCATATATTGGATTTAGGCCCAATTGCATAGGGGGATATGGATTTGAAATGAGGAAGTAATTATGGGGGCATAGATAACAAGGGCCCAAGTTCAGACTTGGCCCAAATAGGCAGGGGGTGTAAGCTGGTGTTAGGTAGTAAAAACCAGGGGCATGATTAGAAATTAGGTCTGGCCCAAAGTTTGAAACATTTGGATCGTGTATGGGCGGGTATATGGCGTTATCGTGGTCTCGCAACTTTGGGGCGTTTGATCAAGACCATAGGGTTGTGATTAAGGGCGTATGGTAAGGAGAACCGTATGGGATCCAAACAATATTATATATTTGTTTTTCTTTTCATTTTCGTTTCATTTTTACACATCCCCTTTTTCTCTTCTCTTTGTCTCTCTCGCTTCCCTCTCTGTCCTTCAACAACGACACTAACAATCCAAACCCTAGGAGCCTAATATCTATGGCGACGGCTCAATCGATGGCTCCCATAACAAATAACACCAAAATAACCCCACCCAACCCCCACTATCAACAATAATCCACAATTGCAGAAAAGAAGAAAAAGCTAAGCGTCGATTACCTCCTTGCGATTTCGTGTTTGTTCTGGTTTCCCGATTTAGCTTTCTGATTCCTTCTCCTTCTCCAACTTACAGGTATAAAGAGTTACGGCAAAGGCGTGGCGGCGATTGATGAAAGATCTTAGGGTTTTTGTTCAGAAACCCTAGATCTATACGAAAAAGGGGTTGACTTCAACTTCACCTTCTTCTCCTCTTATTCACCCTTTTCGGATTTTGTCCTTAGCTCTTAGAAATTTAGGGTATTTATAGATTAGGGGTTAGATTTAAATTAGGAAAATTGTTTGTAATTTTCTTTAGAAATTAGGAATTAGAGTTGATTGAAGATTGAAATAGAATTAGGGTTGAAATTAGATTGTAATTGATTATGCTTTTGTATAAGATTCAGACTGATTTTGTGTTGTAATTGGATTGTGATCTGTTTTAAGATTTGACACGATTTGGTTTAATTGATATGATTTGATTAGTTTTAGATTTTTACAATATCTGTTTTTGGGTAGCTTAGTGTAGAAGGGTTGCTTGGGGAAGATGGTGTAGAGCGGCGGCCGCTGGATGCGCAAAGGGTAATGAAAACCCTAATTTTGACTTTTGTCAAAATTAGGTTGTCCGGGTTAATTAATTATTAAGAAAAAAATATTTAAAATAAACCATTTAAGTAACTTTTAATTGATCTAATAATTAACCACTTGACTGTCAATAAAAAAATTGAATGGACTTTGTTAAAAAAATCAATTGGGCCAACAAAACCTCTTATCTATTGGGCTAGCAAATCTCAAAAAATGCACAAAAAGAAAACGAGCTTTCAGAAACAAAGTGATATGAGCCTACCTGATCATTCAAAAATGTGCACCCTCCCTCTTTAATGAAAATGAGTTAAAAACCTTAACGGGCTATCAGACTTTAATGGCCCACTTGAAACAACACACCCTTATGTATAACAATGCACCTCCCTCCTCTTATTATTTGAAATGAGCCTGAAACGTAATGGGCCATTAAAAATTAACCAAAACTTTATTTTAAGAAACAACACCCTATTATATTTATAAATGGGACAAAAACTTAATGGGCTATCAGATTTTGATGGTCCATTTTGAAGCAATACACTCCTCTTATGAATTTAAACCCCCATTAGAATAAGACCCAAAAATAAGCAAATTGAAACAATAAAATTTATAATTTAGAAACATAGTAATAATATGATCACTGAACTGGATGGGGAAAATTTGAGGTACGACAACTGCCCTTATTTAATCATTATTTGATTGAATAGTGCAAGAATACGTAGGTCTCGCACATTCGAATCAGAGGTGTATTAAATAATGGAAGACCTAAAATTTGACCAAAAGATTATAAGGATACATTGTACAACGTTCTTAAGAGTTCGAAAAAATTGGCACAGATGATGATGTATCATCTTACCAGAGTTTGAACAACGAGTTTTGATTCAACTTAGATACGACAACACAGATAACTCGTCAATGCCTAAAAGAGATCATGGATTTATCGGGTATTTACCATAACCTAGGATGTAAATAACATAAGTTTGAGAATTGATTTACTAATGCTTTGAGACTAACATAGGAAACTTGTAACGCAGATTTTTTGTCTATTCATCACAGCCTAGGGAATGAATAAAATAGAGCTTGATAATTCATTGTTGTATGGAGACTAACACAATGAATTATATCGCAGATTTCGTATATTTACTACAACTTAGAGAGTAAATAATACGAGGACATGCTTAAGTATTTATCACGACCCAGAGGATAAATAATATAACCCTGATAATTTGCATACCTACTGTTGCACCCCAAAATTTGCCCTCCCATATTCTTCAAGAAATTGCCAAGTCAAGTCACAAAATTCCCCAAGGGTTGTGCAGTACAACAGTCTCCCATACAGTCAAAACTAGGGTTTGTGTTCTGATCAAGAAAAGGAAGTTTTCAAAGGCCCAATCAAGTCTCACATGCCTACAAAGATGGTCAAGTATCCTCATATCAAGTTTCAAGGCATTCAGCTCAAAATTGCACAGTCAAAACCCTAAATTGCACTACAGTCAACTGTAGGGGCAAAATGGTCATTTGACAGTCAAAAGTTCAAATTTTTGGTCAATATATCATTTTGAAGCCACAAACATCATTTGATCAATGCTTGATCATGATTCTCAAAATTTGGCTCAGAAAATCATCAAGATGCAAAAGTTACTATATTTGGACAGTTGAAAAAGTCAACTGAAATTGACTAGGGCATAACTTTCACATGGATTATCAGAAAAATTCCATCCAAAGCTCATTTTGAAGAGAAAGACATTTCCTACAACTCATCTTCATATTCCAAGTCCAAGAAATGCTCTCACAAAAAGTTATCAATTTCAACATTATAGGTCATTTTCAAAAGTCAACAAAAAGGGACTTTAAGTCAAAGGCCATAACTTGAGATTGGTAAATCAAAATGACATGGGACCAAAGGCATTGGTTATAGGACTCAAAGACCTTTCCAAAATGTCCAAGAACATGTGAAAAGCTTAAAAATTGAGCAAGTTATGCCTTGTGGAAGTTGGGAAATATTTGGGAATTTTGAAAAGTCAACTTTGATCCAAATGACCTAAAAATGCAAATAGGCCCATTTTTCTTCCATGATTCATCATTCTAAGCCTATGCACGACCATTAAGCCCAAGGGGAAGTATTTTCTCATTTTTTAATTATTTATTTGAATTTATATTAATATTAATTCATTTAAATTATTTAAATATGTAGAAAATATAAACTTGACCTAAAAAAATCTTTTTATGCACATTCTAGGCTCAAGATCTCGTGCTTAGCCAATTATGGAAGGATTTGGTTTGATTTGAGCTGATTGAACAAAATTGCACATGGAAAAGATTTGGAAAAATCTTAAGAAAATCAAAGATTGAAAACAATGAATGCCTTGGATATTATCCAATTTTGTTGACCTAAAAGCTTCACTATATGATCAGGAATCAAAAACCTAATTGCATTACACTAAAGGCTGCGCAGAAAACAAAAGTTCAAAACTTGAAAATTCTTGAAAAAGTTCAAAACTGAAAAGCATCCTAGAGGTCGATTCAAGGCTCCAAACTTGTCTCAATAGCTTCACTGTGGTTCCCTGAACGTGTGCCAATCCCTAACATCAATTCAAACGCAAAGAATTGGTACATTGAACGTGAACTGAACCCAGAAAATTGCCTAATTGTATTTTGGTTTTGAAGCATGATCATTGCATTTTAATTGTATATTCATGTTCCTTACAAAGTTTTAAAGCTAACCATTGTATTTAATTGGATTTTCATGCTGTATATATGGTTTTGCCATGGCCAGTTTCTAGGGTTTACAGGCTTGCCCATTTGGGGTTTTTGAGACGAAGCAAAATTGGAGCTCAAGACTATTGCCACTGCACTTAGCACGTCCAGACGAAAAGATTCCAACCCTCGCGCTCAATTTATGAGCGTCGAGGGTCTATTCGCTATTTTTTGATATACGGTCTTAGGCAACGCTATGAAAACCGTTGCCTCATGTTTACGTTTCAGGGAAAAGGAAGAAGAAGGACTCGTGGCAGTGGGGGATACGTGGGTTTGAATTTCGCGCGTCTAACTTATTCACGTGTTATCTTCTTTTATTATATTTATTGCTTACTAATATAATAAACGCGTTGAAGTGCTTCAGTGGTGCAGGTGTCACTTTGCAAAGTCCAAGACCTGGGTTCGAACCCCAGGTCTGTATCATTCTCAACAATATTTTTCCAAAGACGTTCCCATGCAATACTGGTATGAAGACGCATCATATACCCCAGACCAAGCCTTGACACGTCCCCCTGGAGATCAAACCAAAGGCTTAGATTTGAAGAGTACCATGTACCTCAGTCAACGCTTCAGCATACCATTCAAAAAGTCAAATGGACTTAGGATATTTTGGGCCAGAATTTCACAATTGAAACCTCCATATTGGGTCTGAAACCCCCCTGGTTTGCAATTTCTTCCTTTTTTACTTATTTTTATTTTATTGTTAATTGTGATTTTTATTTTATTCAATTGTCTTAATTTAATTAATTATATTTTACAAAATACAAAAACATCATAAAAAATCAGAAAAGACCAAAAAAATAATAAATATTTTTATTGTAATTATTTTCTTGTAAATAAGTTAACATATAATGAGTTTAGTTTTAATTAGGATTTTTGCAATTTTAATTCTTTTCATAATAAATATAAAAATGTAGAATTAGGTTAATTAACAATTTTGATTCCTTTTAGTATTTTTCCTTTTTTTCACAATGATAATTATTTATTTATTTATTTATTTTCATAATTAAAATTGTATATACATAACTTAGGGTAAATTAGGTTAAAAACTTCTAACATTTTTTTAATAAGTTTAAAAATAAATAGAATTAGGGTTTGCATCTTATTTCAATTTTAATAATTTTCTTTTTCTCTCAAATCATAAAAAACATAAAATACCAAAAAACATTTAATTCTAATTTTAATTTTTAATTCCATATTAATTATTTGCAAAAGGGTCCAACGCCCATGTTCATAATTTATTTAATTTCGCGCATTTATTTTATGTCGTTTATTATAATTATGTAATTGTCCCAAAGCCTTGTAACAATTTTACTTTTCGCACTTTTATTCGCTTTATTTATTTTCCGTCAAATCGGGTCCGGTTTAATTTTGGCGATGTGGACCCGCGCCATTTGTAATAGCCTTAGATTTATTTTCCCGCAAATATTTAACTGTTAAAAAAGCATGAAAGAATGTATGGATCAAATTAAAATCAAGCGTAGAACACAACAAACATGACAAGACAAATAACTGAAACATGACACACAATTCGCACACACCACCCCTAGGGTACGCCTCACTGTTGCCTTGCCTTTCGAAAGGTGGTCGTCGAGTAGAGGACGTCTTAGTAAGTCCTCATGATCCGGGAACCTGGCATGAGGGTAGCTTCTAAGGTGTCTTCCCATTGCTCTGGTGATCACCATGTCCCTAAAACTCGAATTGACCCGAACACCTCCAACGGTGGTGCGACCTACCTCTCAATGGTGGGATGGCACTACTTTAAAGGACATTTACACAGACGAATTCCTTAGGGTAGGTAGGTTCTCATAGATACTTGCTCTCTTCAAAACAAAAATTCAAAGACTTTTCACACCGACACTTTTCAAAAGCTTTCAAAGCAAACTTTTCAAACACTCTGACGTACGAGTCGATCTGAAATTTTTCAAAGAAACTTTTTTAAACCCACATTGAAAAGCAAACAAACAATTTTGAAAACACATTGAGCAAGTATCTAAGAGCCCATGGATAACCATGGATAGAAAGGGTGCTAACACCTTCCCTTTCTATAACCTACCTCCCGAACCGAGAGCAATCTCTTTAAGGAATTTTTATGTGCTTTTGTCCTTTCCATTTGGAGAAAATAAAAGACGGTGGCGACTCTTGCTTCCGCGACATTTCGCGAACCAGCGTTAAACAGTCAGTTCCAGATCCACCGATCACAGAACTGGCGACTCTGCTGGGGAATTAACTTAAAGTGAGGTGTACCTTAGGACTAAGATCACTGTTTTCAATTGCCTTCTTTGTTTGCTTTAAATTGTGGGACTGTCTTGGGAGTTCTATAGATCCTAACCCGGATCTGGGGGATACCTTTCTTAGAAAGTAGCAACAAGGCTGTGAGGGAACTGTGCGGGGTATACCGACATGGTTGAAATAGTCTGCTACGTTGATGTGGCACTTTGGTGTGTACCGGTAACCCTTGAGTTCAGTCAAGGAGAGTACGGGGCCTCCGCGTGGTGTCGTGAAGCATCAACAGACCTTAGGAACCTTAATTGAACAATCTTGGCCTCTTTAGGGTAGTGAGATAACTGACTTTGGTGCAGTCCGAGGTTGGTTGATACTCGATACTACACTCAATTGAGGGTTGCTTTCCTGGAATATTTCGGTCGCCAGTTCAGTGGCTAAATCGAAACGATGAACAATGAAAGCAATCCCGTGATATTGGGAACCTTAGAACCCGGTTACTTTGATTAGGACAGGTTGAGCCCACCAACTTCAAGAGGGTAGTACCTAGACCTCATGCTGGCCTAAACTTTAGGGGCTTGCCTTGTGTGACTTGTGTGCCTTTGTACTTGACTACTTGCATGCTTGTTATCTGACACAGGAACTACTTGCAGGTTTTGTTTATAGTCCTTAACTAGGACTCATGACAAGGTTTACCAAATTTCTTGCAGGTTTTGTTTATAGTCCTTAACTGGGACTCATAACAGGGTTTACTAGATCTCTTGCAGGTTTTGTTTATAGTCCTTAGCTGGGACTCATAACAGGGTTTACTAGATCTCTTGCAGGTTTTGTTTATAGTCCTTAATTGGGACTCATAACAAAGTATACTGAATTTCTTGCAGGGTTTGTTTATAGTCCTTAATTGGGACTCATAACAGGGTTTATCTACTTCACCCCATGCATAGCATGACATCATACCATTGCATACCATTGCATACATCCTAACCCATTTCAAGGATCTCAAGGGCTTGTGATGCAGGTCATGATAAACCAATTACCCAGCAAGGGGCAAAGGGGATTTATTTTCCTCTAGCCAAGGGCGTCAGGGGCTATGACCCACTGGATATGGTGAGCCTTTGACCCTTGATGAAGGACTCTCAACAAAATGAAGTTCTTACAATCAAGCTACCGGTTCCAAATGCTAACAAATTTTCTGTTTACCCCGCGAGGTCCTTGAAAACATTACATGCATGTCATACATCTCATTGCATTGCAGGTATCCCTTGACAGGTTGCTTACCCTTCCTCGCTGTTTATTTCAGCCGATCGCCATGAATCCTGAATCATCAGCCGAGCAGACTATCAAGGACCTCCAGGCTCAGAACGCCCAGTTCCAAGAGCTGATCATGAATTTGACCCAGGGGCAACAAGACCTGAAGGCTCTGCTTTTGAAGAAGGACAAGAAAAAGAAGAGGACTGTTTTGTTCAGCCCTAGACGCAGATCTGGGAATACACCGCAGACTGAAACTGAGAGGACTACCCCATCTGTGAGGGAAAGAAGTCACCATGAGAGGGAGGTGCCCAGTCCAGTGGTCTCTGACAATGAAACAGATTTCGACGATGAACAGTACCCTCCGGCTGAGGACAAGTACAAACAGTTGGAGGATAGGTTGAAGGCTATGGAGGTTCAACAGGTACCTGGGCTGGATTTCGGAGATCTGGGTTTGTCAACTGGTGTGGTTATTCCTCGGAAGTTCAAAGCACCATCCTTTACTAAGTATGACGGGGCGTCTTGCCCCAAGCTGCATCTAAGGTCCTATGTTCGGAAGATTCAGCCATATACGGTGGACAAGAATTTATGGATCCACTTCTTCCAGGAGAGTCTTTCAGGGACTCATCTCGAATGGTTCTATCAGCTAGATGGGACCAAAGTTCGTAACTGGGAGGAGTTGGCTACTGCTTTCTATAAGCAGTATTAATATAATGCCGACCTTGCCCCTACGCGTACCCAACTCCAGGGTATGTCGTTAGGATCAAGTGAAGGTTTTAAAGAATATGCGCAGAAATGGAGAGATCTCGCTGGAAGGGTACAACCACCTCTGACTGATCGAGAACTTGTGGACATGTTCTTGGGGACCTTGTCTGGTCCATTTTATAACCACCTGATTGGGAATTCATCTGCTGGATTCACAGATCTTATCTTGACTGGAGAGCGAATAGAAGCTGGTATCCGGTCTGGGAAAATTCAAGAGGCTGCACCTGCTGATAAAAAGCCTCATCATGGAAGGAAAGAATCCAATGCCGTGCACGGTAAAAAGAGCCGTCATGAGGCAGGGGCAATCCAAATCTCCAATCTCGGACCTGCTCAACAAGGACAGGGGCAGCAGCGCAAGGAGAAACGACAGTATACCAAACTCAACATGTCGCTGGATCAAGCGCTGCAACAAATGTTGAAGGCAGGGCTGATCACCTTAAGGGCTCCTCTTCGGAATCCGAACACTTCTGCTCCCAACTATCATCCCAACGATAGGTGCGCATATCATTCAGATAGCCCGGGGCATACTACGGACAACTGCTGGCCTCTCAAGAACAAAATTCAAGATATGATCGACGCCGGAGAGATTCAGTTTGAAGTGCCAGAGACTCCAAACATAATCACTGCTCCGTTACCCAATCATTAAGGACTTTTGTTTATTTGAATTTTTGAGCTGTATTTTTCTTTGCTTATACAAACAATTAATGTCATAGCAAACTCTTTTATTCTATTAATGCATCGCATATGTCTGTTTTGGAGATTAATACAATTATTTTCATTATGTTCAAATATCTTTTCATATTTTTCTGATGTCAACTCTGGATCTAAAATTCTAAGCCTCTTGAGGGAGGATGACGAAAACGATACCGCGATCATTACAGTATGCTTTTGAACAGACCCCGCTGATGAGGTACAGGCATTGTTTCAATTCCTAAACACTGGAGTAATAAGGAAGATAATCCCTCGTTAACCCCTCTGAGCCAAAGAAGTAGGAGTTTTTATTTTCGAAAATCAAAACCCTTAATCATAACCTGGGGCAGGGTAGTTCTCTCAGTTGATCCAAGTGCATCTTTACAAAACGAACAAAAACAGTGGTGGTTCAGAACAGTCATAAGGACAGGCAGTCATCATCAAAATTCATGAACGAAAAGCCCAAAAAGTCTAAACCTACAAAGGGGACTTATGAAACTGGGGCATCCCGCTGACTATAATTCCAAAAAGGAAACAGTTCAGGCAAAAAAAAAATAGGGATAACAAAAATAAAAAAGAAAGAGGTCATACGAACCCTCAACAAAAGGAATGACTGCCTATTCAGAATAAATCATCAATATCTGAACCATCACTGGAATTTCAAAGCCAAGACTCAAACAAGGTCTAACGCACGATCAACTGAGTTTAGGTTTGGAGAACATCACGAAGAGCGGGTGGGTACAAATAATTTGAGCCTTTATCCTTTGTTTCTTAAACCGTGAACCAGGCCACGTTATAACCCTCAAAAGTCCTAGCTGAAGCATGGGTTAGTTCGAAAGCATACTGTACGAAGGGTATCCTGACTCCTTAAGGCTTACAGTAAATACGGTGTTGACATCACGTTTTACAAACAATCACTTGTTTTTATGAAAAAATGCATTTTCAAAATCTTCAAGACAGACATAGGCTTTGCATTTTTAACATAACTTTGTTTGCATATGACTTTTTGTTTGAACAACAGGGAAATTCACACAATGAAAGTCTAATGAACAAGAGTATCTCCGATCAAGGGGCACGACATGACCATGGTCCACCATCTGGGGCAGTTAAGTCAAGATCCAGAGAATCTCTCAAAAGGCCAAAAAGCCTGGGGCAAATCTCTGCCTGAGTCACTTGGGGCACTCCAGCAACGAATCTTGCACGATCAGACACCTTCTGGTAATATGGCAACGCAAACAGCCAGGGGGACCCCCCTGCATTCTAAGAGCGTGGGCATAGTCGGAAAATACTACGCAAAATCAAAGACCCGCTAGGTTGACATACCTAGGCAAAAATAAGGGCTTCCCGGCGAACCAAAAGGGTTCGGGCAAAAATAAGGGATGAAAATGAAAAATCTGTACACCCGGCAAGTCGAAAACCTGAAAAGGCGGCTTGGGCAAAAATGGGTATCCCGGTGGACTGAAAACCCGAAAGGGCGGTCCAGGCAAAAGTTAGGGATTAAAGCGTACGACTATGTCCTGCCATCTGTCTACCAGAAGAAGGTTTGTCCCTCAACAATTATCAGCATCCCACAGGTGCCTCCCCCATAGAAACAGGGGCAATAAGGGGTGGTCTAAGCAATCCGATCGTTCTGTCCTCCAAGATATCAAGGTGGGATCCATTGAAAGACCTAACCAATACAGTTCGATACTTCCCCAGGAGAGTCCAATCTAGTCTCCCCAGGAAAGCTGGAATCCACATCCCCAAGCAGCAAGCTTATCCCCTCGCAGAGCACGAACGCGTCGCCCGACTTGATTTAAAGAGTTATTTCCTTAATAGGATATAACTGGGTTATCCTCAGCCAAAAGCCACGGAAGGAGCGTCGTCGACAGAATCTTCTTATCCCCAGCGAAGTCCATTCATACTTCCAATGCAGCAAGGTATCCTCAGCGAGTCATCCTCAACAATTCAGCAAAAGCATCTCCCCACAGAGTATTTCTTCCCAGCATGGTCGCTAGAATATCTCTTTCTTCCCGCCAAATTATCCATTCGCCAAGTTTATTCCCCAACGGAGTTATCTTCTCCTACCGGTATACGTGCAACTATCATCCCTAAACGGAGGCAAAGTCTGTTCTTCAAACATCAGCCCAGGAGTGACTTCCCGGCACCCGTCAAGGATTTATTTTAGACAAAAATACCTTCATAAACATCACATTGTCATGCATATGCATCATGCTACACGAATCTCCTTAATTTTGAAAACATACAGTTCATGCATCATGATTTTGCATACAATTATGTTTTGCCTTTTCAGGAAAAAGGTCAATACAAAAATGACTACTATCAACTATCGCGATTCCTTCTAGATATAGTTTCGGATATGATCCAGAGATGGTGACGTTCTGATACTGCTTCCAGAATTCCTTCTAGATATAGTTTCGGATATGATCCAGATATGGTGACGTTCTGATACTGCTTCCAGAATTCCTTCTCGATATAGTTTCGGATATGATCCAGATATGGTGACATTCTGATACTGCTTCCAGAATTCCTTCTCGATATAGTTTTGGATATGATCCAGATATGGTGACGTTCTGATACTGCTTCCAGAATTCCTTCTCGATATAGTTTCGGATATGATCCAGATATGGTGACGTTCTGATACTGCTTCCAGAATTCCTTCTCGATATAGTTTCGGATATGATCCAGATATGGTGACGTTCTGACACTGCTTCCAGAATTCCTTCTCGATATAGTTTCGGATATGATCCAGATATGGTGACGTTCTGATACTGCTTCCAGAATTCCTTCTCGATATAGTTTCGGATATGATCCAGATATGGTGACGTTCTGACACTGCTTCCAGAATTCCTTCTCGATATAGTTTCGGATATGATCCAGATATGGTGACGTTCTGATACTGCTTCCAGAATTCCTTCTCGATATAGTTTCGGATATGATCCAGAGATGGTGACGTTCTGATGCTGCTTCCAGATTTCCTTCCAGATATAGTTTCAGATGTAAACCAGATATGGTGACGTTCTGATACTGCTTCCAGATTTCCTTCTCGATATAGTTTCGGATATGATCCAGATATGGTGACGTTCTGATACTGCTTCCAGAAGTCCTTTTTTAGATGTTCCCCTCTCCGACGATGAGTGTGAGGTGATATTCTCCCTATGGTTCCCTCTCCAACGGTGTGTGAGGTAGTAATCCCTTTTTTAGATGTTTCCCTCTCCGACGATGAGTGTGAGGTGATATTCTCTTATGGTCCCCTCTCCGGCAAGTGCGTGAGGTGGTAAGTCCTTTTTAGATGTTTCCCTCTCCAACGTTGAGTGAGGTGATCATTCCTTTCAGATTATAAGTGCATATGGTTCTCTTTCCAATACTGCAAAGATGGTAATTCCCACCAAAATTTTCTCAACGAGCGTTGTTGAGGTTAAAGTCGCCCAAGGTTCTCTTACCATCCATGCTAAGGCAGTAACCATACCTGGTTCATTCATCAGCGTTTGAAGCTCCAGATTCAGCTCCTGTAACCAGTCAGGACACATCCGTATCAAGCATCTAAAATCAGCTCCTGCAACGTGTCAGGTACTCATTTTTCTGTTTTGCAGGTATGCAGGTTCTCGCTAAGGAATCTCCTACGCGATCAACATCCAGATGGCGTCTATAAGCCCATCACCCTATCCAGCAATCTCCAAATGGCATCTATAAGCCCATTCCCCCATCATCACTGCTACTATGTGAGCGCAAATTTCTGGGCACTCTAGTGTCCAATCATCTTCTACCCTCGGATTACGAAAGGCACGTCAGCCAATCTGCATCCTCAGGTCTAAGAAGATTGAACAGGGGCAACTGTTGCACCCCAAAATTTGCCCTCCCATATTCTTCAAGAAATTGCCAAGTCAAGTCACAAAATTCCCCAAGGGTTGTGCAGTACAACAGTCTCCCATACAGTCAAAACTAGGGTTTGTGTTCTGATCAAGAAAAGGAAGTTTTCAAAGGCCCAATCAAGTCTCACATGCCTACAAAGATGGTCAAGTATCCTCATATCAAGTTTCAAGGCATTCAGCTCAAAATTGCACAGTCAAAACCCTAAATTGCACTACAGTCAACTGTAGGGGCAAAATGGTCATTTGACAGTCAAAAGTTCAAATTTTTGGTCAATATATCATTTTGAAGCCACAAACATCATTTGATCAATGCTTGATCATGATTCTCAAAATTTGGCTCAGAAAATCATCAAGATGCAAAAGTTACTATATTTGGACAGCTGAAAAAGTCAACTGAAATTGACTAGGGCATAACTTTCACATGGATTATCAGAAAAATTCCATCCAAATCGCATTTTGAAGAGAAAGACATTTCCTACGACTCATCTTCATATTCCAAGTCCAAGAAATGCTCTCACAAAAAGTTATCAATTTCAACATTATAGGTCATTTTCAAAAGTCAACAAAAAGGGACTTTAAGTCAAAGGCCATAACTTGAGATTGGTAAATCAAAATGACATGGGACCAAAGGCATTGGTTAGAGGACTCAAAGACCTTTCCAAAATGTCCAAGAACATGTGAAAAGCTTAAAAATTGAGCAAGTTATGCCTTGTGGAAGTTGGGAAATTTTTGGGAATTTTGAAAAGTCAACTTTGATCCAAATGACCTAAAAATGCAAATAGGCCCATTTTTCTTCCATGATTCATCATTCTAAGCCTATGCACGACCATTAAGCCCAAGGGGAAGTATTTTCTCATTTTTTAATTATTTATTTGAATTTATATTAATATTAATTCATTTAAATTATTTAAATATGTAGAAAATATAAACTTGACCTAAAAAAATCTTTTTATGCACATTCTAGGCTCAAGATCTCGTGCTTAGCCAATTATGGAAGGATTTGGTTTGATTTGAGCTGATTGAACAAAATTGCACATGGAAAAGATTTGGAAAAATCTTAAGAAAATCAAAGATTGAAAACAATGAATGCCTTGGATATTATCCAATTTTGTTGACCTAAAAGCTTCACTATATGATCAGGAATCAAAAACCTAATTGCATTACACTAAAGGCTGCGCAGAAAACAAAAGTTCAAAACTTGAAAATTCTTGAAAAAGTTCAAAACTGAAAAGCATCCTAGAGGTCGATTCAAGGCTCCAAACTTGTCTCAATAGCTTCACTGTGGTTCCCTGAACGTGTGCCAATCCCTAACATCAATTCAAACGCAAAGAATTGGTACATTGAACGTGAACTGAACCTAGAAAATTGCCTAATCGTATTTTGGTTTTGAAGCATGATCATTGCATTTTAATTGTATATTCATGTTCCTTACAAAGTTTTAAAGCTAACCATTGTATTTAATTGGATTTTCATGCTGTATATAAGGTTTTGCCATGGCCAGTTTCTAGGGTTTACAGGCTTGCCCATTTGGGGTTTTTGAGACGAAGCAAAATTGGAGCTCAAGACTATTGCCACTGCACTTAGCACGTCCAGACGAAAAGATTCCAACCCTCGCGCTCAATTTATGAGCGTCGAGGGTCTATTCGCTATTTTTTGATATACGGTCTTAGGCAACGCTATGAAAACCGTTGCCTCATGTTTACGTTTCAGGGAAAAGGAAGAAGAAGGACTCGTGGCAGTGGGGGATACGTGGGTTTGAATTTCGCGCGTCTAACTTATTCACGTGTTATCTTCTTTTATTATATTTATTGCTTACTAATATAATAAACGCGTTGAAGTGCTTCAGTGGTGCAGGTGTCACTTTGCAAAGTCCAAGACCTGGGTTCGAACCCCAGGTCTGTATCATTCTCAACAATATTTTTCCAAAGACGTTCCCATGCAATACTGGTATGAAGACGCATCATATACCCCAGACCAAGCCTTGACACGTCCCCCTGGAGATCAAACCAAAGGCTTAGATTTGAAGAGTACCATGTACCTCAGTCAACGCTTCAGCATACCATTCAAAAAGTCAAATGGACTTAGGATATTTTGGGCCAGAATTTCACAATTGAAACCTCCATATTGGGTCTGAAACCCCCCTGGTTTGCAATTTCTTCCTTTTTTACTTATTTTTATTTTATTGTTAATTGTGATTTTTATTTTATTCAATTGTCTTAATTTAATTAATTATATTTTACAAAATACAAAAACATCATAAAAAATCAGAAAAGACCAAAAAAATAATAAATATTTTTATTGTAATTATTTTCTTGTAAATAAGTTAACATATAATGAGTTTAGTTTTAATTAGGATTTTTGCAATTTTAATTCTTTTCATAATAAATATAAAAATGTAGAATTAGGTTAATTAACAATTTTGATTCCTTTTAGTATTTTTCCTTTTTTTCACAATGATAATTATTTATTTATTTATTTATTTTCATAATTAAAATTGTATATACATAACTTAGGGTAAATTAGGTTAAAAACTTCTAACATTTTTTTAATAAGTTTAAAAATAAATAGAATTAGGGTTTGCATCTTATTTCAATTTTAATAATTTTCTTTTTCTCTCAAATCATAAAAAACATAAAATACCAAAAAACATTTAATTCTAATTTTAATTTTTAATTCCATATTAATTATTTGCAAAAGGGTCCAACGCCCATGTTCATAATTTATTTAATTTCGCGCATTTATTTTATGTCGTTTATTATAATTATGTAATTGTCCCAAAGCCTTGTAACAATTTTACTTTTCGCACTTTTATTCGCTTTATTTATTTTCCGTCAAATCGGGTCCGGTTTAATTTTGGCGATGTGGACCCGCGCCATTTGTAATAGCCTTAGATTTATTTTCCCGCAAATATTTAACTGTTAAAAAAGCATGAAAGAATGTATGGATCAAATTAAAATCAAGCGTAGAACACAACAAACATGACAAGACAAATAACTGAAACATGACACACAATTCGCACACACCACCCCTAGGGTACGCCTCACTGTTGCCTTGCTTTTCGAAAGGTGGTCGTCGAGTAGAGGACGTCTTAGTAAGTCCTCATGATCCGGGAACCTGGCATGAGGGTAGCTTCTAAGGTGTCTTCCCATTGCTCTGGTGATCACCATGTCCCTAAAACTCGAATTGACCCGAACACCTCCAACGGTGGTGCGACCTACCTCTCAATGGTGGGATGGCACTACTTTAAAGGACATTTACACAGACGAATTCCTTAGGGTAGGTAGGTTCTCGTAGATACTTGCTCTCTTCAAAACAAAAATTCAAAGACTTTTCACACCGACACTTTTCAAAAGCTTTCAAAGCAAACTTTTCAAACACTCTGACGTACGAGTCGATCTGAAATTTTTCAAAGAAACTTTTTTAAACCCACATTGAAAAGCAAACAAACAATTTTGAAAACACATTGAGCAAGTATCTAAGAGCCCATGGATAACCATGGATAGAAAGGGTGCTAACACCTTCCCTTTCTATAACCTACCTCCCGAACCGAGAGCAATCTCTTTAAGGAATTTTTCTGTGCTTTTGTCCTTTCCATTTGGAGAAAATAAAAGACGGTGGCGACTCTTGCTTCCGCGACATTTCGCGAACCAGCGTTAAACAGTCAGTTCCAGATCCCCCGATCACACCTACCACAACCTAGAGGATAGATAAAACGAGGATACGCTTGTGCATTTATCACGACCTAGAGGATAAATTACACGAGGATAGACTTATGTATTTATCACGACCTAGAGGATAAATAACATAACCTGATAATTTGCATACCTACCACAACCTAGAGGATAGATAATACGAGGAAAATCTTGTGCATTTATCACGACCTAGAGGATAAATGACAAGAGGATATGCTTACATATTTATAACGATCTAGAGGATAAATAACATAACCATGATAATTCACATACCTACCACGACCTAGAGGATAGATAATATGGATTAGGTTTTCTTTGAAAAGTGTTTTTACAATAGAACCTTAGATAATTGAACCAAAGATAAGATCGGAGTTTACCGATTGTGTCTACTCTCAACCAAGGTGTTTACTTGTTTTACGGACAAGATAATTCGATAACGGGCCCCAGGAAAAGTTAACAATTTAACAAAAATGAATTTGAAAAATGCCATGCATGATGTATATGTACAATGCCTTAGATTGATATGGAACCCAAAATGTATATGCACTGAATATTTTGTATATGTACCAAATGTTTGTATATACGCCAAATGTTTATATATGCATAAAATGTTTGTATATGCATCAAATGTTTGTTTATGAACCAAATGGTTTTTGTAAATGTTTTAATATTTTTTTCCTTTTGAACCATTTCTTTTTTTCTTTGTGTCATTGGCTCTCTGATGTTGTATGTTGTGTTGTCGTGGTGTTTTCGAGTTGATTTGAACAAGATGAAGAGTGTCAACTCGATTTTTGATAATGTATCACAGTCGTAGGCGTAGGTGTGGACGTAGATATGGACGCGGGCGTAGATGCAGCCTTGGATTTTATTTCGATGTTTTTCTAACCAAAATGCTCTTTGATGTTTTATCAAATGCTTATATTTATTTGTCGAATCCCCAAAATGATTTCAATGTAGTATTCACAAGAAATAATCGTAGTATTTTACAAACAAGTCCGAAAAGAAAAAAAAACACAACTTGAAAAGATTGAAAAAGTAAACTTTTTATTGATGAAGTTTCCTTTGAATATGCGAAATTACAAGATGCAATTCCTTGAAAGAGGTAATTACAGAAAGTTTAACAAAAATTGAAAATGGCAATGAAAATGATAATCGTTACTGCTGTTTTTCCAATGTCCTTTTGATAACTCCAATCTCCTTTACTTCCAAGTGAAATGATTTGGATTAACCCCCCTCCTTCATGGTTGTAGTCGTGGTTCTTAGATCACACTCTATTTGTTCTTTATTTTGAATAAGATCCCTAAATTTTTCCTGGACCGCCCTTTCGGGTTTTTAATCCACAATAACGCCCCCTTTTGCCTAAGTCTCCGGTTTATGTTCGAACTTAGAGGGAATTTTATACATAGTATTTTTGACTGCGTCTGAGTTCATCGGATGTGGCAGTTCTTCCCCATCCATGGTTGTGAGGATACGACCACCTCCCTAAAACTTTGTTTTAACCACATACGGACCTTTGTAATTGGGTTTCCATTTACCTCGTGAATCAAGGCGAGGTAGTAGAATCTTCTTGAGCACCAAATCTCCTTCATTGAACACTCGAGGATGAACCTTATTGTCAAATGCCTTCTTCATCTGCTTTTGGTATAACTGACCATGGAATAAAGCTGTCAAGCATTTTTCTTCAATGAGGTTAAGCTGATCAAGTCACGTTTGAGCCCGCTCTGATTCTTCAAGCTTTGTTTGTGAAATTCTGGCAACAGATACTTAATGTCACAGTGAATGTTATGACACCGTATCCGACAAATTGTACACACACCAAACAGTAATTTAAAAGACAGTAAAGAACACAATCAATTGTTAACCCAATTCAGTGTATAATAACACCTACTCTGAGGGCTACCAAGCCAGGGAGGAAATTCACTACAAGAGGTATTAATTTAGGAATAAACCAACCAGTTTATCTCCTTCACTTAAGACCTACCCAATGTAACTTCAATCTAAGTCCTACTTAAACCTGAGTTCCTACTCACTCCCCCTCAATCACAGCAGTGATACTAATTTACTGATTAATAAGATTATGAAGACATTCTTCACTACACACGCTTGATTTTGCTTCAAAGCTTTAATCAAGAGACACAACACTCGTGCTTCAAAGCTTTGAGTGATAAATAACCCTTACAACCAAATCCTACTCCAAGTCACTTATCAAGAGATAATTGCTTGGCTCACAGTAGTTACTAAAACTATCACAACTATACAATGCCTTATTGATCTTCTAAAAAGTGTTCCTCACCATTAGACTTCGTGAGAAATATATAAGCAGTCTTTTCTTCATTTTAGGGCTTCCAAAAAATAGCTAGGGTTAACCAAAGTTAACCTAAAGACTTGGTCTTGGACTTTCATCATAACATATTAGGGTTAAGCAAGGTTAACCTAATATCCACGTCAATATACTTCAACTCAGAATAGCACACCAGATTCCTGAAAAATCTCTGGAACAATAAATTTGTACAACAACTTGATCAGTACAGGATGTCTTAACATTGATTATGACATTATGTATCTTGCTCATTGATTTTGGTAGAATTCAGTATATATGATCATAGCTTAATCATCATGATATTCACTCATACCGAGTTGTTCCTGTAGAGCATTCCTTCTGCAGAATTTTGACTTTATCCCAGAATGTTATGACATTAGTCATGACATTCGCAAATCTGGTTTTACCAAAAAATAATGCCAACAAGCAAACACTTACAAACTCCCCCTTTGGCAAATTTTTTGCTAAAACCCTTAAACAATCAGAGATTAGAATGCAGCAGAATTTTTAACAACAGTTAATCTAACTACCAATATCCAATTCTACCAAAATTACCACACAATTACTTCTCCCCCTTTTTAGCCATAAAGAGGCCAAAAAAATAGTATTTCAAGTTATACAGTCATCCAAAGGAAATCCAAAAAAAAAAACACAGAAACAGAGATAAGGGATCAAATAGCAGCAGCAAGTTCCAACATCAATCTTTAGGTACTGTCATCCCCTGAGGAAGCACTATTTTCAGCATCATCTTCTGGTGAGCTTCTTGCAGAACCATCATGCTGTTCTTCATCAGCATCCTCTCCCCTTATTTGTTCTTCATTCTCCTCATGTTCTAGACTAGTAATCAGCTCTTCAAGAGTCCTTTTTCTTGCCTCAAGCTCTCTGCAGGTTTCTTTGAGAACAACTATAACATCAACTTTCGTGGAATGAGCTTTGGCATTTGATGTCTCAGCAGATGTCATAACAATGTCAGGGACATGTGTTCCCTGAAACAGCTTATAGTGAAAACCAAGTGCAGGGGCTCTTTTGCACACAGAGTCCTTTTCAACCAGAATATCAGGATACTGGTCAATAATTATGCCACACAGGATAGAGGGAAAAGCAATGGGTCCTTTAATAGCACAGCTCTCAGCATGTCTCGTTGTTTGATCAAAGATGTAGTTGCCATAATCAAAGTTTGTTCTGGTTCCAACAGCATAAATAAATCTTCCCAAAACAGTGGAGATGGTGGATTTGTGGTTGGTGGGAACCCAGTTAGCTGCACCAATTTTGTGCAGTATGGCAAACTTCACACTCAGCTTGCTTGCATTTAGCTTCCCTTTCAAGGGCCAGTACTTGACTTGTTTGGTAGTGATGGTTTGACAAACCTGGTTGTCGGTAATCTCAAGCTCAGGTTGAGCATCATCAGGCCTCCCTAGGTATTTGTTTATCACAGTAGGAGAGAAATTTACCTTCCTTCCTCTCACATACACACTCTTAAAATCAGCTGACTTTTCATCAGCACAGTCACCAGATAAATTTACTATGAATTCTTTGACAAGAATCTCATAGCAGTTGGAAAACTTGACCACTGTTTTCATCAGGCCAGTAGCCTTGATGAGATCCATGACTTCCTTACACTCAATAACACTTCTGTTTAGCTCTCTCTCTCTAAGGCAATCCTTTTCAGAAACACATACTTCCACATGCTTGCATTTTATGGATGGTGAAAGGAGATGTTGTCAATGGCAACTTCAGGAACCTTAGGCAGTTTGCTGGAAGAGGGTTTCTTTCTGAGAGGAATGTCTGGAACATTTCTCTCAACATCAAAATCAAAGTCTGATTCCTCATCAGATTCAGAGGGTTCATGAGCCTTTCTTTTCTTGGCCATAGTTTGTCTCAAGAATTTTGAGAGACTACCAAAAGATACTCTAGCTTTTACCTTACCCTTCCCTTTCGAAGTTCCAGCTTTTTGATCCTTCTTAGCTTCTTCTCTAGCCTTGTTCTCAGGCCTAGCTTTCTCATGAACAACTTCAGTAGCGTTTTCTTTGGAGGGGCTTTGGGCAGCACTCTGCTTTTCTTTTCTACTCATCATCCTTCTAGCTATGCTAGGGTTGATATTAGCAATTAAATCATTGTCAGAAAATTCTTCATCAACATCAATGACAGGAGGTTCAACAGCCTGGTCAGTAGGGGTCTGGTGATCATCAGGTTTCTCTGGAGATTTCTCAATGTTGACATCAGGTGTCTCAACATCCTGAGTGACATTGGGATCACTTTCTACATTAGGGCTAGCAGTTTCTTGGTTCAATGGTACAGATATACCAGGAACAGAGTGATTCTCATTAAGAATCCTAGTGACTAGTCTGGAAATAGCTTGATGCACATAAGCAGAACCTTCCCTATTAGCTATCTCTGGAGGAATAAAGGATGATGGTTGAGAAGATTTACCAGAGGGAGAAGATTGTGATCTTATTGCATGTCTGGTTCACAGCTTCTTGACCTTAGTAGGATCAGCTGCCATTTCACGAAGTGGAGTTACCTCAAGAACATCAGCTTCCATGGAGTTTACGATTGCCCTAGGTTCGGTGTCAGTAGGAGATGAAGATGCAGTTGCCTTTGATGAAGATGATGACACAGATTGTTGAGACATCTTGAGAGATTGAGAAAACAAGTGACAGCGTGTGTGAAATCTTCTTTTGAGGGAATGGAGAGTGATGTAGCAAAATGAAAGGAGGGATATATAAATATGTCTATTCCTCTTCTTAAATTTTTGGAAAGAAAGAGGGAAACAAATGATTAGCCCAATCAGAACAGACTTGATTAACATATCTCTTTCAACCCTTGTATTAAGTAAAATTAATTGCTACATCTCTTCATATTGGCAAATACCCAGCTTGCCCCTTAAATTCTCAAACTGACTAGCATCAAGTGTCTTGGTAAAAATGTCATTCAGTTGTAGTTTAGTGGCAACATGTTCCAGTTTAATCACCTTCTCCTCCACAAGATCTCTGATGAAGTGATGTCTAATGTCAATATGCTTAGTCCTGCTGTGCTGTATAGGATTCTTGGATATGTTAATAGTACTTAAATTGTCACAGTACAATGTCATGACATCTTGTGTGACATTATACTCAGTCAGCATCTGTTTCATCCAGATCATTTGAGAACAGCTGCTACCAGCTGCTATGTATTC
Organism: Vicia faba; assembly: GCA_948472305.1. NCBI lineage: Eukaryota > Viridiplantae > Streptophyta > Magnoliopsida > Fabales > Fabaceae > Vicia > Vicia faba. The sequence continues at coordinate 1,152,344,450 of OX451741.1, read as the reverse complement.
AGCTTCAGCAGTAGATAGAGACACACAATTTTGTTTCTTGCTGAACCAAGAGACAAGATTATTTCCCAAAAAGAAGCATCCTCTAGAGGTGCTCTTTCTATCATCAACACTACCAGCCCAATCAGCATCACAATAACCAGACAGAATTGGTTCACATCCATGAGAGTACAACATGCCATAATTGTAAGTTCCACTCACATACTTTAGAATTCTTTTCACCTGGTTGATGTGACTTACTTTGGGTTCAGCCTGGTATCTTGCACATACTCCAACTGCAAAGGCAATGTCAGGTCTGCTGGCTGTTAAGTATAGAAGACTTCCTATCATGCTTCTGTACAAGATTTGGTCCACATTTGCCCCAGTTGTGTCTTTGGACAACTTTAAATGAGTAGGTGCAGGAGTCCTTTTATGACTGGTGTTGTATCCCAAAATTTGACCTCCCATATTCTTCAAAGTTTTGACAAGCATCATCTCAATTTGCTCAAGTCTACTCAAGGGTTGTACAGTTCAAACACCCTCCTAAGCCAGTCAAATTAGGGTTTTGGTTCCTGCAAGGAAGTTGAGGTTTTCAAGGGCTCAATCAAGGCACCTATGCCTATACACATTGACAAGCATCCCCATGTCAAGTTGCAAGACTCACAGCATCAAGTTGCACAGTCAAAAGCCCTAATTGGTTCACAATCAACTGTAGGGGCAAAATGGTCATTTGGCAGTCAAAAGTCAAAATTTTTGATCAACATCTTATTTTGAAGCCACAATCATCATTCGATCAAGTCTTGATCATGATTCCACAAGAATGGCTCAAAAATCATCAAGATGCAAAAGTTTCCATTTTGGGACAGTTGAAAAGTCAATTGTAACTTGACCAAGGCGTAACTTTTTCATGGTTCATCAGAAAAATCCCATCCAATGCTCATCTTTAAGGGGAGGACATTTCCTACAACCCATCTTCATATTCCAAATCCAAGAAATGCTCTCACAAAAAGTTATCAGTTTCAACATTATAGGTCATTTTCAAAAGTCAACAAAAAGGCATTTTAAGTCAAAGACCATAACTTGATATTGGTAAATTCAAATGACATGGGACCAAAGGTATTGGTTAGAGGACTTCAAGACCTTTCCAAAATGTCCAAGAACATGTTCATATGATTAAAATTGAGCAAGATATGCATTGGAGAAGTTGGGAATTTTTTGTGAAATGGCAAAAGTCAACTATCCTTGAAACTTCAATTTTTGACAAAAGGGCATCCCTGAAACGGCCAGAGCAAAAACTGAAAATTGTCCAAAAAGTGAGAGATCAAAAGCATAGTTGCAAGCGTTTTCAGATCAAAGCAAGCACGTAGCTTTCTTCCTTGCCACCCCCTGAAGCCAAAGCAACCACAAACGCATCCTAAGGTACACTGAATAGCGCTGTAAGTACTCACGAAATCACCTCTGAACATGGAGTCGTGTTTTCCCATTCTTGCATTTTTTCTGGAAAATAATAACATATTCATACTCCATACCTGATTTCCAATGCAACTGTTACATTCAATTTCATTTTTAGGCTTCGTATGACAATACCCGTGCCTAGGGTTTGTTTGCTTTGTTTTTAGGTATTTTTTCTACAGGTGAAATTGGGACGAACCATGAGCATCAATGTGATCAGGAGACATGGGTGATTACAACATTTTATTTTCTCTTTTTTATTTTATTTTCTTTCATAATTTCCCTTTTATTAATTATTAGTTTTTATTAATTATTTAATTAACCAATTAACATTTTTTACAATAAAACAAAAAAGAACATTTTATTATTTATTAACTTATTTTGTAAATAAAATACTAATAAATTAATTAGTTTAATTAGTTTAACTTTAACATTTTTTAATAAGTAAAATTAATTTAGAATTAGGTCTTTCACTTTCATTTTTTAATTTCTTTTTTATTTTATTTCATTAAAAATAAAAATACAAAAAAACATTTTTTTAATTAAATAAATAATTAATTAAGTATTAGTTTTAATTTCATTTAATCACAAAAAAAAAGACAAAATTCAATTCTTATTCAAAAAAAGGTCAAAACCCTTAGGACGTTCCCGATTAAATTTCTATTTGCACGTATTTATTTATTTTGATTATATTTATGTATCTGTACAGAGGATGTAATAGTAATTAGGATTCTATTGCTTTCTTTAATTTCCTGCATTTACTTTTCAAAAACGGGTTTTTGTTTTTGGCGATGTATAGACCCGCGCCTTGTAATAGTTAGATTTACATTTCCGCAATTTATTTTCCGCACCCCTAACTGTTAAAAAATGCATGAAAGAATGTATGAAAAATAAAATCAATCCGTAGCTCACAAATAACATGTACAAGATAAACATTAACTGAAACATAACACACAAAGCACATGCCACTCTTAGGGTACGCCTCACTGGTTGCCTCGAACGTGGTCATCAAGTATAGGGTGTCTTAGAGGTCGCCCTTCTGTCCAAAAGATCCAGTTGCCTCGAAACGGTTGCCTCAGATACAAAGGATCTAGGACATTAGGGTTACTTCTAAGGTGTCCTACCGTTGCTTCGGTGACCACATGTCCCTATAATCGAATTGACCCGAATAACTCCAATGATGGTGCTACCTACCTCTCAATGGTGGGATAGCACTATCTAAAGGACTCTTACCCAGCCTAATTCCTTAGAGTAGGTAGATTCTCATGGGTACTTGCTCTCTCAAAAACAAACAAAATACTTTTCACACGTACACTTTCTAAAAGTTTTCAAACAAATTTTTCATACACTCTTGAGGACAGATACAAGAGTTACTTAGAAATTTTTCGAACGAAACTTTTTTTTCAAAACCCACACACACTTGAAAAGCAAACAAATTTTGAAAACATAAGAGCAAGTACCTAAGAGCCCGTGGATAACCACGGATAGAAAGGGTGCTAGCACCTTCCCTTTCTATAAATCTACCTCCCGAACCGAGAAACATTCTCAAAGAAGGAATTTTGCTGTGCTTTTGTCCTTTCCATGTTGGAGAACATAAAAGACGGTGGCGACTCTTGCTTACCGCTACATTTCGCGAACCAGCTTAAAAAACAGTCAGTTCTATTTCCACCGATCACAACTGGCATTCTCCATCCCAAACTTCTTGACAATATTCTTTGCATACTTTCTTTGAGACAGAAAAATTGAGTCTTCCATCTGTGTGACTTGTAGTCAAAGAAAGTAGGTCAATTCTCCCATGAGGCTCATTTCAAATTAAGCTTGCATCTGGTTAGCAAAATGTTTAACCATTTTATCTGACATTCCTCCAAACACTATGTCATCAACATAAATTTGAGCTACCATTATCTTTCCTCCTTCATTCTTGACAAAAAGAGTTTTATCCAAACCTCCTTTCCTGTATCCTTTGTCAGTGAGGAACTTTGTCAATCTTTCATACCAAGCTCTAGGAGCTTGTTTCATACCATATAATGCTTTCCTCAATTTGTAGACATGATCAGGACAGTTTGGATCCACAAATCCTTTAGGCTGTTCCACATACACTTCCTTATTTAAGTACCCATTTAGGAAGGCACTCTTCACATCCATCTGAAACTGCTTGAACTTAAGGAGACAAGCAACTCCCAAGAGAAGTATGATTGATTCCAGTCTGGCTACAGGAGCAAAAGTCTCATCAAAATCAACCCCTTCAACTTGAGTGTATCCTTGAGCAACAAGCCTTGCCTTATTCCTGGTGACAACTCCTCCAGCATCTGACTTGTTCTTGTAGATCCACTTTGTACCAATGATGTTTGTTCCTTCTGGTCTAGGAACTAAATCCTATACTTCATGTTGCTTGAACTGGTTCAATTCATCTTGCATTGCTCCAATCCAGTATTCATCAGTCAAAGCCTCTTTAACATTTTTTGGTTCAATCTTAGACACAAAACAAGAGTTTGTGATGATTTCTCTAGATCTTGTAGTGACTCCACTGTTAGGATCTCCTATGATGAGTTCCTTAGGATGATCTTTCTGAATTCTGATGGAAGGATCTTTGTTAGCTTCCTTTGAATCAGACTCTGATGGAGTAGGATTAGGCACATCATCCTTTTTAGACACTTGTGTTGAAGTCTCAAAGAATGTATCAACATCATATGGGACATTTGTTTCCTCATGGTGATCACCAATTATGACATTTATAGACTCCATCATAACTTTGGTCCTGGAATTGAACACCCTATATGCTCTGCTGTTGGTAGAGTATCCTAGGAATATTCCTTCATCACTTTTAGGATCCATCTTTCTCCTTTGTTCACGATCTTTCAGAATATAGCATTTTCTTCCAAAGACATGGAAGTACTTCACTGTAGGCTTTCTTCCTTTCCATAGTTCATAAAGGGTGGATGATGTTCCTTTTCTCAAGGTGACCCTTTTGTGGACATAACAGGCTGTATTCATAGCTTCAGCCCAAAAATGAATAGGAAGCTTCTTGGCATGTATCATTGCTCTGGCAAATTCCTGTATAGTCCTGTTTTTCCTTTCCACAACTCCATTTTGTTGAGGAGTTATAGGTGAAGAGAACTCATGATTGATTCCTTCTGAGGAACAGAACTCATCAAACTTACTATTTTCAAATTCCTTACCATGATCACTTCTGATTCTGACAATGCATCCTTCTTTTTCTCTTTGAATTCTTTTGCACAATTCTTTAAAAACATCAAATACATCAGACTTTTCCCTAATGAAGTTTATCCAGGTGAATCTGGAAAAATCATCCACAACAACATATGCATATCTCTTTCCACCAAGACTTTCCACCTGCATGGGACCCATCAGATCCATGTGTGGAAGTTCTAGCGCCTTAGAGGTGGTCAGATGTCTTGTCTTTGGATGTGACATTCTAGTTTGCTTTCCAACTTGACATTCACCACAGACTCTCCCTTCATCAATCTGAAGCCTTGGAATCCCTCTGACAGCCTCCATGGATATGATCTTTTTCATCCCTCTAAGATGTAAATGACCAAGTTTTTGGTGCCACAGTTTCACTTCCTTTTCTTATTTGGCTATAGAGCACACAGAAGAGTAGTTAGTGTTCTCAGACTCCCATAAGTAACATTTGTCTTTTGATCGGACTCCTTTCATTACAACTTCTTGTTTATCATTAGTTACAAGACATTCAGACTTGGTGAAGTTGACCTTGAATCGTAGATCACATAGTTGATTGATACTTATGAGATTAGCAATCAAACCATTTACCAGTAACACTTCATTTAGGTTTGGAACTCCAGGGAAGTCCAAGTTTCCAACTCCTTTGATTTCTCCTCTAGCACCATCTCGAAAAGTGACATAACTAGTAGTATGAGGTTTGACATCATTCAGTAGATTCTTGATTCCAGTCATGTGTTTAGAGCATCCACTGTCAAAGTATCAGTCTTCCTTGGCAGAAACTCTAAGGGAGGCATGAGGTATCAGGGCTGCCGTCTTTTTCTTCCACAGTTGAGTAAATGGTGGCTTGTTAGTCTTAGGTTTGACATATGGGGTCTGATTAGGATATCCATATAATCTGAAGCAGAATGGATTTATGTGACCAAACGTCCCACAATAATGACATCTCTATCTTTGATACTTTTTCTTCATATTTTTCTGTTCTTGATGTTGAGTCCTATGTTGTGACATCTGCTTTGACATTTGTTTATCAGGCCTGGTCTTCTTCTTGTTAACCGCAAATTTCTTGCAGCCACAAATCCTAGACCAGACATGTTTCCTGCAGTTTGTCCAGCCTGAAGGATTTCTTCCAACTTGTCAGTTCCATTTGTTAACATCTTGACAGACTTAGTCATCTGATTAAGTTTGGAGTTCAACATTAGAACTTCACCTTCAAGATGACTTGTAGTAGCATTGTCTGCCTTCTTCTCGGCCTCCAACTTCACTATGAGTTTTTTTTGTTTCTCAGTTTGCTGACAGACTTCAGCACTCCTGATACATAGCTTCTTGTAGGAGTCAGCAAGTTCTTCAAATGTCACTTCCTCATCACTAGAATCATTATCAGAGTTACAAATACCAGATAATGCAGTAACTAGTTTAGCAGATTCTTCTTCAGAGTTACTTTCTGAGTCACCATCAGACCAAGTTACAGACATTCCTTTCTTTTGTTTCTTTAGAAAGGTAAGACATTCAGCTCGAATGTTCCCATATCCTTCACATCAATGGCATTGGATTCCTCTGCTTTGATTTCCCTTTTCTTCAGGCTTAGTTCTTCTGCTGGAGTCATAGGATCTGCTAATGTCAGAGGAAATGTTCTTGACATTTGACCTTGACTTTGGGTCCATTCTCTTGATGAGTTTGTTGAACTTCCTTCCAAGCATAACTATAGCTTCTGAAATATTCTCTTCATCACTCTCCTTGCTTTCATCTTCAGTATTGGATACAAGGGCTATGCTCTTGTTTTTCTTGTCAACATTGTCACTGATCCCCATTTCAAATGTCTGAAGTAACCCAATGAGTTCATCAACCTTCAAGTTGCAGATATCCGGAGCTTCCTCTATAGCAGTCACTTTCATTGCAAACCTTTTAGGAAAGGATCTGAGAATCTTTCTCACCAGCTTTTCTTCTGACATCTTTTCTCCCAATGCTCCTGAGGTGTTGGCAATCTCCAAGATGTTCATGTGAAACTCATGAATGGTCTCATCTTCCATCATCCTTAGATTCTCAAATTTGGTAGTGAGCATCTGAAGTCTTGACATTTTTACTTTGGATGTACCCTCATGGGTGGTTTTGAGAGTGTCCCAAACATCCTTGGCCAATTCACATTGATGTACTAGTCTGAATATGTTTCTATCAATTCCATTGAACAATGCATTCAATGCTTTAGAGTTACCCAGGGCTAACTCATCTTCTTCTTTGCTCCATTCTTCCTCAGGTTTCAGACTAGTCGTCCCATCTTTCCCAGTTATGGTGGGATGGTTCCATCCTTTGTCAGCAGCTCTCCAAGCCTTTTTGTCCAGTGACTTCAAGAAGGCAATCATACGAGGTTTCCAGTAGTCATAGTTTGATCCATCCAGAATAGGTGGTCTGTTCCCAAATCCTCCTTCCTTGTCCATAGCGCCAGAAAATAATATCCCTAGATCTCACCCAGAAAGACAGGCAGGGTGCCTGCTCTGATGCCAATTGAAATTCTGGCAACAGATACTTAATGTCACAATGAATGTTATGACACCGTATTTGACAAATTGTACACACACCAAACAGTAATTTAAAAGACAGTAAAGAACACAATCAATTGTTAACTCAGTTCAGTGTATAATAACACCTACTATGGGGGCTACCAAGCCAGGGAGGAAATTCACTATAAGAGGTATTAATTTAGGAATAAACCAACCAGTTTATCTCCTTCACTAAAGACCTACCCAATGTAACTTCAATCTAAGTCCTACTTAAACCTGAGTTCCTACTCACTCCCCCTCAATCACAGCAGTGATACTAATTTACTGATTAATAAGATTATGAAGACATTCTTCACTACACACGCTTGATTTTGCTTCAAAGCTTTAATCAAGAGACACAACACTCGTGCTTCAAAGCTTTGAGTGATAAATAACCCTTACAACCAAATCCTACTCCAAGTCACTTATAAAGAGATAATTGCTTGGCTCACAGTAGTTACTAAAACTATCACAACTATACAATGCCTTATTGATCTTCTAAAAAGTGTTCCTCACCATTAGACTTCGTGAGAAATATATAAGCAGTCTTTTCTTCATTTTAGGGCTTCCATAAAAATAGCTAGGGTTAACCAAAGTTAACCTAAAGACTTGGTCTTGGACTTTCATCATAACATATTAGGGTTAAGCAAGGTTAACCTAATATCCACGTCAATATACTTCAACTCAGAATAGCACACCAAATTCCTGAAAAATCTCTGGAACAATAAATCTGTACAACAACTTGATCAGTACAGGATGTCTTAACACTGGTTATGACATTATGTATCTTGCTCACTGATTTTGGTAGAATTCAGTATATATGATCATAGCTTAATCATCATGATATTCACTCATACCGAGTTGTTCCTGTAGAGCATTCCTTCTGTAGAATTTTGACTTTATCCAAGAATGTTATGACATCAGTCATGACATTCACAAATCTGGTTTTACCAAAAAATAATTCCAACAAGCAAACACTTACAAACTCCCCCTTTGGCAATTTTTTTGCTAAAACCCTTAAACAATCAGAGATTAGAATGCAGCAGAATTTTTAACAACAGCTAATCTGACTACCAATATCCAATTCTACCAAAATTACCACACAATTACTTCTCCCCCTTTTTAGCCATAAAGAGGCCAAAAAAATAGTATTTCAAGTTATACAGTCATCCAAAGGAAATAAAAAAAAAACAGAAACAGAGATAAGGGATCAAATAGCAGCAGCAAGTTCCAGCATCAATCTTTAGGTACTGTCATCCCCTGAGGAAGCACTATTTTCAGCATCATCTTCTGGTGAGCTTCTTGCAGAACCAACATGTTGTTCTTCATCAGCATCCTCTCCCCTTATTTGTTCTTCATTCTCCTCCTGTTCTAGACTAGTAATCAGCTCTTCAAGAGTCCTTTTTCTTGCCTCAAGCTCTTTGCAGGTTTCTTTGAGAACAACTATAACATCAGCTTTCTTGGAATGAGCTTTGGCATTTGATGTCTCAGCAGATGTCATAACAATGTCAGGGACATGTGTTCCCTGAAACAACTTATAGTGAAAACCAAGTGCAGGGGCTCTTTTGCACACAGAGTCCTTTTCAACCAGAATATCAGGATACTGGTCAATAATTATGCCACACAGGAGAGAGGGAAAAGCAATGGGTCCTTTAATAGCACAGCTCTCAGCATGTCTCGTTGTTTGATCAAAGATGTAGTTGCCATAATCAAAGTTTGTTCTGGTTCCAACATCATAGATAAATCTTCCCAAAACAGTGGAGATGGTGGATTTGTGGTTGGTGGGAACCCAGTTAGCTGCACCAATTTTGTGCAGTATGGCAAACTTCACACTCAGCTTGCTTGCAGTTAGCTTCCCTTTCAAGGGCCAGTGCTTGACTTGTTTGGTAGTGATGGTTTGACAAACCTGGTTGTCGGTAATGTCAAGCCTAGGTTGAGCATCATCAGGCCTCCCTAGGTATTTGTTTATCACAGTAGGAGAGAAATTTACCTTCCTTCCTCTCACATACACACTCTTAAAATCAGCTGACTTTCCATCAGCACAGTCACCAGATAAATTTACTATGAATTCTTTGACAAGAATCTCATAGCAGTTGGAAAACTTGACCACTGTTTTCATCAGGCCAGCAGCCTTGATGAGATCCATGACTTCCATACACTCAATAACACTTCTGTTTAGCTCTCTCTCTAAGGCAATCCTTTTCAGAAACACATACTTCCACATGCTTGCATTTTCTGGATGGTGAAAGGAGATGTTGTCAATGGCAACTTCAGGAACCTTAGGCAGTTTGCTGGAAGAGGGTTTCTTCCTGAGAGGAATGTCTGGAACATTTCTCTCAACATCAAAATCAAAGTCTGATTCCTCATCAGATTCAGAGGGTTCAGGAGCCTTTCTTTTCTTGGCCATAGTTTGTCTCAAGGATTTTGAGAGACTACCAACAGATACTCTAGCTTTTACCTTACCCTTCCCTTTCGAAGTTCCAGCTTTTTGATCCTTCTTAGCTTCTTCTCTAGCCTTGTTCTCAGGCCTAGCTTTCTCATGAACAACTTCAGTAGCCTTTTCTTTGGAGGGGCTTTGGGCAGCACTCTGCTTTTCTTTTCTACTCATCATCCTTCTAGCTATGCTAGGGTTGATATTAGCAATTAAATCATTGTCAGAAAATTCTTCATCAACATCAATGACAGGAGGTTCAACAGCCTGGTCAGTAGGGGTCTGGTGATCATCAGGTTTCTCTGGAGATTTCTCAATGTTGACATCAGGTGTCTCAACATCCTGAGTGACATTGGGATCACTTTCTACATTAGGGCTAGTAGTTTCTTGGTTCAATGGTACAGATATACCAGGAACAGAGTGATTCTCATTAAGAATCCTAGTGACTAGTCTGGAAATAGCTTGATGCACATAAGCAGAACCTTCCCTATTAGCTATCTTTGGAGGAACAAAGGATGATGGTTGAGAAGATTTACCAGAGGGAGAAGCTTGTGATCTTATTGCATGTCTGGTTCACAGCTTCTTGACCTTAGTAGGATCAGCTGCCATTTCACGAAGTGGAGTTACCTCAAGAACATCAGCTTCCATGGAGTTTACGATTGCCCTAGGTTCGGTGTCAGTAGGAGATGAAGATGCAGTTGCCTTTGATGAAGATGATGACACAGATTGTTGAGACATCTTGAGAGATTGAGAAAACAAGTGACAGCGTGTGTGAAATCTTCTTTTGAGGGAATGGAGAGTGATGTAGCAAAATGAGAGGAGGGATATATAAATATGTCTATTCCTCTTCTTAAATTTTTGGAAAGAAAGAGGGAAACAAATGATTAGCCCAATCAGAACAGACTTGATTAACATATATCTTTCAACCCTTGTATTAAGTAAAATTAATTGCTACATCTCTTCATATTGGCAAATACCTAGCTTGCCCCTTAAATTCTCAAACTGACTAGCATCAAGTGTCTTGGTAAAAATGTCATCCAGTTGTAGTTCAGTGGCAACATGTTCCAGTTTAATCACCTTCTCCTCCACAAGATCTCTGATGAAGTGATGTCTAATGTCAATATGCTTAGTCCTGCTGTGCTGTATAGGATTCTTGGATATGTTAATAGTACTCAAATTGTAACAGTACAATGTCATGACATCTTGTGTGACATTATACTCAGTCAGCATCTATTTCATCCAGATCATTTGAGAACAGCTGCTACCAGCTGCTATGTATTCAGCTTCAACAGTAGATAGATACACACAATTTTGTTTCTTACTGAACCAAGAGACAAGATTATTTCCCAAAAAGAAGCATCCTCCAGAGGTGCTCTTTCTATCATCAACACTACCAGCCCAATCAGCATCACAATAACTAGACAGAATTGGTTCAGATCCATGAGAGTACAGCATGCCATAATTGTAAGTTCCACTCACATACTTCATAATTATTTTCACCTGGTTGATGTGACTTACTTTGGGTTCAGCCTGGTATCTTGCACATACTCCAACTGCAAAGGCAATGTCAGGTCTGCTGGCTGTTAAGTATAGAAGACTTCCTATCATGCTTCTGTACAAGATTTAGTCCACATTTGCCCCACTTGTGTCTTTGGACAACTTTAAATGAGTAGGTGCAGGAGTCCTTTTATGACTGGCATTCTCCATCCCAAACTTCTTGACAATATTCTTTGCATACTTTCTTTGAGACAGAAAAATTGAGTCTTCCATCTGTGTGACTTGTAGTCCAAGAAAGTAGGTCAATTCTCCCATGAGGCTCATTTCAAATTCATCTTGCATCTGGTTAGCAAAATGTTTAACCATTTTATCTGACATTCCTCCAAACACTATGTCATCAACATAAATTTGAGCTACCATTATCTTTCCTCCTTCATTCTTGACAAAAAGAGTTTTATCCAAACCTCCTTTCCTGTATCCTTTGTCAGTGAGGAACTTTGTCAATCTTTCATACCAAGCTCTAGGAGCTTGTTTCATACCATATAATGCTTTCCTCAATTTGTAGACATGATCAGGACAGTTTGGATCCACAAATCCTTTAGGCTGTTCCACATACACTTCCTCATTTAAGTACCCATTTAGGAAGGCACTCTTCACATCCATCTGAATCAGCTTGAACTTAAGGAGACAAGCAACTCCCAAGAGAAGTCTGATTAATTCCAGTATGGCTACAGGAGCAAAAGTCTCATCAAAATCAACCCCTTCAACTTGAGTGTATCCTTGAGCAACAAGCCTTACCTTATTCCTGGTGACAACTCCTTCAGCATCTGACTTGTTCTTGTAGATCCACTTTGTACCAATGATGTTTGTTCCTTCTGGTCTAGGAACTAACTCCCATACTTCATGTTGCTTGAATTGGTTCAATTCATCTTGCATTGCTCCAATCCAGTATTCATCAGTCAAAGCCTCTTTAACATTTTTTGGTTCAATCTTAGACACAAAACAAGAGTTTGTGATGATTTCTCTAGATCTTGTAGTGACTCCACTGTTAGGATCTCCTATGATGAGTTCCTTAGGATGATCTTTCTGAATTCTGATGGAAGGATCTTTGTTAGCTTCCTTTGAATCAGACTCTGATGGAGTAGGATTAGGCACATCATCCTTTTTAGACACTTGTGTTGAAGTCTCAAAGAATGTCTCAACATCATATGGGACATTTGTTTCCTCATGGTGATCATCAATTATGACATTTATAGACTCCATCATAACTTTGGTCCTGGAATTGAACACCCTATATGCTCTACTGTTGGTAGAGTATCCTAGGAATATTCCTTCATCACTTTTAGGATCCATCTTTCTCCTTTGTTCACGATCTGTCAGAATATAGCATTTTCTTCCAAAGACACGGAAGTACTTCACTGTAGGCTTTCTTCCTTTCCATAGTTCATAAAGGGTGGATGATGTTCCTTTTCTCAAGGTGACCCTTTTGTGGACATAACAGGCTGTATTCATAGCTTCAGCCCAAAAATGAATAGGAAGCTTCTTGGCATGTATCATTGCTCTGGCAGATTCCTGTATAGTCCTGTTTTTCCTTTCCACAACTCCATTTTGTTGAGGAGTTATACGTGAAGAGAACTCATGATTGATTCCTTCTGAGGAACAGAACTCATCAAACTTACTATTTTCAAATTCCTTACCATGATCACTTCTGATTCTGACAATGCATCCTTCTTTTTCTCTTTGAATTCTTTTGCACAATTCTTTAAAAACATCAAATACATCAGACTTTTCCCTAATGAAGTTTATCCAGGTGAATCTGGAAAAATCATCCACAACAACATATGCATATCTCTTTCCACCAAGACTTTCCACCTGCATGGGACCCATCAGATCCATGTGTGGAAGTTCTAGCGCCTTAGAGGTGGTCAGATGTCTTGTCTTTGGATGTGACATTCTAGTTTGCTTTCCAACTTGACATTCACCACAGACTCTCCCTTCATCAATCTGAAGCCTTGGAATCCCTCTGACAGCCTCCATGGATATGATCTTTTTCATCCCTCTAAGATGTAAATGACCAAGTTTTTGGTGCCACAGTTTCACTTCCTTTTCTTATTTGGCTATAGAGCACACAGAAGAGTAGTTAGTGTTCTCAGACTCCCATAAGTAACATTTGTCTTTTGATCTGACTCCTTTCATTACAACTTCTTGTTTATCATTAGTTACAAGACATTCAGACTTGGTGAAGTTGACCTTGAATCGTAGATCACATAGTTGATTGATACTTATGAGATTAGCAATCAAACCATTTACCAGTAACACTTCATTTAGGTTTGGAACTCCAGGGAAGTCCAAGTTTCCAACTCCTTTGATTTCTCCTCTAGCACCATCTCGAAAAGTGACATAACTAGTAGTATGAGGTTTGACATCATTCAGTAGATTCTTGATTCCAGTCATGTGTTTAGAGCATCCACTGTCAAAGTATCAGTCTTCCTTGGCAGAAACTCTAAGGGAGGCATGAGGTATCAGGGCTGCCGTCTTTTTCTTCCACAGTTGAGTAAATGGTGGCTTGTTAGTCTTAGGTTTGACATATGGGGTCTGATTAGGATATCCATATAATCTGAAGCAGAATGGATTTATGTGACCAAACGTCCCACAATAATGACATCTCTATCTTTGATACTTTTTCTTCATATTTTTCTGTTCTTGATGTTGAGTCCTATGTTGTGACATCTGCTTTGACATTTGTTTATCAGGCCTGGTCTTCTTCTTGTCAACCGCAAATTTCTTGCAGCCACAAATCCTAGACCAGACATGTTTCCTGCAGTTTGTCCAGCCTGAAGGATTTCTTCCAACTTGTCAGTTCCATTTGTTAACATCTTGACAGACTTAGTCATCTGATTAAGTTTGGAGTTCAACATTAGAACTTCACCTTCAAGATGACTTGTAGTAGCATTGTCTGCCTTCTTCTCGGCCTCCAACTTCACTATGAGTTTTTTTTGTTTCTCAGTTTGCTGACAGACTTCAGCACTCCTGATACATAGCTTCTTGTAGGAGTCAGCAAGTTCTTCAAATGTCACTTCCTCATCACTAGAATCATTATCAGAGTTACAAATACCAGATAATGCAGTAACTAGTTTAGCAGATTCTTCTTCAGAGTTACTTTCTGAGTCACCATCAGACCAAGTTACAGACATTCCTTTCTTTTGTTTCTTTAGAAAGGTAAGACATTCAGCTCGAATGTTCCCATATCCTTCACATCAATGGCATTGGATTCCTCTGCTTTGATTTCCCTTTTCTTCAGGCTTAGTTCTTCTGCTGGAGTCATAGGATCTGCTAATGTCAGAGGAAATGTTCTTGACATTTGATCTTGACTTTGGGTCCATTCTCTTGATGAGTTTGTTGAACTTCCTTCCAAGCATAACTATAGCTTCTGAAATATTCTCTTCATCACTCTCCTTGCTTTCATCTTCAGTATTGGATACAAGGGCTATGCTCTTGTTTTTCTTGTCAACATTGTCACTGATCCCCATTTCAAATGTCTGAAGTAACCCAATGAGTTCATCAACCTTCAAGTTGCAGATATCCGGAGCTTCCTCTATAGCAGTCACTTTCATTGCAAACCTTTTAGGAAAGGATTTGAGAATCTTTCTCACCAGCTTTTCTTCTGACATCTTTTCTCCCAATGCTCCTGAGGTGTTGGCAATCTCCAAGATGTTCATGTGAAACTCATGAATGGTCTCATCTTCCATCATCCTTAGATTCTCAAATTTGGTAGTGAGCATCTGAAGTCTTGACATTTTTACTTTGGATGTACCCTCATGGGTGGTTTTGAGAGTGTCCCAAACATCCTTGGCCAATTCACATTGATGTACTAGTCTGAATATGTTTCTATCAATTCCATTGAACAATGCATTCAATGCTTTAGAGTTACCCAGGGCTAACTCATCTTCTTCTTTGCTCCATTCTTCCTTAGGTTTCAGACTAGTCGTCCCATCTCTCCCAGTTATGGTGGGATGGTTCCATCCTTTGTCAGCAGCTCTCCAAGCCTTTTTGTCCAGTGACTTCAAGAAGGCAATCATACGAGGTTTCCAGTAGTCATAGTTTGATCCATCCAGAATAGGTGGTCTGTTCCCAAATCCTCCTTCCTTGTCCATAGCGCCAGAAAATAATATCCCTAGATCTCACCCAGAAAGACAGGCAGGGTGCCTGCTCTGATGCCAATTGAAATTCTGGCAACAGATACTTAATGTCACAGTGAATGTTATGACACCGTATTTGACAAATTGTACACACACCAAACAGTAATTTAAAAGACAGTAAAGAACACAATCAATTGTTAACTCAGTTCAGTGTATAATAACACCTACTATGGGGGCTACCAAGCCAGGGAGGAAATTCACTATAAGAGGTATTAATTTAGGAATAAACCAACCAGTTTATCTCCTTCACTTAAGACCTACCCAATGTAACTTCAATCTAAGTCCTACTTAAACCTGAGTTCCTACTCACTCCCCCTCAATCACAGCAGTGATACTAATTTACTGATTAATAAGATTATGAAGACATTCTTCACTACACACACTTGATTTTGCTTCAAAGCTTTAATCAAGAGACACAACACTCGTGCTTCAAAGCTTTGAGTGATAAATAACCCTTACAACCAAATCCTACTCCAAGTCACTTATAAAGAGATAATTGCTTGGCTCACAGTAGTTACTAAAACTATCACAACTATACAATGCCTTATTGATCTTCTAAAAAGTGTTCCTCACCATTAGACTTCGTGAGAAATATATAAGCAGTCTTTTCTTCATTTTAGGGCTTCCATAAAAATAGCTAGGGTTAACCAAAGTTAACCTAAAGACTTGGTCTTGGACTTTCATCATAACATATTAGGGTTAAGCAAGGTTAACCTAATATCCACGTCAATATACTTCAACTCAGAATAGCACACCAAATTCCTGAAAAATCTCTGGAACAATAAATCTGTACAACAACTTGATCAGTACAGGATGTCTTAACATTGGTTATGACATTATGTATCTTGCTCACTGATTTTGGTAGAATTCAGTATATATGATCATAGCTTAATCATCATGATATTCACTCATACCGAGTTGTTCCTGTAGAGCATTCCTTCTGCAGAATTTTGACTTTATCCAAGAATGTTATGACATCAGTCATGACATTCACAAATCTGGTTTTACCAAAAAATAATTCCAACAAGCAAACACTTACAAACTCCCCCTTTGGCAATTTTTTTGCTAAAACCCTTAAACAATCAGAGATTAGAATGCAGCAGAATTTTTAACAACAGCTAATCTGACTACCAATATCCAATTCTACCAAAATTACCACACAATTACTTCTCCCCCTTTTTAGCCATAAAGAGGCCAAAAAATTAGTATTTCAAGTTATACAGTCATCCAAAGGAAATAAAAAAAAAACAGAAACAGAGATAAGGGATCAAATAGCAGCAGCAAGTTCCAGCATCAATCTTTAGGTACTGTCATCCCCTGAGGAAGCACTATTTTCAGCATCATCTTCTGGTGAGCTTCTTGCAGAACCAACATGTTGTTCTTCATCAGCATCCTCTCCCCTTATTTGTTCTTCATTCTCCTCCTGTTCTAGACTAGTAATCAACTCTTCAAGAGTCCTTTTTCTTGCCTCAAGCTCTTTGCAGGTTTCTTTGAGAACAACTATAACATCAGCTTTCTTGGAATGAGCTTTGGCATTTGATGTCTCAGCAGATGTCATAACAATGTCAGGGACATGTGTTCCCTGAAACAACTTATAGTGAAAACCAAGTGCAGGGGCTCTTTTGCACACAGAGTCCTTTTCAACCAGAATATCAGGATACTGGTCAATAATTATGCCACACAGGAGAGAGGGAAAAGCAATGGGTCCTTTAATAGCACAACTCTCAGCATGTCTCGTTGTTTGATCAAAGATGTAGTTGCCATAATCAAAGTTTGTTCTGGTTCCAACAGCATAGATAAATCTTCCCAAAACAGTGGAGATGGTGGATTTGTGGTTGGTGGGAACCCAGTTAGCTGCACCAATTTTGTGCAGTATGGCAAACTTCACACTCAACTTGCTTGCAGTTAGCTTCCCTTTCAAGGGCCAGTGCTTGACTTGTTTGGTAGTGATGGTTTGACAAACCTGGTTGTCGGTAATGTCAAGCCTAGGTTGAGCATCATCAGGCCTCCCTAGGTATTTGTTTATCACAGTAGGAGAGAAATTTACCTTCCTTCCTCTCACATACACACTCTTAAAATCAGCTGACTTTCCATCAGCACAGTCACCAGATAAATTTACTATGAATTCTTTGACAAGAATCTCATAGCAGTTGGAAAACTTGACCACTGTTTTCATCAGGCCAGCAGCCTTGATGAGATCCATGACTTCCATACACTCAATAACACTTCTGTTTAGCTCTCTCTCTAAGGCAATCCTTTTCAGAAACACATACTTCCACATGCTTGCATTTTCTGGATGGTGAAAGGAGATGTTGTCAATGGCAACTTCAGGAACCTTAGGCAGTTTGCTGGAAGAGGGTTTCTTCCTGAGAGGAATGTCTGGAACATTTCTCTCAACATCAAAATCAAAGTCTGATTCCTCATCAGATTCAGAGGGTTCAGGAGCCTTTCTTTTCTTGGCCATAGTTTGTCTCAAGGATTTTGAGAGACTACCAACAGATACTCTAGCTTTTACCTTACCCTTCCCTTTCGAAGTTCCAACTTTTTGATCCTTCTTAGCTTCTTCTCTAGCCTTGTTCTCAGGCCTAGCTTTCTCATGAACAACTTCAGTAGCCTTTTCTTTGGAGGGGCTTTGGGCAGCACTCTGCTTTTCTTTTCTACTCATCATCCTTCTAGCTATGCTAGGGTTGATATTAGCAATTAAATCATTGTCAGAAAATTCTTCATCAACATCAATGACAGGAGGTTCAACAGCCTGGTCAGTAGGGGTCTGGTGATCATCAGGTTTCTCTGGAGATTTCTCAATGTTGACATCAGGTGTCTCAACATCCTGAGTGACATTGGGATCACTTTCTACATTAGGGCTAGTAGTTTCTTGGTTCAATGGTACAGATATACCAGGAACAGAGTGATTCTCATTAAGAATCCTAGTGACTAGTCTGGAAATAGCTTGATGCACATAAGCAGAACCTTCCCTATTAGCTATCTTTGGAGGAACAAAGGATGATGGTTGAGAAGATTTACCAGAGGGAGAAGCTTGTGATCTTATTGCATGTCTGGTTCACAGCTTCTTGACCTTAGTAGGATCAGCTGCCATTTCACGAATTGGAGTTACCTCAAGAACATCAGCTTCCATGGAGTTTACGATTGCCCTAGGTTCGGTGTCAGTAGGAGATGAAGATGCAGTTGCCTTTGATGAAGATGATGACACAGATTGTTGAGACATCTTGAGAGATTGAGAAAACAAGTGACAGCGTGTGTGAAATCTTCTTTTGAGGGAATGGAGAGTGATGTAGCAAAATGAGAGGAGGGATATATAAATATGTCTATTCCTCTTCTTAAATTTTTGGAAAGAAAGAGGGAAACAAATGATTAGCCCAATCAGAACAGACTTGATTAACATATATCTTTCAACCCTTGTATTAAGTAAAATTAATTGCTACATCTCTTCATATTGGCAAATACCTAGCTTGCCCCTTAAATTCTCAAACTGACTAGCATCAAGTGTCTTGGTAAAAATGTCATCCAGTTGTAGTTCAGTGGCAACATGTTCCAGTTTAATCACCTTCTCCTCCACAAGATCTCTGATGAAGTGATGTCTAATGTCAATATGCTTAGTCCTGCTGTGCTGTATAGGATTCTTGGATATGTTAATAGTACTCAAATTGTAACAGTACAATGTCATGACATCTTGTGTGACATTATACTCAGTCAGCATCTATTTCATCCAGATCATTTGAGAACAGCTGCTACCAGCTGCTATGTATTCAGCTTCAACAGTAGATAGATACACACAATTTTGTTTCTTACTGAACCAAGAGACAAGATTATTTCCCAAAAAGAAGCATCCTCCAGAGGTGCTCTTTCTATCATCAACACTACCAGCCCAATCAGCATCACAATAACTAGACAGAATTGGTTCACATCCATGAGAGTACAGCATGCCATAATTGTAAGTTCCACTCACATACTTCATAATTCTTTTCACCTGGTTGATGTGACTTACTTTGGGTTCAGCCTGGTATCTTGCACATACTCCAACTGCAAAGGCAATGTCAGGTCTGCTGGCTGTTAAGTATAGAAGACTTCCTATCATGCTTCTGTACAAGATTTAGTCCACATTTGCCCCACTTGTGTCTTTGGACAACTTTAAATGAGTAGGTGCAGGAGTCCTTTTATGACTGGCATTCTCCATCCCAAACTTCTTGACAATATTCTTTGCATACTTTCTTTGAGACAGAAAAATTGAGTCTTCCATCTGTGTGACTTGTAGTCCAAGAAAGTAGGTCAATTCTCCCATGAGGCTCATTTCAAATTCATCTTGCATCTGGTTAGCAAAATGTTTAACCATTTTATCTGACATTCCTCCAAACACTATGTCATCAACATAAATTTGAGCTACCATTATCTTTCCTCCTTCATTCTTGACAAAAAGAGTTTTATCCAAACCTCCTTTCCTGTATCCTTTGTCAGTGAGGAACTTTGTCAATCTTTCATACCAAGCTCTAGGAGCTTGTTTCATACCATATAATGCTTTCCTCAATTTGTAGACATGATCAGGACAGTTTGGATCCACAAATCCTTTAGGCTGTTCCACATACACTTCCTCATTTAAGTACCCATTTAGGAAGGCACTCTTCACATCCATCTGAATCAGCTTGAACTTAAGGAGACAAGCAACTCCCAAGAGAAGTCTGATTAATTCCAGTATGGCTACAGGAGCAAAAGTCTCATCAAAATCAACCCCTTCAACTTGAGTGTATCCTTGAGCAACAAGCCTTACCTTATTCCTGGTGACAACTCCTTCAGCATCTGACTTGTTCTTGTAGATCCACTTTGTACCAATGATGTTTGTTCCTTCTGGTCTAGGAACTAACTCCCATACTTCATGTTGCTTGAATTGGTTCAATTCATCTTGCATTGCTCCAATCCAGTATTCATCAGTCAAAGCCTCTTTAACATTTTTTGGTTCAATCTTAGACACAAAACAAGAGTTTGTGATGATTTCTCTAGATCTTGTAGTGACTCCACTGTTAGGATCTCCTATGATGAGTTCCTTAGGATGATCTTTCTGAATTCTGATGGAAGGATCTTTGTTAGCTTCCTTTGAATCAGACTCTGATGGAGTAGGATTAGGCACATCATCCTTTTTAGACACTTGTGTTGAAGTCTCAAAGAATGTCTCAACATCATATGGGACATTTGTTTCCTCATGGTGATCATCAATTATGACATTTATAGACTCCATCATAACTTTGGTCCTGGAATTGAACACCCTATATGCTCTACTGTTGGTAGAGTATCCTAGGAATATTCCTTCATCACTTTTAGGATCCATCTTTCTCCTTTGTTCACGATCTGTCAGAATATAGCATTTTCTTCCAAAGACATGGAAGTACTTCACTGTAGGCTTTCTTCCTTTCCATAGTTCATAAAGGGTGGATGATGTTCCTTTTCTCAAGGTGACCCTTTTGTGGACATAACAGGCTATATTCATAGCTTCAGCCCAAAAATGAATAGGAAGCTTCTTGGCATGTATCATTGCTCTGGCAGATTCCTGTATAGTCCTGTTTTTCCTTTCCACAACTCCATTTTGTTGAGGAGTTATACGTGAAGAGAACTCATGATTGATTCCTTCTGAGGAACATAACTCATCAAACTTACTATTTTCAAATTCCTTACCATGATCACTTCTGATTCTGACAATGCATCCTTCTTTTTCTCTTTGAATTCTTTTGCACAATTCTTTAAAAACATCAAATACATCAGACTTTTCCCTAATGAAGTTTATCCAGGTGAATCTGGAAAAATCATCCACAACAACATAGGCATATCTTTTTCCACCAAGACTTTCCACCTGCATGGGACCCATCAGATCCATGTGTGGAAGTTCTAGCGCCTTAGAGGTGGTCAGATGTCTTGTCTTTGGATGTGACATTCTAGTTTGCTTTCCAACCTGACATTCACCACAGACTCTCCCTTCATCAATATGAAGCCTTGGAATCCCTCTGACAGCCTCCATGGATATGATCTTTTTCATCCCTCTAAGACGTAAATGACCAAGTTTTTGGTGCCACAGTTTCACTTCCTTTTCTTCTTTGGCTATAGAGCACACAGAAGAGTAGTTAGTGTTCTCAGACTCCCATAAGTAACAGTTGTCTTTTGATCTGACTCCTTTCATTACAACTTCTTGTTTATCATTAGTTACAAGACATTCAGACTTGGTGAAGTTGACCTTGAATCGTAGATCACATAGTTGATTGATACTTATGAGATTAGCAGTCAAACCATTTACCAGTAACACTTCATTTAGGTTTGGAACTCCAGGGCAGTCCAAGTTTCCAACTACTTTGATTTCTCCTCTAGCACCATCTCTAAAAGTGACATAACTAGTAGTATGGGGTTTGACATCATTCAGCAGATTCTTGATTCCAGTCATGTGTTTAGAGCATCCACTGTCAAAGTACCAGTCTTCCTTGGCAGAAACTCTAAGGGAGGCGTGAGGTATCAGGGCTGCAGTCTTTTTCTTCCACAGTTGAGTAAATGGTGGCTTGTTAGTCTTAGGTTTGACATATGGGGTCTTATTAGGATATCCATATAATCTGAAGCAGAATGGCTTTATGTGACCAAACCTCCCACAATAATGACATCTCCATCTTTGATACTTTTTCTTCATATTTTTCTGTTCTTGAAGTTGAGTCCTATGTTGTGACATCTGCTTTGACATTTGTTTATCAGGCCTGGTCTTCTTCTTGTCAACAACAGATTTCTTTGCAGCCACAAATCCTAGACCAGACATGTTTCCTCCAATTTGTCCAGCCTGAAGGATTTCTTCCAACTTGTCAGTTCCATTTGTTAACATCTTGACAGACTTAGTCATCTGATTAAGTTTGGAGTTCAACATTAGAACTTCACCTTCAAGATGACTTATAGTAGCATTGTCTGCCTTCTTCTCAGCCTCCAACTTCACTATGAGTTTTTTTTGTTTCTCATTTTGCTGACAGACCTCAGCACTCCTGATACATAGCTTCTTTTAGGAGTCAGGAAGTTCTTCAAATGTCACTTCCTCATCACTAGAATCATTATCAGAGTTACAAATACCAGATAATGCAGTAACTAGTTTAGCAGATTCTTCTTCAGAGTTACTTTCTGAGTCACCATCAAACCAAGTTACAGACATTCCTTTCTTTTGTTTCTTTAGAAAGGTAGGACATTCAGCTCGAATGTTCCCATATCCTTCACATCCATGGCATTGAATTTCTCTGCTTTGATTTCCCTTTTCTTCAGGCTTAGTTCTTCTGCTGGAGTCATAGGATCTGCTAATGTCATAGGAAATGTTCTTGACATTTGACCTTGACTTTGGGTCCATTCTCTTGATGAGTTTGTTGAACTGCCTTCCAAGCATAGCTATAGCTTCTGAAATATTCTCTTCATCACTCTCCTTGCTTTCATCTTCAGTATTGGATACAAGGGCTATGCTCTTGTTTTTCTTGTTAACATTGTCACTGATCCCCATTTCAAATGTCTGAAGTGACCCAATGAGTTCATCAACCTTCAAGTTGCAGATATCCTGAGCTTCCTCTATAGCAGTCACTTTCATTGCAAACCTTTTAGGCAAGAATCTGAGAATCTTTCTCACCAGCTTTTCTTCTGACATCTTTTCTCCCAATGCTCCTGAGGTGTTGGCAATCTCCAAGATGTTCATGTGAAACTCATGAATGGTCTCATCTTCCATCATCCTTATATTCTCAAATTTGGTAGTGAGCATCTGAAGTCTTGACATTTTTACTTTAGATGTACCCTCATGGGTGGTTTTGAGAGTGTCCCAAACATCCTTGGCCAGTTCACATTGATGTACTAGTCTGAATATGTTTCTATTAATTCCATTGAACAATGCATTCAATGCTTTAGAGTTACCCAGGGCTAACTCATCTTCTTCTTTGCTCCATTCTTCCTCAGGTTTCAGACTAGTCATCCCATCTTTCCCATTTATGGTGGGATGGTTCCATCCTTTGTCAGCAGCTCTCCAAGCCTTTTTGTCCAGTGACTTCAAGAAGGCAATCATACGAGGTTTCCAGTAGTCATAGTTTGATCCATCCAGAATAGGTGGTCTGTTCCCAAATCCTCCTTCCTTGTCCATAGCGCCAGAAAATAATATCCATAGATCTCACCCAGAAAGACAGGCAGGGTGCCTGCTCTGATGCCAATTGAAATTCTGGCAACAGATACTTAATGTCACAGTGAATGTTATGACACCGTATCTGACAAATTGTACACACACCAAACAGTAATTTAAAAGACAGTAAAGAACACAATCAATTGTTAACCCAGTTCAGTGTATAACAACACCTACTCTGAGGGCTACCAAGCCAGGGAGGAAATTCACTATAAGAGGTATTAATTTAGGAATAAACCAACCAGTTTATCTCCTTCACTTAAGACCTACCCAATGTAACTTCAATCTAAGTCCTACTTAAACCTGAGTTCCTACTCACTCCCCCTCAATCACAGCAGTGATACTAATTTACTGATTAATAAGATTATGAAGACATTCTTCACTACACACGCTTGATTTTGCTTCAAAGCTTTAATCAAGAGACACAACCCTCATGCTTCAAAGCTTTGAGTGATAAATAACCCTTACAACCAAATCCTACTCCAAGTCACTTATCAAGAGATAATTGCTTGGCTCACAGTAGTTACTAAAACTATCACAACTATACAATGCCTTATTGATCTTCTAAAAAGTGTTCCTCACCATTAGACTTCGTGAGAAATATATAAGCAGTCTTTTCTTCATTTTAGGGCTTCCATAAAAATAGCTAGGGTTAACCAAAGTTAACCTAAAGACTTGGTCTTGGACTTTCATCATAACATATTAGGGTTAAGCAAGGTTAACCTAATATCCACGTCAATATACTTCAACTCAGAATAGCACACCAGATTCCTGAAAAATCTCTAGAACAATAAATCTGTACAGCAACTTGATCAGTACAGGATGTCTTAACATTGGTTATGATATTATGTATCTTGCTCACTGATTTTGGTAGAATTCAGTATATATGATCATAGATTAATCATCATGATATTCACTCATACTGAGTTGTTCCTGTAGAGCATTCCTTCTGCAGAATTTTGAATTTATCCCAGAATGTTATGACATCAGTCATGACATTCGCAAATCTGGTTTTACCAAAAAATAATGCCAACAAGCAAACACTTACAGTTTGTATTTAAAACTCGTAGCGATAGAATCTCTACTTCAATAGGGAGTACTGCCTCTATGCCATATAATAGAGAGAAATGAGTTGCCTTAGTTGAGGTACATACGGAAGTACGGTAGCCATGTAGAGCGAAGGGGAGCATTTCATGCAAATCTTTTTATGTCTTCACCATTTTTTGAATGATTTTCTTGATATTCTTATTAGCAGCTTCAACGGCCCCATTCATCTTGGGTCGATATGGTGAAAAATTATGATGCTCAATTTTGAAGTCATCACATAACTCCTTCATCATTTTGTTGTTCAAGTTGGACCCATTGTCTGTAATAATTCTGCTAGGAACCCCGTATCTGCATATAAGATTCTGCTTGATGAATTGAGTAACCACCTGTCTCGTCACATTTTCATAGGACGTAACTTCCACCCATTTCGTGAAGTAATTGATGGCAACTAGTATAAGCCGGTGTCCGTTAGAGTTTTTCGGTTTGATCATTCCTATCATATCAATTCCCCACCTCGAGAATGGCCAAGGAGAACTCAGGACATTCAGAGGAGTCAGTGGCACATGCATTTTGTCGGTGTAGATTTAGCATTTGTGACATGTCTTCATATAATGGTAGCAATCAGCTTCCATTGTAAACCAATAATAACTTGCTCGCAAGATATTTCTAGCCATGGCATGTCCATTTGTATGAGTTCCAACAGTGCCTTCATGGATTTCTCTCATAAGTGTATCCGCTTCATGTTTCTCCATGCACCTGAGCAACACCATATCGTAATTTATTTTGTACAACACATCACCATTTAGAAAGAACTTTGAAGCTAACTTTTGCAGAGTTCGCTTGTCAATTGTAGAGGCACTTTCCAGATATTCTTGCTTCTAGAGATACCTCTTGATGTCATAGAACCAAGGCTTATTATCTGGTCCTTCTTCAATGGCAAGGTAATGTGCAGGTTCTTCAAAATGTTTGATTATAATGTGGTTCATGATTTGGCCAAGTTACTTTGAAAATGGATGATAAAGTTGCCAAGGCATCTGCCATCTGATTTTCTTCTCGCAGAATATGAGTGAAGGTAATCTCAGTAAATTACGTAGCTAGCTTCAAAACATGATCCCGATATGGAATCAGTTTGGGATGTTTAGTGTCCCATTCATAGTTGACTTGGTATATGACTAATGTTGAGTCTCCATACACTTCAAGATGTTTAATTCTTAGATCAATAGAAGCTTTTAGACCCAAGATACCAGCTTTGTATTCAGCGATGTTGTTGGTGCAGTCAAAACATAACCTTGCAGTATAAGGTTTGTGGAAATTATTTGGAGAAATCAACACTGCCCCAATTCCATGCCCTAGTGCGTTTAAAGCACCGTCGAACATGAGTGTCCAATGTTCCTCTGGTTCAGGTCCTTAATCGGGTCCTGGTATTTCGTAGTCTCCTATAACCATGAAGTCTTCTTCTGGAAAGTCGAACTTCATTAGTTGATTTCTGGCAACGGCTGATGAGCTAGATGGCCAGCTAGTATGCTACCTTTGATTTACTTTTGATTAATATATTGGATTTCATACTCGGATAACAACATCTGCCATCGGGAAATTCTTCCTTTAAGAGCTGGTTTTTCGAACACATACTTCAAAGGATCCATTGTTTCTATTAACCACGTGGTGTGAGTTAACATATACTACCTTAATCGTTTAGTAGCGTAATCCAAAGCACAACAAGTCTTCTCGAGAAGTGAGTACCTGATTTCGCAGTCGGTGAATTTCTTGTTGAGGTAGTAAATTGCATGCTCTTTTCTACGTTTCTCATCATGTTTTCCCAATACACATCCCATAGAACCTTCAAGCCCTATTAAGTACATGATGAGCGGTCTTCTAGGAACTGGTTGCACCAGGATTTGTGGATCTTGTAAATATTGATTTATCGTCTCGAAGGCTGTCTGAAAATCATCGTTCCACACCACTGTTTGGTCCTTTCGAAGTAACTTGAGTATAGGCTTGCATTTAGTAGTTAGGTGCGATATGAACCTTGAAATGTAATTAAATCGTCTTAAGAAACCATAAACCTCTTTTTGTTTTTGGAACCAACATTTCTTGTATGGCCTTCACCTTGTCGGGATCTACCTCAATACCATGCTGATTTACAATAAAACCCAATAACTTGCCTGACCTAACACCAAATGTACATTTTTTCGGATTCAACCTTAATTTTAACTTTCGCAGACGCTCGAATAACTTTTATAAATCTATGATGTGATCCTCCTCTGTATGAGATTTGGAAATCAAATCATCTACGTATACCTTAACTTCTTTGTGGATCATATCATGAAATAGTGTGACCATAACTCTTTGATAGGTTTCCCCTGCATTCTTTAGACCGAAAGGCATTACCTTGTAATAGAAAGTGCCCCGAGGAGTCATGAAGGTAGTCTTTTCCATATCCATGGGTGCCATTTTGATTTGATTATAACTTGATAAACCATCCATGATTGAGAATACCGAAGCTTGAGTTGTATTATCCATCAAAATATCTATGTGAGGTAACAGGAAATCATATTTGGGACTTGCTTTTTTCAGATCCTGATAATCTACACACATGCGTACTTTTCCATCCTTCTTGGCCATTGGAACAATGTTAGCTATCTAAGGTGGATAATCTACCACTGCTAAGAACCCTGCATCAAATTGTTTAAGGACTTCTTCTTGAATGTTGTTAGACATATCCGGATGAGTTCTCCTGAGCTTCTGCCTAACTAGAGAACAACCTTTCTTGAGAAGTAGTCTAAGCATCATAATATATGTATCCGACCCTTACATATCTCTATAAGACCAGGCGAATATATCCACATATTCATGTAAAAGTTTGACCAGTCTCTCTTTGATGCTTTCCTCCAAGATTGTCCCTAGCTTGATTTCTTTCGGATTTTTCTCTGTGCCGAGGTTGATGGTCTCAATAGATTCTTGGTATTGTTGTATATTATTGGTATTTTTCTCTAATTCCTTTTCCAATTCTTCAGAGAGTTCGAAATCTTCTTCACCTTCCTCTTCAACTAGGTTAATTGGTGCATCAAAATTATATCAGATAACAACAATAACATTATTGGTGGTTTTAGGCATGGATCTGCACATTTATCATGTTTTAGTGCAGCTTTAGTATGTGAATTTTGAAAATGCATATGAAGAAAAGTATTGCCATTTTAAAAAATAAGAGATAAATGCAAGAGAAAGACATGGATCTTAATTGAATGCGAAAACATAACTCTTATTATTTGAAAATAATGTTTGAAACAAATTGAGGACCCTTACAAACTACTCATATGCCTCGGGCGTGACATGGGTTCCTTAAAAACAAGAAACATTACTTTGGAAAGAAAAAGATCTCTGGAATCTTCACGGCTTTCCAATTCTCGAGTTCTTTTCCTGGAGCACACTCGCGGATGAAGTCAGATTCTCTCTTGATGTTGCTCTTGTTAGATATCATTCCCACTTATCCACCATTCTCTACTCCTTTACCGATGAAGGTTTTCTGGATGGGAGGAAATTGTGCCTTGCCTTTCAGAATAGCCTTTGAGGATTCGTAGCCCAAACCAAAATGATTTTTCTTTTTAGGCATCTCCATAAGTTTACCCCAACCTTTTGAGGTACCATCTTCTACACCTGCTTATAAATCTCTCCATGAAGTCACAATAGGTTTCTTGATTTTCTCCACCGGTAGGGTTACCATTAAAGCAACCTCTAATACTTGAAATGGTGTTACTATGCAGTCTTCATCCGCACTGATATATTTGTAGGACTCTATGTGAATTACAAAGATGTCCTCTTCATCGTCGATTATAACCAATCTTCCTTCCATGATGAACTTCAATTTTTGATGTAGAGTTGAAGTAATAGCCCCTGCTGTATGAATCCAAGGTTGTCCGAGAAAACATGTATATGGTGGCTCTATATCCATTACTTGAAAGGTAATATAAAACATATGCGAACCGATCTTGACAGTAAGATCCACTTCTCCAAACATTATACTCTGAAAACCATCGAAAGCTTTGACTATCATAGAACTTGGCCTTATAACAACACCATATAGTGTTAACTTTATCAAGCTGAATTTTGGTAACACATTGAGGGTAGAACCAGTATTGGTAATTACTCTGGATAGGTTAGTTGTACCTATCTGAATGGAAATGTGAAATGCCTTGTTGTGAGCTCTACCTTGTGGAGGCAACTCATTGTCATTAAAGCCTATATATGATCCAAATGTTAGGTTTACTATGACATTGTCAAACTGATTCACTGTAATCTCTTTTGCAACTTGAGCAGAACTTAAAATTTTCATCAAAGATCTCGATATGCTTCCAAATGGATAAGCAATGAGAGTATTGGAATTTTGGTCAGGGTTTGATGTAACTGATCCACCACCTTATAAACCATTAACATACCCAGTAGTATCATAACTCCATGGTACGACTTTGTCACTTTCGTATGGCATGGGGGATGGCCCCCTAATCACCATTGTAGTCTTTGGAATTACTGGTATTCTCAGAGTCTAGCATGGTATCATGACTGATGCTTCTGTTGACTCTCCCTAAGGAATCAAAAGAGTTTTCTTAGTAGGACTCAACCATTGGCAGGGAATTACCAATGTATTCGTACTTCCATCGATTGCAGCTACGTACTCTTTCTTAGGGTATTGTCCGAATTGAACTATCCATTGATCCACCAATTTCTGTAATGTATTCTCAAAAGCTTCATTGTGTTCTGTGATCGGTGGATCTGGAACTGACTGTTTTTTAAGCTGGTTCGCGAAATGTCGCGGAAGCAAGAGTCGCCACCGTCTTTTATTTTCTCCAACATGGAAAGGACAAAAGCACAGCAAAATTCCTTATTGAGAATGTTTCTCGGTTCGGGAGGTAGATTTATAGAAAGGGAAGGTGTTAGCACCCTTTCTATCCGTGGTTATCCACGGGCTCTTAGATACTTGCTCATTTGTGTTTTCAAAATGTTTGTTTGCTTTTCAATTGTGAGTGAGTTTGAAAAAAGTTTCGTTTAAAGTTTTAGATCGACTCTTGTATCAGTCCTCAAGAGTGTTTGAAAAGTTGTTTTTGAAAGCTTTTTGAAAAGTGTCGGTGTGAAAAGAAGTTTTTGATTTGTTTTGAATTAGAGCAAGTATCTATGAGTCATCTACCTACCCTAAGGAATTAGGCTGTGTAAATGTCCTTAAGGTAATGCCATCCCACCATTGAGAGGTAGGTAGCACCACCGTTGGAGGTGTTCGGGTCGATTCGAGTTTAGGGACAGTGTGGTCACCAGAGCAACAGTAGGACACCTTAGAAGCTACCCTTATGCCATTGATCCTTTTTAATTCCGAGGCAACCGTTTCGAGGCAACTGGATCATGTCATGGACATAAGGACTTACTAAAACGTCCTATACTCGACGACCACGTTTCGAGGGCAAGGCAACAGTGAGGCGTACCCTAAGAGTGGTGTGTGAATTTGTGTATTATTTTCATGTTATGTTTTATCTTGTACATGTATCATGGTGATCTACGCTTGTTTTTAATTTAGGCCATTCATTCTTTCATGCAAAATTTAGCAGTTAAGGGGTGCGGAAATTAAAATGCGGAAAATAAAGTCCTACGCTATTACAAGGCGCGGGTCTATACATCGCCAAATTAACAAAGACCCGTTTTTTAATAAAATGCAGAAAGTAAATAAATTTCCTAATTACTATTACAAGGCTTTGAACAATTACATAATATTTGAAACAAAAAATAAGGACAAACGCGCGAAAAGAAATTAGAGTCGAATATGCGTGGGCGTTGGACCCTTTAAAGAAATTAAATTGAAATTGAAAGTAAATTAATTATTTAATAAGAAAAGAAGTTATTTTTTTTAATGTTTTTTTGGTATTTATGAAATGAGGAAATTAAAATTAAAATTAGAAATTAAATAAAACCCCAGTTCTAAATTGTTTTTAATTATTAAAGAAAAATATTTAAGTTTTAACCTAATTTACCCTAATTAATTAATGACATATTTATTTACAAAATAATTAAGAATTAATAATAATGGTAATAAGAAAATTATTTATTAAGCAAAAAGAATAAAAATGCTAAAACCTGATTTCTACATTTTTTAGTTATTTAAGAAAAACATTAAAATTTTAACCTAAATTAACCTAAGTTGATTATTAAAATTTATTTACAAAAATACTAATGAATTAAATATTAAACAAATATATTTTTTAGTTTTGTTTTTTTTCTGGTTTTTATTTTATTATGAAAATTAAATTTGTGAATTAAATAAAACAAAGAAAGCAATTAAAAAAAGAAGAAAAGAAAAAGAAATTGAGAAATATAATGCAAACCATGGGGTGTCTGACCCAATTGAGAGGTGTATTGTGAGCAATTTGGCCCATTGATTCAGGCCTTTTTGGACTTTCCAGCGTTTGCGTGCAGATCCATTGACAAATGTGCATGGTGGAATTCATGTGCTGGCCATCAGATTGAGGCCCTGGGACACTTGGCAGGCTTGGATATAGGGTTGCATGATGGACCTTGGAAGAGGCGCTACACAGAAGCACGTTATGGACAAAATTATGAAATATAATAGGGGACCTAGGAATCGAACCCAGGTCCCAGCGTTTACCCAATGCACGTCCAACCGTCTGAGCTATGCGCGCGCATTGTATTGGAATTGGCAAGCAAATAATATAACACAAAACAACACTTAGTGATATCCACCACGCCAAAATTCAAATGCGCCAGTCATCAGGAGACACGTCCTCCTTCTTCCTCACCTTTCCTGCAATTATCAAATAGATAGCGGGGGTTTTAAACCCCCACTAAACTCAAACCTGAAAAATAGCAAATAGAATATAGGACAATATAAATTGGGCGTGATATGTGAGTTAGCTTTGTTTGAATGTCACGAGTCCATTGGTACCAGTTTCATGGCCTAATTTTTCCACATGAAAGAAACCCTAATTTCAAACTTCTGAAACCCTAATATGCGTTCATGGTGGATTTCTGTTTAGGCAACCATTCTTCAATTGAATGGTACCATTAGCTTCAGAATGGTCAGGTTAGCATAAATCAATCATTAAAAGTCATGAATCATGCCTAGAAATCAAAACACGATTATGGAAAATATTAAGAAAAGTCAGACTCTGTTATACCAATTCCTTGTGCGTGGAGACTTGATTTCAATTGCAAAAGCTTCCTGGGTGTCTTGGCAAGCTTTTGGAATAGCTTTTAGGCCTTGAAACGAGCTCTAGCTAGGTTTTCAGTTTTGAGATTTTTGTGAAAAAAGTGCAATGTGTTCTTGTGTTCTGAGCGCAACTTCTTGTCCTTGAGCATTAGGGTTCTCTTGTATATGTATCTGAGCATGATTAGGTTAAGAAAAACAAGCCCATAATCCATGCAATGATGATTTGGATATTTGGTTTTCAATGATATCAAATCCAATCTTTTTGCCATGAAAACATTGCCAATTGCATAGAATCTTTCCTTTTTAGTGATGCACGAAATATTTGATCCATAAAGAGTGAATTGGCTGCACAAAAAGATTTGAAACACATGATTTAGTATTTTTCTCATATTTAATTTTAATTAAATGAATTAATAGGATTAAAAATTCAATTAATTAATTAAAAATAAGAAAATAACTCCCTTTTAGCTTAATGGGTCGTGCATAGCTTTTGGATAATGATTCATGGAAGAAATTGAGGCTCATTAGCATTTTTGAACCCTTTTATGCAAAGTTGACTTTTCAAAATTCCCAAAAATTTCCCAAATTCCACAAGGCATATCTTGCTCAATTTTTAAGCTTTGATCATGTTCTGGGACATTTTGGAAAGGTCTTGAAGTCCTCTAACCAATGCCCTTGGTACCATGTCATTTTGATTTACCAATCTCAAGTTATGGTCTTTGACTTAAAGTGCCTTTTTGTTGACTTTTGAAAATGACCTATAATGTTGAGATTGATAACTTTTTGTGAGAGCATTTCTTGGACTTGAAGTGTGAAGGTGAGTTGTAGGAAATGTAATTCTATTCAAAATAAGCTTTGGATGGAATTTTTCTGATAAACCATGTGGAAGTTATGCCTTGGTCAATTTGCAGTTGACTTTTTCAACTGTCCAAAAATAGAAACTTTTGCATCTTGAGACTTTTTGAGCCATGCTTTGAGAATCATGATCAATAATTGATCAAATGATGTTTGTGGCTTCAAAATAAGATATTGACCAAAAATTTTGACTTTTGACTGTCAAATGACCATTTTGCCCCTACAGTTGACTGTGAAGCAATTAGGGTTTTTGACTGTGCAATCTGGTGCTGTGAGTCTTGAAACTTGGCATATGGATGCTTGACAATGTATATGGGCATGTGGGACTTGATTGGACCCTTGGAAGCTTCAATTTATTTTCCAGCACCAAAACCCTAATTTTTGACTGTTAGGAAGCAATTGGACTGTGCAACCCTTGGGAGATTTTGTACCTTGACCTTGGTAAGTCTTGAAGAATATGGGAGGCCAAATTTTGGGGTACAACAGTTGCCCCTGTTCAATCTTCTTAGACCTGCGGATGTAGATTGGCTGACGTGCCTTTCGTAATCCGAAGGTGGAAGATGATTGAACACTAGAGTTCCCAGAAATTTGCGCTCACATAGTAGAGTGTTAGCAGTATGATGCGGGGAATGGGCTTACAGATGTCATTTGGAGATGGATGGATAGGAAGATGGGCTTATAGATGCCATTTGGAGGTGATGGATAGGTGGATGGGCTTATAGATGCCATTTGGAGACTGTTGGTATGTGAGAGATGGACTTATAGATGCCATCTGGAGGTCATCGATCGCGTAAGAGATTCCTTAGCGAGAACTTGCGTACCTGAAAAAGAAAGATAATTACCTGGCCTATTATAGGAGTTGATCTTCAAGCTCATTACGTAGATGCGCCCTGGTTGGTTACAGGAATCGAATCTTTAAACTCTTCAGACGTGCCCTGGCGAGATACAGGAATCGAGTCTGGAGAATGTAGTCGTCAACAGATACACCCTGGCAAGATACAGGAATCGGATCCTCAAACTCTTCAGACGCACCCTGGCAAGATACAGGAATCGGGTCTGGTAATGTCAGTCTTCAACAGATATACCCTGGCAAGATACAGGTATCGGATCTTCGAACTCTTCAGACGCACCCTGGCAGGATACAGGAATCGGGTCTGGTAATGCTAGTCGTCAACAGATACACCCTGGCAAGATACAGGAATCGGATCCTCAAACTCTTCAGACGCACCCTGGAAAGATACAGGAATTGGGTATGGTAATGTCAGTCTTCAACAGATACACCCTGGCAAGATACAGGTATCGGATCTTCGAACTCTTCAGACGCACCCTGGCAGGATACAGGAATCGGGTCTGGTAACGCTAGTCGTCAACAGATACACCCTGGCAAGATACAGGAATCGGATCCTCAAACTCTTCAGATGCACCCTGGCAAGATACAGGAATTGGGTCTGGTAATGCTAGTCGTCAACAGATACAACCTGGCAAGATACAGGAATCGGATCCTCAAACTCTTCAGACGCACCCTGGCAAGATACAGGAATCGGGTCTGGTAATGCTAGTCGTCAACAGATACACCCTGGCAAGATACAGGAATCGGATCCTCAAACTCTTCAGACGCACCCAGGCAAGATACATGAATCGGGTCTGGTAATGTTAGTCGTCAACAGATACACCCTGGCAAGATACAGGAATCGGATCCTCAAACTCTTCAGACGCTCCCTGGCAAGATACATGAATTGGGTCCGGAATCAGTCGTCAACAGATACACCCTGGCGAGATACAGGAATCGGATCTTTAGTTGCGACTGTTGATGGTAATCATCTTGGTATTAACCTTTGTCCTGAAAAGACAAAACGTTAGTTGTATGCGATGTCATGATGTATGACATGCGTGATGAGATCAGAATAAGTGAGATTGTATGTTCATGATGCGTATGTGCATGCTATAATGTATGAAGATATGATGTTTATGAATGTATGTTTTTGTCTAGGAAAGTAAATCCTTGACGGGTGCCGGGAAGTCACATCCTGGGCTGATGTTGAAGAATAGTGCTTTATTGTTTCCGCTGGGGATGATGGTTGCAAGAATACCGGTAGGAGGAGATAACTCCGTTGGGGAATAAACTTGGAGATTACTCTGCGGGGGAAAATTATTCTAGCGACCTTGCTGGGGAACAATACTCTGTGGGAAGAGAGGTACTTTGCTGGGATGTTGATGATAACTTCGCTGGGGATACCGTTCTTATGTTGGAAGTTTTAATAGACTCTGCTGGGGATAAGAAGACTT
Source organism: Vicia faba (assembly GCA_948472305.1). Taxonomy (NCBI): domain Eukaryota; kingdom Viridiplantae; phylum Streptophyta; class Magnoliopsida; order Fabales; family Fabaceae; genus Vicia; species Vicia faba. Next base: position 1,152,309,589 of record OX451741.1, on the reverse strand, counting down.
AGCCAAGAACGATCTTTCCGTGGCTTTTGGCTGAGGATAACCCAGTTATATCCTGGTAGGGAAATAACCTTTGAAGAAAGCCGGGAGACGCGTTCGTGCTCTGCAGGGGACAAGCTTACAGAATCTACTGGGGATAAGCTTCCTGCTGGGGAGATGTATTGCACTTTCCTGGGGAAATCTTTAGACTGAACTCTCCTGGGGAAATCCTTGATATATACTGGGGAATGTTGAGATCTGCTGGAGGATACCCAACTTCCTTAAGGCTGACAGTATAACTTTGCTTGGGGAGAGTGTATTGACTTGCTAACTCACTCGCTGGGGAGTAAAGATATATTGGTTATGTTCTTCAGCTGAACTTACCTTGGTACCTTAGTGGATAGAGCAATTAGATCGTCTAGACAACTCATTATTGCCCCTGTTTCTAATGTTACCTGTAATTAATCCTTTTTTTCGTATGCAAATACTTATGAGTTAGCAATTATTGTCAAATGCATATATCACAAATTGAACCTTGGACGTTCTTCGCAAAACAAAACAGAAAAAGGAAAAACAATTGGCAATTTGTCTGAAAAGTGAATTTATATTGATTTTTTGAATTTGCCTGTAAATAGGCGTTTTATGTACAAGAGGCTGACGTCCTAGTAAGAGAACGCCGCCGGATGAAATAGTTTATACAATTTGTACAAAGGGACAACAAAACAGCTATGTGAAAAGAATAATCCCACTGGGTTCCAACTCTGCTATCGCCTTTATATCTTCGAGCGTCTCATCACTTTGCTGCTCAGTTGACGATGAAGCTGATTGATCGATGCCGTCTGAACTTGGTGTTAATACCGGATTCTGGATGCGAAGTGATCCAATGAGACATAGTATTACGCTTTATCCATAACTTTTGTCTGGACCGCCCTTTCGGGTTTTCAGTCCACCGGGATACCCATTTTTGCCCAAGCCGCCTTTTCAGGTTTTCGACTTGCCGGGTGTACTGATTTTTTTTTCATTTCATCCCTCATTTTGCCCGAACCCTTTTGGTTCGCCGGGAAGCCCTAATTTTTGCCTAGGTATGTCAACCTAGCGGGTCTTTTATCATGCGTAGTATCTTTTTACTATGTCTGCATTGGCGGGGTGAGGAAGGTCGTCACCATCCATGGTGGTCAGGATCATGGCTCCTCCTGAGAACACATGTTTAACCACAAATGGCCCTTCGTATGTGGGGGTCCATTTTCCCCTTGGATCACTCTGAGGAAGGATGATGCGTTTGATTACCAGATCCCCAACTTGATATTCTTGTGGTCTGACCTTTTTGTTAAATGCCCTGATCATCCGTTTTTGATACGTCTGACCATGATAAATAGCAGCAAGTCTCTTTTCGTCAATTAAATTTAACTGATCAAGTCGTGTCTGGATCCAATCATCTTCACTCAGATCTGCATCCTTCATTATCCGGAGAGAGGGTATCTGCACTTCGATCGGCAAGACTGCCTCCATGCCGTAGACCAAGGAAAAACGAGTTGCCCCGGTTGACGTCCTTGCTGAGGTACGGTACCCATGAAGAGCAAACGGTAACATCTCGTGCCAATCCTTATAGGTCACTGTCATCTTCTTCACAATTTTCTTGATATTCTTATTCGCTGCTTCTACAGCCCCATTCATCTTCGGCCGGTAGGGAGAAGAGTTGTGGTGCTGTATTTTGAATTGCTCGCAGAGCTCAGTGATCATCTTGTTGTTGAGATTGGTACCGTTGTCTGTAATAATCCTTTCTGGGACGCCGTATCGACATATCAGGTTGTGCCGAATGAACCGTGCCACGACATTCTTAGTTACAGTGGCGTAGGAAGCTGCTTCAACCCACTTTGTAAAGTAATCGATCGCTACCAGGATGAAGCGATGCCCATTGGATGCCGTAGGTTTAATCTCGCCGATCATATCTATGCCCCACATTGCGAAAGGCCAAGGTGCAGTCAGGACATTCAGAGGAACTGGATGAACGTGCACTTTATCAGCATAAATCTGGCATTTGTGACATGTCCGAGAATATTGGTAACAATCAACTTCCATTGTGGACCAGAAATACCCTTCCCGAAGGATCTTCTTTGCCATGGTGTGTCCACTGGAATGTGTTCCGAAGGTACCTTCGTGCAGCTCCGCCATGATCCTTTCTGCTTCAGTCTTATCCACACAACGCAGTAAGGTCGAATCATGGTTTCGCTTGTACAGAATGCCGTTGCTGAGGAAGAACTTTGCTGCGAACCTTCTCAGAAAATTCTTATCATTGACAGATGCACCTTCCGGGTATTCCTGAGCTTCCAGATACCTCTTTACTTCATGATACCAAGGTTTTTCAGTCACCATCTCAGCCTCAAGATCACAACAGTATGCCGGTTCATCCAGTTTCCAGATAATGACCCGGGGAAAGTGTTCAAAAGTTATCTCTGTGAAATGGGGGATCAACGTCAACACACATTCTCTGTAAGGAATAAGATTCGGATGTTTCGTATCCCACTCGCCTTTGATCTGATTGATCACGAGAGCGGAATCTCCGGAGACACTCAGAAACTTGATCCTTAAGTCAATTGCAGCTTGAAGACCCATGATGCATGCCTCATACTCCGCCATGTTGTTGGTGCAGTTGAAACATAGCCGGGCAATAAGTGGAGTATGAGTGCCTTGAGGGGATATGATCACAACGCCGATACCGTTACCCAAAGCGTTGGAGGCTCCGTCAAAGTGCATAGACCATCGGGATCCTTCCTCAGGTCCTTCATCCGGTCCAGGTACTTCACAATCAGTCACTATCATGATGCTCTCGTCGGGAAATTCAAAGTTCATTGACTGATAGTCGTCTACTGCCTGGTGTGCCAAGTGGTCTGCCAATACACTTCCTTTGATGGCTTTCTGAGTCGTGTACTGGATGTCGTATTCCGTCAAGATCATTTGCCATCTTGCTATTCTCCCAGACAGAGCAGGCTTTTCAAATATGTACTTTATTGGATCCATCTTTGAGATCAATAAGGTAGTGTGAGTCAGCATATACTGTCTCAGCCGGCGAGCAGCCCATACCAAAGCGCAACAAGTCTTCTCGAGCAGTGAGTATCGGGTTTCACAGTTGGTAAACTTTTTGCTAAGGTAATAAATGGCGTGCTCTTTTCGGCCAGACTCGTCATGCTGCCCCAGCACACACCCCATTGAGCTGTCAAGTACTGTTAGGTATAGTATCAGATGTCTCCCTTCAACCGGTGGCATAAGGATGGGTGGCTCTTGGAGATACTCTTTGATTCTGTCAAAAGCGGCTTGACATTCATCATTCCAACGTACCACCTGATCTTTCTTCAGTAGCTTGAAGATTGGTTCACAGGTAGCAGTTAGATGTGAGATGAACCGGGCAATGTAATTCAGACGTCCTAAAAAGCCTCTGACCTCTTTCTCTGTCTTAGGAACTGGCATCTCTTGAATGGCTTTAACCTTGGCAGGGTCCACTTGAATACCCTTATCGCTTACAACGAAGCCTAGCAACTTTCCAGATCTTACCCCGAAGGTGCATTTGTTCGGGTTCAATCTCAGCTTGTACAACTTCAGACGGTCAAACAGCTTTTGCAGATGGTCAAGGTGTTCCTCCTCAGTTTGGGACCTTACGATCATATCATCGACATACACTTCAATCTCATGATGGATCATATCATGAAATAAAGCAACCATGGCACGTTGGTAGGTTGCCCCAGCATTTTTCAATCCAAACGGCATGACCTTGTAGCAGAAGGTGCCCCACTGAGTAACAAAGGTAGTCTTTTCCATATCTTCAGGAGCCATCTTGATATGATTATACCCTGAAAAACCATCCATGAAAGAGAACACCTTATGCTGAGCAGTATTATCAACCAGAACGTCAATGTGAGGTAGGGGGAAGTCATCCTTGGGGCTGACCCTGTTCAGATCCCTGTAATCAACACACATTCTGACCTTACCATCCTTCTTCGGTACCGGCACCACATTGGCAACCCACTGAGGATAAGAAGTCACTGCAAGAAAACCGGCGTCAAATTGCTTCATAACCTCAGCTTTGATCTTCTCAGACATCTCTGGACGCATACGACGAACCTTTTGCTTAACCGGAGGGCAGTCTTCCTTGGTAGGCAAATGATGGACCACAATGTCAGTATCCAACCCAGGCATGTCTTCGTAGGACCAGGCAAAGATCTCCACATAATCATGCAACATTTGAATCAACTGTTGTTTAACGCTGAGCTCCAGATTGGCACCAATCTTAACTTCCTTTCTATCTGTCTCAGTACCCAGATTTATCGTTTCCACTGGCTCTTCATGTGGTTGTATTGCCCTCTCTTCCTGGAGTAACAGTCTTGCAAGCTCGCCAGGCACTTTGCAATCATCTCCACCTTCGTCTTCGGCTAAGTTGATCGGATTTTCGAAGTCATAACTGGCAGTAGCAGAGTCGTTACCAGTGAGATCCAGAGTGGATTGAAACCTGTATGGGTGAGTGTGTGTAAATATAGCTGTTTTGCAATATATAAAGAAAGAAAGAAAGAAAGGGAGCACAAGATTTGAAATGCGAAAAAACGTCCAAGATCTTTATTCATGATATATGGGAATGACAGTTATAAGCCCTCACAAATGAAGCCAACGGTGCCCCGGGTAAGACACCGGGCCATAAAGTTTCAATTCATTGTTTATTACAAATAACAAAACAAAGGAATTCATTACTGCGTAACAAAAGTAACAGGTGTATGATCTTTTGCGGTCCAATTGTTCAATCCACCGTCAGTCGTCGGGTAGATCCAGCTATCGAACTCCGATTCTTCCACTTCGTCTCAATCCCCAATAGCATTCTGTTGTACCCCAAAATTTGCCCTCCTTTTCTTCAGGAAACCATCTTGGATTTTCAAGGTCCCTCTGAAACAAATCCAAGTCCTGAGTTATCCTTTGCCCAAACAAGTCACTTACAAGAGCAAGATGATCTCACGAACTCCAGAAACAACACTTTTATCTTGAGAAAAAATCAATGAATTTCTAAACACTTAGAATGCTTCTCTAAAATAAGTGTTTTTTAGAAAAATCAGCGCTTCAGAACTTCTGAACCCATTCCAGATGAAGACGGTCAGAAGTTGCAAGCTTGGCTCAGCGTGGTCAGAAGTTGGCTCTTCAGCAGCTACATCAGTTCAATCAGAAGTTGTAGACGTGGTTCAGAATGTAAGTCTCAAACAAAGCATGCCCCTTCAGCAGTTACACAAGCTCAGTCATAATTTGCTAAAGGAATGCAAGAGAAGCAGGAAAGTCTGAAGGCTCCTTCAGAACAGGTTGAAATCAGAAGATGAAAGGTCAGAGGAATGAGTGTTACACTGATACAGAATCTCTAAGTCCAGATTGTCCAGAAGTAAATCCAAGGAACGTACCAGAAAACTAGGAGAATCTCCAGAGCTTACTAAGGCAACAGGTATCCAAGGCCAGAGCATGGTTTACGCTGCTGATTCAACGCTGGTTTTCATTACCAGAACGTTGGTATTGACAGGTCTTGTCACCATTTAATGCCCATTAATGCTTCCAACCACTCCTGAGCATTCACGTGTGGCTTGGAAAATGCTTTTGCACAGATTCTGGCATGGGTCTTCACGCCACCGCCCACTTCAGAGGTCATTTCTCCCCAATCTACGCCTGCTGCTGCAACCTAGGCTGAAAGATAGCTGTTATCACAACTTCCCAGGAATTTCTGTCAAAGAACAAATTCAAACTCTGTTGGCGCCTTAAATGTTCAAGGCATCCACAAGAACTTTGCCTATAAATAGAGGGTCTTCACCACTGCCAAAGGGGTTCAAAAAAGAAACAGAAATTTGCTAAGAGAGAAACGAAACTCCTAGCAACGTAGCATTCTGAAACTCTGCCAAAATCTCCAGTTTTGTTTCATAACTTTAAGTTGCTCACCTTCAAACTTCATCAAACATCCAGCTCTTTTCTGTAAACCAAAAACGCTCTTTCCAAACTTCTGACCCTATACACGTATACACCTTTACTTCCCCTTTTCCAAATCTGTCCAGAACACCACCAGAACCAAAAGCTAACTTTCATCCACCACTTTCCAAACAGTCAGGTAAGCACCTGCTGACCCTCACCACACTGTTAAGCATCATCAGCTGCGCATATTCAAGTAACATAATGTAAATATTCATGTTATTGCTGTTTATGTTCTGAGGACTCTCATACCTCAGAACATTCTGAGCCAGTATAGGACTTGCCTGTGACCTTGGTGATTCTGACTTCTGAAACATTTTTGCTATTTTGCTGGATCTGTTCCAAATATGTTTCCTGTTTTGTGGAGTAATAACAGAATTGCAGATGTTCTGATTAGTACAGGGAAAAGCCAAATGATGACTTTGACGTTAGCACATCTGAAGCCTGTTTTGCTGTCAATGACATCAGAACCTCTGAGAGTTATTACCTTTTCAGCAGAATCAGAACTTCTGGTTTCTCCACTAACAAACTTCTGTCTTGCAGCGCAGGGAAATCAGAACTTCTGATTTCCCCACTAACAAGGTTCTGTTTTGCAGGTTCTAGAGTCAGAAGTTCTGACTCATCCAGTTTCACCAACAGGTTGATCATCTGACAGCGGATCTGGGTCAGAACTTCTGATGGCCTCCCAACAGCGCGCGGGCTCCCTCTCTCTCTCTATATATCTTGTTTTCCGCTATTTTCTTTTTTGTCTATTTTTCTCGTTGAACCCCCCATGTACAAATGTGTATCCCCCTCCCCTAATCATTGTAATAGCGTAGGATTTTACATTTCCGCTTCTTATTGCTAGTAATTAGGACGTGTATGACAAGATAAAATCAATGAAATAGAAAAACCTAATTCAAAGAAAAAACTCTTGTATGCAATAAAACACACTTGCACACTAACACCCCTAGGGTTATATCCACTTGTTGCCTTTCAAAATTAGGCCATATTGCATGTTAGGTCTCTTTGGGCAACACAAACAAATCAAATGATCAAGTCCCTTAAAGAAAATTGCCCAAAGACATTCAACACCGTTGCAATTATGGTCTAAACGATGACCCGCGCCTGTCCCTTTCACATCCTAACACAAGATTGTCCACCAAATACAATGGTGGAACAAACTTGTTAAAAGGGTTAAAACATAACAATAATCTTTTGAGAAATTTAGGAGTAGATAACCTCTTAGTTACTTGAATCAAACTTGCAAAATAAAACACTTGCCTAATTTCAAAATCACACATCACTACACTTTCAAAACAACTTTCAAAAACAAATGAAAACTTTTTCAAAAGACATACATCTTTGTATACATCCCCACATGGATCATTACAAAGGTTGCCACCACATTGGCCTCTTTTCAAAACATTTTCAAGCCCACACACTCAAGCACCATTTAAAACAATTGAAAACAAAAGGCAAGTGATCTAAGCAAGTAACTAAGAGCCCATGGATAACCATGGATAGAAAGGGTGCTAATACCTTCCCTTTCTATAATCTACTCCCCGAACCCCAAGAAAACATCTCAAAAGGTTTTTGCTGTGCTTTTTAACCTTTCCTTAGGATAAAATAAAAAGTCGGTGGCGACTCTTGCTAACCGCAACATTTGCGAATACAAACGCAAAACCCAAGTCAGTTCTCCCACCGTATCACAGAACTGGCGACTCTGCTGGGGAAATTTTTTAAAAGTGGAGTAACCTTAGGGCTTAGATCACCTTTATTTTCAATTGATTGTCTTGTTTTCTTTTACATTTGTGGGCTTTGTATAGGAGTTTTATAGACCCTAACCCGGATCTGGGGAAACCTTTTTTAGGTAGCAACAAGGCTGTGAGGGAACTGTGCGGGGTATACCGACATGGTTGAAACAGTCTGCTACGTTGATGTGGCACTTTGGTGTGTACCGGTAACCCTTGAGTTCAGTCAAGGAGGGTACGGGGCCGCCGCGTGGTGTCGTGAAGCATCAACTGACCTTAGTAACCTTAATTGAAACATCTTGGCCTTTTTAGGGTAGTGAGATAACTGACTTTGGTGCAGTCCGAGGTTGGTTGATACTCGATACTACACTCAATTGAGGATTACTTTCCTGGGATATTTCGGTCGCCAGTTCAGTGGCTAAATCGAAACGATGAACAATGAAAGTAATCCAGTGATATTGGGACCTTTAGAACCCGTTTACTTCTGATAGGACAGGTTGAGCCCACCAAACTTCAAGAGGGTAATACCCAGACCTCATGCAGGCCTAAGCTCTAAGGGTTTGTCTTGTGTGACTTGTGTGCCTTACCATGTTTGCCTTTGTGAATATTTGTGGTGTATTTAATCATAACATCATGACATCATACAACATCATGAGCATTGACTAACCATTTCAAGGATTTCGAATCTTCATCTTTGTTCTTGTTTTATAGGACATGGAAACTGCTCGCAGAAAGACAATTCAGATTAGCCTTGTAAAGATCCCTCCTCAGCTTAAGGAACTTCTGTCCAGGATTCCCGAGGGTTCTTCATTCAGTGAGAGACATGGAAGACTCATCAGCTTGGTTAACACCAACATTGAGGAGGACTTGATAAAGGTCCTGTTCCAATTCTTTGACCCTCTGCATCACTGTTTCACTTTTCCAGATTATCAATTGGTACCTACATTGGAAGAGTTATCCCGACTCCTGAAGGTCCCTATCCTTGATCAACTACCCTACAACGGTACGGAAGAGGAGCCCAAGCTTGAAGAGATTGCTAAAGCCTTGCACCTACAGTCATCTGACCTCAAGGGACATTGGGAAGTTAGAAGTGGTATCAAGGGTTTCTTAGCCAGGTTTCTGTTTGAGAAGGCCCAAGAATGTTGGAACTCCCTTGACCTACGAGCTTTTGAAGAAGTTATGGCCCTCCTTGTCTATGGTTTGGTGTTATTCCCTAACCCAGATCAGCTTATTGATGTCAGTGCTGTCCAGATCTTCATGACCAGGAATCCTATACCTACGTTGCTGGGGGACATCCTTCACTCATGTTACACTCGAACCATGAGAAGAAGGGGTGTCCTTATGTGTTGCACTCCTCTCCTGGGAAGGTGGTTTATTTCGCACCTTCCGCAGTCAGTTTTGAAGAACGAGCGGGGTTTGAGATGGTCACAACGGTTAATGACTCTCACGCATGCAGATATACATTGGTGCCCTAGGTCTAGGGAAGACATCACTATCATTGATCGTTGTGGGGAGTACCCTAATGTTCCTTTATTTGGAATCAAAGGAGGTATTACTTACAACCCATGCCTGGCTTGGAGACAGTTCGGTTATGCCCGGAGGGATGGCCCTCATGACATGTTAATTCCTAACATAGTTTTTGACTTCGACAACGATACTCAAGGACTTCGTCAGAGATTTATCAGAGCTTGGAGGATGCCGAGTAGGATGGACAGCAAGACACTGGGGCACAGGAACTCCATCCCGTTGGAACCTTATCTCAAGTGGGTACGAGCCCGCTCCCAGAAGTTAGTAATGCCTTATCCTTATATGCTCCCTGTGATCAAAGAACATGTTTTGGAAGGAGAGGTGTCCTACACCATTCAACATCCCGACATGCCCACCTCCTGGGAAGAAATGCAGAAGAGCTGGGTCCAGCTTAAGGAAGAACAGAATTCTCTTGAGGCCAGTCTGCATGCTAGCGAAAAGAAGGTCCTGTAACTCACCCGCCTACTGCACGAGGAAAGGAATCTCAACACCTACATCTCACCAAAGAGGATGCGCAATGTTTTTTTGTCTTGAGGAGTCATTTTGTAATTATTTGGCCCATGGGGCATTTATGTACTAACGAATTTCTCCTTATTAATATGACGTGCGTTCCTTTTTGTCTGCAACAAATTTTGAATGTTCTAAATCCTTGAATGCATTGCATACATACGCATTCCATTGCACCATATGCATAGCAGGTACCCTATTTCACAGGTTGCTTAATTTTCTTCGCTGTTTGTGTGAACAGTCATCATGAATCCAGACTCCTCCAGTGAGCAAGCAATCAAGGCCCTTCAGGCCCAAAGTGCACAGTTTCAAGAGATGGTCCTAAGCCTAGCCCAAGGTCAGCAAGAGTTGAAGACTCTACTCCTGAAGAAGAAGAAGAAAAAGAGGACTGCACTGTTCAACGCTGGACGCAGATTTGGGAACACACTCCATAATGAAGCTGATCCAACTACTTCTTCTGCTGAGAAAAACAGTCCTCAAGGGGGAGGAGCTCCTAGTCCCGCAGTCTCCGACAACGAGACGGACTATAATGACGAACAATACCCACCTGCTGCTGACAGATACAAACAATTGGAGGACCGCTTAAGCGCCATGGAAATTCAGAATGTGCCGGGACTGGATTTCGGAGATTTGGGGTTATCTTCTGGGGTAGTAATTCCACACAAGTTTAAGGCGCCCGCCTTCGCCAAGTATGATGGGGTCTCCTGTCCAAAGCTACATCTAAGGTCGTACGTAAGGAAAATCCAACCTTATACGGCAGATAAGAACCTCTGGATTCACTTCTTCCAAGATAGCCTCTCGGGGTCACAGCTTGAATGGTTCTACCAATTGGATGGAGCTAGCATCCGACACTGGGAAGATTTGGCAACCACATTCTACAGACAATACCAATACAATTCTGATCTCGCTCCTACGCGTACCCAACTTCAGGGTATGTCTCTAGGAACGGGTGAAGGGTTCAAAGAGTACGCTAAAAAATGGAGAGATTTGGCTGGCAGGGTGCAGCCTCCGTTAACTGATCGAGAGCTGGTTGATATGTTTCTAGGGACGTTGTCTGGTCCGTTTTTCAATCATTTGGTTGGTAACTCCTCCGCTGGGTTTACGGATTTGATTCTGACAGGAGAAAGAATTGAAGCTGGCATCAGGTCAGGAAAGATACAAAAAGCTGCCTCCACAAGTACTGAGAAGAGACCTTTCAAGAAAGAAGCAAGTGCCGTCTATGGTCCTAGAAGACAAGTCAAGCCCGAAAGTCGCCAAGCCATTAATGCCTTGGTAATTTCAAAACCTGTTGCTGCTCCTCAGCAGTACAATCAACAAAGAAGCGAAAGGCCCAAGAGGCAGTATACCCGACTGAGTATGACCTTATCTCAAATTTTACCCCAACTGTTATCCACCAACCTGGTGACCCTCAAAGAAGCTCCTAAGGTCGTCAACACTGCGTCTCCTAAGTATAACCCAAATGCCCGGTGTGCTTATCATTCTGATAGTCCCGGGCACACTACTGATGATTGCTGGGCCTTGAGAAACAAAGTGCAAGATCTGATCGACGCAAAGGAAATTCAGTTTGAAGCGCCGGAGAGACCAAATGTCGTAACTGCTCCTATGCCCCAGCATAGGGTAAATGCCATTGAGGAGGAATTGTATGCTGTTTCGGTAAATGAAGTTGTTACCCCTCTGAAGACCGTCAAGAAGAACCTACTGCGGGCCGGTTTATTTCCGGGTTGCAGTGAAGGTTGCCTGTTCTGTGCTGTTTCCCTATCTGGTTGTCCCTTGCTGAGGTTAGGCGTCCAAAGCCTAATGGATAGCAAGGAGATTCTATTCAAGAAGTCTGCTGTTTAGTTGGTTCCGATAAAAGAAGTTTCTGTGGTTACCATCTTCAATAATCCGATCAAGGCTCCCCCGAAGAAGCCTGTCCAAATCATGACTGTTGCACCTGTGATTATTACTGTTCCGGGGCCTCTCTCCTACGTATCTGATAAAGCTGTCCCCTGGCATTATGGGGCAGACGTATATGTAAATGGAATCAAACAAGAATTCGACACTGGCGCCAGTATCTGCGATATCACTGGTCCAGCCAAGGTCACCCGCAGTGGCAGGCTCTTCTCGCCTGACATTGCACCGCCCGCTATTCGAAAACCCCTCCTTATAAAACCTACAAGTTTACCTGTTCCTGTTGCTGATCAAGTTGTGTCCCCTGCTGCCGAGTCATCAAATGCTCGGGGCAAAGGGATTGAAGAAGAGCCTGCCCGGATGGAGGCACCAATACCCATAAATGCGGAGGCCTCCCGACAAGAAATGGAGGAGATTCTGAAAATAATAAAGAAGAGTGATTTCAATGTTGTCGAGCAGCTGGGGAATACGCCCTCCAAGATCTCCCTGCTCTCCTTATTGCTATGCTCCGAGGCCCATGCTAAGGCCTTGATCTCATTTCTCAAGACGGCCCATGTGCCGCAAGAGACGTCTGCAGTCCAGTTCACCGACTGCATAGCGAATCTGACAGCAGACAATGGCTTGGGTTTCTCAGATGCTGACCTGACTGCGAAGGGAAGAGACCACAATGATGCCCTGCATGTCTCTATCGAATGCAGGGGCACTACTCTGGCGCATGTATTGGTGGATACTGGTTCTTCTTTGAATGTTCTACCGAAAAAGGCTTTAGACCGTCTGGATTATGAAGGCCTGGAATTGAAGCCCAGCAATATCATCGTCAGGGCCTTTGACGGTTCTAAAAGGATGGTTCATGGAGAGGTTAACATCCCTATTCGTGTGGGCTCTCAAGTGTTTGACTCTACCTTTTATGTGATGGATATACGTCCATCGTACTCTTGTCTATTGGGTCGACCTTGGATCCATAAAGCTGGGGCAGTGACTTCCACTTTGCACCAGAAGCTGAAGTATCCCGTCAGGGGGAAGATCGTCACTGTGCAAGGAGAAGAGGAGTATATGGTGAGCCATTTGAATTCCTTCAGGTACATTGAGATGGACGGGGAGTTTATTGAAACCCCTTTTCAGCATTTCGAGGAGGTACATCCAATTTCAGCAGCTGCAGAGACAACAGTTGAAGAGAATGTTTCCTTGAAGATGGCTTCCCTAAGGGATGCCCGGGCTGTGGTTCAGAAGGGCAATTGTACAAACTGGGGTCAGCTTCCTGACTTCACTCAGAAGAATGACAAGTTTGGGCTAGGCTTTACTGCAGAGGCTCAGAAGGCTGTGCGCAAAGAGAAGATCAGAAAGGCTCCGGTGTTTATCTCCAGCTCAAGGGTGAATGCTATCGAGGAGGATGCGGAGGAAGCAGAGTTTGACAGTTGGATCTACCCAACTACCAGCAACGGACCAAGCAACTGGATGGCAAAGGATTTTACCCCTATCACATTTGTCACGCAGTAATTAAGTTCTTTTGATTTCCAATTTGTAACAAACAATATGTTAAAACTTTGTTGGCTCGGTGTTCTACCCGGGGCATCGCAGCTCCATTTGTGAGGGCTTTTTTGTATGACATTTTCATATATCATCAATCAAAACATCGGACGTTTGTTGCATTTCAAATCTTGTGCTCTTTTTCTGTGTTATATATATTGCAAAACAGCTATATTTACACACACTCACTTATACAGGTTTCAATCCACTCTGGATCTCACTGGTAACAGCTCTGCTACCGCCAGTTATGGCTTCGAAAATCCGATCAACTTGGCCGAAGACGAAGGTGAAGATGATTGCGAAGTGCCTGGTGAACTCGCAAGACTGCTACTCCAGGAAGAGAGAGCTATTCAACCACACGAAGAGCCTGTGGAAACAATCAACCTGGGTACTGAGACAGATAGGAAAGAGGTCAAGATTGGTGCCAATCTAGAGCTCAGCGTGAAGCAACGATTGATACAGATGCTACAAGATTACATGGAGATTTTTGCTTGGTCCTACGAAGATATGCCTGGTTTGGATGCCGACATTGTAGTTCACCACCTGCCAACCAAGGAAGATTGCCCTCCGGTAAAGCAAAAAGTCCGACGGATGCGTCCAGAGATGTCTGAAAAGATCAAGGCCGGGGTTATGAAGCAGTTTGATGCCGGGTTCCTTGCAGTGACTTCTTACCCTCGGTGGGTTGCCAATGTAGTGCCAGTGCCGAAGAAGGACGGTAAAGTCAGAATGTGTGTTGATTACAGGGATCTGAACAGGGCCAGCCCCAAGGATGACTTCCCCTACCTCACATTGATGTCCTTGTTGACAATACCGCTCAACACAAGGTGTTCTCCTTCATGGATGGTTTTTCGGGGTATAATCAGATCAAGATGGCTCCAGAGGATATGGAGAAGACTACCTTTGTGACTCAGTGGGGCACCTTCTGTTACAAGGTCATGCCATTCGGATTGAAAAATGCTGGGGCAACCTATCAACGTGCCATGGTTGCTTTATTTCATGATATGATCCATCATGAGATTGAGGTATACATTGATGACATGATTGCAAGGTCTCAAACTGAGGAGGAGCACCTTGACCATCTGAGGAAGTTGTTTGACCGACTCAAGTTATACAAGCTGAGGTTGAATCCCAACAAATGCACCTTTGGGGTAAGGTCCGGAAAATTGCTAGGTTTCATTGTAAGTGATAAAGGTATTCAAGTGGACCCTGCCAAGGTTAAAGCCATTCAAGAGATGCCGACTCCAAAAACAGAGAAAGAAGTCAGAGGTTTCCTAGGACGACTGAATTATATTGCCTGATTTATCTCACATCTGACTGCTACTTGTGAGCCAATCTTCAAATTGCTGAAGAAATATCAAGTAGTACGCTGGAACAATGAATGTCAGGCTACCTTTGAAAGGATAAAGGAATACCTCCAAGAGCCACCCATTCTTATGCCCCCGGTGGAAGGAAGACCTCTGATACTATACTTGACAGTACTTGACAATTCAATGGGGTGTGTGCTGGGGCAGCATGACGAGTCTGGCCGAAAAGAGCACGCTATTTATTACTTGAGCAAAAAGTTTACCGACTGTGAGTCTCGTTACTCACTGCTTGAGAAAACTTGCTGCGCTCTTGTATAGGCTGCTCGCCGGCTGAGACAGTATATGCTGACTCACACTACTTTATTGATTTCAAGGATGGATCCCATCAAGTACATATTTGAAAAGCCCGCTCTGTCTGGAAGAATAGCGAGATGGCAAATGATCTTAACAGAACATGATATCCAGTATACAACTCAGAAAGCAATTAAGGGAAGTGTACTGGCAGATCATTTGGCACACCAACCGGTGGACGATTACCAATCATTGAACTTTGATTTACCGGACGAAGACATCATGGTGGTAACTGACTGTGAAGTACCTGGACCGGATGAAGGACCCGAGGAAGGATCCCGATGGTCTATGCATTTTGATGGAGCCTCCAATGCTTTGGGTAACGGCGTCGGCGCTGTAATCATATCTCCCAAAGGAACTCATACTCCCCTCACCGCCCGATTATGTTTCAGCTGCACCAACAATATGGCAGAATATGAGGCATGTATCATGGGTTTACAAGCTGCAATCGACTTAAGGATCAAAATTCTAAGTGTCTTCGGAGATTCCGCTCTCGTGATCAATCAGATCAAAGGCGAGTGGGATACGAAACACCCGAATCTTATTCCTTACAAGGAGTATGTGTTGACCTTGCTCCCCCACTTTGAAGAGATAACTTTTGAGCACTTTCCCAGAGAAGAGAATCAGCTAGCGGACGCACTAGCCACGATGTCTTCAATGTTCAAAGTTAAATGGGACAATGAGGCTCCCCGAATCATAATCTGGAAGTTGGATGAACTGACATACTGCTGCGAGCTGGAGGCTGAGAAGGTGATTGAGAAACCCTGGTACCATGAGGTGAAGAGGTACTTGGAAGCTCAGGAATACCCTGAAGGTGCATCTGTCAATGATAAGAAGTTCATGAGGAGGTTTGCTGCAAAATTCTTCCTCAGCAACGACATTCTCTACAAACGGAATCATGATTCAACTCTGTTACGTTGTGTGGATAAGGCAGAAGCAGAGAAAATCATGATAGAACTGCATGAAGGTACATTTGGAACACATTCCAGTGGACACACCATGGCTAAGAAAATCCTTCGGGCAGGATATTTCTGGTCCACAATGGAAGCCGATTGTTACCAACACTCCCGAACTTGTCATAAATGCCAGATCTATGCTGACAAGGTGCATATCCCTCCGGTTCCTTTGAATGTCCTGACGGCGCCTTGGCCTTTTGCAATGTGGGGCATCGATATGATCGGTGAGATCCGACCAACGGCATCCAATGGGCATCGCTTCATCTTGGTGGCAATCGATTACTTCACGAAATGGGTTGAGGCAGCGTCCTATGCCACGGTAACCAAGAGTGTCGTGGCACGTTTCATCCGGCATAATCTGATATGTCGGTACGGCGTCCCAGAAAGAATCATTACGGACAATGGTACCAATCTCAACAACAAAATGATCACTGAACTCTGAACAATTCAAGATACAACACCACAATTCTTCTCCCTACCGGCCGAAGATGAATGGGGCTGTAGAGGCAGCCAATAAGAATATCAAGAAAATTGTGCAGAAGATGACAGTGACCTATAAAGATTGGCACGAGATGTTACCGTTCGCTCTTCATGGGTACCGCACCTCAGCAAGGACGTCAACCGGGGCAACTCCCTTCTCCTTGGTCTATGGCATGGAGGCAGTCTTGCCAATTGAAGTCCAGATACCCTCTCTCCGGATAATGAAGGATGCAGACTTGAATGAAGATGATTGGATCCAGACTCGACTTGATCAATTAAATCTGATTGACGAAAAGAGGCTCACTGCTATCTGTCATGGTCAAACGTATCAGAAACGGATGATCAGGGCATTTAACAAGAAAGTCAGACCGCAAGAGTATCAAGTTGGGGACCTGGTAATCAAACGCATCATCCTTCCTCAAAGTGATCCCCGGGGCAAATGGACCCCTACTTACGAAGGGCCATTTGTGGTTAAACGTGTGTTCTCAGGAGGAGCCATGATCCTAACCACCATGGATGGTGACGACCTTCCTCACCCCGCCAATGCAGACATAGTGAAAAAATACTACGCATGAATAAAAGACCCGCTAGGTTGACATACCTAGGCAAAAATAAGGGCTTCCCGGCGAACCAAAAGGGTTCGGGCAAAAATAAGGGATGAAATGAATAAAAATATGTACACCCGGCAAGTCGAAAACCTGAAAGGGCGGCTTGGGCAAAAATGGGTATCCCGGTGGACTGAAAACCCGAAAGGGCGGTCCAGGCAAAAGTTAGGGATAAAAGCGTAACACTATGTCTCATTAGATCATTTCGCATCCGGAATTCAGCATCAACTATCTGGCTCAGATTTCGGCATCGACCAATCAGCTTCATCTTCAACTAGGCAGCAAAGCGATGAGACATTCGTGGACATAAAGGCGATAGCAGAGTTGGAACCCAGTGGGATTGTTCACATAGCTGTTTTGTTTCCTTTTTCAAATTGTAAACTCTATGTTATTTGGCGGCATCCTCTTACTAGGATGTCAGCCTCTTGTACAAATACGCCTATTCGCAGGCAAAATTTAAATCAATACAAATTCACTTGTCCATACAAATTACCATTGTTTTCCTTTTTCTGTTTTGTCTTGCGAAGAACGTCCAATGTTCATTTTTGATATATGCATTTGACATTAAATTGCTGATTCATAAATATTTGCATATGAAACGAGAAATTGATTACGGGTGACATCAGAGACAGGGGCAATGTGAGGTTGTCTAATGCAGTCTGGTTGTTTTGTCCTCCGAGGTACCAAGGTGGGTTCAACTGACGAATATAGTCAGATCATCTCAAATTCCCCACAGAGTAAATCAGGTTCAGCAATACTTTCCCCAAGCAGAGTTGGTTCCCCGTTGATCCTGAAAGGACACAACATTCCCCGGCAGGTCTTAAAGCTCATCCCCAGTAGATTCTGGAAGCTTATCCCCTGCGGGGCACGGACGTCTCTCCCGAGTTTTATTTAGAGTTATTTCCTCATAAGGACTTATAACTGGGTTATCCTCAGCTAAAAAACCATGGAAGACCGCCCTCGGCAAAGTTCCTTCAATCCCCAGCGGAGTATATTGTCATTATCCCCAGCGGAATCCATCATCAAGAGTCCTCAACAGGCCTCGCATCAAACTTCGGCCAATTATGTCTTCCACAGAGCAACTTCCCGGCCGTTCGTCAAGGATTTATTTTCCTAAGATGAAATTACACTCATAAACATTTCATATTTTCATACATCTTGCTTACATACATGATGAAGCGCATACAACACCATCTCATGACTGAGCATCATAACACCATGCATATCATACATCATGACATTGCATACAACTTACGTTTTTACCTTTTCAGGAAAAAGACAATCCCAAAAACAATTACCGTCAACTGTCGCAATTCCAGATCCGATACCTGTATCTAGCCAGGGCACATCTGAGAGTGATCAGTTTCCAGACTCGATTCCTGTATCTAGCCAGGGCACGTCTGAAGAGTTCGAAGATTCGATTCCTGTATCCAGCCAGGGCACATCTATCAACTACAACATTTCCAGACTCGATTCCTGTATCTAGCCAGGGCACGTCTGAAGAGTTCGAAGATTCGATTCCTGTATCCAGCCAGGGCATATCTATCAGCTGTCACGTTTCCAGACTCGATTCCTGTATCTAGCCAGGGCACGTCTGAAGAGTTCGAAGATTCGATTCCTGTATCCAGCCAGGGCATATCTATCAACTGTCACGTTTCCAGACTCGATTCCTGTATCTAGCCAGGGCACGTCTGAAGAGTTCGAAGATTCGATTCCTGTATCCAGCCAGGGCATATCTATCAACTGTCACGTTTCCAGACTCGATTCCTGTATCTAGCCAGGGCACGTCTGAAGAGTTCGAAGATTCGATTCCTGTATCCAGCCAGGGCACATCTATTAACAACTATTCCCAGATTCGATTCCTGTATCTAGCCAGGGCACATCTGTGAACAACCAATTGTAGACTCGACACCTGTATCTAGCCAGGGCACATCTGCATAAGGAGATTGAAGATCAAACACCTGTAACAAGCCAGGAAAACATCCGTCTTTCTCAAAATATACAAGTTTCTCGCTAAGGAATCTCTTATGCGATCGACACTTCCAAATGGCATCTATAAGCCCATTCCCGACAAGGTTCTGTCACATCTCCAGATGGCATCTGTAAGCCCATCTCCCTATCCATCACCTCTCCAAATGGCATCTATAAGCCCATTCCCGCCATCACATTGCTGATACTCTACTAAGCGAGTGCAAATTTTCGGGCACTCTGGTGTCCAATCTCCTTTTACCTTCGAGTCGCGAAAGGCAAACTCGCCAATCTAACTCTTCATGTTCAAGAAGATTGAACAGGGGCAACTGTTGTACCCCAAAATTTGCCCTCCTTTTCTTCAGGAAACCATCTTGGATTTTCAAGGTCCCTCTGAAACAAATCCAAGTCCTGAGTTATCCTTTGCCCAAGCAAGTCACTTACAAGAGCAAGATGATCTCACGAACTCCAGAAACAACACTTTTATCTTGAGAAAAAATCAATCAATTTCTAAACACTTAGAATGCTTCTCTAAAATAAGTGTTTTTTTAGAAAAATCAGCGCTTCAGAACTTCTGAACCCATTCCAGATGAAGACGGTCAGAAGTTGCAAGCTTGGCTCAGCGTGGTCAGAAGTTGGCTCTTCAGCAGCTACATCAGTTCAATCAGAAGTTGTAGACGTGGTTCAGAATGTAAGTCTCAAACAAAGCATGCCCCTTCAGCAGTTACACAAGCTCAGTCAGAATTTGCTAAAGGAATGCAAGAGAAGCAGGAAAGTCTGAAGGCTCCTTCAGAACAGGTTGAAATCAGAAGATGAAAGGTCAGAGGAATGAGTGTTACACTGATACAGAATCTCTAAGTCCAGATTGTCCAGAAGTAAATCCAAGGAACGTACCAGAAAACTAGGAGAATCTCCAGAGCTTACTAAGGCAACAGGTATCCAAGGCCAGAGCATGGTTTACGCTGCTGATTCAACGCTGGTTTTCATTACCAGAACGTTGGTATTGACAGGTCTTGTCACCATTTAATGCCCATTAATGCTTCCAACCACTCCTGAGCATTCACGTGTGGCTTGGAAAATGCTTTTGCACAGATTCTGGCATGGGTCTTCACGCCACCGCCCACTTCAGAGGTCATTTCTCCCCAATCTACGCCTGCTGCTGCAACCTAGGCTGAAAGATAGCTGTTATCACAACTTCCCAGGAATTTCTGTCAAAGAACAAATTCAAACTCTGTTGGCGCCTTAAATGTTCAAGGCATCCACAAGAACTTTGCCTATAAATAGAGGGTCTTCACCACTGCCAAAGGGGTTCAAAAAAGAAACAGAAATTTGCTAAGAGAGAAACGAAACTCCTAGCAACGTAGCATTCTGAAACTCTGCCAAAATCTCCAGTTTTGTTTCATAACTTTAAGTTGCTCACCTTCAAACTTCATCAAACATCCAGCTCTTTTCTGTAAACCAAAAACGCTCTTTCCAAACTTCTGACCCTATACACGTATACACCTTTACTTCCCCTTTTCCAAATCTGTCCAGAACACCACCAGAACCAAAAGCTAACTTTCATCCACCACTTTCCAAACAGTCAGGTAAGCACCTGCTGACCCTCACCACACTGTTAAGCATCATCAGCTGCGCATATTCAAGTAACATAATGTAAATATTCATGTTATTGCTGTTTATGTTCTGAGGACTCTCATACCTCAGAACGTTCTGAGCCAGTATAGGACTTGCCTGTGACCTTGGTGATTCTGACTTCTGAAACATTTTTGCTATTTTGCTGGATCTGTTCCAAATATGTTTCCTGTTTTGTGGAGTAATAACAGAATTGCAGATGTTCTGATTAGTACAGGGAAAAGCCAAATGCTGACTTTGACGTTAGCACATCTGAAGCCTGTTTTGCTGTCAATGACATCAGAACCTCTGAGAGTTATTGCCTTTTCAGCAGAATCAGAACTTCTGGTTTCTCCACTAACAAACTTCTGTCTTGCAGCGCAGGGAAATCAGAACTTCTGATTTCCCCACTAACAAGGTTCTGTTTTGTAGGTTCTAGAGTCAGAAGTTCTGACTCATCCAGTTTCACCAACAGGTTGATCATCTGACAGCGGATCTGGGTCAGAACTTCGGATGGCCTCCCAACAGCGCGCGGGCTCCCTCTCTCTCTCTATATATCTTGTTTTCCGCTATTTTCTTTTTTGTCTATTTTTCTCGTTGAACCCCCCATGTACAAATGTGTATCCCCCTCCCCTAATCATTGTAATAGCGTAGGATTTTACATTTCCGCTTCTTATTGCTAGTAATTAGGACGTGTATGACAAGATAAAATCAATGAAATAGAAAAACCTAATTCAAAGAAAAAACTCTTGTATGCAATAAAACACACTTGCACACTAACACCCCTAGGGTTATATCCACTTGTTGCCTTTCAAAATTAGGCCATATTGCATGTTAGGTCTCTTTGGGCAACACAAACAAATCAAATGATCAAGTCCCTTAAAGAAAATTGCCCAAAGACATTCAACACCGTTGCAATTATGGTCTAAACGATGACCCGCGCCTGTCCCTTTCACATCCTAACACAAGATTGTCCACCAAGTACAATGGTGGAACAAACTTGTTAAAAGGGTTAAAACATAACAATAATCTTTTGAGAAATTTAGGAGTAGATAACCTCTTAGTTACTTGAATCAAACTTGCAAAACAAAACACTTGCCTAATTTCAAAATCACACATCACTACACTTTCAAAACAACTTTCAAAAACAAATGAAAACTTTTTCAAAAGACATACATCTTTGTATACATCCCCACATGGATCATTACAAAGGTTGCCACCATATTGGCCTCTTTTCAAAACATTTTCAAGCCCACACACTCAAGCACCATTTAAAACAATTGAAAACAAAAGGCAAGTGATCTAAGCAAGTAACTAAGAGCCCATGGATAACCATGGATAGAAAGGGTGCTAATACCTTCCCTTTCTATAATCTACTCCCCGAACCCCAAGAAAACATCTCAAAAGGTTTTTGCTGTGCTTTTTAACCTTTCCTTAGGATAAAATAAAAAGTCGGTGGCGACTCTTGCTAACCGCAACATTTGCGAATACAAACGCAAAACCCAAGTCAGTTCTCCTACCGTATCACACATTCACTCCTGGATTGGTGATGAGCACAGGAGGTCTTCCGATCCTAGCTTTGGGCACAACCCTCTGAGCCTCTGCAGTAAAACCCATTCCAAACTTGTCAGTTTTAGGAGTGAAATCAGGGAGCCTGCCCCAGTTAGCACATTCATCTTTCTCGATTACAACCCGGGCGTCCTTCAAGGAAGCCATCTTCAAAGGAAAGTCCTCTTCAACCACTGTTTCTGCTGCTGCCAATGTTGGAGGTACCTCTTCAAAATGCTGAAAGGGGGTTTCAATAAACTCCCCGTCCATCTCAATATACCGGAAGGAATTCATATGACTAACCATGTATTCTTCCTCCCCTTGCACAGTGACAATCTTCCCTCTGACAGGGTACTTGAGCTTCTGGTGTAGAGTGGATGTCACTGCCCCAACTTTGTGAATCCAAGGTCGACCCAGCAAACAGGAATAAGATGGACGAATATCCATCACATAGAAAGTTGAGTCGAAGACTTGGGAACCAACACGAATAGGAATGTCTACTTCTCCATGAACCATCCTCTTTGATCCGTCGAAGGCTCGAACAATGATGTTACTAGGTTTCAATTCCAGGCCCTCACAATCCAACCGGTCTAAGGCCTTCTTGGGCAACAAATTCAGGGAAGAACCGGTGTCCACCAACACGTGAGCGAGAGTAGTGCCCCTGCATTCTATAGAGACGTGCAGGACATCATTGTGGTTCTTTCCCTTGGCGGTAAGATCAGCATCCGAGAAACCCAAGCCATTGTCAGCTGTCAAATTGGCTACGCAATCAGTAAACTGGTCTGCAGATGTCTCCTGTGGCACATGGGCCGTCTTCAGAAATGAAATTAGGGCCTTAGCATGGGCCTCTGAACACAGCAGCAATGATAGCATGGAGATCTTGGAGGGGGTATGCCCCAGCTGTTCAACGACATTGAAGTCGCTCTTCTTGATTATCTTAAGAATTTCCTCCATCTCTTGCTGGGAGGCTTCAACATTCTTGGGCTTTGGTGCCTCCATCCGGGCAGGCTCATCATCAATCCCTTTGCCCCGAGTATTAGATGACTCGGCAGCAGGGGAAGCAACTTGATCAGAAGTGGAAACGGGCGCACTTGCAGGTGTTATAATGAGAGGTCTTCGGATAACTGGTGGCGCAATGTCAGGCGAGAAGAGCCTGCCACTGCGAGTTACTTTAGCTAGACCGGTAATATTGCTGATCCTGGTACCGGTGTTGAACTCTTGCTTTATTCCAAGTACATATACATCTGCCCCATAGTGCCATGGGACAACCTTATCAGATTCATAGGGGAGGGGCCCCGGAACAGTAATAACAATGGGTGTGACAATCATGATTTTAACTGGCTTCCTCGGGGGAGCCTTGATTGGATTGTTGAAAATTGTAACGACAGACACTTCTTCAACGGGAACACAAGGAACGGTGGTCTTCTTGAACAGAATCTCTTTGCTGTCCATCAGGCTTTGGATGCCTAACTTCAGCAACGGACAACCAGTAAGGGAAACAACACACAAAAGGCAACCCTCGCTACAACCCGGAAATAAACCGGCTAGCAACAGGTTCCTCTTAATAGTCAACAGAGGAGTAGCTACATCATTCACAGAAACGGCATACAAGTCTTCATCAATGGCATTTACTCCATGCTGGGGCATAGGAGCAGTCACAACATTTGGCCTCTCAGGCGCTTCAAATTGTATCTCCTTCGCATCAATAAGGCCCTGCACCTTATTTCTTAGGGCCCAACAATCATCAGTAGAATGCCCCGGGCTATCAGAGTGATAAGCACAACGGGCATTGGGATTATACTTAGGAGATGCAATATTCACAACCTTTGGAGCCTCTCTGACGGTTACCAGGTTGGTGGATAGTAGCTGCGGCAAGATTTGTGACAAGGTCATACTCAGCCGGGTAAATTCTCTTCTGGGTCTCTCACCCCTTGGTTGATTAGTTTGCCGAGGAGTGGAAACAGGCTTAGCAATCACTACCGCGTTGACAGATTGGCGGCGCTCTGGTTTATCTTGCCTTCTAGGCCCATACACAGCACTGGCCTCCTTTTTAAAAGGTTTCTTCTCAGCACTTGAAGACGCACCTTTCTGAATCTTTCCTGACTTCATACCAGCCTATATCCTTTCCCCAGTCAGAATGAGGTCAGTAAACCCTGCAGACGAATTACCGATAAGATGATTGAAGAATGGCCCGGAGAGGGTCCCCAAGAACATATCCACTAATTCACGGTCTGTTAACGGTGGCTGCACCCTGCCAGCCAGATCCCTCCACTTCTGCGCATACTCTTTAAAACCTTCTCCCGATCCTAACGACATACCCTGGAGTTGGGTATGTGTAGGAGCGAGGTCGGCATTATATTGATACTGCTTGTAAAAAGCAGTAGCCAACTCCTCCCAGTTACGAACCTTGGTTCCATCCAGCTGATAGAACCATTCGAGATGAGTCCCTGAAAGACTCTCCTGGAAGAAGTGGATCCACAAGTTCTTATCCACTGTATACGGCTGAATCTTCCGCACATAAGATCTGAGATGTAGCTTAGGGCAAGACGCCCTGTCATACTTTGCGAAAGATGGTGCTTTAAACTTATGAGGGATGATCACACCAGAAGATAAACCCAAGTCTCCGAAATCCAAACCAGGCACTTGTTGAATTTCCATGGCATTCAGACAGTCTTCCAACTGCTTGTATCTGTCTTCAGCTGGAGGATACTGTTCCTCATTAAAATCAGTCTCGTTGTCAGAGACCACCGGACTTGGAGCCCTTCCCTCCTGGGGACTGTCTTTTCCTACAGAAGAACCAGCTTCCTCATTCTGCAGTGTGTTACCAAATCTCCGGCCCGTGTTGAATAGAACAGTTCTCTTCTTCTTCTTCTCCTTCTTCAGGAGCAAAGCCTTCAGCTCTTCTTGACCTTGAGCCAAACCCATGATCAGCTCCTGAAATTGTACGTTCTGCGCCTGAAGGGCCTTGATAGACAGCTCGGTAGATGATTCAGGGTTCATGATGCTGAAATAAACAGCGAAGAACAGTAAGCAACCTGAAAAGAAGAGTACCTGCTATGCACATGATGAATGATATGTATTTATGCAATGCATTCAAGGGTTCGAAAGTTCAAATTTGTTGTAGACAAAAAGGAACACACATTATCATTAAGAAAGTAATTGTTCGGTACATCAAAGCCTCATGGGCACACATTACAAAGCAAATCAATCCCAAAAGACACTACGCATCCTCTTCGGAGAAATGTAGGTGTTGAGATTCCTTTCCTCGTGCAGTAGGCAGGTGAGCTCCAAGACCTTCTTTTCACTAGCATGTAGACTGGTCTCAAGAGAATTCCGTTCTTCCTTAAGCTAGATCCAGCTCTTCTGCATCTCTTCCCAGGACGTGGGCATGTCAGGATGTTGAATGGTGTAGGACACCTCTCCTTCCAAGACTAGCTCTTTGATCACAGGGAGAACATGAGGATAAGGCATTACTAACTTCTGGGAGCGGGCTCGTACCCACTTGAGATAAGGGTCCAACGGGATGGAATTCCTGTGCCCCAGGGTCTTGCTGTCTATCCTACTTGGCATCCTCCAAGCTCTGATAAATCTCTGGCGAAGTCCTTGTGCATCGTTGTCGAAGTCAAAAACTATGTCAGGAATTAACATGTCATGAGGGCCATCCCTCCGAGCATAACCAAATTGTCTCCAAGCCAGACACGGGTTGTAAGTAATACCTCCTATGATTCCAAGTAAAGGAACATTAGGATACTCCCCGCAACGATCAATAATAGTGACATCCTCTCTGGCCCGAGAGCACCAATGTATATCAGCATATGTAAGAGTCATCAATCGTTGTGACCATCTCAAACCCCGCTCGTTCTTCAAAACTGATTGTGGAAGGTGCGAAATAAACCACCTTCCCAGGAGAGGAGTACAACACATAAGAACACCTCTTTTTCTCATGGTTCGAGTGTAACATGAGTGAAGGATGTCCCCAAGCAATGTAGGTATAGGATTCCTGGACACGAAGATCTGGACAGCACTGATATCTATAAGCTGATCGGGATTCGGGAACAAAACCAATCCATAGACAAGGAGGGCCACAACTTCTTCAAAGGCTTGTAGGTCAAGGGAGTTCTAACATTCTCGGGCCTTCTCAAATAGAAACCTGGCTAAGAACCCTTTGATACCACTTCTAACTTCCCAATGTCCCTTGAGGTCAGATGGTTGTAGGTGTAAGGCTTTAGCAATCTCTTCAAGTTTGGGTTCCCTTTCCGTACCGTTGTAGGGTAGTTGATCAAGGATAGGGATCTTCAGAAGCCGGGAGAACTCTTCTAATGTAGGCACCAGTTGATAATCCAGGAAAGTGAAACAGTGGTGCAGAGGGTCAAAGAACTGGAACATAACCTTTATCATGTCTTCCTCAATGTTGGTATTGACCAAGCTGATGAGTCTTCCATGCCTCTCACTGAAAGAAGAGCTTTCGGGAATCCTGGATATAAGTTCCTTAAGCTAAGGAGGGACCCTTACAAGGCTGATCTGAATTATCTTTCTGTGAACAATTTCCATGTCCTACAAAACAAGAACAAAGATGAAGATTCGAACCCCTGAAATGGTTAGTCAATGCATATGATGTTGTATGATGTCATGATGCTATGATTAGACACACCACAAATATTCACAAAGGCAAACATGGTAAGGCACACAAGTCACACAAGTCACACAAGACAAGCCTTAGAGTTTAGGCCAGCTTGGGGTCTGGGTAATACCCTCTTGAAGTTATTGGGCTCAACCTGTCCTATCAGAAGTAACCGGGTTCTAAGGGTCCCAATATCACTGGATTGCTTTCATTGTTCATCGTTTCAATTTAGCCACTGAACTGGCGACCGAAATATTCCAAGAAAGCAACCCTCAATTGAGTGTAGTATCGAGTATCAACCAACCTCGGACTGCACCAAAGTCAGTTATCTCACTACCCTAAAGAGGCCAAGATGGTTCAATTAAGGTTCCTAAGGTCAGTTGATGCTTCACGACACCACGCGGAGGCCCCGTACTCTCCTTGACTGAACTCAAGGGTTACCGGTACACACCAAAGTGCCACATCAACGTATCAGACTGCTTCAACCATGTCGGTATACCCCGCATAGTTCCCTCACAGCCTTGTTGCTACTTTCTAAGAAGGTATCCCCAGATCCGGGTTAGGATCTATAGAACTCCCGAGACAGTCCCACAATAATAAAGAAAACAAGTCAAAGCAATTGAAAACACAAGTGATCTTAGTCCTAAGGTACACCTCACTTTAAGATTATTCCCCAGCAGAGTCGCCAGTTCTGTGATCGGTGGATCTGGAACTGACTGTTTTTTAAGCTGGTTCGCGAAATGTCGCAGAAGCAAGAGTCGCCACCGTCTTTTATTTTCTCCAACATGGAAAGTACAAAAGCACAACAAAATTCCTTATTGAGAATGTTTCTCGGTTCAGGAGGTAGATTTATAGAAAGGGAAGGTGTTAGCACCCTTTCTATCCGTGGTTATCCACGGGCTCTTATATACTTGCTCATTTGTGTTTTCAAAATGTTTGTTTGCTTTTCAATTGTGAGTGAGTTTGAAAAAAGTTTCGTTTAAAGTTTCAGATCGACTCTTGTATCAGTCCTCAAGAGTGTTTGAAAAGTTGTTTTTGAAAGCTTTTTGAAAAGTGTCGATGTGAAAAGAAGTTTTTGATTTGTTTTGAATTAGAGCAAGTATCTATGAGTCATCTACCTACCCTAAGGAATTAGGCTGTGTAAATGTCCTTAAGGTAATGCCATCCCACCATTGAGAGGTAGGTAGCACCACCGTTGGAGGTGTTCGGGTCGATTCGAGTTTAGGGACAGTGTGGTCACCAGAGCAACAATAGGACACCTTAGAAGCTACCATTATGCCATTGATCCTTTTTAATTCCGAGGCAACCGTTTCGAGGCAACTGGATCATGTCATGGACATAAGGACTTACTAAAACGTCCTATACAAGACGACCACGTTTCGAGGGCAAGGCAACAGTGAGGCGTACCCTAAGAGTGGTGTGTGAATTTATGTATTATTTTCATGTTATGTTTTATCTTGTACATGTATCATGGTGATCTATGCTTGTTTTTAATTTAGGCCATTCATTCTTTCATGCAAAATTTAGCAGTTAAGGGGTGCGGAAATTAAAATGCGGAAAATAAAGTCCTATGCTATTACAAGGCGCGGGTCTATACATCGCCAAATTAACAAAGACCCGTTTTTTAATAAAATGCAGAAAGTAAATAAATTTCCTAATTACTATTACAAGGCTTTGAACAATTACATAATATTTGAAACAAAAAAATAAGGACAAACGCGCGAAAAGAAATTAGAGTCGAATATGCGAGGGCGTTGGACCCTTTAAAGAAATTAAATTGAAATTGAAAGTAAATTAATTATTTAATAAAAAAAGAAGTTTTTTTTTAATGTTTTTTTGGTATTTATGAAATGAGGAAATGAAAATTAAAATTAGAAATTAAATAAAACCCTAGTTCTAAATTGTTTTTAATTATTAAAGAAAAATATTTAAGTTTTAACCTAATTTACCCTAATTAATTAATGACATATTCATTTACAAAATAATTAAGAATTAATAATAAAGGTAATAAGAAAATTATTTATTAAGCAAAAAGAATAAAAATGCTAAAACCTAATTTCTACATTTTTTAGTTATTTAAGAAAAACATTAAAATTTTAACCTAAATTAACCTAAGTTGATTATTAAAATTTATTTACAAAAATACTAATGAATTAAATATTAAACAAATATATTTTTTAGTTTTGTTTTTTTTCTGGTTTTTATTTTATTATGAAAATTAAATTTGTGAATTAAATAAAACAAAGAAAGCAATTAAAAAAAGAAGAAAAGAAAAAGAAATTGAGAAATATAATGTAAACCATGGGGTGTCTGACCCAATTGAGAGGTGTATTGTGAGCAATTTGGCCCATTGATTCAGGCCTTTTTGGACTTTCCAGCGTTTGCGTGCAGATCCATTGACTAATGTGCATGGTGGAATTCATGTGCTGGCCATCAGATTGAGGCCCTGGGACACTTGGCTGGCTTGGATATAGGGTTGCATGATGGACCTTGGAAGAGGCGCTACACAGAAGCACGTTATGGACAAAATTATGAAATATAATAGGGGACCTAGGAATCGAACCCAGGTCCCAGCGTTTACCCAATGCATGTCCAACCGTCTGAGCTATGCGCGCGTGTTGTATTGGATTTGGCAAGCAAATAATATAACACAAAACAGCACTTAGTGATATCCACCGCGCCAAAATTCAAATGCGCCAATCATCAGGAGACACGTCCTCCTTCTTCCTCACCTTTCCTATAATTATCAAATAGATAGCGGGGGTTTTAAACCCCCACTAAACTCAAACCTGAAAAATAGCGAATAGAATATAGGACAATATAAATTGGGCGCGATATGTGAGTTAGCTTTGTTTGAATGTCACGAGTCCATTGGTACCAGTTTCATGGCCTGATTTTTCCACATGAAAGAAACCCTAATTTCAAACTTCTGAAACCCTAATATGCGTTCATGGTGGATTTCTGTTTAGGCAACCATTCTTCAATTGAATGGTACCATTAGCTTCAGAATGGTCAGGTTAGCATAAATCAATCATTAAAAGTCATGAATCATGCCTAGAAATCAAAACACGATTATGGAAAATATTAAGAAAAGTCAGACTCTGTTATACCAATTCCTTGTGCGTGGAGACTTGATTTCAATTGCAAAAGCTTCCTGGGTGTCTTGGCAAGCTTTTGGAATAGCTTTTAGGCCTTGAAACGAGCTCTAGCTAGGTTTTCAGTTTTGAGATTTTTGTGAAAAAAGTGCAATGTGTTCTTGTGTTCTAAGCGCAGCTTCTTGTCCTTGAGCATTAGGGTTCTCTTGTATATGTATCTGAGCATGATTAGGTTAAGAAAAACAAGCCCATAATCCATGCATTGATGATTTGGATATTTGGTTTTCAATGATATCAAATCCAATCTTTTTGCCATGAAACCATTGCCAATTGCATAAAATCTTTCCTTTTTAGTGATTCACGAAATATTTGATCCATAAAGAGTGAATTGGCTGCACAAAAAGATTTGAAACACATGATTTAGTATTGTTCTCATATTTAATTTTAATTAAATGAATTAATAGGATTAAAAATTCAATTAATTAATTAAAAATAAGAAAATAACTCCCTTTTAGCTTAATGGGTCGTGCATAGCTTTTGGATAATGATTCATGGAAGAAATTGAGGCCCATTAGCATTTTTGAACCCTTTTATGCAAAGTTGACTTTTCAAAATTCCCAAAACTTTCACAACTTCCACAAGGCATATCTTACTCAATTTTTAAGCTTTTATCATGTTCTTGGACATTTTGGAAAGGTCTTGAAGTCCTATAACCAATGCCCTTTGTCCCATGTCATTTTGATTTACCAATCTCAAGTTATGGTCTTTGACTTAAAGTGCCTTTTTGTTGACTTTTGAAAATGACCTATAATGTTGAGATTGATAACTTTTTGTGAGAGCATTTATTGGACTTGAAGTGTGAAAGTGAGTTGTAGGAAATGTCATTCTCTTCAAAATGAGATTTGGATGGAATCTTTCTGATAAACCATGTGGAAGTTATGCCTTGGTCAATTTGCAGTTGACTTTTTCAGCTGTCCAAAAATAGAAACTTTTGCATCTTGAGACTTTTTGAGCCATGCTTTGAGAATCATGATCAAGAATTGATCAAATGATGTTTGTGGCTTCAAAATAAGATATTGACCAAAATTTTTGACTTTTGACTGTCAAATGACCATTTTGCCCCTGTAGTTGACTGTGAAGCAATTAGGGTTTTTGACTGTGCAATCTGGTGCTGTGAGTCTTGAAACTTGGCATATGGATGCTTGACAATGTATATGGGCATGTGGGACTTGATTGGACCCTTGGAAGCTTCAATTTCTTTGCCAGCACCAAAACCCTAATTTTTGACTGTTAGGAAACAATTGGACTGTGCAACCCTTGGGAGATTTTGTACCTTGACCTTGGTAAGTCTTGAAGAATATGGGAGGGAAAATTTTGGGGTACAACATGTTCCAAGAGGAAATCATGTCCAGACAGATACTCCTTCAAAAGATCTATTGAAGTTTTCACTCGTCTAGCTATCCCAAAGTCAGTGATCACTTCAATCACATTCACAGTTTGACCACCATGCGGAGGCATATGATTCGTCTTGATATTTGGCTTGTCAAAAGTGATATCTTAGGAATACAATAAATCTTGAACCTTATGTCTAAAGGCCCAACATTTTTATATGGTATGCCTCAAAGAATTGGCATGATACTCGCACCTCGCATTAGCATCATATTTTGGAGGGAGTGCCCAAATTGGGGGAGCTAATGGCTTTAGTTCTACCAAAGAAGCCTTGAGTAAATGCTGCAATAGTTGACCGTGAGGCATGTGGAGAGGATCAAATATTCTCGGAGGCCTCTCAAATCTGTTATGTTTTATTGTTCACGTGGAATTACTAAAGGCTGTTATGTTTTCGTATGTGATGCGACAAAATTAATTTCTCCCTCCTTCTTCTCCGAGAAGTTAGGAACATGATTCTTTGAACTATAAGGAGTACTGGATAATGCCACTTGAATCTTGCCATTTTTTATACCCATTTCAATTATTTCACCAATAGTTACTGTTGTACCCCAAAATTTACCCTCTCATTTCTAAAGAAATATCTCATAAGATCTCCATTTGATTCAAGACTACACAAGGTTTGATCAGCGCAAGACATCTCCTCAACCACTGACAACTCAAAATTAGGGTTTGAGTTTTCACAAGGACAATTGGACTTTCAAGGCCTAAAATGACTTTCATGGATCATTAGGAACCCTCAAGATTGCTCATGTCAATTTTCAAGTCTTGGATCACATTTTGTACAGTCATTTGATCAGATGACCTAAAGTCAGCTGTATTGGATGAAAAGTCAATTATGGTCAATTTGCAGTCGAACTTAATAATTTTTTACCCATATCAACATTATGAACCCATATATGTCAATTGATCAAGTTTGGATCATAATTCCTCAATGAATTTGATCAGAACACCAAAAGGGTAAAATGGTCAAAATTAGGGTTTTGGTTGAGAAGACTCAGTTCTTGACTTTTGACCAAGGAAATGAATTATTGGTTTAAGACATGATCTCAAGGATTAAAATTCACCATCTTGACCTAATTTCATGGTTCAAATCACCTCTCAAGAAAATTGGATTGACAGATGAATTTCAGTCAACTGATGAAAAGTCAACTGTACACTGAAAAGTCAAACTTTGACTTTTTGATCAAAATCAAGTTTCAAAAATCATATTTCATCAAGACATATCAAAATATGAAACTTGTTCATCAAGAAATTGAAAAGTCAAAGTTATCTTTGAAAAGTGAAAATTCTAAGACTTAGAAATTTTTCTAAGTGTTAGAAAATTAACATTTTTTCATAACTTTGTGCCAAATTTCCACCATGATGCAAGATGATTCAAGGGAAACTTCCAACATGAAAGTTGTAGATCTCAATGAGATATAAAACATTGCAGGGCAGAACTTTTTCTAGAAATGCTTTGATTTCAAGTTATGAATTTGTGAAGACATGCTCATGAATTTTAAAAAACTTAGTGAAATTTTGCCCTAGCTATTCAGGAATTTGACATAACTTCATGGAATATTTTCACCTAGTTCTATATTGAATATTAAAAAATGTACAACATGAAGGTTGTAGAGGATGTTGAAAGCTTTCAAAAATGTGCAAGAACTCATCAAGACCATACTTGAGCTAAGAGAATCGAAGGCAAGAAGTTAGGGTTTCAAACATGTTTTTCAAGTCATTTTCATGATGAACATTTGATCCAATCCACACCCATGCTGCATAAATATTACTTTACAGGCTTCTAACCTCTAAACCTATCCATAATCATAAGATTACACAACTAATTAAGCTATGATCCAAGTGTTTGAGTCATTGTCCAAGTGATTATTCCATTAATGGAACAAAGTTCACACTTCCATTTTGGAAAAGTGACTTTAATCACAAAGTCAATGCATAGAGCTCCTAACTTGTTTCATCTGAACACAAGCAAAGTAAAAAACCAAAAGCAACATGGTTAGAACCTCCTACCAACTCAGGCCATGCTTGTACAACACATTGAAACTTGTTTTCCACTTCTCTTTAAAATCAAGTAACATAGCCATAACTCTATATCTCACTGATATGTCAACTTCAAACCCTAAGACCTCTTGTTTTTAACTATACAAGTTATTTGCAAGCAAACACACGAGTTCAAGCACCCCAAAACACTCCCAAGCACTCTGCAACTCAGAATCTGCCATAACTTGATAGTTTTGAGCTTCACATAGCCATCTCCAAATCCACTCGTGCATATTGAGTTTTAACCATCCAAACACTTAATATACATCATATCAAAGTGATCCAGGCCCTTTTTTCTGGACTGTAACTCCCTCTACACCATTCACCATTTTCAAAACTCAATCTTGCAACTTGACTTGAGTAGAGAGTTTCATCCATCCTTAAAGTAAAGTAGGAGTTAGAACACACTCAAGGAGGTCCAAGAAAATTAAAGAGATCATCGGGCCATCTCAAATTCTACTCAAACTCCATACACGAACCCAGTTGCAAGAGTTAAGTTTTCAAACTTCAATGTCTTGATACAAGCATTTTTTGGGAATACATTATGAAGTAAAAATGTAGATATCATTTCCCTGAATCTGTATATATCCATAGTTTTCATTTATATGGCCTGAGCTAAGAGAAATTTAAGTTTGAATCTATGACAAAAGTTAGTTCGGGATTTGGTACTTTTAGAAGTACATGCTCTCTTTGATTGTTTGTCTAAATTGTTTACATTGATGGAATCTTGGTAAAATTTCTAACAAGTTTGATGTTGGAAGTTTTGAGAATGGATGAAAAATGAACGAGTTACAGGGACCCTGGAGGGAGGTTGAAGATGAAGTCATTTCTAGGACTGGATTTGTGTTATATATTTATGGTTTTCTTTAAGTTAACGAATGTATAGCCACCCTAGTGATAAGGCAACACGCATATCATGTCAAAGGCGTGGGTTCAAGCCCCAGCGCTGCCACTTTTTGTTATTTTTCAGCATTTCCTTTCTCCTTTTTTCAAACACTAGCGCGCCTGGGCCTCCTGGATGGGCCTTTCCCATTTTCACTTCACCATACCCCCATCTTGCTTTTTACAGCAGGCCCATTATTTTTTTTGTTTTTCTTTTCTTTTGTTGATTAACACAAAAACAGGCCATTGGGCCTAACAAAACAAAACAGTTTTTTTGTAACATACACCCTAAATGCCATTTCCACCCCCTGACTCTTATTTTTATATTTTATTTTTCTTTATTATTATTATTATTGTTATTATTATTATTATTATTATTTTTATTAATAAAAATCCAAAAAAAAAAAAATTTATTTCTCTAATATAGTTATATTCTCTTATTTTTATTTCCTTTTTTTTAAAAACTAAAATAGAAAAAAAAATATTGTTCTTAAACAAATTTAATTCATTTTCCTAATAAATTAATAATTAGATTTAGATTTAGTTATTTTCTTTTTATTTAAAATTAACTTAGAATTTAGGTTTCTTTTAATTAATTAATTTCCATACTATTTTTGATTAAACTTAAAACCTTTTCTAAAAAACCCTAAAAATGCTTTCTAATTTAATTTCCTTTCTTAATTAATTTAGGTTTAACTTTATTAATTTAACTAATTATTTTCTTTTAGAAAATTAGGTTAAAACCCTTTCCTCCAAAAACAAACAAGATCTATTTCTTTTCCATTTATATCCTTGTATATTATATTCATTTCAATTCTTGTACATTATTTCAATATGTTTGTAATAGATAATTAGGTTTAATTTCTTACAACCCCCATTTGTAAATTTGTATACCTCATCCCCAAATGATGTAGTATCGTAGTAAATTTACTTTCTGCAATTTATCGCTTTCATATAAATGCTAGTAATTAGGGTTTGTATGGAAAGATAAAATCAACAAGTAGATAACTTTAATCCAAGATTAAATGCATGCAAATCAAACACTATTCACACATCCACCCTTAGGGTAATTCCACTTGTTGCCTTATGAAAAATTGGCATGTTATGCATGTGGAATGTCTTAGCAAAAACAATAAAAAATACAAGATCATAGTCCCTCGATGACGCTACAAATGTTGCCTTTCAAATGATCTTAGTCCATCAAAGAGAAATGCTAAGACATCTTACAACATTGCTATCATGACTATACGATGACCCACACCCGTCCCTTTACATCCAAAGATAATGCTTCTTACCAATCAATGGTAAGATAGCAATATCAAAGGAACACCAAACATTCTTAGTTGCTTGCTCACTTTCAAAAACAAGCACACACCAAACACTTTCAAAATAAACACCAAACACTTTCAAAACATGAAATATTTTCAAAAGTCCAACACTTTGTATACGTTCTTACGAAATGAGAACCATTACAAAGTTTTCCTAAACGAATGCGCCTTTTCAAAAATACTTTCAAAAACCACCACAAAGAACATTTTCAAACAAAGTAAGTGATCTAGCAAGCAACTAAGAGCCCATAGATAACTATGGATGAAAAGGGTGCTAATACCTTCCCTTTTCATAATCTACCCCCCGAACTCAAGAAATAATCTCAAAGGTCTTTCCTGTTCTTTTCCACCTTTCCTTTTGGATAAAAGAAAAGTCGGTGGCCACTCTTGCTAACCACAACAGTTACAATCAAACACAAAACATCCCAAGTCAGTTCTCCCACCATATTACAGAACTGGCGACTTTGCTGGGGAATTACTTAAAAGTGGGGTTACCTTAGGGCTAAATCACTTTTATTTACTTTCATTGTTTGACTTGATTACTTTACATTTCAATTCCTTGTTTGGGCTTGTTTTGATCCTCTACCCGAATTGGAGATACCTTTTGGGTAAGTAGCAATACATT
Organism: Vicia faba; assembly: GCA_948472305.1. Taxonomy (NCBI): domain Eukaryota; kingdom Viridiplantae; phylum Streptophyta; class Magnoliopsida; order Fabales; family Fabaceae; genus Vicia; species Vicia faba. Next base: position 1,152,273,587 of record OX451741.1, on the reverse strand, counting down.
GTGGAAACTGTGCGGGGTATACCGACATGGTCTAAGCAATAGCTACATTAGTGTGACACATTTGTAGGTATCGGTAGCCCTTTAGTAGTCAAGGAGAATACGGGGCCGCTGTGTGGTGTCATGAAGCACTAACTAACTTTTGAACCTTTACTTGATCAACTTGGCCATTAGGAAGTAGTGAGATAGTCGAATTTGGTGCAGTATGAAGTTGGTTGATACTCGAAACTACGCTCATTGAGATCGGACTTCTCGAGATATTTTGGTCGCCACGAAAGAGGCTTACACTGAAATAATGCCCGACAAGAAAGATCAGTGATATTGAGATCCGTTAGAACCCGGTTACTATTTCTAGGACAAGTTTGAGCCAATTAAACTTCAAGAGGATACTTACCTATAAGACTCCATGCAAGCCTAAACCTAAGGACTTGTTTTCCTTGTGTATATATGCTTACTTGTACATAACATTATAAACATCATAACATCATAAGAATTCTCACTAACCATTTCAAGGATTATTAAGATTTATCTTTATTCTATTTTGTAGGACATGGCTTTTATCCGCAGGAATATTATCCAAGTCAATCTCGTAAGAATTCCTTCTCAGCTCAAAGAGTTAGTGTGATACGGTGGCAGAACCGGAACTGTTTGAATGCTGGTTTGCATTTTTGCGTTTGTGTTTGCAAAATGTCGCGGTAAGCAAGAGTCGCCACCGACTTTTATTTTATCCAACAAGGAAAGGAAAAAAGCACAGAAAAATTCCTTTTTCGAGATATTCTAAGTACGGGGGGTAGATTATAGAAAGGGAAGGTATTAACACCGTTTCTATCCGTGGTTTTCCACGGGCTCTTAGGTACTTTCTCATCATTTTCAAAATTGCTTCTGTGTTTGTGTGATTTGAAAAAGTTTTTGTTTGACTTCGATTTAACCCTTACTTCTGTCTTTAAGAGTGTTACGAAGTGTTTTTTGAAACTTTGTTTGAAAAGAGTGTAAGTGTGAAAAGTTTGTTTGTTTTGAGCAAGTACCTACTAGCATCTACCTACTCGAAAAAGAATCGTTCTATGTTCGTTTCCTTTAGACTATGCTATCCTACTATTAGTGAGTATGTAGCACCATCGTCGTAGTTTTAAGGGTCAATTTGAAAGGGACGTATGATCACTAAAGCAATGTTAGGACGTCTTAGTAATAACCCTAATGTCTTAAGATCAATATTCGAGGCAACAATTCCGAGGCAACTTTGATCTTTGAGACAAGAGAGCGACCACTAAAATACCCTATACTTAATGATCGTTTACCGAAGGCACCCGAAGTGAGAGTATACCCTAGGAGTGCGCATGTGCGAGTGATTCAATTTCAAGTTTATTATCTTTGTACATTTAGGGTTTGCTAACCGTTTTAAAGTTTACATACAGTCTTGTCATGCATCCCTATTACCATACATCTAACAGTTAATATTTTGCGGAATTTAAAGTGTGGGAAGTAAAGCTACGCTATTACAAGGCTTCGGGTATTAATTACATAGCCAAAAACAACCCGTAACAAAAAAAACGATAAATGAAAGTAAAAAGTCCTAGTTAATCTATTACAACTTGTGAGCAATTACATCAATATGATAAAAAATATAAAGCGCGTGCGATGAATTAAGAACGAGAGAGAACTAGGGTTTTGACCCCGTCTAACCTAATCGAAAGAAACAATTATTTTTGTTGTTTTTGATTATTTTTTAAGAAAAAGAATAAGGTTTTCAAATTAAAATACAAAATTAATTAGTAACTAAATTAATTAAAGAAAATAATTTACATGACCTATTTTTATATTTTTGGTTATTTTTTAAGAGAAAGAAAATAGAATTTAAATTAAACTAAAACCCTAATTTTCTAATTGTTTTTAATTTATTTAAAAAATAATTAAAGTTACCCTAAGATTAAATAAACTAATTAAATTAATTAATTTTTTTGATAAAAAATAAACCTAAATCTAATTGGATGAAAATATTATTTTTGTGATTTTTTGATAAAAATAATTATTTTTTTATGTTAGTAAAAATAAATAAATAAGTCAATAAAGAAAAATATAAAAAGAAAAGAGAAAGAGATATGGGCCTGAGAAAGTAATTTTGGAGGGTGTGAGTATCAACTTCTGGGCCCAAAACAGGTTGGTCCACGTTGACTTCCTGAATCCCATGCGTTGCATTGACTGGGTCACATGATGGTCACCACATGATAGCCTTTAGATCTGGCCTCCTGGACACTTGGCTGGTTGGATGATGATGGACCATGGTGGTCATCCCACCTATGCACGCGCCTGATTATTGAAAGAAAAAGAATGTGAAATAATGGGGGGACCTGGGATTCGAACCCAGGTCCTGAAGCATTTTCCAGTCACCTGGCTACCAACTGCGCTGCACGTTCTATTTGTACATAGAATAATAATAAATGATAATATATAATATATGCAAGTTAGTGGGAAAAAGCGCCAAAATTCAAATGAACCAATACAATGGTGCCACGCAAGTCATCCCTGTCCTCTCTCCATTGGTAAAAGTCAAAAACTTTTACCTACGGACAACGCCCGTCACTACAACCCTGCATATTGCAAAATCATCACACAAGCATAATAAATGGAATCTAAGGCCATGAATCAACTCGTTTTGGCCTTCTGAGCATGATGGTGCCCTTCTTGTGGGCCAATTTCACCTGTACCAAAAGATCCTAAATCGAAGCATAAAACCCTAATAATGCAATTGAATGTTATAGATAGCTTGCAAATGTTTCAAGGAGCAAGAATATACAAATATTTCATGCTATAGATGCCAATATCATGCAATTCGATTTCAAGAAGAAGCCATTGTCGTGGCTGACTTACAGTGCATTCTAGCGCTGAAAACTCCTTGTTCTTGATTGGTATAGCTTGCTTGTGATCCCAGGAAGCGAATGAGATGGCTAGAGGGTCTTGAAAACGCCTGGAAATAGCAAAACGGATTACCACTTTTCTTTGAATTTTCCAAGTTTGATTCTGCCTTTGTGCGCCTCAAAACCTTGTGTTTTAGGTCTGCAAATGTTCACTATATACCAAGGATTGGATTAGGGTTGAAATTATGCTCTCAATCTTTACCCATTATAGCTTTTGATCTTGATTTGATTCACTTGAAAATATTTCCAAAAATAGGTCAAAACCAATCTTTTCATGCACACAAAGGCCTTGCACGAATTGATTCACTTGCCAACTGGATATAGGACCTGAAACATGCACAAGATCTTGAGGTTTCAATGATTTGGATTTTTTCATGATTTATTTTGATTTAAATTGATTTAATTGCAATAAAAATCAAAATAAATAATAAAAATAAGATAAAGGCAAGTGGAAAGGGCTAGGGCTCGTGGACCATGCTACCAACTCAAAACAAGTGCAAAAAGTTAGGCCCATTTAGCAAAAAATTCAATTTGAGGCATAGTTGACTTTTGACAATTTTTCAAAAAATGTCAACTTCACCAATGCATAACTTCCTCAATTTTGACTCTTTGAAGGTGTTATTTGACTTTTTAGAAAGATTGAGATGTCCTATAAGAAACCCTTTTGGTCTCATATCAATTTGGTATTCCATGTTCATGTATGAAGCTTTGACAAAAAAGGTGTTTTTGTTGACTTTTCAAAATGACCTATAATGTCCAAATTCATAACTTCTTGTGAGTGCATATTTTGAACTTGGGAGATGAAGATGAATTGTAGGGAATTTCATCCAATTAAAAATTAGCTTTGGATGGGTCATTTCTCATAAACTATGAGAAAGTTATGTTTGGTCAAATTTGAGTTGACTTTTCCTGCAAAACCCTAATTTAGCAACTTTTGGGTTTTGATGAATTGTGAGCAATCCTTGATGAATCATGATCAACCCTTGATCAAATGATGAATAATACTTCAAAATGAGGATGTTGACCAAAAATCTTGAAGTTTGACTGTATGTGGGCCACAGTTGACTTTTGCCCTAGCATAGTCGATTTTCAGGCCTTTGAGCAATTGGCTGAGCAAACTTCCTCTGCAAGGCTTGAAACTTGACATGGATGATATTGAGAATGTATTAGGACAATGGTGAGAATTTGGGGTCCCTTGGACTCAAATATCTTGATGCAACATGAAACCCTAATTTGAGGTAGACTGCCTTAGGAGAGAGCTTGTCTGGTCAACCCTTGGACTTCCTTGAGCAACTTGAGGATCTTTCTTGAAATGTTTTATGAAATATGGGAGGGAAAATTTTGGGGTACAACAGTTAGCATCAAGGGTCCTTGAGAATTCTTCATTTACCGAAAGACATGGTCGCCTCTTAAACTTGGTTACCTTGAGCACTGATGAAGATATGATGAAGGTGCTTTTCCAGTTCTTTGATCCTCTACACCATTGCTTTACCTTTCCTGATTACCAGCTTGTACCCACTTTGGAAGAATTATCTCAACTCATGAGGATTCCTATTCTCAATCAACTACCCTTCAACGGTACGGAAAGAGATCTAAGCCCTGAAGGGGTTTCCCGAGCGCTACACTTGCAACAATCCAATGTCACGACTAATTGGGAAACAAGGAGTGGTGTCAAAGGGTTCTTAGCCAAGTTCTTCTTTGAAAAAGCTCAAGATTGTTGGAACTCTTTGGATTTACAAGATTTTGAAGAAATCTTGGCCCTTCTCATCTATGGGATGGTTTTGTTTCCAAACCCTGACCAACTCGTAGATGTAAATGCTATTAAAATCTTCATGTCTCACAATATGGTGCCTACTTTGTTGGGAGATATCCTACATTCTCTCCACTCTCGCACTATGAGGAAGAGAGGGGACCTCATGTGTTGCACTCCTCTCTTGGCTAGATGGTTTATTTCGCATCTTCCCCGGTCTGTGTTGAAGAACGAGCAAGGTTTGAGGTGGTCCCATAGGTTGGTAACACTCAGGCATTCGAATATTCATTGGTGTTCTCGATCCTTGGAGAATGTTACTATCATCGACCATTGTGGAGAATTCCCTAATGTCCCTTTGCTTGGCATTAGGGGAAGTATCACTTACAACCATTATTTAGCCTTGCAACAATTTGGGTATGCCCGAAGAGATGGTCTGCATGATATGATCATCCAAGGAGTGGTATTCGACTACGAGAGCGACGATCAAGGTTACTGTTAGAAGTTTATACGAGCTTGGAGGATGGTAAGCAAAGTGGACAGTAAAACGCTGGGACACAAGAATTCCATTCCCCTTGAGCCTTACTCTAGGTGGGTACGAGCTCGTGCTCAGAAGCTCGTGATGCCTTATCCATCCATCCTACAAGTTATCATGGAACCTGTGGTTGAAGGAGATGTCCCATACACTGTCCTCCATCCCGACATGCTTACTTCTCTCGAAGACTTGCAAAAAGGTTGGATTCAGCTAAAGGAAGAACTAGATACCTTGGAAGCTCAATTCTACGCTAGTGAGAAAAAGGTTCTAGAAATTACAAAGAAACTCCATGAAGAACAAAGCTTGAACGCATACATTACGCCGAAGAGGATGCGTTCGACCTTTTTATATTAGAGATTTATTTTGTAAGCCCAAGAGGCATGTTGTATTCATTTTGAATTAATTAATGAAATTTGACGTTTGTTCATTCTTTGTCTATACAAATTTAAATTTCATAAATCCTTGAAATCATTTGCATATACATCTTCCATGCATCATAATATAATAGGTTTTCGATGGAAGGTTTCCTTATCTTTCTGCTGTTTATTTCAGCAAGATGGATATCGAGAAAACAGTGAAAGACATACAAGAAAAAAACTCCCAGTTTCAAGAGACTCTGCTGACCCTAGACAAGGGACAACAAGATTTGATGGTGTTGCTAGAAGCCAAAAAGAAACCAAAGAGGAAAGCTTTAGTCAACATGGGAAGAAGATTCAGAGAGCCGGTCCGTCAGATACCGGCAGTGGAAGACTCGTTTGAAGAAGATGAGAATCAGATTGGAGAAGCAAGGAGTACTCAGGATGGTTGTATCGATGATCAAGCGTCTGATGATGAAGATTATTTTGACGAGCAGTATCCTCCTGCCGATGTTAAGTACAAGCAGCTAGAAGATAAACTAAAGGTTGTTGAGATTCAAGTCGTCCCCAGTTTGGATTTTGATGATTTGGGTTTAATATCTGGGGTTGTTATTCCCCACAAATTCAAGATCCCAGTCTTCACAAAATACGATGGGATATCCTTACCAAAGCTTCACCTGAAGTCTTATGTGCGCAAGATTCAACTGCACACCGCCGACAAGAAACTATGGGTTCACTTCTTTCAAGAAAGCTTGGATGGGACACAACTAGAATGGTTTTACCAATTGGAGGGTTGTCGTATCCATACATGGGAAGACATAGCCACCGCTTTCTACCACCAATACCAGTACAATGCCGACCTGGCGCCGACAAGAGTTCAACTGCAAGACATGACAATGGGAAAGAATGAAGAGTTCAAAGAGTATGCCCAAAAGTGGAGGGATCTTTCTAGTAGGGTCCAACCGCCGTTAACTGATTGGGAGCACATTTATATGTTTATGGGCACTTTATCTGGTCCATTTTTCAACTTATTGGTTGGTTGTTCTTCTTCCGGTTTCACCGAGCTGATCTTAACCGGTGAAAGAGTTGAAAGCCGTATCAAAAGCGGGAAGATCCCCATAGCATCTGCTTCCACCTCCAATCCTGTAAATAAACCTTTTGTCAGGAAGAAAGAAACCAATGATGTGTATGGGGTAACTTCTCATACCAAGAAGGATGACCATCCGTCCGTTAATGTTGTCTGGATTTCCAACCCACCACCTGTTCAAAGACCATCTTCCAATCATCAACGGTTTAAGGCTCCGCGAAGACAATTCACAAGGATAGGCATGTCATTATCCCAAGCCTTACAACATCTGTTAAAGGCTAATTTGGTGACACTGCATGATCCTCCAGCCAATCCAAATACAACTTCACCTAAATACAATCTGAATACCAAGTGTGAATATCACTCAAATAGTCTCGGGCATGAGACTGACCAATGCTGTGCACTGAAGAATAAAATTCAAGACATAATAGACAATAAGACTGTTGAATTTGATCCTCCTCCAACTCCGAATGTAATCACCGCACCTATACCAAACCATGGCAAGGGTGCCAATGCTGTTGAAGACACCACTTTTGTTTCCTCCATCGAAGACTTGACTACTTCGTTAACCATTATCAAAGAGAATCTGTTGAAAGCCGGGATTTTCCCTGGATGTTTGAAGGACTGTGACTGCTATGCCAAACAATTCAATGGATGCAAAGGGCTTAAGGAATATGTTCAACCCTTGATGAATAGCCATGAGATCCTATTTGAGAAGACTCCATCCACCAAAAGTTTGACCAATAAGATTGAAGACCTCTCCATCATAACCATCTCAAACAAGCCTCTTAGGATCTCCTCCAAGGGTCCTATCAGGATTTCAAATGAACCAACTGTTGCTCCTCTGCTAATTACTGCCCCCGGGCCAATTCCGTACTCTTCCAACAAAGTAGTGCCATGGAACTATGGTGCTGAGGTGTTTACCATGGGATAAAGAAAGATGCTTGGATTGAAGAAAGAAAAGCTGATGACATTGGTAACATTACTGACACTAGTAAGGTGACCAGAACTGGGAGAATCTTTTCACCCAACATCTCACCACCAACTGATACAAAGATACCTGTCTGCATCACCACTGCTAAGCCTAGTGCTGACACAAGGGGAAAAGAGAAAAGTAGTTGAGCCTGTTGAGACAGAAATACTCGCAAAAGCCATTGCCACTGAGGAACTTTTCGCTAGAGAAATGGACGAGATCTTGAAAATTATAAAAAGGAGTGATTTCAAGATTGTGGAGCAGTTGGGGAAAACCCCTTCCAATATTTCCATGTTATCTTTGCTACTTTATTCCGATGCTCATGCTCGAGAGTTAATCAAATTCTTGAAGAAGGCTCATGTCCCTCATGAGACCACAACTGACCAGTTTGAAAATTGTGTGGCAAGCTTGACTGCCGATAATGGTTTGGGGTTCTCAGATGCTAATCTGACACCACTTGGAAAGAACCATAACAAAGCTCTGCATGTTTCTGTTGAATGTAAGGGGACTACCCTAGCACATGTTCTGGTTGACACTGACTCTTCTTTAAATGTGCTACCCAAGGGGGATTTAGACCGTTTAGACTGTGAAGGACTAGTTTTGAAACCAAGTGATATTATTGTGAGGGCTTTCGATGGGTCCAAAAGGGCAGTTCATGGAGAGGTGGATCTCCCGATCAAGGTGGGCTCACATATTTTCAACTCTACTTTCTACATCATGGATATCCATCCTACCTACTCCTGTTTGTTGGGTCACCCTTGGATCCATGGAGCAAGGGCAATAACATCAACTCTTCATCAAAAGCTCAAGTATCCAGTCAAAGGAAGGATTGTCACTGTCTGTGGTGAGGAGGAGTTCATGTTAAGCCACCTCAACTCTTTCAAATATGTAGAGATAGATGGCGAATTTATAGAAACCCCATGTCAGGCTTTTGAAGTTGTGCCACCAATGGTTGCTACTGTGAAATGTTCCTCTGACGTGTCCAAAACTGTTAAGGTCATGCCAAAGATGGTTTCGTTTAGAGATGCTTGTGCCGCAGTCAAAGAAGGAAGTTGTGATACTTGGGGGAAACTCCCTGAGATCCCATTCAAAAAAGAAAAATGTGGTTTGGGTTTCACTATCAAGGCTCAAAAAGAAGTGAGGCACGCTCGTGCAGGGAAGCCCCCTTTCTGTATTGGAAGTCATGAAGTTAATGTTGTGGGTGATTCTGATGATGAAGTTGCATTTGAAGATTGGGTATACCCTACTACAACAAAGCTCAACAATTGGCATGCAAAGGACTTTGTTCCCGTCTCCTTCATTGAGGAGTAATTACTTGTTTGTTGCTTTCTATTAATTCAAGAACATTTTGTATGTAATATTAAACAATGACTTTTAAGCCATGTGCCTGGCATGGGGCACTATGGTCCATTTGTTAAGGGTTTTATTTATGTTCATGTTATCATATGATCATTCAATATAAACCATTGGACTTTTTGCATTCGAACTTTTATGCTCATTGTCTTTCTTTTTCTTCAAATACATTTTTCAAAATAGCCATGTATCTTACATGCACACACACACACACACACACACACACACACACACACACACACACACACTCTTGAAGGTCCTCATCCACTTTGGATCTCATTGCCAATGACTCTACTATTGCCAACTATGATTTCGAACATCCAATTAACCAAGTCGAAGACGAAGGCGGGGGAGATTGTGAAATACCGGGAGAACTAGCCAGACTTCTATCACAAGAGGAAAAAGTTATTCAGCCGCACGAAGAGTCAGTTAAAGTCATCAATCTAGGTACTGAGACAGACAAGAAAGAAGTCAAGATCGACATTAACTTAGAAAGAAGTGTCAAGAGCAGGTTGGTTCAAATGTTGCATGATAATGTGAAAGTGTTTTCTTGGTCGTATGAAGATATGCCAGGGTTGGATACCGACATTGTAGTCCATTGTCTTCCGATAAAGGAAGATTGTCCTCCTGTCAAACAAAAAGTTTGTCGCATGAGGCCTGACATGTTTGAAAAGATAAAAGCTGAAGTGATGAAACAATTTGATCCAGGATTCGTAGCTGTGACATCTTATCCCCAATGGGTTGCAAATGTGGTACTAGTACTGAAGAAAGACGGAAAACTTTGTATGTGCGTAGATTATAGGGATCTGAATAGGGAAAGTCCCAAGAATGATTTCCCTCTACCTCATATTGATGTGTTGGTCGATAACACTGCTCAGCATAAAGTCTTCTCTTTCATGGATGGTTTCTCCGACTATAGTCAAATTAGGATGGCTCCCGAAGACATGGAGAAGACCACTTTCGTTACGCAACGGGGCACCTTTTGTTACAAGGTCATGCCGTTCGGATTAAAGAATGCAGGGGCAACATATCAAAGGGCTATGGTAGCTTTGTTTCATGATATGATCCATCATGAAATAGAGGTTTATATGGATGATATGATTGAAAGGTCACAGACTGAGGAAGAACATCTCAATCACCTATACAAGCTATTCGAGAGGCTGAAAAAGTACAAATTAAGGTTAAAACCTAATAAGGGCACATTCGGAGTACGATCTGGAAAGCTTCTAGGTTTTATTGTCAGCGGTAAAGGCATCAAAGTCGATCTTGCCAAATTGAAGGCCATCCAAGAAATTCCAGTCCCCCACTCTGAAAAGGAAGTTAAAGGATTCTTGGGTCGTCTTAACTACATTGCCTGCTTCATATCTCACTTAACTGCTACTTGTGAGCCAATCTTCAAACTCTTGAAGAAAGATCAAGTAGTCAGATGGAATGATGAATGCCAAGCTGCCTTCGACAAAATCAAAGAATATCTGAAAGAACGTCCCATCCTCATGCCTCCAATTGAAGGAAGACCCTTGATCATGTTGTTGACGGTATTAGAGAATTCAATGTGGTGTGTGTTGGGCCAACATGACGAGTCTGGCCGAAAAGAGTATGTTATTTACTACCTTATCAAAAAGTTTACCGACTGTGAAACCAAATATTCACTGTTCAAGAAAACTTGTTGCGCTCTAGCATGGGATGCTCGCCGGCTAAGACAGTATATATTGACGCATACCACTCTGTTGATTTCTAAGATGGACCCTATCAAGTACATCTTCGAGATACCTTCTCTTTCTGGACGGATTGCTAGATGGAAAATGATCTTGACTGAGTACGATACTCAATACATAATGCAAAAGGCCATCAAAGGAAGTGTATTAGCAGATCATTTGGCCCATCAAGCTGTTGATGATTATCAGTCTATGAACTTTGACTTCCCGGATGAGAACATCATGCTAGTGACCGACTGCGTGAAACCTGGACCGTATGACAGACCTGAATAAGGATCCCGATGGTCTATGATCTTCGACGGGGCTTCCAACGCTTTGGGTAACGGAAATGGTGTTGTGATCATATCCCCTGAAGGTTGCCACACTCCTTTCACTTCCGGACTATGCTTTGACTGTACGAACAACATGGCTGAGTACGAAGCATGAATTTTGGGTCTGAAGACTGCCATTGACTTGAGGATCAAGCATTTGAATGTGTTTGGGGATTCCGCTCTAGTTATTAACCAAGTAAAAGGAGATTGGGACACTAAGCACCCTAATCTCATCCCTTGCAAGGAGCTTGTGCTATCTTTGATTCCTTACTTCGAAGAGATCACCTTTGAACACTTCCCTAGGGAAGAAAATCAGTTAGCTGATGCTTTGGCCACCATGTCTTCTATGTTCAAGGTCAAATGGGACAAAGAAGCTCCTATGATTACAATTGAGAGATTCGACGAACCTGCGCACTACTATGAGCTCGACACTGACACAGAAAAGCCATGGTACCATGAGGTGAAGAGATACCTTGAAGCACAAGAGTACCCTGAAGGAGCATCCATCAATGACATAAAGTTCTTATGAAGATTCTCAGCCAAATTATTCCTAAGTAATGGAATATTGTACAAACGCAACCATGATTATACTCTACTTCGATGTGTGGAAAAGAAGGAGGTAGAGGAAATTATGGAAGATATGCATAATGGTCTCTTTGGGACTCACTCTAGCGGACATACTATGGCCAAGAAAATCCTGAGAGCTGGTTACTATTGGTCAATGATGGAGACTGATTGCCATCAACACTCAAGGACTTGCCACAAATGCCAAATCTATGCTAACAAGGTCCATGTGCCTCATATCCCTCTGAACTTCATGACCGCTTTGTGGCCATTTGCAATGTGGGGAATTAACATGATTGGAGAGATCAAACCCACTACTTCCAATGGACATCGCTTCATTCTTTTCGCTATCGATTATTTCACCAAATGGGTCGAAGCCGCCTCATTTGTCTCAGTCACCAAGAACGTGGTATCCAGATTCATCAAACATAACCTCATCTGCCGTTATGGTATCCCCGAAAGGATCATCACCGACAATAGGACTAACCTCAATAATGCTATGATTACAGAACTTTGCACTCAGTTTAAGATCAAGCATCACAATTCTTGTCCTTATAGACCTAAAATGAATGGCGCAGTGGAAGCGACCAACAAAAACATTAAGAAGATTGTGAAGAAGATGGTAGTGACCTACAAGGGCTGGCATGAGATGTTACTGTTCGCTCTTCATGGCTACCGTACTTCATCTAGAACATCAAATGGGGCAACTCCCTTTTCTTTGGTTTATGGCATGGAAGATGTTCTGCCAGTGGAAGTTCTGATTCCCTCATTAAGGATTATGAATGAGGCAGGCCTAGGTGAAGATGAATGGATTCAAACAAGATTGGATCAGTTGAACTTGATCGATGAAAAACGACTGGCTGCTGTTTGTGATGGTCAGAAGTACCAAAAACGTATGATCATGGCTTTCAACAAAAATATCAAGTCTCGAGTATATTAAGATGGTGACTTGGTAATAAAGGGCATCATTCTTCCCTAAGGCGACCCCAGGGGCAAATGAACTCCCACCCACGAAGGGCCATTTGTTGTCAAGAGAGTGTTCTCTGGTGGTGCCATGATGCTGACTACCATGGATGGTGAAGACTTCCCACATCCTGTGAACGCAGATATAGTTAAAAAATACTATGTATAAGAGACCCGCTAGGTTGACACACTTATGCAAGATAAGGGCATCCCGGCAAACCAAAAGGTTTGGGCAAAAATTAGGGATATATGCAAAATATTGTACACCCGGCAAGTTGAAAACCCGAAAGGGCAACTTGGGCAAAAATGGGTATCCTGATGGGCTGAAAACACGAAAAGGCGGTCCAGGAAAAAATTAAGGATTAAAAACGTGTGGCTATGTCCCATGGGATCACCACAGTCGACTTTATTACCAAGGTTCGAGTTTAAACGGTCCAAGATCAATCCAATCAACTTCTGTCAACGACAAGGGACGTTCGAAGACATTGGGAAATAGTAGAGTTGGAATGCAATGAGATCACTTCCACATGGCTATTATCTTTGTTTTCAATTTTGTTTTCCTATCGATGATTTCCTCTTACTAGGATCTCCGTCTCTTTGTACAAAAACGTCTATTCATGGGAAAAATATCAATACAAATATACTTTGAAGTGCAAACTTTCTGTTTTTGTTTTGAATGCAAAAATGTCCAATGACTAAAACTGAACGAACATATGCATGTGAACATAATTAAAATTATTTGGCACATGTGTCCTGCTAAACAGTAACAAGCATATCTTTAATGTAAATGGAATATCCCTATAGATTTATTTCATTAGCATTATCCCCTCAAGGACAGATACAATAAACCTTTCCCCTACAGAGTTGCCCACAAAGTCTCTTTGCATAGGTTGATCCCCAGCCAGAGTCTCAATCTCTTGGCAGCTCTCTCCCCAGTTAAGTTGGTCCTAAAAGAAGAAGCCTTACAGATCTTTTCCTAAAAGAACTCACCTCGTCAGCAGTTCATCAAGTATTCATTAACATAGTTTATTTCCCCAACAGGGTTTATTTCCCCAACAAACAACATACAACATACAACAAACGACGAACAATAAAATTCCCCGGCATAGTCTATCCTCTCCAGCTTGAGTTTTCCCCTCAGACTATTACAAATCAGAGGGCCACAACCCCTAATCTCTAGTGAAGTCGCCAACAAAGTCGTCGCTATCTCCAAAAGTTACTATGAAGCCTGGGCCCGACTAGATAATAGTGTAACTTTTCAGATATTATGAAGCCTAGACCCGACAAGATAATAGTTAACCTCTCAAGATACTATGAAGCTTGGCGCCGACCAGATAATAGTACAATTTTCAGTTACTATGAAGCCTGGGCCCGACCAGACAATAGTGTAACTTTTCAGATACTATGAAGCCTGGACCCGACCAGATAATAGTACAACTTTTAGTCACTATGAAGCCTAGACCCGACCAGATAATAGTATAATTTTCAGTTATTACGAAGCCTGGACCCGACAAGATAATAGTTAACTTATCAAGACACTATGAAGCCAGGAACCGACTAGATAATAGTTTAACTCTTCGAGATATTGAAGAACCTGGACTCAACCAGACAAGGGTTTAACTTATTATCCCCAGTAGAGTTTGCCTCTACCTCGACAAGTTACTGTGAAACCTGGATCCGACCAGATGTCAATTCAACTTCATAATTTCAGAAAGTTCCTGTGAAGCCTAGATCCGACCAGATATCAGTCCAACTTCATCTTTTTAAGTAAGTTATTATGAATCCTGGATCCTACCAGATAACAATTAACTTTATTCCCTCAGAAATTCATTGTGAAGCCTAGAATCCGACCGGGGTAGCAACTAGCTTCAAGCAAGTTACTGTAAAGCCTGGATCCGACCAGATACCAGTTCAACATCATCTTTTTAGACAAGTTATTGTGAAGCCTGGACCTGACCAGATAGCAACTAACTACATCCACCTTAAAAATCTGCGAAGCCTGGAATCCGACCAGATAACAGTTAATTTATTCTTCCCCAGTAAGTTATTGTGAAGCCTAGAATCTGACCAGATAGAAGTGGACTTCCTCATCCTCAACAAGTTGTTGTGAAGCCTGGATCCGACCAGATAACAACTAACATTCAAGAGATAATCCCCGGCAGAAGCATTCTTTTAACAAAATTTGAAGATATGTATATTCTTCATCCCCAACGGAAATCCGGGATTCAGCTTCCCAGAACTCCTCAGCAGTAGTCAAGGATTTATTTTCCCAGACAAATATGCATCCCACATTCATACATCATAGAATATCCATACGAAATGCATTTAGCACAATCTCATTCATCTTGAGAACGCCATACATACATCTGCGTTTAACTAACCCTTTTTACCACAGGTAAAACATCAAATTTTAGTATAAATCGACCAAAGATTTATGCTGATACTTCTTCCAGTATTTACCATCATTCCTCCAAATGGCATCTATAAGCCCATTCCCAATACATCTTCGAGTGCAAATTTCTGGGCACTTTAGTGTTCAATTATCTTTCAACTTCAAGTCACAAATGGCAGATCCTCCAATCTAACTCTTCAGATTTAAGAAGATTGAACATGGGCAGCTGTTGTACCCCAAAATTTCCCCTCTCATTTCTCAAGAAATATCTCATAAGATCTCCATTTGATTCAAGACTACACAAGGTTTGACAGCTCAAGACATCTCCTCAACCACTGACAACTCAAAATTAGGGTTTGAGTTTTCACAAGGACAATTGGACTTTCAAGGCCTCAAATGACTTTCATGGATCATTAGGAACCCTCAAGATTGCTCATGTCAAGTTTCAAGTCTTGGATCACATTTTGCTCAGTCATTTGATCAGATGACCTAAAATCAGTTGTATTGGATAAAAAGTCAACTATGGTCAATTTGCAGTTAAACTTCATAATTTTTGACCCATATCAACATTATGAACCCATATATGTAAATTGATCAAGTTTTGATCACAATTCCTCAAAGCATTTGATCAGAACACCAAAAGGGTAAAATGGTCAAAATTAGGGTTTTGGTTGAGAATGCTCAGTTCTTGACTTTTTACCAAGGAAATGAATTATTGGTTTAAGACATGATCTTAAGGATTCAAATGAACCATCTTAACCTAATTTCAAGGTTCAAATCACGTCTCAAGATCATTGGATTGACAAATGGATTTCAGTCAACTGATGAAAAGTCAATTGTACACTGAAAAATCAAACTTTGACTTTTTGATCAAAATCCAGTTTCAAAAATTATATTTTATCAAGACATGTCAAAATATGAAACTTGTTCATCAATAAATTGAAAAGTCTAAGTTATCTTTGAAAAGTCAAAATTCTAAGACTTAGAAAATTTTCTAAGTGTTAGAAAATTAACATTTTTTCATAACTTGTGCCAAATTTCCACCATGATGCAAGATGATTCAAGGGAAACTTCCAACATGAAAGTTGTAGATCTCGATGAGATCTAAAACATTGTAGGGAAGAACTTTTTCTAGAAATGATTAGATTTCATGTTATGAATTTGTGAAGACATGCTCATGAAACTTAAAAAACTTAGTGAAATTTTGCCCTAGCTAGTCAGGATTTTGACATAACTTCATGGCAACTTTTCACCTAGTTCCAAATTGAATCTTCAAAAATGTCCAACATGAAGGTTGTAGAGGATGTTGCAAGCTTTTCAAAATGTCCAAGAAATCATCAAGACCATACTTGAGCTAAGAGAATCGAAGGTAAGAAGTTAGGGTTTCAAACTTGTTTTTCAAGTCATTTTCATGATGAACATTTGATCCAATCCACACCCATGCTGCATAAATCTTACTTTACAGGATTCTAACCTCTAAATATATCCATAATCAGAAGATTACACAACTATTTGAGCTATGATCCAAGTGTTTGAGTCATTGTCCAAGTGACTATTCCATTAATGGAACAAAGTTCACACTTCCATTTTGGAAAAGTGACTTTAATCACAAAGTCAATGCATAGAGCTCATAACTTGTTTCATCTGAACACAAGCAAAGTCAAAAACCAAAAGCAACATGGATAGAACCTCCTACCAACTCAGATCATGCTTGTACAACACATTGAAACTTGTTTTCCACTTTTCTTCAAAATCAAGTAACATAGCCATAACTTTATATCTCACAGATCTGACAACTTCAAAACCTAAGACCTCTTGTTTATAACTATAAAAGTTATTTGCAAGCAAACACACGAGTTCAAGCACCCCAAAACACTCCCAAGAACTCTGCAACTCAGAATCTGCCATAACTTGACAGTTTTGAGCTTCACATAACCATCTCCAAATCCACTCGTGCATATTGAGTTTTAACCATCCAAACACATAATATACATCATATAAAAGTGATCCAGACCCTTCTTTCTGGAATGTAACTCCCTCTTCACCATTCACCATTTTCAAAACTCAAGCTTACAACTTGACTTGAGTACACAGTTTCAATCATCCTAAAAGCAATGTAGGAGTTAGAACACACTCAAGGAGGTCCAGGCAAGCTAAAGAGATCATCAGGCCATCTCAAATTCTGCTCAAACTCCATACACGAACCCAGATGCAAGAGGTAACTTTTCAAACTTCAATATCTTTATACAAGCATTTTTTGTGCATATATTATGAAGTAATAATGTAGATATCATTGCCCTGAAGCTGTACATATCTATAGTTTTCATTTATATGGCCTGAGCTAACAGAATTTTAAGTTTGAATCTCTGAAAAAAGTTAGGTCAGGATTTGGTTCTTTTAGAAATACATGCTCATATTTGATTATTAGTCTAAATTGTTTACATTTCTGGAATCCTGGTAAAATTTCTAACAAGTTTGATGTTGGAAGTTTTGAGAATGGATGAAAAATGAACGAGTTACAGGGACCCTAGCTGGAGGTTGAAGATGAAGACATTTCGAGGACTAGATTTGTGTTATATATTTATGGTTTTGCTTAAGTTAACCGATGTATAGCCAACACAAAGGTAAGGCAGCGCGCGTATCATGTCAAGGGTGTGGGTTCAAGCTCCAGCGTTGCCACTTTTTGTTATTTTTCAGCATTTCCTTTCTCCTTGTTTCAAACACTAGAACGCCTAGGCCTCATGGTTGGGACTTTCCCCATTTTCACTTCACCATACCGCCATCTTGCTTTTTACAGCAGGCCCATTGTTTTTTTTAGTTTTATTTTCTTTTGCTGATTAACACAAAAACAAGCCATTGGGCCTAACAAAACAAAACTGTTTTTTTCTAACATACATCCTAAATGCCATTTTCACCCCTGACTCTTATTTTTATATTTTATTTTATTTTATTTTTCTTTATTATTTTTATTATTATTATTATTATTATTAATACAAATCCAAAAGTAATTTATTTATTTATCTAATATACTTATATTCTCTTATTTTTATTTCCTTTTTTTTAAACTAAAAAATACAAAAATATTTTCTTAAACAAATTTAATTATTTTTCCTAATAAATTAATAATTAGATTTAGGTTTAGTTATTTTCTTTTTATTTAAAATTAACTTAGAATTTAGGTTTCTTTTAATTAATTAATTTCCATACTATTTTTGATTAAACTTAAAACCTTTTCTAAAAAACCCTAAAAATGCTTTCTAATTTAATTTCATTTCTTAATTAATTTAGGTTTAACTTTCTTAATTTAACTAATTATTTTCTTTTAGTAAATTAAGTTAAAACCCTTTCCTCAAAAACCAAACAAAATCCATTTCTTTTCCATTTATATCCTTGTATATTATATTCCTTTGAATTCTTGTACATTATTTCAATATATTTGTAATAGATAATTAGGTTTAATTTCTTGCAACCCTCATTTGTAAATTTGTATACCCCATTCCCAAATGATGTAATAGTGTAGTAAATTTACTTTCCACAATTTATCGCTTTCATATAAATGCTAGTAATTAGGGTTTGTATGGAAATATAGAATCAACAAGTAGATAACCCTAATCCAAGATTAAATGCATGCAAATCAAACACTATTCACACAACCACCCTTAAGGTAATTCCACTTGTTGCCTTATGAAAAATGGTCATGTTATACATGTGGGATGTCTTAGCAAAAATAATAAAAAATACAAGATCATAGTCCCTGGATGACGCTATAAATGTTGCCTTTCAAATCATCTTAGTCCCTCAAAGAGAAATGCTAAGACATCTTAAAACATTGCTATCATGACTATACGATGACCCACAGTCGTGCCTTTACATCCAAAGATAAGGCTTCTTACCAATCAATGGTAGGATACTAATATCAAAGGAAAGAAAGAAATGAACACAAGACTTTTGAGTAGGTAGAAACGTTCTTAGTTGCTTGCTCACTTTCAAAAATAAGCACACACCAAACACTTTCAAAACAAACACCAAACACTTTCAAAACATGAAATATTTTGAAAAGTCTAACACTTTGTATATGTTCTTACGAAATGAGAACCATTACAAAGTTTGCCTAAACGAAGGCGCCTTTTCAAAGATACTTTCAAAAACCACCAAAAAGCACATTTTCAAACAAAAGCAAGTAACTAAGAGCCCGTAGATAACTACGGACGAAAAGGGTGCTAATACCGTCCCTTTTCATAATCTACCCCCCGAACTCAAGAAACAATCTCAAAGGTCTTTCCTGTGATTTTTCACCTTTCCTTTTGGATAAAAGAAAAGCCTGTGGTAACTCTTGCTAACCGCAACATTTGCGATCAAACACAAAACACCCAAGTCAGTTCTCCCACCGTACGATAATGGGTACATACATTTTGTTGATGAAAACAGTCAAAAGATTGACAGAAAAAGAATGACATATCATCAAAAGAGAGAGTTCAGAAATCATCACAAGGCTAGAACTATTATCTTGAGTGCTATCTCATACACAGAGTATGAGAAGATCACAAATAGAGAGTCAGCAAAACATATGTTTGACTCCTTGAGAATGATGTATGAAGGCAACATGCAATTCAAAGAAACCAAAGCTCTTGCGCCCCTTCAAAAGTATGAAGCTTTCAAAATGGAAGAAGATGAAATCATTGAAACAATGTTCTCAAGATTTCAAATTATGGTTGCTAGGCTAAAAGTTCTGGATAAAGGGTACTCAACTGTTGATCATGTAAAGAAGATCATCAAAATTTTACCCAAGAAATGGAGACCCATGGTCGCAGCTCTTAAACTGGCCAAAGATCTGAACAAAATCTCTCTCGAAAAACTTGTCAGCTCCCTGAGAAGTCATGAGATAGAGTTACAAGAAGATGAGCCCCAAAAGCAAGGTAAGTCTTTAGCTCTTACATCTAACAAAAAATATGAACCAAAAGTTTTACAGGCAAAACAAGAAAACTCTGGTGGATCCTCATCAGAAGAAGACAAATTGTCTCTTCTCTCCAGAAGAGTCAATCAACTATGGAAGCACAGGAAGAGGAAGTTTAGAACTTCTAGAAGAACAGGGAATCATTCTAAACCATCTTCTGGATACCGAAAATCAAGTAACAGAGACATTATCTTCTACGAATGCAATGACCAAGGAAATTAAAAAAGCGACTGTCCAAATCTTCAAAAAGATAAACCTAAAAAGAAGTTCTTTAAGGAAAAGAAGAAAAGCCTCACGGTAATATGGGATGACTCGGACTCTTCTGAAGCTAAAACAGAATCAGAAGATGAAAGAGCCAACATAGCCCTAATGGCCAATGTGTCAGTTGACACTGGATCATCTGGATCAGAATCAGACTCAGGCAGAAGAGGTATTCTCTAACTTTTCTAGATTCCAATTAGAAGAAAGTTTGTCTGAAATTCTTGAAAGATATCAGAAACTTTAGGTCATAAACAAGAACCTGAAAAAGGATCTAGTTTTTGACTCTAAAGAAACTAAGAAACCGAGATCAGAACACTCTAAGCATAAAGAAACAATTTCTAAACTAGAAAATAAATTACAAAAGGCTCATAAAGAAACTGTCTCAGAAGTTCCTAGTAACTCTGATAACATCATAAAGGAATATGATCATAGCTTTCAAAATTTCTTGCTAAAAACATAGATAGAAGAAATATGGCTTCAATGATCTATGGAGTTAGCAGAAATGACATAAAAAGAATAGGATATAAGGGTAAAGTATCTAAACCTAAGAAAGTTAAGGATATGGTCATAAAACACACACCTCTCTATTCTCACTTCACCTATGGGCACACACATGACATAAAGTACACTAGTAATGCTTTTTCTGCTAAACCAAAATTCAAACAAAATTTTGGCAACTCTAACAAACAAGGACCCAAAAAGATATGGGTACCTAAGGATAAAATTTTCTATGTTGCAGATGTCTTTAACAACAAAATTGAAACACCAATCTTGGTACCTGGACTCTGGACGCTCTCGACACATGATGGGAAGAAAGCATATGTTCCAAAGCCTGAAGCTTAAATCTGGAGGCTACGTATGTTTCAGAGGCAATCAGAAAGGGAAGATTACCGGCTCTGGAACTATTGGTAACAATACACGTCCTTCTATAATTAATGTGCTGTTAGTAGATGGATTAATTCATAACTTGTTATACATAAGTCAATTAAGTGATAACGGTTATGATGTAATCTTCAATCAAAATTCCTGTGAAGAAGTTAGTCAGAAAGATGGATCTGTCCTCTTTAATTGAAAGAGAAATAACAACATTTACAAAATAAAACTTTCTAAACTAAAAAGTCAGAATTTAAAATGCATATTGCCTGTTAATGATGAGAAATGTGTCTGACACAGAAGATTGGGGCATGTTAGTATGAGAAGAATATCTCAGATTAACAAACTTAATCTAGTCAGAGGACTTCCTAACCTGAAGTTCAGCTCAGATGCTCTGTGTGAAGCATGTCAAAAAGGCATGTTTGCAAAACCTTCTTTCAAAACCAGAAATGTTATTTCTACCTCTTAACCATTAGAACTTCTGCATATAGATCTATTCGGACCAGTGAAAACTGCATCCATTAGTGGCAAGAAGTATTGATTAGTGATCGTGGTTGACTATAGTAGATGGACATGGGTAAATTTCTTAAGACACAAGGACGAGTCACATTATGTGTTCTTTGCCTTCTGTAACCAAGTCCAAAACAAAAAAAGATCTTAGAATTGTTAAAGTAAGAATTGATCATGGTGGGGAATTTGAAAACAATAATTTTGAACTATTTTTTAATGAGAATGGCATCTCTCATGATTTATATTGTCCTAGAACTCCTCAACAAAACAGAGTTGTAGAACGAAAGAATAAAACTTTACAAGAAATGGCCAGAACCATGATCAACGAGACTAACATTGCTAAGAACTTCTGGGCAGAAGAAATTAACACAGCGTGTTACATTCAGAATATAATCTCCATAAGACATATTCTAGATAAGACTCCATATGAACTGTAGAAGAACCGAAAGCCCAACATTTCTTATTTTCATCCATTTGGATGTACTTGTTTTATTCTGAACACTAAAGAACATCTGAATAAGTTTGACTCTAAAGCACAGAAGTGTCTCATGTTAGGATACTCTGAACGCTCAAAAGGCTATATAATATATAACACAGCAACTAAAATTGTAGAAGAGTCCATCAGTTTCATATTTGATGATAAGCTTTTCTCTCAAAAGTCAAAGTAGGGTAAAACCTTTACAGGTACTGAAGACACTGCATCAGAAGTTTCTCACAAAGAATCAAAGTCAACTCCAGAATAAGATGTCACAAACATTACAACAACATCTGAAGAGCCTTTCCAGAAAAGATAATCTAAAAGCAGTTTAGCTCATCCGAAAACAAAATTCTGGGAAAGAAGGAAGACCCAATCAGAACAAGATCTACATTCAGAAATTCTGAAGAATCTCTCATGGGATTATTGTCTCTAATTGAGCCAACTTCCATTGACGAAGTCGTTCTGGACAATGATTGGATAGTTGCAATGCAGGAATAATTAAATCAATCCACCAGAAATGATGTGTGGGATCTAGTTCCTAAACCAAAAGGGTTTAACATCATTGGAACCAAATGGGTATTCAGAACCAAACTGAATGAACAAGGAGAAGTCGTCAGAAACAAAGCATAATTGGTGGCACAAGGTTATAGTCAGTAAGATGGGATAAACTATACAAAAACCTTTACTCCAGTTGCCAGGTTAGAATCTATCAGACTTTTTATTTCTTTTGTTGTAAATAATGGAATCACTATTTATCAGATGAATATTAAAAGTTCATTTTTAAATGGTTACATTGATGAAGAAGTTTATGTGCACCAACCCCCTGGTTTTGAAAACTCAAAACATCCAGAATATGTATTTAAACTAAAGAAATCACTATATGGTCTGAAACAAGCTCCAAGAGCTTGGTACGGAAGACTAAGTAGTTTTCTATTAAAAAATGATTTTACCAGAGGGAAGGTGGACACAACTTTATTCTGTAAACTATTTAAAAATGACATTCTAGTTTGTCAGATTTATGTAGATGATATTATTTTTGGATCTACTAAAGCCTCTTTGGGAAGAGAATTTGCTAAGTATATGCAGGCAGAGTTTGAAATGAGCTTAATGGGAGAACTCAAGTTATTTTTGGGTATGAAAATCAATCAAACTCCAGAAGGAACATACATACATCAAAGCATGTATGTCAAAGAACTTCTGAAAAAATTTGACTTGTTAGAATGTAAACCAGCAAAAACTCCCATGCATCCCACATGCATTATGGAAAAGGAAGAAGTAAGTAAGAAGGTAGAACAGAAGATCTACAGAGGTATGATTGGTTCTATCTTATATTTAACAGCTTTAAGACCTGATATTTTGTATAGTGTCTGTCTGTGTGCTAGATTCCGATCAGATCCTAGAGAATCTCACTTAACAACTGTTAAGCGAATTTTCAAGTATCTGAAAGGTACTAATAATCTTGGTCTTTGTTATAGAAAAACCAAAGAATACAAATTAGTAGGGTACTATGATGTTGACTTCACTGGAGACAGAATAGAAAGGAAAATCACTTCTGGAAGCTGCCAATTTGAGGGAGAAAATCTAATCTCGTGGTCCAACAAGAGGAAATCCACCATTGCATTGTCAACTGTTGAAGCTGAATATATAACAGTAGCTGGATGCAACACACATATGCTCTAGATGAAAAGTCAACTCAAAGACTTCAACATATTTGAGAGTAACATTCCTATACTCTGTGACAACACTTCTTCTATATGTCTTTCAAAAAAAATCCTATTTTACATTCTAGGGCTAAGCATATAGAAATTAAATATCATTTTTATTAGGGACTATATTCAGAAATGAATTCTTTCATTAAAATATTTAGACACAGACCATCAAAGGGCTGATGTTTTCACTAAACCCCTATCTGAAGATAGGTTTAACTTCATTCTAAAACATCTTAGCATGAAATTATGCCTAGAATGATAGTTTTGTTTATGTATACGTTAACCCTCAAAACTTTATGTCTTTAATTTTTTGTGTGAACATTTGATCAATTATTCTTCAGAAGTAAGAAGGAAAGTTATATCAGGATCTATCTAAGAAAATCTGAACGGTCTCCAAACGGTTCATTTTAAAGATAGAAGCTTGCAGTTTACAATATCAGCATTTGTCATCTCTTCACAAGGGTTTCTTCTAAGGATGAACACGTGTTCAAATTCTGAAGAGACTGATACATTGATTGGATGCATTGAGACTCGTGTCATATCGGTAATTGTTTCATATCTCTATGCCATCCCTCTTTTCAAGAATCATTAATTCTAGTAATAATTTTTTAACCATTTTCTTGTTAATTAAGTTTCCTATTTTTCTATGTATACGTTGCTCACTTTCACTATCACTTTTCCACTCTCAATTCCTTTTTCTCTCTTACTTGTGTTCAATCTTTCAAAAAACCTAAAAAGTCTATGTGAACAATGGCTTCCTCCAAACAACTTACTCAAAGCTCTCAAAGCATTCCTGGCTCTTCTTCCTCAATAGAAGAAAGGTACGAAGAACCCTTAAGAACACTCCTAACTCCCATTGATTCACTGGAAGTTCTGTGTGAACTCATTGTAGACTTCGTCATTATGAAGGAAAATAGATATGATTTAACCCCTGATGTTGAATTTCAAGGATAGACAAAGTACTTTGATCGTCTATTGGGTCCATTTTTTCTAAGACTTGTTAAAGAATTATGGATTCATGCTACAACTTCAAATCATCAGGTCACTTCTTTTGTGATGGGAAAGAAAATAGTAATCTCTGAAGATCTCATTGGGAAATTGATAGGTCATGACAGCGACGATATTCGTTGCAATGATATGGATGACAAAAGCTCTGACCTAACAAAGATTTCAAAATAGATTTTTTACTTCTGGACAACCATCCAACAAAATCAAAGATTTGAAAGACTACCTCAGAATCTGTTCAAAAATCATTTTGGGCTGCATTAATAACAGAAAACCCACAAGTTCTCCAGACTATATCAATATTGATCAAAAGTATCTTCCGTACTTCATAGCAACCAAAGAAAAGGTCAGTCTTCCTCATCTTTTGTTTAATTATCTGAAGAACAACGTCAAAGAGACAAGAGAAGAAGAAATAAAAAAGAGAGACTGGATTCCTCTGGGAAAACTCATGTCAAATATTCTGACAGAAAACAAACTGATAGAACATCTGACTGAGGCTCAACAAGTTAGCACTATGGAAACTTGTGCTGGTAAACCTCTCAACGCTAAGAATCTGAAGAAGATAAAGATCATTTAAATCATCAAGAAGGATCCAAAAATAACAACCAAGGAAGTCATTACAAATAAAAGAGTACCTCTGAAGGACTTTCCACTCTTTACCCAAGCAGATGCTTCTCCAGATATTATTCTCATGTATCTAAATGCTTGCAAAAGGGATGTGACAAATCCAGAATTAAACATCTGTGATGTGAGACAACAACCTCTGGAAGTTTCCCCTAGGAAATCAAGGAAAGGGAAAGTTGTTGCAGAAGGAACTTCTCAGAAGATTCCCAAGGCTTCCAAAAAGAAAGGTAATCCTTCTTTTATTTCTGTTATTGAATCAGTATTGTCATCAACATCTGAAAACCCTTCTTCTCCAAAACCCACAAAAGATCCATTGCCACAAACTTTTGATGACTTTGACATTGAATTTGACCCCTCACCATCTCTAGATAACCTTCTGAACAATTCACCTACTACCCATCTTAACCAAAATCAGCCTGAACTTGCTCAAATTCTTTCTGATATTGATCAATTTGATCCACTATTTAAAGCTTCCCATTCAGAAAATCCAAATTTTCTATGATACCACAACATCCATTCATAGAATCACCTTCCCTCTCATGGTCTCTCAACCACCCACAATTCCCTCAACTTCCTCACAGAACCTCTCCATCCCAGATATTCCATCTCCATATCAATCCACTTCACCAAACTCACCATATTCACCCATTGTTATTTCTGACTCTCCCTCTTCAAACAACCACCCAGAAGATCCCCTTCAAATAGTTATAGACTTAGAAGCTCTGGACAATCTTGTCTCAAGCTCTCAAAAAAATTCGTACCAAAATCAAAACCAAAAATCTCCAAAGCAGATGTTGGTAAATCTTTTCTGAATTTTGAAACAGAAATACAGGAATGGGTTAACTCTCTGAAGCAAGCTTTCTCAGAGAATTGTAATCCTACTACTTCTGATTCTCATTGGAACTAGTTCAGAAAGTGGTTCAACTCTGTATCCTAGAAACTCAAGGATCTGAGTTATGAAATTGCTCAACAAAACTTTTGTGATCATCTGAATATCTTCAAGGATCAAGTTCTGCGTCATTGGGAAAAGAAGCCACTCCTTCTATTGGACAATATCCCTTGGGAAGATCATCAACCAATAGAATATAATGAACCATCCTCTGATCCTCTGCCTCTGGTTAGGTTTCAAGACAAAGGCAAGGAAGTTGAAGAAGCTTCTGAGTCAGAATCAGCCGCAACTTGCTCTGAAAAAGTGATATATTCTGCTGATATACCATCTTCATCTCTTGTGCTGCAAACTCTGGAGGAGTTGAAGAAAGAGAATGTTGTGTTCAAGGAAAGAATACACAAGCATGATGATACGTGCAAGAAAATCAAGGAGATGCTTGGAAAACAAGAAGAGTCAAACAATCAGATTAAGAGTTTGTTGGAAGCCCTGTTCACACGACTTCCACCACCTCAAATTAGTTCTAAAATTTGTTTTCATCATTGTGTTCTTGTTATTTGTTTTCTTCAGAATGTGTTTTATTGAAATTCTTTTGAATACAAACCATCTTTTATTTCTTAAAGTGTTTTTATTGCTTTTTGATTCTTGACAAAAAAAGGGGGAGAATGTAAGATATTTCTAATATAACAATATCGAGACTCAGTCTCAAACATTTTTAATATCATAACTTCTACTATTTTTTTCCTTAAAGAAAAATAGGAACAAACTCTGTTGAGGACAGAAGTGGACGCATCAAAAATCCTTTTCTCAAAAACTATGATCAGAATAATCTTTGGGGAAGTATTTCTTCTCTATCTGAGTATTCAATTAAGGGGAGACTTTAAATGCTTTATGTTCTTTAAGTTTCTATCGAAATATCCAAGTTTTTGTTATCATCAAAAAGGGGGGGATTGTTAGAACATAGTTTGATTCTACAACCCTTGTAAGATTTTTGATGATAACAAACACTCAAAGAACAATTATGCTCCCTAAATAATTATTTTGTTTTGCAGAGAAGTTCTGATGGAAGAAGCACAAAAGATGAGTTGGATCGTTGTTCAAACTCTGATTCAATACATCTTTAATAAATAAGTTCTAAAGCTGCAACTTCCGAGTGCCTAAACAATGCAAAGAGGAACTCTGTTATTCTGATTCATACAGTTCTAGAAAGAAGTAACGGTAACATTTATCTTCTGAAGCAAGCATGTTCTGAAGCGTTACAATTCACTTATGGCTATTCAAAAGTAGCGGCTGAAAGGGAACAAAAATATTCATTTTTGGAAAGCTCTTTAATTACTATTTATTAACATTCCAAAAGCTCCCACATGTGTTGCCTATATAAACAAAGCTTGAAGGAGAAATTGCTTATGATTTTTGAGCGCACAACAAATGAGATATTTTCATCACCTTCAACATACTGAATTTCATTTGTGTAAAACATCACTTGTGTCATACTGTTTTATTAGAAAACACATTTTGTACACTCTTTTAAATATTTTATTATGTAATTCCTTGAGAAAACCGGGTTGTGGTTTAAACTCAAGAAGACTTTGACGGTTGTCATAGTAACTGTGTAATCAAGTTTGATCAAGTTTGAACTCAAGAAGACTTTGACGGTTGTCATAGTAACTGTGTAATCAAGTTTGATCTCGTTGAGAGAGGCGAAATCATCTTGGCGGGTGGACTGGAGTAGTTTGAGTTCAAATGAACCAGGATAACCAGCGTGTTTTTTACTTTAAGTTTTAAAAACCCAATTTAAACCCCCTTCTTGTGTTTTTCCATTCTTCAATTGGTATCAGAGCGCCTGGTGCTGAGTACAAGCACTTAACCGTGTCAGAAAAAGATCCAAGTAAGAAAAACACTATGGTGGGACCAAGTCAGGAAATCAGTAAGGATTACCATGACGAGAAAGACAGAATCAGCGGTAAACCTCCAATCTTTGATGGTGAAACTTCGATTACTAGAAAGACAGAATCGAAAGTTTCTTTCTAGCTTATGACGTTGATCTCTGGGATATGGTGACTGATGGGTACATACATCCTGTTGATGAAAGCAGTTAGAATATTGACAGAAAAAGAATGATAGATCATCAAAAGAGAGAATTCAAAAATCATCACAAGGCCAAAACTATTCTCTTGATTGCTATCTCATACAAAGAGTATGAGAAGATCACAAACAGAGAGTCTGCAAAACACATGTTTGACTCCTTGATAATGACGCATGAAGGAAACACGTAAGTCAAAGAAACCAAAGCTCTTGCGCTCATTCAGAAGTATGAAGCTTTCAAAATGGAAGAAAATGAAACAATTGAAACAATGTTCTCAAGATTTCAAATTCTGGTTGCTGGGCTAAAAGTTCTGGATAAAGGGTACTCAACTGCTGATCATGTAAAGAAGATCATCTGAAGTTTATCCAAGAAATGGAGACCCATGGTCACACCTCTTAAACTGGCCAAAGATCTGAACAAAATCTCTCTCGAAGAACTTATCAGCTCCCTGAGAAGTCATGAGATAGAGTTAGAAGAAGATGAACCCCAAAAGCAAGGTAAGTCTTTAGCTCTTAAATCTAACAAAAAATATGAACCAAAAGTTTTGCAGGCAAAAGAAGAAAACTCTGGTGGATCCTCATCAGAAGAAGACGAATTGTCTCTTCTCTCCAGAAGAGTCAATCAACTATGGAAGCATATGCAGAGGAAGTTCAGAATTTCTAGAAGAACAGGGAATCATTCTGAACCATCTTCTGGATACAGAAAATCAAATAACAAAGACATTGTCTGCTAAGAATGTAATGACCAAGAGAATTAAAAAAGCGACTATCCAAATCTTCAAAAAGAGAAACCTAAAAAGAATTTCTTTAAGGAAAAGAAGAAAAGCCTCATGGCAACATGGGATGACTTAGACTCTTCTGAAGCTGAAACAGAATTAGAAGATGAAAGAGCCAACATAGCCCTAATGGCCAATGTGTCAGATGACACTGGATCATCTGGATTAGAATCAGACTCAAAGATAGAATATGTATTCTCTAACTTTTCTAGATCTCAATTAGAAGAAAGTCTATCAGAAATTCTTGAAAGATATCAAAAACTTCGAGTCATAAACAAGAACCTGAAAAAGGATCTAGTTTTTGAATCTGAAGAAATTAAGAAACTGAGATTAGAAAAATCTGAGCTTAAAGAAACAATTTCTAAACTAGAAAATAAATTAAAAAATGCTCAGAAAGAAACTTTCTCAGAAGTTCCTAGTAACTTTGATAAGATCATAAAGGAATATGATCATAACTTTGAAAATTTTCTTGCTAAAATCATAGATATAAGCAAGATGGCTTCAATGATCTACGGAGTTAGCAGAAATGACAGAAAAGGAATATGATAAAAGGGTAAAGTATCTCAACCTAAGAAAGTTAAGGATATGGTCATAAAACACACACCTCTGTATTCTCACTTCACCTATGGGCACACACATGACATAAAGTATACTAGTAATGCTTTTTCTGCTAAACCAAAATTCAAACAAAATTTTGGTAACTCTAACAAAACAAGGACCCAAAAAGATATGGGTACCTAAGGATAAAATTGTCTATGTTGCAGATGTCTTTAACAACAAAATTGAAACACCAATCTTGGTACCTGGACTCTGGATGCTCTTGACACATGACAGGAAGAAAGCATATGTTCCAAATCCTGGAGCTTAAATTTGTACGCTACGTATGTTTCAGAGGCAATCAGAAAGGCAAGATTATTGGCTTTAGAACTATTGGTAATAGTAAACTTCCTTCTATAACTAATATTCTGTTAGTAGATGGATTAATGCATAACTTGTTATCCATAAGTCAATTAAGTGATAATGGTTATGATATAATCTTCAATCAAAAGTTCTATAAAGCAGTTAGTCAGAAAGATGGATCTGTCATATTTAATGGAAAGAGAAAGAACAACATTTACAAAATATAACTTTCTGAACTAAAAAGTCAGAATGTAAAATTCCTATTGTCTATTAACGATGAGCAATGGGTCTGGCACAGAAGATTGGGACATGTTAGTATGAGAAGAATATCTCAGATTAACAAACTCAATCTGGTCAGAGGATTTCCTAACCTGAAGTTCATCTCAGATACTCTGTGTGAAGCATGTCAAAAAGGCAAGTTTATAAAACCTTCTTTCAAAACCACACATGTTGTTTCTACCTCTAGACCATTAGAACTTCGGCATATAGATTTATTTGGACCAGTGAAAACTACATCCATTAGTGGCAAGAAGTGTTGATTAGTGATCGTAGATGACTATAGCAGATGGACATGGGTAAATTTCTTAAGACACAAGGGCAAGTCACATTCTATGTTCTTTGCCTTCTATAACCAAGTCCAAAACGAAAAAGATCTTAGAATTGTTAAAGTCAGAAGTGATCATGGTGGGGAATTTGAAAACAAAAATTTTGAACTATTTTTTAATGAGAATAGCATCTCTCATGATTTCTCTTGTCATAGAACTCCTCAACAGAACAAAGTTATAGAACGAAAGAATAGAACTTTACAAGAAATGGCTAGAACCATGATCAACGAGACTAACACTGCTAAGAACTTCTGGGAAGAAGCAATTAACATAGCGTGTTACATTCAGAATAGAATATCCATAAGACCTATTCTGGATAAGACTCCATATGAACCATGGAAGAACAGAAAGCCCAACATTTCTTATTTTCATCCATTTGGATGTACCTGTTTTATTCTGAACACTAAAGAACATATAAACAAGTTTGACTCTAAAGAACAAAAGTGTCTCATGTTAGGATACTCTGAATGCTCAAATGGCTAAAAATTATATAACACAAACACATATTTTAGAAGATTCCATCAGTGTCATATTTGATGATAAGCTTGGCTCTCAAAAGTCAAAGCAGGGTAAAACTTTTGTAGATATAAAAGTCCAATTTATAGGTATTGAAGACACTGCATCAGAAGTTTCTCCCAAAGAATCACAATTAACTCCAGAAGAAGATGTCACAAACATTACAACAACATCTGAAGAGCCTTTCCAAAAAAGATAATCCAGAAGCAGTTTAGCTCATCCGAAAAACAAAATTCTGGGAAAGAAACAAGACCCAATTAAAACAAGATCTACATTCAGAAATTTTGAAGAATCTCTCATATGTTTAGTGTCTCTGATTGAGCTAACTTCCATTGACGAAGCCGTTCTGGACAATGATTGGATACTTGCAATGCAGGAAAAATTAAACCAATTCACCAGAAACAATGTGTGAGATCTAGTTCATAAACCT
The DNA here is from genome assembly GCA_948472305.1 of Vicia faba. Lineage (NCBI taxonomy): Eukaryota > Viridiplantae > Streptophyta > Magnoliopsida > Fabales > Fabaceae > Vicia > Vicia faba. The sequence goes on along the minus strand of OX451741.1, from coordinate 1,152,242,070 downwards.
AAAGGGTTTAATATCATTGGAACCAAAAAGGTATTCATAAATAAACTGAATGAACAAGGAGAAGTCACCAAAAATAAAAGCACAACTAATTCAGACATAAAAGAGGTATTTTCTGACCTTTCTCACTATGAATTAACTTGCTCTTTACTTTAAATTCTCGAAAAACATAAGTTTCTTAAGAAAAAATTCAAGGAACTTAAAAAGGTCCATGAATCTATTTCTAAAGAAAACTACAAGCTTAAGGAATAATTTTCATCTCTTAGAGAAGATAATTATATTCTTAAGATTGATTACTCTATTCTCAAAAGAAAGAGTTCCAGTATTGAGAAGGAAATTCTTTCAGAAGCTTCTTAGAGCACTGATGATGTCATAAAGAAATATGACAAATCATTCCATAAATTTCTTGCTAGAAGCCTAGGTAGAAGCGTAATGGCTTCAATGATCTATGGCATAAGCATAACTGTACTAAATGTATTGGTTATAATTTTTATGAAGAATCTGATTCTGAAAATGAAGATAAGCCAAATGGTCTTCATTCTTATTTTATCTCTTCTGACTCTAAGCCTAAAGTAAAAGAAAAAGATAAAACTCTTTATGTTCCCAAGGCTAAGCATAACGCAAAGTCTCATTTTAAAAATGCAATTAAATATGTCTATCCTGCTCATAAGCCAAAAGTTGTGAACAACTCTAGGAAGACTAACAACAAAGGACCCAAGAAACTGGGTACCTAAGAAGTAGATAATTTATCTTGAAGATATCCTTAGCAGCAATGTCTAGACACCAATGATGGTACATGGACTATGTAGCCGTAGAAATATTGAGACTAATCCATTGGATTGAATTAACTCACAAATCAGTGAAAGTCGTCACCGTGCTTTTATTTTAACCAAAGGAATGAGAAAAGAGAAAATAAACCCAAAGTAAAATAGAGATCGAGGTAAGTGGGTTGGTTATGCAAAGGGAAGGTATTAGTACCCTAAACATATACGGTACTCCGTGGGAACCTCTTTGAAAATCTTTGTATTTTGGCTATAAAGACATATTTGCAAAATGAGATTGTGGAGATGAGAAAATAAGTGGTTTTCTTTACAATTTTTGCACCCACCACACTTGTGAACCTTTGTGCCTATGTACCACCATTCATGCAATGGGGGATCAGGGCACTCGTAGTTCTTCTAAAAGATTTTGAAAAGTTTTGTGTGTTGGTTAATTTTAAGAAAAAGATTTTAAAGAGAAAATCCAAAGCGACAAAAAGTTTGAATTTGTTTTGTATTTTTTAGGTATTGGAAAAAGAATTTATATCTCGATTAAGATTGATTGATGACTTTATTAAGAAAAAAATCTTGAAAATGCAGGGACCTAAGTCCAAGTTTTTAATGAAAGCGATTCAAGTTAGAAAACAAGAATCCTTTGAAAAAGGGAGAAAATTTTGAAAATTAAAGAAGAATGAGAGGAGATGGAGAGGGAAAAGGGAATGGAGTAGAGATATACAAAATTTAAATCCCACATTTGAACCAAAGAATTAATCAAGCTATCGTTAAAAGCATTCATCTATTTTAGTGGAGTTTACACAAGATTCAATGATGTTAATGAAGCTTGTGATTAACATTCACATGGTCGAAGATCAGCCATAATATATACAAAAATAAAATTGCAATTAAAACAAAAATATAATAAGAAAAATGATTTAAAAAGAGGTTTTAAATTGAAAATAAAAGGGGAAACATCAAATCACAATCAAAACTTAAAATAAATGAGATCCAAAGGCATGGAAAAATCAGAAATATCTCAAAGTATATTCACAACTTTTTATATCTTTTTTAAGTCAGTAACTATTTCTAAAAATTGAAAAATTAAGTGAAATAAACCAAAAATTACAAAAAATAGAAAAATTAAAAATACAAATCAAATGAGGTCATCTTGACTTGCCAAAATATCATTGGATCCTTCCATAATTTTTTGGCAAAATACCCTTTTTGGTCCGTATGTTAACGTCAAGGTTCATTTTGGTCCCTTACCTTAAAAAGGTTCATATTGGTCCCTTAACTCTTAAAAATGCTTCATTTAAGTCCTTTTTGTATAATTAGTGATGGAAAAACTCATAAATCGGTCGCTAAATTCGTCGCTAATTAGACAAAAAGGACAAAAACGAAGCGTTTTGAGGAGTTAAAGGATCAATTTGAACCTTTTTTAAGTTAAGGGATCAAAATGAACCTTGACGTTAACATACGAGACCAAAAAAGGTATTTTGCCTAATTTTTTCAGAATTTTAAAAGGTATCAAAAATATTTTTAAACCAATTAAAATAAGGCAAATAATACAAAAATTATAAAAAATATCAAACATCAAAATAAAAATATAAAATAATATTCACAAAGTCAGAAATAATTCAAAGTATTTTTGTATATTTTTGTCATAATTTTTGAATAAAAAATAAAAGAGTTATGAAATTTTAAAGATAAATGAACTAAAAAAAAACAAAAATAGAAAAAAGAATAAAAATCAGAAAATATAAGAGTCGTTGGAGCCTTCTCATTTAACTAGTGTGGCAAATCCAATGGCCAAGAAGCGTGGACACATGGTGGAAACGAGTCAACAAATGCACAGGGAACACAAAAAAGTCATTCCAACGAAAACATTTCATTTGGCACATTGTCATTGGTTGAGGATGACATGTTGGTCATATTCAACCTCCAGCTACCCTACAACTAGGGAGAAGATCAAATCCTTAAATCTATAAATTTAGATGCTCATAGTTGTATCATTGGATGCGTCTCTTCAAGACAATCTCAACCATATCCTCATGAAAAATTTATTTAAATTACAACTCAGTCATTTTGGAAATTACCAGAGAGAAAATGCAAAACGAAATTTGAAAATTCAAGCTTGAATCACCATGAAAATTCAAACCAGAAGAAGCACAAGCATCAGAGAAGAACGAACTACATCCTAGAAATTTATTTGAGACGATTTGGTTGAGAAATCTACCTGAACGAAGTTCACTTCAAATGCCTTTAAAACTGAACTTATGTAGCTCAATTCTATGCTCGAGTGGCTTGGTTTTTATTGTGAAAAGTTTGCATGATGATCAAGAGTGAAGAATCAGAAGCGAGTTTTGAGAAAGAAGGTTTGAAATATTGAAACGGATTTTCAAATTTCAAGCTTCGAGTGTGACTTTGGCAGGGTGATTTTGGTTACCCAAGCTTGAGTAAATGAAAGAGGAATGATCCTCTATTTATATGAGAGTGAATGGTGATGAGAGTTTGAAGAATTTATGAGAAAATCATGCAAACTAAGCTAACCCAATGACTATAAAAAGTGTGACTCCATGTGCATCAAAACTCACTCAAAACTCGCGTTTCAATACTTAAACAATGCTTAACAACTTTTTTAATCATGTTTAAGTGGAAAACACGCATCAATTTGGTCATATTATCCAATTTACAATCTGAATGTGTTGGAAAACTCAATTTCAAGGTGCCATCTTTATATCCATGGGGAAATTTACCCAGAAGGCTTTATAACACCATTCTTGTTGCATTTGAAAGACCTCATCACAATATTTACAATGTGCCAAGAAATTATTCATTTATATACTTGATCTAAAAGTTGTGCCATTATGAAATCAGGAAAAACCAACTGCATTTTGATACTTTGAAAATTTCTAAGTTTGGAGCTTCAAGATAACCTATAATGTTTTGCCAACTTACATGGCCTTCCACCCAAAATTAGCTCTTTATCATTGAAGATGAAATGAAGTAGACTTCCCAAATGGAATTATGGAATTTAGGTCAATTTAAAATAATAATAAATGAGGGAGTTATGGTCCTTGGAAGGTGATGAAAATTTCTTAAGAAATCCACAAATGACCTATAATGTTTCAATGAATTCCATAACTTTCCACACATTTTTAGATCTTGATCTTTGAATAAAAGTTGTAGTAGACATCCTCAAGTTTCTTATGAGAAAATAATAAGCTCAAGGAGATAAAAATTGACTAAGTTATGATATTTTGAAGTTAAAACAAAGAGTTCAATTGCTTTTTAAAAGGACTTGTAATCTTCTTTAAACTTAAATGACCTTCTACTCAAAATTGGACTTAGATCCTTGAAGAGAAGTTGTTAAGGACTCTTTTAAGAAAATAATGGCTTTGGAATAACTTCAAAATCTCAAATATTGAGAAAGATATGGTCTTGGGAAATTGACAAACCCTCACTCAAAAATTACAAAAATGACTTGTAACATTCTTCAACTTTTGATGATTTTCTTTGCACAATTGGATCTTGTCATGTAAAGAGAGGTTATTGGTAAGGGTGAAAAGAGCCCATGGAAAAAATAACCACTTATAAATATTGAAAATTGAGAGAGTTATGCACTTGTGACTTTAGAATCAAGGACTTTCCAAATTAGGTCAAACCACTTGGATCAACTTTGAATCTTTTGAACTTTTCTTGTAAATTAAGGCATGATGGATCACATTTTTACCTTTAAATGATGTTATATTGAAGCACACTTGATGGAGAGGCTCAATGCTTGATTAAACTTATTGAAGAAGGCATGGAAATAAACTCATGAACCTTTGAAGTTTCCTGATGAATTTAACCACCAACTTTGAGACAATCTTGATCAAATGAAATTGAGAGAATCCTCAAACCATAATAATTTTATGCCATAACCATATCCTTGAAGTTCAAGCCTTTTAAATTCAATAAATAGCTAAATGATTGAGGATTATCCTTCAAAACCCAAGCTTAGGAGGTGAGAGAGATGTACTTGGCTCAATACCTACAATGTACAAAGCATAGAGAGGAAACATATACTTTTTTGGATTTTGGTTAGAGGTTAACAAACACAAAAATACATATATGAGATACATAATTCAAAGTGCTTGGTGATATCTCAAGGACACACTCAAAGATAGGAGAGAGAGTAGAAATGAGAACCAACCCTAATGTGTTATCTTGATGCATTGTGATGATATGAAGTAATGAGTGATCTTAGGAGCAAAAAATTGGGATACAACAACTGCCCTTATTTAAGTGTATTCTATCCGAAGATACGAAGGTTAAAATCTTCGTTTCAATGCTATTGAAGATACTTAAATATAAAATAAGCCCTATTTTTGGATCTAAGATGCAATGAAATTATTAAGATTGTGAATGTAAAAGACAAAATTCACAGGAGGAAAAAGACACTACTGGGAAAAACAAAATAACATATACAAAGCTATAACATCAGACAGACTAAGAAAGAGAGTTCAACCATAAAGCTCAATCACTGCGGAGCAACACGACCCTGGGGATAAATATAAATATGCAGAGCCAACATTACAATTAAAGAAAAAATGCAAAGAAATAACTTTAATGGGGAAATCCTTAACGATGCGAATAACAAGTCAACAAGGAAACACTCTTTAAGAAAGAATTACCAACTCGACTAGGGGAAGAAACTCGACTCCGTTGGAGGAAAAATCAACTCCGCTGGGGAAAAGAGGACTTAACTCGATCGGGGTAAAGCCTAATGAGGAGAAAGTAATACAAAATTTATTTAGGTTGAAAGCCTAAATGGGTAGTACATTCCACTAGAGGTGAGTACCATTTATCAAAGTTTTGATAGGCTAAAAATAGTAGACAACATAAAGACAAGGATGAATACCAATTATCAAATATTTCATAGTCTAATGTTGGTAAACAACAAGAAGTGGAAGGAACACCATCTATCAAAGATCTGATAGACCAACAATGATGAACAACGAAAAGGTGCACTTAATACTATCTACCAGAGGTCTGATAGGGTAGCGATGGTAAACAACCAAAAGATATAAGAGTGGATATCATATTATCAAAGGTCTAATAGGATAATGATGGTAAACAACAAAAGGATACAAGAGTAAATATCATACTATCAAAGGTCTAATAGGATAACGATGATAAACCATCAAAGGACACAAGAGCGAATATCATACTATCAAAGGTCTGATTGGATAAAGATGATAAACCACTAAAGGTACAAGTGTGGATATCATACTATCAAAGGTCTGATAAGATAACAATGATATATCACAAAAGGATACAAGAGTGAATATCATACTATCAAAGGTCTGATAGGATGGCGATGATAAATCACAAAAGGTACACGAGTGAATATCATACTATCAAAGGTCTGATAAGATAATGATGATAAATCACAAAAGGTACAAGAGTGAATATCATACTATAAAAGGTCTGATAGGATAATGATGATAAATCACAAAAGGTACAAGAGTGAAATCATACTATCAAAGGTTTGATAGGGTGATCAGTGCATCTTCACACACATTCTTATACTGTTATACTTAGGAATTTACATAGTTTATTTCATTATTTCACCATTTTAGCATGTTTTCATATTTAAGTTTGTTTCTTGCTTGATTTAACTTTCGTATTTTATTTTCAGCATTAGCAACTTTCAATGAAAAATTGATAATTGGAGCTATTGGAATCAGATTGAGGCATTCTAATATTTGTTGGAAATATGAGAGAGAGAGAGAGAGAGAGAGAGAGAGAGAGAGAGAGAGAGAGAGAGAGAGAGAGAGAGAGAGAGAGAGAGATAGAGAGATAGAGAGAGAGAGAGAGAGAGTGCTACAACTTTCAAGTTGAAGCCAAAAGATGATTTAGAGTGTAACAGACTTGAAAAATTCGTTGAAGTTCCAGTCATTAGAAACATTTTGTTTTGGGTTAATTTTATAGGATTGGTTTGTATTTTCCGACCCGATTCAGATTGTTAGTGTAACCCTTATTATGTTAAAACAATAGCAACCAGTTACTGTTCATTATCACGTTATTTCACTATTCATAAAAAGAATTGGAAGTTGGTACAAATCACGAGGAACCAGTTTCCCAAGAATCGATCTACTGTAATCGAATTCCACTTTGAGGTTCTTTTATAAATTTCATATTAATCTATTTTCCTTTAAGTTCTTCCTATAATCTTAATTTCTTGCTTAATTTAATTGTTGACATATAATAGAACTCTTAAATTCGATTGTTGTTTGACTTTGAATCAAATTCGCGTTAACGTAGCTTTTGCATTATCGCGTTCGATCAAATTTCGTTTGCTTAATTTACAACATTTTTTAATGTGTTAGCTTAATCTGTAATTCAAGAACATTTATCCTATAATTGCTATTACGCTTGTCAGTAGTTTTTGTAATCGAATAGGATCAGACCTATTTGGGAAATTCGAATTTTATAGGAATCACTGATAAGTCGGATGTCGATGTAGTAGGTTGATTCATTTTAGCTTAGTCGATAATCACTTATTTTAATCTATTTTTATAATTCGATCCTGAAACCAAACACCCCCATTAATCTCTATTGTAGTTAGTTAATAAAACCAAAAATCCTTGCGATACGACTCGAGCCATTGTCGATATCTGAATTTTTTAAAATACTCATTTTGATTCGCGCGCGATAGCGGATCAAATTGGTGTTGTTACCGGGGAATATTATTGATATTAACTAAGTTTAGAGTCATTGGTTTAGTGTTCTTGCGTTTAGGCCCTAGTTTCCTTACTGTGTTAACTAATGCGCATTTTAGAGTAAAAAAAACCGGTTTTTGGAAAAATTGTGTCTGATAAAAATCTGTTCCGGACATCTTTAGCAGAAAAATCCCACGTTCATTAATCCCGTACTCTTGGAAAGAGTTACGGGTTTCCACCCTCGAATTCCAAAATTCCTCTTTTTTCTCTTTTTTATGAATTATTTACTGTTTTCATAGTCTCAGAAAAATCCAAAACAATTTCCAAAATTCTCATTTTACTTCATTAGACTAAATTTTGTGTTTCTGTATTTTTTTGAATTTATTTTAACTGTTTTCCTTCATTCTACTTGTTTCTACCTTATAGGGACATTGTTGGCATTTCCACAATTGTTGTTGCATTGTTGTATTAGTTCTGGCAACTAGATCTTCTTGTTCTGATCTTTTTCATTTCGATACTCAGATAGAGAGAACTTTGCACACACGACGTAGAGCAGTCCAGGCTAGCAATAGTTCACCACCCGTAATTGATTCTGACACTGATTTTGATTACTAGCATAACTTGTGTGATTTAGATTCTGAAATTGTTTTTGATATGGTTGGCCAAAGAACTTTAAGGCAGTTGGCTTCCCCTGATGTGAATTATAATGGTTTATGCATTAAGTATCCTAAAGCTGACGCACCTTTTGAATTTAAATCGGGTTTGATACACTTGTTGCCAAAGTTAAATGGTCTTGCAGGGGATGATCCACATAAGCATCTGAAAGAATTCCAGGTTGTGTGCTCTACACCCTTGAAGCCTAAAGGAATCACTGAAGATCACATCAAATTCAGAGCTTTTCCATTCTCATTGCAAGGTGCAACAAAAGATCGGATCTATTATCTTGAGCCCAATTCCATCACAAGCTGGAATTCTCTGAAAAGAGTGTTCTTGGAGAGATACTTTCCTGCTTCCAGAGTTGCTTCAATCCGAAAAGAGATATGTGGTATTAGACAGGACAATGAGTCACTTGTTGATTATTGGGAAAGATTCAAGAAACTAGTGTCTAGTTGTTCTCAACACCAAATCACTGAGTAGTTACTGATTCAATAATTTTATGAAGGTTTGTTATCGATGGTGTTATACCCCAAAATTTTCCCTCTCATTTCTCAAGTAAACTCTCACAAAATCTCCTTTAGTTCAATACTGCACAAGGGTTGATCAACTCAAGACACCTCCTCTAGCACTGATGACTGAAAATTACGGTTTTAGATTGCACAAGGAAAATTGGACTTTTAATTCCTCATATGACTTTCATGGATCAATTTGGACCCTCAAGTTTTCTCATGTCAAGTTTCAAGTCTTGGATCACATTTTTGCTCAATCAATTGATTAGTTGACCTAAAATCAATTGTATTTGGGAAAAAGTCAACTGTGGTTAATTTATAGTCAAAATTCATAATTTTTTATCCATATCAACATTATGAACTCATATATGTCAATTGATCAAGTTTGGATCACAATTCATCAAGAAATTTGATCAGATCATCAAAAGGGCAAAATGGTCAAAGTTAGGGTTTTGACTGAGAAGATGCAATTTTTTATTTTTGACCTAGAAAATGTTTGATTGGTTTAAGTAATAGGGTTCAAATGCATAATTTTTACCTAATGTCATGGCTCAAGAAATTGCTTAAGATCAATTGATTGACATATGAATTTTCAGTCAACTGATCAAAAATCAATTGTACACTGAAAAGTCAAACTTTGACTTTTTGGTCAAAATCAAGTGTCGAAGATCACAATTCATCAAAACATGTCAAAATATGAAACTTTTTCATCAAGAAATCAAAAAGTCAAGATTTCATTTTGAAAAGTCAAAATTTCTAGACTTAGAAATTTTTGTGAGTGTTGAATATTTCATATTTTTTCACAACTTTGAGCCAATTTTCCACCATGATGCAAGATGATTTAAAGGAAACTTCCAACATGAAAGTTTTATATCTAAATTATATCTAAAACATTGTAGAACATAACTTATCCTAGAAATGCATGGATTTCAAGTTATGATTTTGTGAATACATGTTCATGAAACTTGGAAACTTAGTGAAATTTTGCCCTAGTTTAGGCAGGATTTTGACCTAACTTCAAGGAAATTTTTCACATAGTTCCAAGAGGAATTTTCAATAATGTCCAACATAGAGTTTTAGAGGATGTTACAAGCTTTCCAAAATATCCATGAACTCATTGAGATCATGTTTGAGCCAAATAGAATCGAAGACAAGAAGTTGGACATTCATTCTTGAATTATATGTCATTTCCATGATGAACAAGAATTCAAATCCACACCCATGCTGCATAAATCTCACTTTTAAGGCTTCTAACCTCTAAATCTATCCATAATCAGAAGATTACACAACTATTTGAGCTATGATCCAAGTGTTTGAGTCCTTGTCCAAGTGATTATTCCATTAATGGAACAAAGTTCACACTTCCATTTTGGAAAAGTGACTTTAATCACAAAGTCAATGCATAGAGATCCTAAATTGTTCCATATGAACACAAGCAATGTCAAAGGAAAAAGCAACATGTCTAGAGCCTCCCATAATCTCAGGCCATGCTTGTATTATACCTTGAAACCATGTTTTCCACTTTTCTTTAAAATCAAGTAACACAAACATAACTCTTTATATTGTATATCTAACCACCTCAAGTTCTTTAACCTTTTTCATATAACCATACAAGTTATTTGCAAGCTAACACATGATTGAAAACACTCCCAAACTCCCTGAAAACCCGGATTGAACAAAACATCCATTTTTGTGTCATTTCTGACTTTGAACTTCAATCTTCAAAACCACTCATGCATTTCTTGGCCTTTTAGTTTCAAAAGCTTCCTCATATCAAATATAAACCATCCATGTCCCTGTTTGCAGACTGTAACATCATCTTCATCAACTTCCATAGCCAAAAACAGAACATTGCAGTTGGACTTCTCCAGGCCATTTCAGCCACTCTCAACTCAAGCTAAGCATTGCATTAGCTTCCTAGAGGTTCAAGGAAGCTAACCTGATCATCACCATCACTTGAAACAAGCTCAAACTCATTTCACGATTTCCAGTTTTGAGGTATTTTTCTTGAACTTCTATCTCATTATTTAGGCATTGTTAGGCTTGCATTTGTGAAGATAAAATGTAGACATCATTGCCCTGAAACTATACATGTCCATAGATTTCATTTATGTTGCTTGAGTAGGGAGAATTTTGAGTTTGAACCTCTGAAAATATTTAGGTCAGAATTTGGTACTATTAGAAATTCATGCTCATCTTTGAGAATTAGATTAAGTTATTTACATATTCAGCATCGTGAGAAAATTTCTAACAAGTTAAATGTTGGAAGTTTTGTGAATGGTTGAGAAATTAATAAGTTACATATCTTTTGGCTGGAGGTTGAAGATGAAGTACATTTAGGGCAAGATTTATGTTACATATTTATTGTTTTGTTTAAGTTAACGGATGTATCACCACCCCAGTGGTTAAAGCGCGCGCCTGTCACCTATGGGACCTGAGTTCGAGCTCCAGTGGTACCCTTTTGCCAAAAAATTTCACATTTCCCCTTTTTTTTTGCTTAAATTAGCGCACTTGGGCCTTCCCCTCATGGGCCTTGTATTTTTTTACTCAATCTGACCCCCCCTGATTTCCATAACAACACAGTCCACATCACATTTTTTTATTTTTCTCTTTGATCTGACCAAAAATCATATTGGGCCCAAACTAAAACAAAATTGTTCTACTTCCATACACCTTAAATAAGTTTCACACCCTCTTGACTTTTATTTTCTTATCTTATTTTCTTTTTAATATTATTATTATTTTTATTTTTATTTTTATTAGTAAAAAATCTCAAAAAATATTTTTATTATTTATATATTAATATACTTTTATTTCATTAAGACAAAAGACCAAAAATATTTTCTTATTATAAATTTAATTTCTTTTCTAAATATTAGACCTAGGTTTTAATTTATTTTAATTAAATTAACTTAGAATTTGAGTTTTCTTTTAATTAATTTTTATACTAGTTTAATTAAATAAAAAACCTTTTTTTCATAAAAAACCCTAAAAACAATTTCTTGATTATATTTATTCTCTTTTCTTAATTAATTTTGGTTTAATTTTATTAATTTAATTAATCATTTCTTTTAGTTAATTAGGTCAAAACCAAACCCTTTCATGAAAACCAAACAAAAATCATTTCTTTTTCCATTTGCAATTGTACATTATTTATTCAATTATTGTACATTTATTAAATACAGTTGTAATAGTTAATTAGATTTAATTTTTTATTGAAAATCCCCATTTGTAAATTTGTATACTCCCTCCCCCAATGATGTAATAGCTTAGTATTTTTACTTTCCGCAATTTATCGCTTTATATAAATGCTAGTAAATTAGGGTTTGTATGGAAAGATAAAATCAACAAGTTAGCAGACCCTAATTCAAGACAAAACAATGCATGAAAATCAACACATTTGCACACTTGCATCCTTAGGGTAATTCCACTTTGTTTCCTTACCAAAATGGCCATGTTATGTGTGAGGGGTATCTTAGCAAAAAGCAATAAAAAATACAAGATCATAATCCCTCGATGACGCTATCAATGTTGCCTTTTCAAAATGATCTTAGTCCCTCAAAGAGAATTGCTAAGATATCTCACAACATTGCTATCATGGTTATACGATGACCCATGCCCTTCCCTTTACATCCAAAGATAGGGCTTCTTACCAAATCAATGGTAAGATAACAATATCAAAGTAAAGGAAGAAATGAACTAAGACTTTGAGTAGGTAGATTGTTCCTAGTTGCTTGCTCAATTTCAAATCAAACATCCTTGTCATCCTTCAAAAAAAACACCAACACTTTCAAAAACACTTTCAAAACATTTTTCAAACTTGAAATATTTTCAAAAGCTCAACACTTTGTATACGTTCTTACGAACGAAAACTATTACAAATTTTTCCTAAATGAAGGCGCCTTTTCAAAATACTTTCAGAAAACTACACAAAGCACAACAAAAGCAAGTGATCTAGCAAGTAACTAAGAGCCCATAGATAACTATGGATGAAAAGGGTGCTAACACCTTTGTTTTTCATAATCTACCCCCCTGAACTCAAGAAACAATCTTAAAGGTCTTTCCTGTTCTTTTGAGCCTTTCATTTTGGATAAAAGAAAAGTCTGTGGCGACTCTTGCTAACCGCAACATTTGCAATAAAACGCAAAACACCCAAGTCAGTTCTCCTACCGTATCACACAACTGGCGACTCTGTTGGGGAATACTTAAAAGTGGGGTTCTCTTAGGGCTAGATCACCTTTAATTGCTTTCATTGTTTGATTTGTTTGCTTTTGATTTTGGTTCCTTGTTTGGGCTTGTTCTAATCTTCTACCCGAATTTGGGATACCTTATAGGTAAGTAGCAATACATTGTGGAAACTGTATGGGGTATACCAACATGGTCTAAGCAATAGCTACATTAGTGTGACATATTTGTGGGTACCGGTAGCCCTTGAGTAGTCAAGCAGAATACGGGGCCGCTAAGTGATGTCATGAAACACTAACTGACTTTAGAACCTTTACCTGACCAACTTGGCCATTAGGACGTAGTGATATGACCGACTTTGGTGCAGTCCGAAGTTGGTAGATACTCGATACTACACTCATTGAGGTTTGATTTTCGAGATATTTTGGTCGCCATGAAAGAGGCTTGCGCTGAAACAATGCCCGAGAAGACAAATCAGTGATATTGAGATCCCTTAGAACCCGATTACTATTTATAATTCAGGTTTGAGCCAACTAAACTTCAAAAGGGTACTTACCTATGAGACTCTATGCAAGCCTAAACATAAGGACTTGTTTGCCTTGTTTGTATATATTTACTTGTACATAACATCATAAACATCATAATATCATACTCATTCTCACTAACCATTTCAAGGACTTTTGGTATTTATCTTTGTTCTGTTTTGTAGGAAATGGCTTCTATTTATAGGAATACTATCCAAGTCAATCTCGTAAGGATTCCTCCTTAACTCAAAGAGTTAGCATCAAGGGTTCCTGATAATTCTCCATTCACCGAAAGACATGGTCACCTCCTAAACTACCTCCAACACTGATGAATATATGATGAAGGTGCTCTTCCAATTCTTTGATCCTCTACACCACTGCTTCACTTTACCCGATTATCAACTTGTGCCTACTCTAGAAGAATTCTCATAACTCTTGAGAATTCCCATTATCAATCAACTACCTTTCAACGGTACGGAAACCGATCCAAAACCTGAAGAGATTGCCCAAGCATTACACCTGCCACATTCTGATATCACAACTAATTGGGAAACAATGAGTGGTGTCAAAGGTTTCTTAGCCAAGTTCTTGTTTGAGAAAGCTCAAGATTGTTGGAACTCTTTGGACTTACAAGCTTTTTAAGAAATCTTAGCCCTTCTCATCAATGGGATGGTTTTGTTTCCAAATCATGACCAACTCATAGATGTAAACACTGTCAAAATCTTCATGTCTCATAACCCAGTGCCTATCTTGTTGGGAGATATCCTACATTCTTTTCACTCTCGCACTATGAGGAAGAGAGGGATCCTCATGTGTTGCACTCCTCTCTTGGAAAGATGGTTTATTTCGCATCTTCCCCGATCTGTGTTGAAGAATGAGAAAGGTTCAAGGTGGTCCCATAGGTTGATGATTCTCAGACATTCAGATGTTCATTTGTGTTCCCGATCCTTGGAGAATGTTACTATCATCGACCATTGTGGAGAATTCCCTAATGTCCCATTGCTTGGCATTATGGGAGGAATCACTTATAACCCCTGCTTAGCCTTACGACAATTTGGTTACACATAAAGGGATGGTCCATATGAGATGCTTATCCAAGGGGTGGTATTCGACTACGAGAATGACGATCAAAGTTACCGCCAAAGGTTTATCCAAGCTTGGAGGATGGTGAGCAAGGTGGATAGTAAGACGCTAGGACACAAGAATTCCATTCCCCTCGAGCCTTACCTAAAGTGGGTACGATCTCGTGCTCAAAAACTTGTGATGCCTTATCCCTCCATCTTACCAATTATCATGGAGCCCGTTGTTGAAGGGGATGTTCCCTACACTATCCTCCACCCCGACATGCCAACTTCTCTCGAAGACTTTCAAAAAGGTTAGATTCAGCTTAAGGAAGAATGAGATGCTTTTGAGGCTCAATTCTATGCTAGTGAGAAGAGGGTCTTGGAGCTTACGAAGTAACTACAAGAAGAGAAAAGTGTCAACACCTACCTTGCACCGAAGAGGATGCGTTTAGTCTTTTTATCTTAGAAAGTTATTTTGTAAGCCCAAGAGGCATGTTATAATCTTTTCAAACTAATTAATGAAAATTGACGTTTGTTTCATTCCTTTGCCTATGCAAATTTAAATTCCATAAATCCTTGAAATCATTCTGCTGTTTATTTCAGCAAGATGGATCTAGAGAAAATCGTGAAGGATCTCCAAGCACAAAACTCTCTATTCTAAGAGACTCTACTAGCCCTATCCAAGGGGCAGCAAGACATGATGGCATTGCTGGAAATTAAGAAGAATCCCAAGAATAAAGCTCTACTCAACACGGGTAGAAGGTTCAAGGAGACAGTCCGTTAGATCCCAGTAGGAGAAGACTCATCTGAAGAAGACGAGAACCAGATTGGTGAGGTAAAGAGTACTTAGGTTGACTGTGTTAATGATCAAGCATCTGATGATGATTATTTCAACGAGCAGTATCCACCCACCGATATCAAGTATAAGCAGTTAGAAGACAGATTGAAAGCTGTTAAAATCCAGGTCGTCCCCAATTTAGATTTTGATGATTTGGTTTTGATCTCTGGGGTTTTCATTCCCCACAAATTCAAAATACCAGTCTTAGCAAAGTATGATGGAGTTTCTTGTCCAAAACTCCACCTGAAATCTTATGTGCACAAGATACAGCCGCAAACTGTTGATAAGAAACTCCGGGTTCACTTTTTCAAAGAGAGCTTGGTCGGAACGCAACTTGAATGGTTTTATCAGTTAGATGGTTCCCATATCAATACCTGGGAAGATTTAGCTACCACATTCTACCACCAGTACCAATATAACACCGACTTGGCGCCAATAAGAGTCCAGTTGCAAGATATGACCATGGGGAAGAATGAATGGTTTAAGGAATATGCACAAAAGTGGAGAGACCTTACAAGTAGGGTCCAACCACCTTTGACTGATAGAGAGCATATTGACATGTTCATGGGCACTTTATCCGGTCCATTCTTTAACTTGTTGGTAGGATGTTCCTCCTCCGGATTCACCGACTTAATCTTAACTGGTGAAAGAGTTGAAAGCGGCATCAAAAGTGGAAAGATCTCTGTGGAATCTGCCTAAACTTCATATCCTATAAAGAAACCTTTTGATGCAAAGAAGGAAATCAATGTTGTGTACGGGGCAAGGGCCTGTACCAAGAAGAGTGATCATCCGTCTGTTAACACTGTCTGAATCTCCAATCCAACTCCTACTCCAAGACCATTTGCAAATCATCAATGTTTTGAAACTCTGAGAAGACAACTCACGAGATTAGGCATGTCACTATCTCAAGCCGTTCAACATTTTCTAAAGGATAATTTAGTGACATTGCATGATCCACCTGCCAACCCTGATACCTCTTCACCAAAGTATAATCTGAACGCTAAATGTGCTTACCATTCAAGTAGCCCCGGGCACGAGACTGGCCCGTGTTGGGCCTTGAAGAATAAAATTCAAGATTTAATTGATAACAAGACTATTGAGTTTGATCCTCCTCCAACTTCGAATGTAATCACCGCGCCTATGCCAAAGCATGACAAGGGTGTTAATGTTGTTGAAGATACAATTTTTGTTGTCTCTGTTGAAGAATTGACTACTCCGCTGAATATCATCAAAAAGAATTTGTTGAAAGCTGTGATTTTTCCTGGCTGTATAAAAGACTGTGTTTGATGTACCCAACAACTCAATGGATGTGAAGGGCTGAAGAAAGGCATTCAACACCTGATGGATAGCCACGAAATTCTATTTGAGAAAACTCGGCATCCCAAAAGTTTTACTAACAAATGTGAAGACCTATCCATTATTACCATCTCAAACAAGCCTCTTAGGATCACCTCCAAAGGTCCTATTAGGATTTCAAATGAATCAAATGTTGCTCCCTTAATAATTACCAATCTCGGACCAATTCCCTACTCTTCAAACAAGGAAGTGCCATGGAACTATGGTGCCAAGGTGTTCTATCATGGGATTAAACAAGATGCTTGGATCGAAGAAGAAAAAGATGGTGATGTTGATAACATATCTGGCTCAAGCAAAGTAACCATAACTTGAAGAATATTTTCACCCAATATCTCACCACCAGTTGTTACAAAGGCGCCCATCCGCATTATTGCTGCCAAGCCAAGTACCGATGCAAGAGGGAAGGAGAAGGTTGTTGAGACGGTCATAATAGAAATACCCGCAAAGGATGTTGATGATGGAGAACCCTCCGCTCGTGAGATGTACGAGATCTTGAAGATCATAAAAAGGAGCAACTTCAAGATTGTGGGACAGTTGGGGCAAACCCCTTCTAAGATTTCAATGTTGTCATTGTTGCTTTGTTCTGATGCCCATGCTCGGACATTAATAAAATTCCTGAAAAAGGCTCATGTCCCCCATGAGACAATAACATACCAATTTGAGAATTGCATGGCTAGCTTAACGACTGATAATGGCTTGGGATTTTCAGATGCTGACTTAACACCGCTTGGAAAGAACCAAAATAAAGCTCTACATGTTTTTGTCGAGTGAAAAGGGACCACCCTAGTAGATGTCCTAGTCGACACTAGTTCTTCTCTGAATGTATTACCCAAGCGGGCGTTAGACCGTCTAGACTGTGAAGGTTTAATCTTGAAGCCAAGTGATATCATTGTAAGGGAGTTCGATGGATCAAAGAGGACAGTTCATGGGGAAGTAGATCTTCCAATTAAGGTGGGATCCTAAATATTCAACTCCACCTTCTACATTATGGATATCCGTCCTGCCTATTCTTATCTGTTGGGTCGCTCATGGATCTATAAAGCTGGGGCAGTGACCTCAACTCTTCATCAGAAACTTAAATATCTAGTCAAGGGAAGAATTGTCACCGTTTGTGGAGAGGAAAAGTTTATGGTAAGTTAGCTTAACTCTTTTAAGTACGTAGAGATGGATGGAGAATTCATTGAGACCCCATGTCAAGCCTTTGAAGTCGTGCCACCAATGATTGATGCTACTAAGTGTTCCTCTAATGAGTCCAAAGTTGTTAAAGTAATGCCAAAGATGGTTTCAGTCAAAGATGCTCGTGCTGTAATTGAAGAAAGAAACTGTGATACTTGGGGGAAACTCCTCGATATCACATTCAAAGCAGACAAGTTTGTTTTGGGATTCACCGTCAAGGCTCAGAAGGAAGTGAGGCGTGCTCGTGCTGGAAAGCCACCTCTCTGCATTGGAAGCCATGAGGTCAACGCTGTGGGCGATTCGGATGAAGAAGCTGCATTTGAAGATTGGGTGTATCCAACTACAACAGAGCTGAAGAATTGGCATGCAAAGGAATTTGTGCCCATCTCCTTCATTGAGGAGTAATTTACTTGTTATTCATTTTCTTTCAATTCAAGAACATTTTGTCTGTAATATTTAACAACGATTTTTAAGCCATGTACCAAGCCCGAGGCACTTTGGTCCATTTGTTAAGGGTTTTATTTATGTTCATCTAATCATATGATCATTCAGTACATTGGACTCTTTTGCATTAAAATATTTGTGTTCATTGTATTTATTTTCTTTCAAATACATTTTTTAAAATATCTATGTATCTTACATGCACACGCACACTCTTGCAGGTCCTCATCCACTCTGGATCCTATTTCTAATGACTCTACTATTGCCGACTATGACATAGAATGCCCAATTAACCAAGCCGAAGATGAAGGCAAAGAAGATTGTGAAATACCAGGAGAACTAGCCAGACTTCTATTACAATAGGAAAAAGCTATTCAACCGCATAAAGAGTCAGTTGAAGTCATCAATCTGGGTACTGAAGAAGATAAGAAGGAAATCAAGATCGGTGCTAACTTAGAAAGCAGTGTCAAGAGCAGGTTGGTTCAGATGTTGCATGATTATGTGGAATTATTTTCTTGGTCTTATGAAGATATGCCAGGGTTGGATACTGACATCGTAGTTCACCGTATGTCGATAAAAGAAGACTGTCCTCCCGTAAAACAAAAGGTTCGTCGCACGAGGCCTGACATGTATGAAAAGATTAAAGCTGAAGTGATGAAATAATTTGATACAGGGTTCCTAGTTGTGACATCCTACCCCTAATGGGTTGCCAATGTGGTTCCAGTGCCGAAGAAAGACGGAAAGGTTCGCATGTGCGTAGACTATAGGGATCTGAATAGGGAAAGTCCCAAGGATGATTTCCCTCTACCACACATTGACGTCTTGGTTGATAATACTGCTCAGCATAAAGTTTTCTCATTCATGGATGGCTTCTCAGGTTATAATCAAATAAGGATGGCTCCTGAAGACATGGAGAAAACCACTTTCGTCACGCAATGGGGAACCTTTTTCTACAAGGTCATGTCGTTTGGATTGAAGAATGCAGGGGAAACATATTAAAGAGCTATGGTAGCTTTATTTCATGACATGATACATCATGAAATAGAGGTCTATATGGATGATATGATTTCTAGATCACAAATTTAAGAGGAACATCTCGATCACCTCTACAAACTATTCGAGAGTTTGAAAAAGTACAAGTTGAGGTTAAATCCTAACAAGTGCACATGTCGAGTACGATATGGAAGGCTTCTGGTTTTTGTTGTCAGCAATAAAGGCATTAAATTTGATCCTGCCAAGGTGAAGGCCATCCAAGAAATGTCAGTCCCTCATTCTGAAAAAGAAGTTAGAGGATTCTTGGGTCGTCTCAATCACATCGCTCGCTTCATATCACACTTGACTGCTACTTGTGAGCCAATCATTAAACTCTTGAAGAAAGATCAGGTAGTAAGATGGAATGATGAATGTCAAACTGCCTTCGAAAAAATCAAAGAATATCTACAAGAACCTCCTATTCTCATGCCTCTAATTGAAGGAAGACCCTTGGTCATGTACTTGACAGTACTAGAGAAGTCTATGGGTGCGGTTTGGCCCAACATGACGAGTCTGGCCGAAAAGAGCATGCTATTTATTACCTGAGCAAAAAGTTTATCGACTGTGAAACCAGATATTCACTGCTCGAGAAAACTTGCTGCGCTCTGGCATAGGCTGCTCGCCGGCTAAGACAGTATATGTTGACTCATACCACTCTATTGATTTCTAAGATGGACCCAATCAAGTACATCTTTGAGAAACCTGCCCTCTCCGGAAGGATAACAAGATGGCAAATGATCTTGACCGATTATGACATTTGTAATGCCCGTAATTTAATTAATTATTTAATTAAATTATTTTTGAAATATTTATGAAGTTGTGTTATGATTAATTGGATTTATTTTAATAAGTGGATAAATAATATTAGAGATATAATATTATGTGGTGAAATAATATTAGAAGTGTAATATTATTTTATGAGGGCTTATTTTGAAGGAATAGAAGTATTAAGGGGGTGTGTTGGTTTTAAGCCCAATAAGGAGATAATATAATAATAGGGTTATTTTATTATTTGTTGTTAGAATAGAAGGAAAGAGGAAGTAGAAAGAAATAAGGATTTGGAAGAGAATGTGCAAGCTGCTAGAGAAAGTGGAATACGGCAAGAACGAGAATCCAACAGGAATTGTAGAGCGACCTTCAATCCAAGGTAAGGGTGGGGGTCTGACTCTATAATTGGGTTTATGATAATTGATATGCGGGGTTAGGGTGATTGTTGTCTTGCTTGTGAATTGAGAATGTATGATTGATGCATGATGAAGATTTGATGAATTTTAGATAGAAATTGATGTCGTGATGTTGTTTAATTGATGTAGAATTATAAGATGATTATAGGTGATGAATTATCATGAATATATTAAGTTTTAGGGCTTTAAGCGTGAATCCCATAGTGAGATGCATGGAAGAAACGTAGAATATTGCAGTAATGGAAAACGTTGAATATATCAGTAATCAAAATGCAGAATTATGCTAGAATGATATCAGGCGCTACTGTATTAGAATTAATGAATTAATTTGGAGAGTATAATTTGTCATACTGTCCTTAGTTGGATTGACATTGGGAAAGGAAGTAGAACGATAGGATGAATAGAAAATAACAGTTCTGAAATAAGACGTAAGTTATTAGAAGTTGCGTTGAATCATTAGGAAGTAACAGTTCTGATGTTAAAAGTTGCACTAGTCAGAATTTGCATTAGTCAGAAGATGGGATTAGTCAGAAGATGTGATGATCAGAAGTTGTATCTGGTCAGAAGATGGCATTAGTCAGAAGATGGGATTAGTCAGAAGATGTGATGATCAGAAGTTGTATTTGGTCAGAAAATGGGGTTAGCCAGAGGCTGTGATGATCAAAAGTTGCATCTGATCAAAGGTTGCACTAGTCAGAAGTTATAGTAGTCAGAAGATAGTAGTCATTAGAAGTTGTGTATTTAGAAGTAGCATTGGTTAGAGGTTGCATGGTCAGAAGTTGGATGGCCCTTGCGTTGTGTTGTGCAGAGCGATGAACGTTAGATGCTTAAAAGCTGTTGTTCGAGCTATAACAGTAGGAAAGTGACGATCTTGACGTTAGAATTACAGAATGACAGTGTTGATTTACTGTGGAAATTAAAATACTACTGAGTTGTTAATGAGAAGTTATTAATAAGATTGTGTTGATGATTTATAATAAATAAATGATGTTTGATAAATTATTTTGATGATTTGAGATGTTTTTGAGATGTTAATTTGAGATTTCTTTGAGATGTTATTTTGAGATGTATTTTGAGATGTTATTTTGAGATGTTAATTTGAGATGTTTGAGATGATTTGAGAGGTTGTTAACTTGGGTGTTGTTATTACATTCATGATTGTGTCGCATACATTGCATTTTTTGAGATGGAGCTTATGCTCGTTGAGATGGCCTGGATTGGCAAATTTTGAGATGAAAGCTATGCCTTGTTGATGCCTCTATTAATTGGAAAAAATTTGAGATGGGAGTTTTACTCTAATGGTACCACATGCATTTGCATAGTATTGAGTCGCATTATATGATTTCGTAAAGAAGTGTATTTTGATGTTGATGAATGAATAATATTGTTGATTATGAGACGAGAAGTGGTGATGTTGTTGATCTAATTTAATATATTAATTATCATGCACTTTATTATATTGATAGATATCTCACCCCTTCTGTTTGAATATTGCCCTTATGTTGGTAACGTGCAGGTAATCAAGAGTGAAGGTTGTATACCTTCAATAGTTTGAGTCGGTGTCATTGCTCTGATATGTAACACTCAGGGGGATGAACGTTTGCTGATTTTTGATCGTTTATTTTCAGTTGTTGAATTTAATTTGATTATCATTAAATATGAGATGTTTTGAAGTTGCTGTTTTGTTAGAGATGTATTTAAGAATCCCGCTGCGTAGATGTTGAATTATTTGATTAAAGATGTTATGTTGATGGTTCATCCGATGTTTGAAAAAGTGTTACATATCCACAATGAATGCAATGAATTTTGTTAGAAGAATTTGTGACGTCCCGATTCATTTGTATGATTGAAATTTTATAACTCTGATTTATTTTGCATAATTTCTTGGGGTAGAATTGAGGTGTTACAAAGTTGGTATCAGAGCAAAAGGTTGGTCCGACCTTGTCGTCGAGTCGTAGTTGTCTAACAGTCGAGTATTGTTATTTGGGTTCTAATCGTAGTTTATGTTGTAGTGAGAAGTTGAGATGGCTGGAAGGAATGATGCTGCTCTTGATGATTCCTTAGAAGAAATGTCTCATGCGATGGAAAATCAGCCGAATGCTGACGGGAATGCTGGATCTCGTAGCTTGGCGAATTTCCAGAGAGATAATCCACCTACGTTCAAGGGAAAGTATGATCCTGACGGGGCATTGGAGTGGTTGAAAGAGATTGAGAGAATATTTCGTGTGATGGATTGCACTCCAGCATAGAAGGTTCGTTATGGGACTCATATGCTAGCAGTCGAGGCTAATGACTGGTGGCTAGAGACTTGTCGGAAGTTAGAAGCTGCAGGTGAGAATGTCACTTGGGCTGTGTTCCGTAGGGAGTTTTTGAGAAAGTATTTTCCTGAAGATGTCTGTGGTAAGAAGGAAATTGAGTTCCTTGAGTTGAAGCAAGGAAATCTGTCAGTTGTTGAGTATGCTGCCAAGTTTGCTGAGTTGGCTAAGTTTTATCCGCGTTACGCTGAGGAAAATGCTGAGTTTTCGAAGTGTATTAAATTTGAGAATGGGTTACGCCCGGAGATTAAGAAAGCAGTTGGATATTAGAAAATTCGTGTCTTTGCTGATTTAGTAGATAGCTGTAGGATTTATTAGGAAGATAATAATGCTCATTACAAGATTATTAGTGAGAAGAGAGGTAAGCACCAACATAATCGTGGTAAGCCTTATGATTCCCCAGATGGCAAGGGTAAACAGAGAGTTGCTTATGGTCAGAGGACTAGTGGGGGAGATGCTCCTGGTGGTGTGGTTTGCTTTAAGTGTGGGAAACCTGGACACAAGAGTAATGTATGCACTACTGAAGTGAAGAGGTGTTTCTGTTGTGGCAAGAACGAACATGTTGTATCTGAGTGTGAACATAAGAGTGTGGTTTGTTTCAACTATAAAGAAGAAGGGCACATTGGTAGCCAGTGTTCGAAACCGAAGAGGGCTCAGTCAAGTGGAAAAGTGTTTGCTTTGGTTGAGGATCAGACAGCTGCTGAGGACGGGCTTATTAGAGGTACATGTCTCATTAATAGTACTCCTTTAATCACTATTATTGATACTGGTGCTACACATTGTTTTATTGTTGGTGATTGTGTTGAAATATTGGGTCTTATGTTGTCTTCTTTGAATGGAGAAATGGTCGTTGATACTCCATCCAAGGGGTCGGTGACTACTTCTTTTGTGCGTGCTAAGTGTCCCTTGTCGATCTTCGACAGAGACTTTGTTGTTGATTTGGTTTGTTTACCGTTAAGAGTTTTGGATGTAATCCTGGGTATGAACTGGTTAGAGCATAATTGTGTTCATATTAACTGTTATGACAAGTCGGTGAAGTTTTCTACTCCTGAAGAGGAAGATGGTTTGTTGTCTGCTAGACAGTTGAGGAAGTTGATGCAATAGGAAGCACATATGTTTCCGTTGATGGCATCACTATCTGTAGAGACTCAAGCTATAATTGAAGAATTGCGGGTGGTGTGTGAATTTCCTGAAGTTTTCCCTGATGAGATTCCTGATGTACCGCCAGAGAGGGAGGTTGAATTTGCAATTGATCTTGTACCTGGTACCAGACCTGTGTCTATGGAACCATATAGGATGTCTGCATCTGAATTGTCAGAGTTGAAGAAGCAATTGGAAGAGTTACTTGATAAGAAGTTTGTAAGACCAAGTGTATCGCCATGGGGAGCCCCAGTGCTGTTAGTAAAGAAGAAAGATGGAAGTATGAGTTTTTGTGTTGATTATAGACAGTTGAACAAGGTGACGATTAAGAACAAGTATCCGCTTCCAAGAATAGATGACTTGATGGACCAATTGGTGGATGCTCGTGTGTTTAGTAAGATTGATCTGAGGTCGGGTTACCATCAGATTAAAGTGAAGGATGAAGATATTCAGAAGACGGCTTTCAGAATGTGTCATGGACATTACGAGTATTCGGTGATGCCTTTCGGTGTTACTATTGCACTGGGAGTATTCATGGAATATATGAATCGTATCTTTCATACTTATTTGGATCGGTTTGTAGTGGTGTTCATTGATGATATTTTGATTTATTCTAAGTCAGAAGAAGATCATGCTGAGCACTTAAGAGTAGTATTGCAAGTTTTGAAAGAGAAGAAGTTGTATACAAAGCTGTCCAAGTGTGAATTCTGGCTGAAAGAGGTTATTTTTCTTGGTCATGTGATTTTAGGTAGTGGCATTACGATAGATCCATCTAAGGTTGATGTTGTGTTGCAATGGGAAACTCCAAAGTCAGCTACTAAGATTAGAAGCTTCTTGGGACTAGCTGGTTATTATAGAAGGTTTATCGAATGGTTTTCTAAGTTGTCACTCCCATTGACTAAGTTGACTTGTAAGGGTAGAGCGTTTGTGTGGGATGTTCAGTGCGAAGAAAGTTTTACAAAATTGAAGAAGAGGTTGACGTCGACTTCGATTTTGACGTTGCCTAATCCAGGAGAGCCTTTTGTGGTGTATTGTGATGCTTCTAAGATGGGTATGGGAGGTGTGCTTATGCAGAATGGTAAGGTAGTTGCTTATGCGTCAAGGCAGTTGAGGACTCATGAGAAGAACTATCCTACACATGATTTAGAGCTTGTTGCTGTTGTCTTTGTGTTGAAGATTTGGAGGCATTATCTTTATGGTTCTAGATTTGAAGTGTTTAGTGACCATAAGAGATTAAAGTATTTATTTGATCAGAAGGAGTTGAATATGAGGCAACGAAGATGGTTAGAATTGCTAAAGGATTATGATTTTGTTTTGAATTATCATCCAGGAAAAGCGAATGTGGTAGCTGATGCGTTGAGTCGAAAGACTTTACACATGTCAGCAATGATGATTAAAGAGCTGGAATTGATTGAGTAGTTCAGAGATATGAGCCTAGTTTGCGAGGTTACTCCGAAGAGTGTTAAGTTGGGTATGTTGAAGATTAATAATGAATTTCTAGACAGTATCATAGGAGCTCAGAAGTTGGACGTAAAGCTGGTAGATTTGATGGTTGAGATTGACCAGTCTGAGAATAATGATTTTAAGCTAGATGAGCAAGGTGTGTTGAGATTTCGTAATCGAATTTATATTCCTGATGATGCCGAGATGAAGAAAGTGATACTTGAAGAGAGTCATAGAAGTAAGTTGAGTATTCATCCAGGAGCTACAAAGATGTATCAAGATTTGAATGGTTTGTTTTGGTGGCCTGGTATGAAGAGTGACATGACTCGGTTTTTGTATGCATGTTTGACTTGTCAGAAGTCGAAAGTTAAACATCAGAAGCCTGGAGGATTGATGCAACCGTTGGAAGTTCCAGAATGGAAATGGGATAGCATTTCAATGGACTTTGTGTCAGGGTTGCCTAATACTTTAAGATGGCATGATTCGATTTGGGTGATTGTTGATAGGCTTACGAAGTCAGCTCATTTTATTCCTATTAGCATCAGTTTTCCAGTGCCGAAGTTGGCTGAGATTTATATTAGGGTGATTGTTAAGCTGCATGGCGTTCCTTTGTGCATTGTGTCAGATAGAGATCCAAGATTTACTTATTATTTTTGGAAGAGTTTGCAAGAAGCGTTGAGTTCTAAGTTGAGGTTGAGTTCAACGTATCATCCTCAGACAGATGGTCAGACTGAACGGACTATTCAATTGTTGGAAGATTTGCTGAGGGCATGTGTTCTTGAGCAGGGAGGTTCGTGGGATACATATCTTTCGTTGATAGAGTTCACTTATAATAACAGTTACCATTCTAGTATTGGGATGGCACCTTTTGAAGCATTGTATGGTCGGAGATGTAGAACTCTGTTATGTTGGCATGAATCTGGTGAAAGTGTAGTACTTGGACCTGAACTTGTTCGTGAGACTACTGAGAAGGTGAAGTTGATTCGAGAAAAGATGAAAGCTTCACAAAGTAGACAGAATAGTTACCATTACAAGCGAAGGAAAGATTTAGAATTTCAAGCTGGTGATCATGTGTTTTTAAGAGTTACACCTGTGACTGGTGTTGGCCGAGCATTGAAGTCTAAGAAGCTCACTTCTCATTTTATTGGACCGTATCAGATTTCAGAGAGAGTGGGAAATGTTGCTTATAGAGGGGCCTTACCGCCTAATCTTTCTAATTTACATGATGTGTTTCATGTGTCACAAATTAGGAAGTATATTTCATACCCATCTCATGTGATTCATATGGACGATGTGCAAGTACGGGATAATCTTACGGTGGAGACGATGCCTGTAAGGATCACGGATCGTGAAATGAATACTCTGAGGGGCAAAGAGATTTCCTTGGTTAAAGTGGTTTGGTTAGGAGCTGCCAGAGAAAGCATGACTTGGGAGTTGGAAAGCAAGATGCGAGACTCCTATCTTGAATTGTTTGATTGAGGTAAATTTTCGAGGACGAAAATATTCTAAGTGGGGGAGAGTTGTAACGCCTGAAATTTAATTAATTATTTAATTAAATTATTTTTGGAATATTTATGAAGTTGTGTTATGATTAATTGGATTTATTTTATTAAGTGGAGAAATAATATTAGAGATATAATATTATGTGGTGAAATAATATTAGAAGTGTAATATTATATAATGTGGGCTTATTTTAAAGGAATAGAAGTATTAAGGGGGGTGTTGGTTTTAAGCCCAATAAGGAGATAATAGAATAATAGGGTTATTTTATTATTTTTTATTAGAGTAGAAAAAAAGAGGCAGTAGAAAGAAATAAGGATTTGGAAGAGAACGTGTAAGCTGCTAGAGAAAGTGGAATACGACAAGAACGAGAATCCAACCGGAATTGTAGAGCGACCTTCAATCCAAGGTAAGGGTGGGGTTCTGACTCTATAATTGGGTTTATGATAATTGATATGTGGGGTTAGAGGTGATTGTTGTCTTGTTTGTGAATTGAGAATGTATGATTGATGTTTGATGAAGATTTGATGAATTTTAGATAGAAATTGATGTCGTGATGTTGTTTAATTGATGTAGAATTATAAGATGATTATAGGTGATGAATTATCATGAATATATTATGTTTTAGGGCTTTAAGCGTGAATCCCATAGTGAGATGCAGGGAAGAAACATAGAATATTGCAGTAATGGAAAACGTTGAATATAGCAGTAATGAAAACGTAGAATTATGCTAGAATGATATCAGGCGCTAATGTATTAGAATTAATGAATTAATTTGGAGAGTAGAATTTGTCATACTGTCCTTAGTTTGATTGACATCAGGCAAGGAAGTAGAACGATAGGATGCATAGAAAATAACAGTTCTGAAATCTGACGTAAGTTGTTAGAAGTTGTGTTGAATCATTAGGAAGTAACAGTTCTGATGTTAGAAGTTGCACTAGTCAGAATTTGCATTAGTCAGAAGATGGGATTAGTCAGAAGATGTGATGATCAGAAGTTGTATCTGGTCAGAAGATGGGATTAGTCAGAAGATGTGATGATTAGAAGTTATATTTGGTCAGGAGATGGGGTTAGCCAGAGGCTGTGATGATCAGAAGTTGCATCTGATTAGAGGTTGCACTAGTCAGAAGTTATAATAGTCAGAAGATCGTGTCGCCCAGAGGTTGCATTATTAGAAGTTGTGTATTTAGAAGTAGCGTTGGTTAGAGGTTGCATGGTCAGAAGTTGGATGGCCCTTGCGTTGTGTTGTGCAGAACGATGAACGTTAGATGCTTAGAAGCTGCTGTTTGAGCTATAACAGTAGGAAAGTGACGGTCTTGACGTTAGAATTACATAATGACAGTGTTGATATACTGTGGAAATTAAAATACTGCTGATTTTTTAATGAGAAGTTATTAATAATATTGTGTTGATGATTTATAATAAAT
This sequence comes from Vicia faba, assembly GCA_948472305.1. Lineage (NCBI taxonomy): Eukaryota > Viridiplantae > Streptophyta > Magnoliopsida > Fabales > Fabaceae > Vicia > Vicia faba. Next base: position 1,152,213,820 of record OX451741.1, on the reverse strand, counting down.
AAATGATGTTTGATAAATTATTTTGATGATTTGAGATGTTTTTGAGATGTTAATTTGAGATGTCTTTGAGATGTTATTTTGAGATGTATTTTGAGATGTTATTTTGAGATGTTAATTTGAGATGTTTGAGATGATTTGAGAGGTTGTTAACTTTGGTGTTGTTATTACATTCATGATTGTGTCGCATACATTGCATTTTTTGAGATGGAGCTTATGCTCGTTGAGATGGCCTGGATTGGCAAATTTTGAGATGAAGGCTATGCCTTGTTGATGCCTCTATTAATTGGAAATTTTTTGAGATGGGATTTCTGCTCCAATGGTACCACATGCATTTGTATAGTATTGAGTCGCATTATATGATTTCATAAAGAAGTGTATTTTGATGTTGATGAATGAATATATATATATATATATATATATATATATATATATATATATATATATATATATATATATATATATATATATATATATATATATATATATATATATATATATATATATATATATATATATATATATGTTGTAATATTGTTGATTATGAGACGAGAAGTGGCGATGTTGTTGATCTAATTTAATATATTAATTATCATGCACTTTATTATATTGTTAGATATCTCACCCCTTCTATTTGAATGTTGCCCTTATGTTGGTAACGTGCAGGTAATCGAGAGTGAAGGTTGTATACCTTCAATAGTTCGAGTCGGTGTCATTGGTCTGATATGTAACACTCGGGGAATGGACATTTGCTGATTTTTGATTGTTTATTTTCAGTTGTTGAATTTTAATTTGATTATCATTAAATATGAGATGTTTCGAAGTTGTTATTTTGTTAGAGATGTATTTAAGTATTCCGCTGCGTAGATGTTAAATTATTTGATTAAAGATGTCATGTTGATGGTTCATCCAATGTTTGAAAAAGTGTTATATATCCACGATGAATGCAATGAATTTTGTTAGAAGAATTTGTGACGTCCCGATTCATTTTTATAATTGAAATTTTATAACTCTGATTTATTTTGCATAATTGCTTGGGGTAGAATTGGGGTGTTACAACATTCAATACACGACTCAAAAGGCCATCAAAGGAAGCATACTAGCAGATCATTTGGCCCATCAAGCTGTGGATGATTATCAGTCCATGAATTTCGACTTCCCTGATGAGAACATCATGTTGGTCGTATGACAGACCTGAAGAAGGATCTCGATGGACTATGGTCTTCGATGGGGCTTCCAACGCCTTAGGTAACAGAATTAGTGTTGTAATCATCTCTCCTGAAGGTTGCCACACTCCTTTCACCGCCAGACTATGCTTCAATTGCACGAACAATATGGTCGAATATGAAGCGTGCATCTTGGGTCTGAAGGCTGTCATTGACTTGAGGATCAAGCATTTGAATGTGTTTGGGGATTCCGCTCTAGTGATTATCCAAGTAAAAGGAGATTAGGACACTAAACACCTTAATCTCATCCCTTACAGGAACTTGTGCTAACCTTTATTCTCTACTTCGAAGAGATCACCTTTGAGCACTTCCCTAGGGAAGAAAATCAGTTGGCTGACGCCTTGGCAACCATATCTTCAATGTTCAAGGTCAGATGGGACAATGAAGCTCCTATTATTACAATTGAAAGATTCGACGAACCTACACATGGCTGTGAACTTGACACTGACACAAAAAAACCTTGGTACCATGAAGTAATGAGATATCTAGAAGCTCAAGAGTATCCTGAGGGAGCATCCATCAATGACAGGAAGTTCTTATGAAGGTTTTTAGCCAAATTCTTCCTAAGTAACAGACTATTATATAAGCCCAACCATGACTCTACTCTACTCTGATGTGTAGACAAGAAGGAGACAGAGGAAATTATGGAAGACATGTACGATGGTCTCTTTGGTACTCACTCAAGTGGACATACAATGGCAAAGAAGATCTTTAGGGATGGCTACTATTGGTCAACAATGGAGACTGATTATCATCAACACTCAAGAACTTGTCACAAATGCCAAATCTATGCTGATAAGGTCAATGTGCCTCCTGTCCCTCTGAATGTCATGATCGCTCCATGGCCATTTTCAATGTGGGGCATTGATATGATTGGAGAAATCAAGCCAATAGCTTCCAATGGAAATTGCTTCATTTTGGTCGATATTGATTATTTCACCAAGTGGGTTGAAGCCGCCTCGATTGCCTCGGTCACCAAGAATGTTGTAGCCAGATTCATCAAACACAACCTCATCTGCAACTATGGTATCCCCGAAAGGATCATCACCGACAATGGGACTAACCTCAACAATGTTATGATCAATGAGCTTTGCACTCAGCTTAAGATCAAGCATCACAATTCTTCTCCATATAGACCTAAAATGAATGGCGCAGTCGAAGCGGCCAACAAAAACATTAAGAAGATTGTGCAGAAGATGGTAGTAACCTATAAGGATTGGCATGAGATGTTACCGATTGCTCTACATGGCTACCGAACTTTAGCTAGGACGTCAACTGAGGCAACTCCCTTTTCTCTAGTCTATGGCATGGAAGCTGTTTTGCCAGTGGAAGTTCAGATTCCCTCTTTGAGGATTATGAATGAAGCAGGCTTAGGCGAACACGAGTGGTTTCAGATGAGATTGGATCAGCTGAACTTGATCGATGAAAAGCGACTAGATCCTATTTGTCATGGTCAGACGTACCAAAAACGGATGATAAAGGCTTTCAACAAAAAGATCAAGCCTCGAGTATATCAAGCTGGTGACTTTGTGATAAAGGGCATCATTCTACCACAAGGCGACCCCAGAAGCAAATGGACTGCCACCTACGAAGGGCCATTTGTTGTCAAGAGAGTTTTATCTTGTGGTGCCATGATGCCGACTACCATGGATGGTGAATACTTCCCACATCCTATAAACGCAGACATAGTTAAAAATACTACGCATAAGAGACTCGCTAGGTTGACACACCTAGGAAAAATAAGGGCATCATGGCAAGTTGAAAACCTGAAAGGGCGACTTAGGCAAAAATTAGGGATATATGCAAAAAATGGTACATCCGACAAGTTGAAAACCCGAAAGGGTGACTTGGGTAAAAGTGGGTATCCTGGTGGGCTGAAAACCCGAAAGGGAGGTCCAGGAAAAAGTTAAGGATTGAAAGCGTATGACTATGTCCCGTGGAATCACCATAGTTAGCTTTATTACCAAGGTCCAAGTTCAAACGGTCCAAGATCAATCCAATCAACTTCTGTCAACGGCAAGGGGCATTCGAAGACTTTGGGGAAATAATAGAGTTGGAAGGAAATGAGATCATTTCACATGGCTATTTGTTTTTGTTTTCAACTTTGTTTTCCTTTCGACGATTTCCTCTTACTAGGATCTCTGTCTCTTTGTGCAAAAATGCCTATTCATGGGCAAAATATCAATACAAATAGACTTTGAAGTGCAAACTTTTTGTCTTTGTTTTGAATGCAAATTTGGCACATATGACCTAAGCATTAACAAGCATCTCTTTAATGTATATGGAATATCCCCACAAAGTTATTTCATCAACATTATCCTCAACAAAGTTATTCACAAAGTCTCTTTTCATAGGATAATCTACAACGAAAGTCTCAATCTCTTGGAAACTCTCTCTTCAGCTAAGTTGATCCTACAAGTAGGAGCCTTGTGAACCTCTTCCTCAAAGAACTCGTCTCGTTAGCAGTTCATCATGTATTCATCAATATGGTTTATTTCCCCAACAAACAACGAGTAGCATAACTCCCCAGCCAGGTACGAAATTCCCCAGCTTAGTCTATCTTCCCCAGTTGAGCCTGTTATCCTCAAACTGAGTGTATCCTCCCCAAGCTGAATCTGTCCTCCCCGACTGAGTCTACCCTCTCCATCTTGAGTTTACCTTTCAGACTATTACAAATCATATGGCCACAACCCCTAATCCCTAGTAAAGTCGTCAATTAAACCTTTACTATCTCCAAAAGCTACTATGAAGCCTGGACCCGACCAAATAATAGTTAACTTCTCAAAAGCTATGAAACCTGGACCCGAACAGATGATAGTTCGACTCTTCAAAGATATATAAAGACTTGGACTCAACTAGACCAATGTTTGACTTCTTTTCCCCAATAGAGTTTATCTCTACCCCAACAAGTTACTGTGAAGCCTGGATTCGACCAGATATCAGTTTTCAATTTCAAGTAAGTTATTGTAAAGCATGGATCCGACCAGATAGCAATTCCCCTCAGAAGTTTGTTGTGTAACCTGGAATCTGACCAGATAACAACTAAATTCCCAAGAAGGTTACTGTAAAGCCTAGACCGGACCAGATATCAGTTCAACTTCGTCTATTCAAGCAAGCTTATTGTGAAGCCTGGAATCCGACCAGATAACAATTAGATACAATGTCAGCAAGATAGTATGGAGTCTGGACCCGACTAGATAGTAGTTACCATTACAAGTTACTATAAAGCATGGACCCGACCAAATATCAGTTCAACCTCAAGAAGTTACTGCAAATCCTGGAATTCGACCAGATAACGGTTAAATTTCCTTATCCCCAACAAGTTATTATGAAGCCTAGATCCGACCAGATAGCAATTCAATTTCCAAAAACCTTATGCGAAGCCTGGAATCCGACCAGATAACAGTTAATTTATTTCTTCCCTAATAAGTTATCGTAAAGCCTGGATCCGACCAAATAGCAGTTGACTTCCCCATCCTTAGCAATTATGAAGCCTGGATCCGACCAGATAACAGCTGACATTCAAGAAATATTCCCCAGCGGAAGCATCCTTTCAGCAAAGTTTGAAGATATGTATTTTCTTCATCCCTAACAGCAATCAAGGATTCAACTCCCCAGAATTTCCTCAGCAGTAGTCTGGGATTTAATTTCCCGGACAAAGATACTTCTCACATTCATACATCATGACTGAAGCTACCGGCAGAAAACACAGAGCCGCCACTGAACTTTATTTATCCCGAAGGAAGGGGAAATATCGATAAAACCACTAGGGAATGGATAAGATGATCTTGCGACCAAGAGAAAGGGTAAGGGAGTCGGTTATGCGAGGGGAAGGTATTAGCACCCCTCACATCCGTTGTACTCAACGGGATCCATTTTGTTTGTTTGTCTTAAAGGGTGTATTTATCTACAACTATGCTTGCTTAAGGGGAAATGAAAGGTTTTTGATTATTGCGTTCGTGAGGGTTTCGTGACCCTTTGCCTACGTATCCAATGAAGGAATCAGAACACCGTAGTTCCTCTAGAAAAAGGTTCATTTGTTTGTGTTTTTTAGTGGGCGACATTAACGCACACATTCTAGCAATAGGCACGGCTGATATCGCGGTAGAACGGAGATAACATGCCCTTTTGGGGGAGTTTTGATTGGTTGAGTGTTTTGCGTGTTTTAGAATAAATTCAAGTAATGATTAAAAGAGTGTTTTTGGATTTTCGATTTGTGAATGTTAAGTTTCAATTACAAAAGGGAAGGGTTAAGAGGGAGACTAGAAACCTAGTTGTTTGTTATGTACAAGTGCGGAATTAAAAGTCAAGTTTGAAAGAGGAGTTCTATCCTAAAATTATCATGCCAAGGTTTAAAACCTAATATCTGATTCAATATTAAAATGACCCAAACAAAGTTTAATCGTATAATAGAATTCTTAAGAGACGTGTTATCTAGAATCAATCAACCTAAGATAAAAGAAAATACAATTATAATATTTTTTTTGGGTTTTACAAGTATAAGAAATAATAAGATCAAAGGAAATTAAAACCTGAATTCTAAAAATATCTATGGCTACCGAGTAGGGAAACTGTAATATTAAAATTCTAACAATTCAAAAAAGGGATTTTGACAGGTTTCAAGTTTTGTACATGTTATGGGGTTTCGACAGGTTTCAAGTTTGCAGGTTCTAAGGGGTTTCGAAGGTTTCAAGTTTTGTACAGGTTATGGGGTTTCGACAAGTTTCAAGTTTGCACAGGTTAAGGGGTTTCGACAGGTTTCAAGTTTTGTACAGGTCAAGGGGTTTCGACAGGTTTCAAGTTTTGTACAGGTTAAGGGGTTTCGACAGGTTTCAAGTTTGCAGGTTCTAAGGGGTTTCGACAGTCAGTTAGGTTCGAGAGGATGTGGATTTGATGAGGGTTTTTTAAGTGTATTTCTTGTATGTTTCTGTGGAGTTTTGTGTGATTTTGTTAAGTTGAACAGTAATCGGAAGTTCTTTTTTGTATGTTGAAGCTCTGTTGTAGTGAATGAGTTGAGTATGAAGTTTGAAAGAGCAAAGGGACCGAGTGTTAAGTGGAAAGTTATTGAAGAGAAGGTTTGTTGTTTTTTTTTATCATTTCAGTTTTAATGCTTACACAAAAAATAATTTACATACCATTTCCATACGATTTCAGGATGGTGACGAAGATTCGAACAAACGGCAAGATCAAGCATTCATAGGAAATAATTATTAGCATTACAGAAACATGATTGTATCAAGCAGTAGACAAATGAAGCAATGGTGATATGAGGTTACCAACCTGGATGAAGTTCTTCCCGGTAGAATCCTTCCTCGATCCTTTCCTTCTCCTCTTGATTCTGGTTTCGTTGGTTTTTGGTTGGCTTTGTGTTTGGTCTGTTGTCTTGGTTCTTTGGCTGATGCAGTTTTTTGCAATTTTGGGTTTTTACTGGTTCTTTTGGGTGGACAGTGTGTGGGTTTTTTAGGCTTTTTGTTCATAGTTTGTGGTTGTTTTTTTTGGTTTTTTAAGCTATGTGTTTTCGATCCTTAATGAACAGTGGTGTGTTTCTTTATAGTGCAGGGGTGGAAATGTGGGGGGGAAAATTGGTGAGATTTGAACAATGTTGGAATGCTATTTTGATCCTTTCTTATGTCATTTTTGTATTTTTCCATTTTTATACAAGTTATAGACATCAGGTCTGGTTTTGCATAGCATGTTTATTGGACTGGTTTTGGACAATTTTGTAGCAGGTTTTTTTCTGTTTTGTTTTGGCATCTTACAGCAGGCCTTGGAGCAGCAACAACAGATTTTTGGAGTGTTGTATTTGGCTATTTTGGACTAAAGTACATTTTATTGAATAAAAAGGGTACATAGTTTTTTTTGCTAATTTATCCAAGAATGGTATTATCCAATGAATAAACTTTTGAACCCTTAGGAAATGTATCACAAACTTGTGTAAGCCTCTGATTATGTAAACATTTGGAAGCAGCATATCATCGAAAATGACATTTGGTCTTGAGTCGAATGCAAGAATGAGATCGAAATACACTTGTTCGAGGGAAGCCTTTCCCTCAGTCGAAGCTTGTGGTCGAAACAAGCTAATGCCCAGTCGAAGCTTGTATTGAAGGAAACATACTGTCAAATCGAAAGCTCATGCTCGAAGGAAGCACATTTCCCAATGGAAGCATATGGATCGAAACAAACATAAAGGGAGTCATTGCCTTATGTCCTTTTAGCATGAGGGAAGTTCCTGGCTTCTGAATTGAAGGGTGCTTTTTCAAGGGAAGCAAGAACTTAGTCAAATCTTGTATGAAGATACCACTTGGCTCAAACGAAACTTGTATGAAGCAAAGTGTGCAAGAGGCCCTTGGTGCAAGTGGATTCGAAGGATGCATAGAGATGGTTACTTCGTCCCATTGAAACATGTCCAAACGAAGCAAGCATGCAGGCAGCAAACTTGTCCAGTCGAAGCAGGCTTGTAGGAAGTAAACTTGTCCAGTCGAAGCAGGCTTGTAGGCAGTAAACTTGTCCAGTCGAAGCAGGCTTGTAGGCAGTAAACTTGTCCAAGTCGAAGTAGGCTTGCAGGCAGCACGCTTGGTGAATCGAAAAGGTTTCCTTGCAGGGGGCATGTGTGGCCAACATGTCATGGCCTGTGATTGCAAGCATGTAGGCAACACACTTGTCCAATCGAAAGGCTGAATCGAAGGAGGTTTCAAATCCAAATGAAGGATGTACCTAAACTTGCATTCGAAGGAGGCTTTAAGTTCAAAATGAAGGGCATGCCCAAGTTACATTCGAAGGAGGCTAAGAGTCAATCGAAGGATGTAATCCAAGTTGCATTCGAAGGAGGCAAAGAGTCAATCGAAGGGTGTTGAATCGAAGGAGACCTGTTTTCCTCCAAATTTGTCAAAATAATATTTTTATCTGTTTTTTTCTCTTTTTGATAGTTTCCTTTTAATTTTGGTACTGGAAGATCCTAATGCACTTATGCAAACTTAAACCCTGAGAATCCTTGTGAGAAAGGCCTAATGCCCTGAGCTTTGAACCATCCTCGAGGCAGGCAACAAAAACATCTTCACAGAAACCAAAAACTCGAAACCCTAGCATCTTGACCAGCACACATAGGGAAATAAACCCTAATCCAGGCTCTGATAAAATTGAGCGAGAACCAACCTTGTAACGTGATGACAAAATTCGTTCCATGATCCACTAATCGAGAACCAGATGCGCTTCCTTTTTACCTGATAAGAAAACCTCAAAACAAGATTAGACAAAAAGAGGGCGCAGACCTAATACTTCAAACCAAAGCGCCTGATCCCATGAGATGTGGGATATGCAAATGACTGAGAAATAAAATGATGCAAATGGGATGCAAAGTTCAAGGCCAGACAAGAATAAAGAGATAGGGCAAATTTGGGGTACGACAGCTGCCCCTATTTAATCGTCTTAAACCTGAAGGCGAGATTGGCGTCAGCCTTTCGAGAGTTCAAGGTGGAAGATGATTAAATACCAGGACTCGAAAATTTCCCTAGAGAGGTGGTGTGAGTCTTATTCACTAGTGTGAATGTCTGTTGGGGAAAGACAAACTGGTCTTCTGGTGGACTGATCATGACGGATAAAACATGGTTGAAAAAGGGTAGCTTGTGTTGGGGTAACGGTGCCAATACAAGGTTCTTGAGGGAGTGGGCGGTAAAGTGACTGGAAGGATATGGTTGACGATGTTGTGATGACTGAAAGTAGAATTACTTGACAAAATGACAACTTAAATACATTGAGTAGAACTTGATGACAACTGAGAATCTATCAAGCGGTATTTCACGACCCAAAAAGAAAGGTAAAGATAATGGGTAAAGATCGGCGTATAATCTATGACCCAAGAGAAAGGTAAAGATAATGGGTAAAGATCGGCGTATAATCTATGACCCAAGAGAAAGGTAAAGACAACGGGTAAAGATAGACATATGATCTATGACCCAAGAGAATGGTAAAGTGAGGGTAAGACCTACGGGCGACCTACAACCCTAAAAAAAGATAACGTGAGGGTAAGACCTACGAGCGACCTACGACCCTATAAAAGATAATGTGAGGGTAAGACCTACGAGCGACCTATGACCCTAGCAAAGATAACGTGAGGGTAAGACCTATGAGCGACCTACGACCCTATGAAAGATAACGTGAGGGTAAGACCTACGAGCGACCTACGACCCTAGTAAGATAATGTAAGGGTAAGACCTATGAGCGACCTACGACCCTATAACAGATAACGTGAGGGTAAGACCTACGAGAAACCTACGACCCTATGAAAGATAACGTGAGGGTAAGACCTACGAGCGACCTACGACCCCATGAAAGATAACGTGAGGGTAAGACCTATGAGCGACCTACGACCCTAGCAAAGATAACGTGAGGGTAAGACCTACGAGCGACCTAAGACCCTAGCAAAGATAACGTGAGGGTAAGACCTATGAGCGACCTACAACCCTAGAAAAGATAACTTGAGGGTAAGACCTACGAGCGACCTACGACCCTATGAAAGATAACGTGAGGGTAAGACCTACGAGCGACCTACGACCCTAGAAAAGATAACTTGGGGGTAAGACCTACGAGTGAACTACGACCCTATGAAAGATAACGTGAGGGTAAGACCTATGAGCAACCTACGACCCTATGAAAGATAACGTGAGAGTAAGACCTATGAGCGACCTACGACCCTATGAAAGATAACATGAGGGTAAGACCTATGAGCGACCTACGACCCTATGAAAGATAACGTGAGGGTAAGACCTACGAGCGACCTACGACCCTATGAAAGATAACGTGAACATTGAGAGTTGGGGAGAAGTACGACGTACTGGCACCATGGTTTATTTATTTTGGTAATGTAATAACAGATGTTAACTGGGAATTATGAGGATGAAATTCTTTGTGATGATGTTCTGTTGATTGGGATTGATCTGGCTCATGCTTCATATGCATTTGAAGTGAGACATGATGATCCATGGATATGCTATGTGTTTGAGGATGCAATGCAATATGTCATGATGATTATTGTATGAAAAATGTCAAAAAAATAATTGGGATCAATTGCTCGTCATCTTGAGGTACCAATATGGACTGGTGCTTAAAATTTGAGAAGAAAGAATTAGCCTTGCCGAGTTCACTGGGGATTAAATCTTGCTGAGGAGAAATGAATTGATCTGACTTCCTTCACCTGTTGGACTGCTTGTGAATGACTGAATAGAGACATGGATCTCATCAAATGCCCCAAGTTTTCTCTATTTCCAGGGAGGAAAGGGCCCCGTATGACTTTCCTTACTTCACGAACCACTTGGGGATTAGGAAATGGACATCAGTGTCTTCAGATGCCCCGAGTTCACTTCATTATTGGGGAGTCGCGTGTTTAAACATCTGCAGGGAATGATGATGATTCTGAGGACGTTAATTGAACCCAAGTGATCATCATGACGCTTTTAGCTTGATTGCATTTGTACGGATGACAGGAATTTGCTTGAGTAGCTCCATAAGGGGGGGAGGAGGAATGCCCCTGTCTGCAAGGATCTCTTCAGGTGGAATGCTGGAAGATTCGTGTCATAATACGGCGCAAAGTGGCATGCCCCAATACCTGCCTTTGATCATGGATTCTCGTAGAGATTTGTCGGATCTCGACGTAACTGCCCCAGGTTGCACAAATTCTGAATAGGTTACTCAGCCTGATTCCCCCAGTTTGAAGTTTAAAGAGATTTATCGACATGGTTGCTTCTGATTGATTGGGAAAATATGGAAGAGATTAATCAACGTGATAGCCTCTGATTGGCAGCTTGAGGGAATGCCCCAGAATAAGATCCATCTTTGTTTTTTGACAAGTTTCTGCAGCAATCGTCCTTCTAGATGACCATGTTTTCAAATGATGCTCATCATACAAGCTTACTTGATGTTCAAAAACTTATTTATATGCAACGAATGTTTGTCTAAGAATGATGATTCTAATGCAAATTCTATGCTTGTCTTGAAGTTCAAAAAATTTTATTGAAATGATGTCGAAGCATCAGTTTTTATGTTTTTAAGAATAGGTGACGTGTTGCCAAATCAAATTTTAGTACATCTCCGAGGAGTCAGGTTACCGTACTCTCGCTACAGTATTGCTTTTGAATTAACCGATGCTTTAGTTAGGACTTTTAGGGGTTGCAACGTGGCCTGGTTCACGGTTTTAGAAAAAGAGATTTAAGGCTAAAAATTATTTGGTGCCCACCCATTCTCCATGATGTTCTCCATTCCTATGTTCAGTTAACTCGATACGAGCACTCATCTCCCGAGAGGAGATTTTACGATGATTGAGGAACCACAGGGGTTTCTAAGACCCGACAATCACTGGCTTCTTGGCGTCTGATCACTTGATCTTGTTCTTTGCTGAGGATTATTATTGTTTTTTATTTCACTTTCCCTAATTTTTTTCTGGACAATTTCTTGATTTTGAAGTTGCAGTCCAGCGGGATGCCCTGACTTTTGCCTAAGTCTCTTGTTTTTTAAGTTATGACTTAACGGGGCTTTTGTATCTTTCTTTTTGAACAAGTTATTGATCTTCGCGCCATCTTCGATTTCTTGGAAATGGTTGTGGTTGTCTGAGTCCTGGATAGATGAAGAATAACTGTTGCGGTATTGTCATCTGTTGACCTCCTGATTGTGCAAGAGATACTCATCGGGATATCATTCTCTTCGATGCATGTTGCTGGCAGGTGACAGTTTATCATTATGGTGTTGACTTCTCCTAGCCCTTTGATGGATAACCATTGTTGTATCGCTAGGAACTCCCTCTTGACGAGTTCTGGACGCTCGATCGGATTAACTGAAATCTACCCGCCCCGGGGTTAAAGATGAGGTTTTTTCTGTGTAAAAGAAACTCCTACTTCAAAGCTCGAAAGGGTTGACGAGGGTCTATCTTCCTTATAACTCCGGTGTTTGGGGATTTGAAACAATGCCTGTACATCGTCAGCAAGGTTTTATTCAAAATTATACCGTTTGAGAATCTAAGTATCAGATCTTCATCATCCTCCCTCAAGAGTTATTTTTTCTTTAAATTAAAAAGAGTTAAGCATCAAAAGCAAGCACAATAACAAAACGTAAATGAGTGAATACAAATGGATTAGTTCAAGACAAACACAGCCAATGCATGGTGATTCAATAAAAAAAGACAAACAATTTTGCACACAATGGGTACTGAACAAAACAAGAAAGGTTACAAATGATAATGCAAATGAAATTAGAAATTGCCATGCTCAGGAGACTTTTTCATCCCTAGCTCATTTGAGGAGACGCTCTTGCATTCTTGACACCTATCTTAGCAAGGGGATTCAATCCATTATCAGACCCTTTGGAGTGAACGTGATAACTTTGGCATCAAGGAGGTCTTGAACGTTGTTTTTCAATGCCCTACAATTCTCAATTGTGTGGCCTGGAGCCCCTGAATGGAATTCGCAACGAGCACTGACATCATACCCTCGTGGGAGAGGATTTGGTGTAGGACCAAGTTCACGCAGTTGAACCAACTGATTAGCAAACAACTGAGGGAAAAGTTGAGCATAAGACAAGGGAATGGGATCCACCCTCCTTTCAATAACTTTCTTCCTCTTTCGTCCCTGTTTCCCCTGGGGTTGATGACTCGGCTGAAAAGACCCAGATCGTGCTCGTTGAACATACAGTTGTCTCTGTGTGTACTGATGTTGATGATGGATTAACTGATGCTGAGTCACCCGCGGTTGTTGAGCTGAGATTGTAGCACATGCTCGAGTAACATTAGGATGAACAAACGACGTTTGACGGTGCAAAGCTTGATCTTGATGATGGACCGAGGCCTTTCCTTTGTTGATAGTAGCACTAGTCTCTCCTTCTTTCTTCTTGAGGAGGCCAAAGCAAGGTTTCTTGTTACTTCCATTGATAGCGCTAGATGTACCTTGAATTTTTCCTGACTTGAGGCCATCTTCAATATATTCCCCGATGGCAACCAAGTTTGAAAAGGAGGTCGAAATACTATCGAGTATATGTTGGAGATATGGGTCTTATAGGGCGCCTACGAACAAATAAGTCAATTCATGATCCAAGAGAGGAGGTTGGACCCTTGCAGCCAATTCACGCCACCTCTGAGCGTATTCCTTGAAAGATTCTTCAGACTTTTGTACCATCCCTTGGAGCTGAGTACTGCTAGGAGCCATGGCAGTATTGTAATGGTAATGTTTCAAAAAAGCATCAGCAAGCTCTCCCCAAGTACTGACATGAGATCTTTCCAATTGCATATACCAATCCAACGATGCCCCGGTCAAACTGTCTTGAAAGAAATGCATGAGCAAAGGTTCATTTTCAGCATTGGCCGCCATTTTGCAGCAATAGGAACGGATATGTGTCTCTGGCCAAGAAGTGCCTTTGTACTTGTCAAACTCTGGGACTTTGAAATTGGGAGGAATAACTACCCCAGGCACGAGGCACATTGCAGTAGTATTGAATCCGGAAGCCTTGATACCCTCCATGGCTCTAAGTCGCTCTTCAAGAGCATGATACATTTTCGCAGTTTCGGCAACCCCGGCAGCAAGATTCACTTAGGGTTCATCGAGATCAATAACATCATGATGATCGTCGACATCATTCCTAGGAGCACCGGTAGGAGTCTCAACATTAGCATTGTCATTTCTCCCATTAGCAGAAGTGGAAGGAGCGGCAGTAGCAAGCTTGGCAACACTTTGGTGTAGTTCTTCTTGACCCTTAATCACGGCATGCAGAGTTTCCATGAGTTGATCCATGCGGGTACCCATAGTGTCCATATCTCGACGAAGTGCATTCTGATTTTCTTCGAAAAGGTCCATTAGCCTTTGCTGGTTGCCTCTGGTGCGGTAAGGATGTGGATGAGTCGTCTTTGCTGTTTATTGGATTCTGAGAAAGGGGACCCCAATGAGTTTTTTGTTGTGAAAAAATGAATGCATGGTAACATGGATGAATGCTTTATCTTCATTTCTAATGAGACCCAAAGACTCGTCTATCCTTTTTTTTAGATTTCCTTTTTGAAAAACTATATCAACGAGACTTGTCTTTGGATTTATCTAGATATGAGATATATATACATGATGATGTGATGTTATGGTATGATATGGCATGAAGTCTCAGCTCCATATATTCTGGATAACCATTGCGTAGTCCATTGCACAGGCTGAAAGTAACAGGATCAAAAGTTCGACGTCACAGGCATGGAGTCAGAGTAACCACCCACGAGGTATGTACTAGGGGTTTATCACCTGCCGAACAAGGTTCTAAAGAGTTCTCGAAGTCTACGCTCTTCCTTTGGATATTACCGACGTCCTAATTACTTGGTAATCAGTAATATTCGCAAGAAAAACTCGTTCGAGCGCAATATCGTGTGACGACTACTTCCGGATTACTCTGTTACAGTCTCCGCATTGCACCTAAAAGGCCAAGATGGGTTAATGGTTCTACGTCCCTCAGCTTCTCGAGCTCCCAGGTCGAAAGCAACGACGTCTTCCCAATTACTCGGTAAACATCATTACTTTCAAGGGGACCTCCACTGAGTGGGGGATTCTCATGCCTCCTTCTTCGGGATTACTCCCTCAAAGTTAACATGACTATACCGTCCGTCCTAATCCTATGTGTAACCCAAGTCCGGGTAGAGGACTTATCAAAAGTAGTCACCAACCCCAACATCACAATATATCCAGAATATGTGAGTAGCAACAATATATGCAATATATACAAAGAATAATATAAATAAATAAAGAAATAAAACAGTAAAGCAAGGTAAAGCAAATAAATAAACACCCGAACAGACAAATAAAAAAAACTAGGAGAGACTTGCTAAAAGTCCCCAACAGAGTCGCCAACTGAAGCTACCGGCAGAAAACACAGAGCCGCCACCGAACTTTATTTATCCCGAAGGAAGGGGAAATATCGATAAAACCACAAGGGAATGGATAAGATGATCTTGCGACCAAGAGAAATGGTAAGGGAGTCGGTTATGCGAGGGGAAGGTATTAGCACCCCTCACATCCGTTGTACTCAACGGGATCCATTTTGTTTGTTTGTCTTAAAGGGTGTATTTATCTACAACTATGCTTTCTTAAGGGGAAATGAAAGGTTTTTGATTATTGCGTTCGTGAGGGTTTCGCGACCCTTTGCCTACGTATCCAATGAAGGAACCTAAACACTGTAGTTCCTCTAGAAAAAGGTTGATTTGTTTGTGTTTTTTAGTGGGCGACATTAACGCACGCATTCTAGCAATAGGCACGGCCGATATCGCGGTAGAACAGAGATAACATGCCCTTTTGGGGGAGTTTTGATTGGTTGAGTGTTTTGCGAGTTTTAGAATAAATTCAAGTAATGATTAAAAGAGTGTTTTTGGATTTTCGATCTGTGAATGTTAAGTTTCAATTACAAAAGGGAAGGGTTAAGAGGGGGACTAGAAACCTAGTTGTTTGTTATGTACAAGTGCTGAATTAAAAGTCGAGTTTGAAAGAGGAGTTCTATCCTAAAATTATCATGCCAAGGTTTAAAACCTAATATCTGATTCAATATTAAAATGATCCAAACAAAGTTTAATCGTATAATAGAATTCTTAAGAGACGTGTTATCTAGAATCAATCAACCTAAGATAAAAGAAAATACAATTATAATATTTTTTTGGGGTTTTACAAGTATAAGAAATAATAAGATCAAAGGAAATTAAAACCTGAATTCTAAAACTATCTATGGCTACCGAGTAGGGAAACTGTAATATTAAAATTCTAACAATTCGAAAAAGGGATTTTGACAGGTTTCAAGTTTTGTACAGGTTATGGGGTTTCGACAGGTTTCAAGTTTGCAGGTTCTAAGGGGTTTCGACAGGTTTTAAGTTTTGTACAGGTTATGGGGTTTCAACAGGTTTCAAGTTTGCACAGGTTAAGGGATTTCGACAGGTTTCAAGTTTTGTAAAGGTCAAGGGGTTTCGACAGGTTTCAAGTTTTGTACAGGTTAAGGGGTTTCGACAGGTTTCAAGTTTGCAGGTTCTAAGGGGTTTCGACAGTCAGTTAGGTTCGAGAGGATGTGGATTTGATGAGGGTTTTTTAAGTGCATTTCTTGTATGTTTCTGTGGAGTTTTGTGTGATTTTGTTAAGTTGAATAGAAATCGGAAGTTCTTTTTTGTATGTTGAAGCTCTGTTGTAGTGAATGAGTTGAGTATGAAGTTTGAAAGAGCAAAGGGACCAAGTGTTAAGTGGAAAGTTATTGAAGAGAAGGTTTGTTGTTTTGTTTTTTATCATTTCAGTTTTAATGCTTACACAAACAATAATTTACATACCATTTCCATACGATTTCAGGATGGTGACTATGATTTGAACAAACGGCAAGATCATACATTCATGGGAAATAATTATTAGCATTACAGAAACATGATTGTATCAAGCAGTAGACAAATGAAGCAATGGTGATATGAGGTTACCAACCTGGACGAAGTTCTTCCCGGTAGACTCCTTCCTCGATCCTTTCCTTATCCTCTTGATTCTGGTTTCGTTGGTTTTTGGTTGGCTTTGTGTTTGGTCTGTTGTCTTGGTTCTTTGGCTGATGCAGTTTTTTGCAATTTTGGTTTTTTACTGGTTCTTTTGGGTGGACAGTGTGTGGGTTTTTTAGGCTTTTTGTTCACAGTTTGTGGTTGTTTTTTTTGGTTTTTTAAGCTATGTGTTTTCGATCCTTAATGAAACAGTGGTGTGTTTCTTTATAGTGCAGGGGTGGAAATGTGGGGGGGAAAATTTGTGAGATTTGAACAATGTTGGAATGCTATTTTGATCCTTTCTTATGTCATTTTTGTATTTTTCCATTTTTATACAAGTTATAGACATCAGGTCTGGTTTTGCATAGCAGGTTTATTGGACTGGTTTTGGACAGTTTTGTAGCAGGTTTTTTTCTGTTTTGTTTTGGCATCTTACAGCAGGCATTGGAGCAGCAACAACAGATTTTTGGAGTGTTGTATTTGGCTATTTTGGACTAAAGTACCTTTTATTGAAAAAAAGGGTACATAGTTTTTTTGGTAATTTATCCAAGAATGGTATTATCCAATGAATAAACTTTTGAACCCTTAGGAAATGTATCACAAACTTATGTAAGCCTCTGATTATGTAAAGAATTGGAAGCAGCATAGCATCGAAAATGACATTTGGTCTTGAGTCGAATGCAAGAATGAGATCGAAACACACTTGTTTGAGGGAAGCCTTTCCCTCAGTCGAAGCTTGTGGTCGAAACAAGCTAATGCCCAGTCGAAGCTTGTATCGAAGGAAACATACTGTCAAATCGAAAGCTCATGCTCGAAGGAAGCACATTGCCCAATTGAAGCATATGGATCGAAACAAACATAAAGGGAGTCATTGCCTTATGTCCTTTTAGCATGAGGGAAGTTCCTGGCTTCTAAATTGAAGGGCGCTTTTTCAAGGGAAGCAAGAACTTAGTCAAATCTTGTATGAAGATACCTCTTGGCTCAAACGAAACTTGTATGAAGCAAAGTATGCAAGAAGCCCTTGGTGCAAGTGGATTCGAAGGATGCATAGAGATGGTTACTTCGTCCCATCGAAACATGTCCAAACGAAGCAAGCATGCAGGCAGCAAACTTGTCCAGTTGAAGCAGGCTTGTAGGCAGTAAACTTGTCCAGTCGAAGCAGGCTTGTAGGCAGTAACTTGTCCAGACGAAACAGGCTTGTAGGCAGTAAACTTGTCCAAGTCGAAGTAGGCTTGCAGGCAGCACGCTTGGTGAATCGAAAAGGTTTCCTTGTAGGGGGAATGTGTGGCCAACATGTCATGGCCTGTGATTGCAAGCATGTAGGCAGCACACTTGTCCAATCGAAAGGCTGAATCGAAGGAGGTTTAAAATCCAAACGAAGGATGTACCTAAACTTGCATTCGAAGGAGGCTTTAAGTTAAAAATGAAGGACATGCCCAAGTTGCATTCGAAGGAGGCTAAGAGTCAATCGAAGGATGTAATCCAAGTTACATTCGAAGGAGGCTAAGAGTCAATCGAAGGGTGATGAATCGAAGGAGACCTGTTTTCCTCCAAATTTGTCAAAATAATATTTTTATCTGTTTTTTTCTCTTTTTGATAGTTTCCTTTTAATTTTGGTAATGGAAGATCCTAATGCACTTGTGCAAACTTAAACCCTTAGAATCCTTGTGAGAAAGGCCTAATGACCTGAGCTTTGAACCATCCTCGAGGCAGGCGACAAAAACATCTTCACAGAAACCAAAAACTCGAAACCCTAGCATCTTGACCAGCACACATAAGGAAATAAACCCTAATCCAGGCTCTGATAAAATTGAGCGAGAACCAACCTTGTAACGTGATGACAAAATTCGTTCCACGATCCACTAATCGAGAACCAGATGCGCTTCCTTTTTACTTGATAAGAAAACCTCAAAACAAGATTAGACAAAAAGAGGGCGCAACCCTAATACTTCAAACCAAAGCGCCTGATCCCATGAGATGTGGGATATGCAAATGACTGAGAAATAAAATGATGCAAATGGGATGCAAAGTTCAAGGCCATACAAGAATAAAGAGATAGGGAAAATTTGGGGTACGACAATGACATATACATACAAAATGCATTTAACGTGATCTCATTCATCTTGTGAACATCATGCATACATCTGCATTTTACTAACTCTTTTTTCCACAGGTAAAACATCAAGTTTTAGTATAAACCGACCAAAGGCTTGTGCTGATACTTCTTCAAGTATTTACCAACATTACTCCAAATGGCATCTATAAGCCCATTCACAATACATCTTCAAGTGCAAATTTCTGGGCACTCTAGTGTTCAATCATCTTCCACCTTCAAGTCACAAATGGAGGATCCGTCAATCTAACTCTTCAGGTTTAAGAAGATTGAATAGGGGTAGCTATTGTAGCCCAAAATTTTTCCTCTTATTTCTCAAGTAAACTCTCACAAGATCTCCTTTGGTTCAAGACTGCACAAGGGTTGATCAGCTCAAGACACCTCCTCTAGCACTGATGACTGAAAATTAGGGTTTGAGATTGCACAAGGAAAATTGGACTTTTAATGCCTCATATGACTTTCATGGATCATTTTGGACCCTCATGTTTTCTCATGTCAAGTTTCAAGTCTTGGATCACATTTTTGCTGAGTCAATTGATTAGTTGACCTAAAATCAACTATATTTGTGAAAAAGTCAATTATGGTCAATTTACAGTCAAACTTCATAATTTTTTATCCATATCAACATTATGAACTCGTATTTGTCAATTGATCAAGTTTGGATCACAATTCCTCAAGAAATTTGATCAGATCATCAAAAGGACAAAATGGTCAAAATTAGGGTTTTGACTAAGAAGGTGCAATTTCTGATTTTTGACCTAGAAAATGTTTGATTGGTTTAAGTCATGATCTCAAGGGTTCAAATGAATCATTTTTACCTAATGGCATGGCTCAAAACATTTCTCAAGATCAATTGATTGATATATGAATTTTCAGTCAACTGATCAAAAATCAACTGTACGCTGAAAAGTCAAACTTTGACTTTTTGGTCAAAATCAAGTGTCAAAGATCATAATTCATCAAAACATGTCAAAATATGAAACTTTTTCATCAAGAAATAAAAAAGTCAAGATTTCATTTTGAAAAGTCAAAATTTCTAGACTTAGAAATTTTTGTGAGTGTTGAATATTTCATATTTTTTCACAACTTTGAGCCAATTTTCCACCATGATGCAAGATGATTTAAAGGAAACTTCCAACATGAAAGTTTTATATCTAAATTATATCTAAAACATTGTAGAACATAACTTATCCTAGAAATGCATGGATTTCAAGTTATGATTTTGTGAATACATGTTCATGAAACTTGGAAACTTAGTGAAATTTTGCCCTAGTTTAAGCAGGATTTTGACCTAACTTCAAGGAAATTTTTCACATAGTTTCAAGATGAATTTTAAAAAATGTCCAACATAGAGGTTGTACAGTATGTTACAGTCTTTCCAAAATGTCCAATAACTCATTAAGATCATGTTTGATAAAGAGAATCAAAGACAAGAAGTTGGACATTCATTCTTGAATTATAGGTCATTTCCATGATGAACAAGAATTCAAATCCATACCCATACTGCATAATCTTACTTTTCAGGCTTCTAACCTCTAAATCTATCCATAATCAGAAGATTACACAACTATTTGAGCTATGATCCAAGTGTTTGAGTCATTGTCCAAGTGATTATTCCATTAATGGAACAAAGTTCACACTTCCATTTTGGAAAAGTGACTTTAATCACAAAGTCAATGCATAGAGCTCCTAACTTGTTCTATCTAAACACAAGCAATGTCAAAGGCAAAAGAAACATGTCTAGAGCCTCCCATAAACCCAGGTCATGCTTGTACTATGCCTTGAAACCATGTTTTCCACTTTTCTTCAAAATCAAGTAACATTGCCATAACTCTATATCTTGTACTACTGACCACCTCAAGTTCTCTAACCTTTTTCATATAACCATACAAGTTATTTTCAAGCTAACACACGATTTAAAACACTCCTAAACTCCCTGAAAACTCATATTGCACAAAACCACTATTTTTCTGTCATTTCTGACTTTGACCTTCAATCTTCAAAACCACTCGTGAATTTCCTAGCCTTTTAGTTTCAAAAGCTTCCTCATATCAAATACAAACCATCCCCGTCCCTGTTTGCAGAGTGTAACATCATCTTTATCAACTTCCATAGCCAAACACAAAGCATTGCAGTTGGACTTCTCCAGGCCATTTCATCCACTCTAAACTCAAGCTAAGCATTGCATTAGCTTCCTAGAGGTTCAAGGAAGCTAACCTGATCATCACCATCACTTGAAACAAGCTCAAACTCATTTCACGATTTCCAGTTTTGAGGTATTTTTCTTGAACTTCTATCTCATTATTTAAGCATTGTTAGGCTTGCATTTGTGAAGATAAAATATAGACATCATTTCCCTGAAACTATACATGTCCATAGATTTCATTTATGGTTCTTGAGTAGGGAGAATTTTGAGTTTGAACCTCTGAAAATATTTAGGATAGAATTTGGTATTGTTAGAAATTCATGCTCATCTTTGAGAATTAGCTTAAGTTATTTAAATATTCAGAATCATGAGAAAATTTCTAACAAGTTTGATGTTTGAAGTTTTGTGAATGGTTGAGAAATGAATAAGTTACAGATCTTTTAGCTGGAGGTTGAAGATGAAGTACATTCAGGGTAAGATTTATGTTACATATTTATTGTTTTGTTTAAGTTAATGGATGTATCACCACCCCAGTGGTTAAAGCGCGCGACTCTCACCTATGGGACCTGGTTTCGAGCCATAGTGGTACCCTTTTGCCTATTTTTTTCACATTTTCCCATTTTTTTGCTTGAATCAGCGCGCTTGGGCCTTCCCCTCCCGGGCCTTGTATTTTTTAATTCAATCTGACCCCCCGGATTGCCATAACAACACAGTCCACTTCACATTTTTTTATTTTTCTCTTTGATCTGACAAAAAATAATATTGGGCCCAAACTAAAACAAAATTGTTCTACTTCCATACACCTTAAATAAATTTCACACCCTCCCGACTTTTATTTTATTTTCTTATCTTAATTTCTTTTTAATATTATTTTTATTTTTATTTTTATTTTTATTAGTAAAACATCTCAAAAAATATTTTTATTATTTATATATTAATATACTTTTATTTCATTAAGACAAAAGACCAAAAATAGTTTCTTATTGTAAATTTAATTTCTTTTCTAAATATTAGACCTAGGTTCTAATTTATTTAAATTAAATTAACTTAGAATTTGAGTTTTCTTTTAATTAATTTTTATACTAGTTTAATTAAATAAAAAACCTTTTTTTCATTAAAAACCCTAAAAACAATTTCATGATTAAATTTATTCTCTTTTCTTAATTAATTTTGGTTTAATATTCTTAATTTAATTAATCATTTCTTTTAGTTAATTAGGTCAAAATCAAACCCTTTCATGAAAACCAAACAAAAATCATTTCTTTTTCCATTTGCAATTGTACATTATTTATTCAATTATTGTACATTTATTCAATATAGTTGTAATAGTTAATTAGATTTGATTTTTTATTGCAAAATCTCCATTTGTAAATTTTTATACTCCCTCCCCCAATGATGTAATAGCTTAGTATTTTTACTTTCCGCAATTTATCGCTTTATATAAATGCTAGTAAATTAGGGTTTGTATGGAAAGATAAAATAAACAAGTTAGCAAACCCTAATTCAAGACAAAACAATGCAAGTAAATCAACACATTTGCACACTTGCACCCTTAGGGTAATTCCACTTTGTTGCCTTACGAAAATGTCCATGTTATGCATGTGGGGCATCTTAGCAAAAAGCAATAAAAAATACAAGATCATAGTCCCACGATGACAATATCAATGTTGCCTTTTCAAAATGATCTTAGTCCCTCAAAAAGACTTGCTAAGATATCTCACAACATTGCTATCATGGCTATACAATGACCCACGCCCGTCCCTTTACATCCAAAGATAGGGCTTCTTACCAAATCAATGGTAAGATAGCAATATCAAAGGAAAGGAAGAAATGAACTAAGACTTTTGAGTAGGTAAATTGTTCCTTGTTGCTTGCTCAATTTCAAATCAAACATCCTTGATATCCTTCAAAATAAATACCAACACTTTCAAAACCACTTTCAAAACATTTTTCAAACTTGAAACATTCTCAAAAGCTCAACACTTTGTATACGTTCTTACGAACGAGGACTATTACAAAGTTTTCCTAAACGAAGGTGCCTTTTCAAAATACTTTCAAAAAACCACACAAAGCACAACAAAAGCAAGTGATCTAGCAATCAACTAAGAGCCCATAGATAACTATGGATGAAAAGGGTGCTAACACCTTCCCTTTTCATAATCTACCCCCCGAACTCAAGAAACAATCTCAAAGGTCTTTCATGTTCTTTTCAGCCTTTCATTTTGGATAAAAGAAAAGTCGATGGCGACTCTTTCTAACCGCAACATTTGCGATAAAATGCAAAACATCCAAGTTAGTTCTTCCACCGTATCACAGATGGATAGAAACATTATGTTGTAACCGATTTTAAATTGAGAGTCACCACCATTAATTTTCATCCTAAGGAAGGGAATATAAAGGTTAACCCTAATTTGGACAGATATTCTAAGTTGATGGACTCGTTCTTAGACGAAGGGAAGGTGTTAGGCACCCCTCGTCAACCTTGTTCAAAAGGATATTAGCGTTTATAAGCGTAATCTTTAAGAAATGGAGTTTTATTTTTTTTATTGGGGGATCTCACCATGATTTTTGTCGTATGCCTACGTATCCTCTTATGAGAATCAGAATCCCAATTCGTAGTTTGCAGTTGGTTGGTGTTTTTTACGGATTACGAAGGTATTTCAAATTTCCCTTGTACTTAGTCTGGGTGTGTGAATAGCAGAGTTGTTAGACAAAACTCGCATTCGATTAAAATATTTTTGTAACCCCTTTTGAAAATTGTCTTGAGTTTTATTAATTTTTTTAAAAAAGAGTTTAGTGTTGGTTAAATATTTTTTAATGTATTAATATATAAAAACATCTTATAAATGCATGATTTAAAAGCATAAAGTAAAAGGAGACAGTGTTTGTGAAGAGTGATCATGGAAAAAGTGACGACCAAATGAGTAGTATTATGAAAGGAGTAAATGGAATGCTTGTTGTATGGGAATTGAATCGGGTTATGATTAACCAAGGGGTGTCCTTGATTAATCTCGTGAGAGGTGGTGCTACTACCCTCAACCATGAGACCCTTTGCGCATGGAAACACTTGGTATTTAGACTAAAGTGGTTGATTCAGGTTATGGTTAACCAATGGAAAGACTTGATTAACCTCGTGAGAATGGCCATGCCCAAACTCAACTATGAGACCATTTAAGAAGATGTTTGGTATGTAAACCAAGAGGATAGAAGTTGCTTCAATGCATAAGATAAAAATCAAAAGCCCATACAAGGTGGCTATATGCATGCTCCTAGAAAGTGGGACTAGCGTAGCGCTAGTATTCTAAACGACCAATTGGAACAATCAATCGAATAGTTGTTACTGTAGGAAAGCCCAGGACCAAGATAGGAAATGTGTGCAAGTGTGCATTTGTAAGTGAATACCTTTTCATTGATAATGGGCCCAAGAGGAGGCCATGTGTTCTAATTCAATGACATATGCATGATTAAGACACAACTAAAACATACAAAAAAGTAAACCTTAAGCTATTACAATCATATGGGATGGGGGTACAAATTTACAAATGGGGATGAAGTAAAAACCTAATTAAATTATTACAACCATATTGAATAAATGAACAACAATGAAAAAAATATAAAACAAATATAAATAAAGTGTAAAAAGAAAGGAAAATTGTTTTTTTAACTTTTATGTATCGACACGTGCATTTATGCATCGACACATAACACTTCTCATTTCTGCAAAATCAAAATCAAATCAGTATTAGTCGATACATAATGTTTTGTGTCGACTCATACTCATTTATTGCCCTTGGAAATCAAAAACAACACAATATGAGTCGACACATAAGGGTTTGTGTCGACTCATTTCCATTTTGTATCGACACATGCGCGTTTTGTGTCGACTCAAAACCTGTTTTGTGCCTGATATGCGTCAACTCATAGAGATATGTGTCGACCCATACTGCTATTTTTTGTTTATAACATTGCTCTGCTACATTTAAAAGTCATTTCTCAACATATAATGGATAAAAATGAAAAGCAAGCATGTGGCTAGCTTCAATGGTATGATATCTACATTGATCTTAAAAAGTCAAGAAGACTTACCTTGAAAATGAAACTTGTGTTATGAGTTTGAACACCTTTCAAGAGGCTGTGATGATCATAATGGCTTCAGTGAACCTCCAGGAAGTTGCTCGAATCCTTACTTCGCATTGAGAGCTGCAAGGTTGTACAGGGGGTTGAAGGGTTTTTTCTGTTTCTATTTTTCATTGGGTTGCTACTATTTTTTTGTTGCTGTTGTTTTATGGTTCAAAACAGTTTCATGGTTCAACATAGTTTCATGGTTGTTGCTATTTTTCTTTTCTGGTTTTACAGTGTTTTTCTTCTCTTTCTCTCACAGTGTTTTTTTCCTCTCTTTTCTCTTAATATTGCTATTGTATCTCCTTTTTTTCTCTGCTGTTTTTCTCTCTTTTTTTCCCACAAAACCCTCCCCTCAATATTTCTCTATGTCTCTCCTCCTTGTTTCTTCCCATTCTATCATTTGTATATTCGCTGAGAGGTGGAAATTGGGGGGAAAGGTTAGTGAGATTTTAAACAATTTTGACATGCTGTTTCACTACTTTTCCATTACATATTTGGGTGACTTCTATTTTGTGTAATATTTGGCATTTGTTGGCAGCAACTTTGCTAGTTTTAGTAGTCTGTGTTTGCAGGTTTTTGGATTGTTTGCTTCGATTGTTTTGTTTGTTTTGTAATGTGATGTAGGTTTATGGAGTTGTGTTGCATAATGGACAACATGGTTGGGTTTTGCAGCAGAATGGACAACATTAGTTTGGACAGTTTTATAGGGCTGGTTGGTGCAAACTTTGGGCTTTTTATATTTGGGCAGTTTGGACTTGTAATGGGCCTCTTATATTTGGGAAGTTTGGACTTGTAATGAGAAATTCCTCTGTACGGTCTCAAATGGTCAAGGCATGAATCCAGAAACAATTGCAAGGTAATCAATAGTGACTTGAATCTTGAATATAGTAACTTGTGATGTAAGGAATTGGTGATTTGTGAACCAAAGACATAGTATGAAATACCAATTTCCATTATTTCTAATTTGCAATCCAAATCCAAGTTTTCTTTCTCTTTCAATTTCGAATCTTCATGACAAATTCAAACCACTTTGAAAATGATAGATGCCATCGTAGTTCAAAATTTAGTCCCTTAAGAAACTCCTCAAAAGAATTTTTAATCCATATGAGAAGAATTCCTTAGTTTCACCCCTTAAACCTCTTGATAAGCAAATAACTTCTAGAAGGAGATAAATCTCAATGTGACCTTAAAGAAAAAATCCTAGTTTCCTGAAAACACTGTGAAACTTTAACATTGCACAACCACTGAACTCTCTTGGACCTCAGGTGTCTTTATTCAATGAAATGCATGATATGAAAATGAACTAGTGAAGATGATGTAGATGAAATACGAAGCCTAATCCGGACAAAAGTAAAACAGGTAGGAAAAATTGGGGTATGACAGCTGCCATAATTTAATTGTCTTAAACCTGAAGGTGAGATTTGCGTCTGCCTTTCAATCATTCGAGGTAGAAGATGATTAAATACTAAGACCTGAAATTTGTCCTAGTGAGATGGTGTGAGTGTTACTATTTGTGATGTCTGTTGGGGATGAAAAATGAACTTTCAGGTGAACTGGTCATGATGGGTGAATGTGGTTGAATAATGATAGCTTGTGCTGGGGTAACGGAGCCAATACAAGGTTCTCGGGGAGGTGGGTGTTACAGTGACTGAAAAGATATCCTTGATGATGTCGTGGTGACTAAAAGTAGGATTAAAGACAACATGATAACTTTAAGACAATGGGTAAACTTGACGATAATGGAGAATTTATCATCTGGGATTCACGACCCAATAAGAAAGGTAAACAGAACGGGGAAAGATTGGCGTATGATATATGACCCAAGAGAAAGGTAAACACAACAGTTAATGATCGACGTAATCTATGACCCAAGAAAAGATAACATGAGGGTAAGACCTGCGAGTGACATATGACCCTAAAAAAGATAACATGAGGGTAAGACCTACGAGCGACCTACGACCCTATAAAAGATAATGTGAGGGTAAGACCTACAAGCGACCTACGATCCTAGAAAAGATAACATGAGGGTAAGACCTACGAGTGACCTACGACCCTATAAAAATATAACATGAGGGTAAGACCTAAGGGCGACCTACGACCCTAGAAAAGATAACATGAGGGTAAGACCTACGAGAGACGTAAAACCCTATAAAAAGATAACATGAGGGTAAGACCTACGAGCAACCTACGACCCTAGAAAAGATAACGTGAGGGTAAGACCTACGAGCGACCTACGACCCTAGAAAAGATAACGCGAGGGTAAGACCTACGGGCGACCTACGACCCTATAAAAAGATAACATGAGGGTAAGACCTATGGGCGACCTACGAACCTAGAAAAGATAAAGTGAGGGTAAGACCTATGAGAAACCTACGACCCTAGAAAAGATAACATGAGGGTAAGACCTACGGTGGCCTACGACCCTAGAAAAGATAACATGGGGGTAAGACGTACGAGCGACCTACGACCATAGAAAAGATAACGTGAGGGTAAGACCTACGAGCGACCTACGACCCTATAAAAAGATACCGTGGGGGTAAGATCTACGAGCGACCTACGACCCTAGAAAATATAACGTGAGGATAAGACCTACGGGCGACCTACGACCCTATAAAAAGATAATGTGAGCGTAAGACCTACGGGCGACCTACGACCCTAGAAAAGATAACGTGAGGGTAAGACCTACGGGAGACCTACGACCCTATAAAAGATAACGTGAGGGTAAGACCTAAGAGCGACCTACGACCCTATAAAAAGATAACGTGAGGGTAAGACCTACGAGCGACCTACGACCCTAGAAAAGATAACGTGAGGGTAAGATATACGAGCGACCTACGGTCCTAGAAAAGATAACGTGAGGGTAAGACTTAAGAGCGACCTACGACCCTAGAAAAGATAATGTGAGGGTAAGACCTACGAGCGACCTACGACCCTAGAAAAGATAATGTGAGGCTAAGACCTACGGGTGACCTATGACCTTATAAAAATATAACGTGAGGGTAAGGCTTACGGGCGACCTACGATCCTATAAAAGATAATATGAGTACTGAGAGTTGAGGAGTGCAATGTACTGGCACCACGACTTATTTTTGGTTGGTAGTGTATTGACAGATGTCGACTGGGAATTATAAGGATGATCTTCTTTGTGGGAATGTTTTATTGATTTAGGGCTTTCGTGCAAGGTACCAAACCTGGCTCATGCTTCATATGCATTTTGAAGTGTGGCATGATGATCCGTGGATATGCTATATGTTTGAATATGCAATGTAATATGCTATGATGATTATTATGTGCAGAATGCAAGTGATGAGGATCATTAGGGTCTGTTTCCTGTTGTCTTGAGATGCCAATACAGATTGGTGCTTGAAAACTTTTAGAATTGAGTTGTATCCTTGTCGAGTTCACCGGGGATTAAATCTTGTTGAGGAGGAATAGCTTGATCTGACTTTCTTCATATGCTGGACTTCTTGTCAATGACTGAGTAGAGACGTGGATCTCATAAAATGTCCCAAGTTTCTCGATGTTGGAGACTCAGTTGCTCAAACGTCTGTAAGGAGGTGACGTGGACGAAAGCTTGGTCGAGGTGACCGTTATGGCTTGCTAGCTGCACATAAAAACAAACACTTGAACACCATGTCATTCCCTTGGGATGCCTTTATATCCATGTAATGTCATGTTTCACATCTTAGCTTGTGATTAATATTTCCTTATTGTTTTAAATGCAATGCTTAATAAAGAATTTAAATTGGAATTCGCATGCGAAAAATAAAGTAAAAAAGGACATAACAAAGACTTTTTGGTGGAATGGGCAAATTTTTAATAATGAATTTGACTTGTGAACAAGCATTCGTACATGGAAACAACTCCTAAATGAGGAAGTTGCAAAGAAAAGACATAATACCACAAGTAAAATGGAAATAAGAAAATTTTGAATTTCCATTAAAATTGATATTGTTATAGTTCCCATATCCCAGATCATCCTAGTGCCGAGCTTCTGAAAGATAATAGTTTAATTGATCCATCCGGTGTTAGGAGGGTGCACTTGTTATTCATGAAGAGTTTTCAGACTGCAGTCTCTCATTTTTTGTCCCTAATTATTACTTGGACCGCCCTTTCGGGTTTTCAATCCACCGGGATACCCATTTTTTGCATAAGCCACCCTTTCGGGTTTTCAACTTAGTAGGTTATTCCTTTTTCTCTTTTTAGCCCTAACTTTTGCCTAAGCCTCCCTTTCGAGTTTTCAACTTAGCGGGTCCTTTTATGTGTAGTATTTTTTGACTGAGTCTGAATTGACTGGAAGTGGAACGTCTTCCCCATCCATGTTTGTCAGGATTAAAGCACCTCCTGAGAAAGCTTTCTTCACGATGTATGGCCCTTCATAGTTAGGAGTACACTTTCCTCTTGGATCAGAGTGAAATGGGAGAATCTTCCTTAAAACCAGGTCACCTGTGTGGAACTCTCGAGGTCGAATCTTCTTGTCAAATGCTCTCTTGAGACGTTGCTAATATAACTGACCATGAAAGATGGTTGTTAGGTGCTTCTCTTAGATGAAATTGAGTTGGTCTAGCCTTGTTTGAATCCATTCAGCTTCATCAAGTTTAGTATCCATCAGAACCCTCAATGAAGGAATCTTCACTTCGACTGGGAGTACCACATCCATACCATAGACTAGTAAAAAAGGAGTTTCCCCAGTGGAAGTATGCACCGAATTTCGATAGTCGTGCAAGGAAAAAGGCAACATCTCATGTCAATCTTTGTATGTTCTAACCATTTTTTGAAAAATCTTCTTTATGTTTTTGTTAGCTGCTTTGACAGCCCCATTCATCTTTGTCCGATAGGGTGATGAACCATGATGCTCAATCTTGAATTCTTCACACATTTCCTTCATCATTTTGTTGTTGAGATTCGACGCATCATCAGTGATGATCTTGTTAGGAGTTCCATACTGGCATATGATTTCTTTCTTGATGAAGCGGGTAATGACTTGCTTGGTCACATTCTTGTACGAAGCTGCTTCCACCCACTGGGTGAAGTAGTCAATAGCAGTGAGAATGAATCTATGTCCATTTGAAGCGCTTGGCTCGATCTGTCCAATCATATCAATGCCCCACATTGCAAAGGGCCATGGTGAAGTCATCACATTCAAAGGGGTGGGAGGAATATGTATCCTGTCTGCGTAAACCTGACATTTGTGGCACATCGTCGCATACACACAACAGTCACTTTCCATCGTCATCCAGAAATAACCTTCTCGTAGGATTTTCTTGGCCATGGAATGTCTATTGGCATGAGTCCCAAAAGAGCCCTCGTGAATTTCTTGTATGATGGATTCTGCTTCGTGTCTATCCACGCATCTGAGCATAACTGAATGATAGTTTCTTTGGTATAGGACGTCTCCAAACAGTAAAAACATGGATGCTAATCTTTTAAGAGTCCACTTATCACAAATTGTAGCACCCTAGGGGTACTCTTGCTTCTCAAGATATCTTTTGATGTCGAAATACCACAGTTTTTCGCCTGACACGTCTTCAGTTGTGAGACAATGAGTAGGTAAAACGTGTGTTGGCTCCTTGTGACAAAGGATTGTTATGTTGGGTGCATGATTCAGATAGATGACTTTGAACATTATTGCTAAAGTGGCCAAAGCATCTTCCAGTTGATTTACTTCTCTAGGAATGTGCTCAATGGTGATCTCATCAAAAGCGGACAACAACTCTAATATGTAATCCCGGGATGGAACTAAATTAGGGTGTCGTGTATCCCAATCGCCTCATACTTGATATGTTACTAAGGCAGAATCCCCATAAACTTCAAGAATCTTGATCTTCAAATAAATGGTTGCTTCAAGGCCCATTACACAAGCTTCATATTCTGCGACATTATTTGTATAATTGAAACATAGCCTGGGTGTGAAAGGTATGTGAGTATTTCATGGAGAAGCCAGAATTGCCCCAATACCATGGCCAATGGCATTTGATGCACCATCGAACATGAGAGTCCATCGCTCCCCTGGTTCGGGTCCTTCTTTATCATCAAGTTTCATAACATCCTCGTTTGGAAAATCGAACTTCATGGACTGATACTCTTCCAATGACTGGTGGGTGAGATGATCAGCAAGAATGCTACCTTTGATAGCCTTTTATGTGACGTACTGGATGTCATACTCAGACAAAAGCATTTGCATCGAGTCAATCTCCCTGTAAGTTCTAGTTTCTCGAAGATGTACTTTATCAGATTCATCTTAGATATCAGAAGTGTAGAATGCGTCAACATGTATGGCCTCAAACGTCGAGCTTCCCACGTAAGAGAACAAAAAGTTTTCTCAAGTAATGAATACCTTGATTCACAATCAATAAACTTCTTGCCCAGGTAATAGATTGCATGTTCTTTTCGTCCAGTATCATCATGTTGGCCGAGCACACAACCCATAGATCCTTCAAGCACAGGAAAATACATAATGAGAGGTCTCCTTGGAACTGGAGGTATGAGTATTGGTTGTTCCTGAAGGTACTTCTTAATCTTTTCGAAGGCTTATTGACAAATTTCATCCTAATGGACATCTTGATTCTTGCGTAGCAATTTAAAGATGGGTTCACAGGTAGCCGTAAGATGAGAAATGAACCTGGCTATGTAATTCAACCTTCCAAGGAACCCACGTACTTCCTTTTCATTTTTCGGTGCTGGCATATCTTGTATTTCTCTTACTTTTCAAGATCTACTTCAATTCCTCATTGACTTACGATAAAACCAAGTAACTTGTCCGATCAAACCCCAAAGGTGAACTTGTTGGGATTAAGCCTTAACCTAAAATTTCGTAGACGATTAAACAACTTCTGTAAATGGGCCAAATTTTCTTCCTCAGTTTGTGATTTTGCGATCATATCATCCATATACACCTCGATCTCTTTATGAATCATGTCGTGAAAGAGAGTCACCATAGCTGGATGATATGTCGCACCGACATTTTTGAGACTAAAAGGCATGACCTTATAGCAAAAGGTACCCAAAGGAGTTGTGACAGCAGTTTTATCCATGTCTTCCGAAGCCATCTTTATCTGATTGTAACCCGAGAACCTATCCATGAAAGAGAACACTAAAGACTGAGCAGTATTATCAACCAATACATCAATATGAGGCTACGAAACATCATCCTTTGGGCTTGCTCTATTCAAGTCTCGGTAGTCAATACACATACGTACCTTACCATCCTTCTTAGGTATAGGCACAATGTTAGAAATCCAAAGCGGATAATTTATCACATATAGGAAGCCTGCATCAAGCTGTTTCTGAACTTTTTCTTTGATCTTCAAAGCCATGTCGGGTCTGGTCCTTCTCGGCTTCTTCTTTACATGAGGGCATTCTGCCTTGAGTGGAAATCTGTGCATCACTATATTAGTATCTAAACCGGACATGTCTTCATACGACCATGCGAAGATGTCAGCATTTTCTCGAAGCAACTTAATCAACCCCTTCTTTTCTTCACTTTGCAAGGAAGCACCGATCTTGACTTCTCTCTTTACCTCTTCAGTACCTAGATTGATAACTTCTATTTCTTCCTGATATGGCTGGATGACCTTCTCTTCCTATATCAAGAGTATTGCTAGTTCCTCAGGGACTTCACAATTTTCCCCACTATCTTCGTCAGCATGGTCAACTGAACTCTCAAGGATATTAGGAACCATATCGCTATTATTTCCGATGGAATTTGAGATAGATCTGCATAATTGATGATTTTATGTTTTTATTTTAGAAAGTGCAAGAAAATATTTAGAATATGAAAAAAAAAACCATTGCCATTTTATTTTGAAGAGTAAAAGTAAAAGGAAAGACAGGGAACAAAATTGTATGCGAAAGTGTAATTTCCATTCAATTTTAAACAGAGACTGAAACATAAGGGGCCCCTTCTACAAGCTACCTCTATGCCTTGGGCTGGGCATATGACTTAATGGAAACATAACATTACACATTAAGGAAAACAACTCCAGGGATGCCCACGACAATCCAATTGCTGAGCTCTTGGTCTGGTGCAATCTGATAGATAAATCTAGAAACATCTTCATCGTCACCTTTATCATCTGTTGAGAGAACTTGTCCTTCTTTGCTTGTACCAACACTGATGAACACTTCATAAATTAGGGGAACATGCTTTCCTTTGAGAGGAACCAAACTAGATTGCACGGAGGAGGATGGATAATACCCAAGACCACATCGATCTTTCTTATCAGGTACTTTAATCAATTTGCCCCAAACATCACGGGGAGATCTAGCTTCTATGAGGGCTTTGGAATTATTCAACGAGGCCATAGGTGCTTCAGACTTCTTACCTTCCACGACGGGGAACTTGTCAACAGAAACAATCTCTAGAGCTTGAAAGGGCAACTCTTGCACCTTACCTTCCATTTACACATAACAGTAGGTTGTCAGATTATTAATCACTATATCTTCTTCTCCACAAACAACAATAACTTTGTCATTTACAATGAACTTCAAGAGTTGATGAAGAGTAGATGTCACAACTCCTGCTACATGGGTCCATGGTTGACTCAAAAGGCAAGTATAGGAAGGACGAATGTCCATAACATAGAATAACAGATAGAAAGTGTGGGGACCAATCTTGACGGGCAAGTCCACTTCTCCCTCCATAGATCTCCTTGAACCATCAAATGCTTGAACACTTAGGGTGGAGGGCCTCATCATTACCCCGTCCATATTCAGCTTAAACAGAGTAGTCTTAGGCATCACATTGAGTGAAGAAACTCGTATCTACCAAAACTCAAGATAAAACTGTATCCAAACACTTCATAGAAATGTACAGAGCTTTGTTGTGGGCTCTGCATTCAACTGGAAGCTCATTATCACAGAAAACCAAACAATTTCCTACAACAATGTTGGTTATGATACCTTCAAACTGGGCCACAAAAAAGTCTTATGTAACATGGGAAGAACACAAAATCTTCAGTAAAGCATTGCGGTGGGTATCCGAACACAAGAAGAGAGACAATATGGAGATCTTGGATGGCGTCAGATTGAGTTGATCCACCACTTTGTAATCACTTCACTTAAGAATCCTCAAAAGTTTCTATGTTTCTTGCCCTACAAAAGGTTTAGGTTAGTTATCAATCACTTGCTTTCCCCTAGCCTTGGTCAGAGCATCACTGTTAGTTTCTTTGGGAGGTGGTGGTAAGAGAGAAAAGATCCTGCCACTGTGAGTCATGTTACTGGTTCCTACAATGTTGGTAATATTCTTGTCATCCACTAGAGGACACTCGTACTTCTTCCCAATAATATATACCACATTATACTCCCACGGAACTGCTTTTGAGTTGTTACATAGAGGAGGAATAAGAGCTTGAGTTGTTGCATGGGTAATCAGAGCTTGAATCATTAATGGGGTAGTAGGATCTTGAATTGTCAATGGGGTACCTGGTGTTGTTGAGATGCTTCTACGATAATAAGGAATTTCCAAGACATCAATCTCTTCTTCTCGAAATATCTTCTCTACCAGTAGGACACCTTCATCCATTAGTTGTTGGATAGCCGTCTTCAAACTAGTACACTCTTCAGGTTTAGAGGAACATGTTAAGCAAAAATCATGGAGTTCCTGTAGCACCTCGTGCTCCAACAAATGTTCTCTAATAGTTCCTAATGACATATGGATCTCGTCAACCTTGGTTACCAAAGTCTGTTCACTACTTTCTTCAATAGCATTGGTCGCTGCCCCTAGGTGAGGAGGCATGGGATTATTCTGAGTATTGGGACCAACATGGTTGAAATTGATGGCCTCTGCGTCGAGGAGGTCTTGAAATTTACCTTTAAATTCTCTACAATTCTCAATTGTTTGGTCTGGGGCTCCAAAATGAAATTCACAATGAGCATTAATGTCATACCCCCTGGGGAGAGGATTAGGTGGTGGACCAAGTTCACGTAGTTGAACCAATTGATTGGCAAGTAACTGAGGGAGAAGTTGAGCATAGGACATGGGAATGGGATTAAATATTCTTTCAGGAACTCTTTCTCTTTGTGAAGCTCTCGGATCTTAAGGTAGTTTATTTTGTTGTTGGTAATTTGGAGGTGGTACAAATTGTTGTTATGGAAGATACTGTGGTTGAGTGAAAGGCCTTTGTTGGGCCATCCAGGGTGCTGGAGTTGTAGAAGCATATACTCGAGGAACATATTGATTAGGAACATCATCTGGTGTTGGAAAATAAGGAAATCAAACTTGAGGATATGCAGGAGCTTTTCCTTGGTTGATGGTGACAACGCTAGTCTCACCCTCTTTCTTCTTGACGAAACCATAAAACGGCTTCCTACCAATTCCATTATTGTTGTTGGTATTGTTAGGGATACCTTGGATCGTTCCAGCCTTAATAGAAGTTTAACACGTTCTTCAATAATGACCATATGAGAGAAGGAAGTAGAGTTACTGCTGAGCATGTGTTAGAGATAAGGACCTCGTAGAGTACCCATAACAAATCAATCAATTCACGATCCAATAGAGGAGGTTAGACCCTTGCACCCAGTTCACGCCATCTTTGAGCGTACTCTTTGAACGACTCTTCAGATTTATGTATCATCTCTTGAAGCTGAGTGCGGCTAGGAGCCATGGTAGTATTATAATGATAATGTTTCAAAAAGATGTCAGCAAGTTCTCCCCAAGTACTGACATGAGTTCTTTCTTGTTGTACATAATAGTCCAACAGTGCCCCGGTCAAGCTATCTTGGAATAAGTGCATGAGTAACGGTTCATTTTCAGCATAGGCTTCCATCTTGTGACATTAGGAACGAAGATGAGTCTCTGGGCAGGACGTGCCTTTGTATTTGTCAAAATCCAGAACCTTGGATTTTGGAGGATTAACTACCCCAGGCACAAGACACATTGCAGCAGTATTGAATCCCGAAGTCTTGATACCCTCCATGGCTTTGAGACGCTCTTCGAGAGCATGGTACATCTTTGCAGTTTCAGCAACTCCCGCAGAAAGATTCACCTGGGGTTCATCAAGATCAATGACGTTGTAATGATCATCAACATCATTCTATGGAGCTCCAGTAGGGGTCTCAACATTTGCATTATCATTCCTCCCATTTGCAGAAGTGGAGGGAGCAGTAGTAACAAGCTTGGAAACACTTAGATGTAACTCTTCTTGCCCCTTGATAACAGCATGAAGAGTTTCCATAAGTTGATCAATGCGAGTGCCCATGGTGTCCATATCTCGGCAGAGAGCATTATGATTCTCTTCAAAAAGATCCATAAGTCTTTGTTGGTTGCTTCTTGTACGGTAAGGATGTGGAGAAGTCGTCTTTGTTGTTTATTGAAGTCTGGTTGAAAAGGGACCCCAATAAGTTTTTGTTGTGAATAATTAATACATGATAGTATGAATGAATGTTTTATCTTCATTTCCAAGGAAATCCAAAGAATCGTATGTCTTTTAAATTTTTGTTTTCATTTTTAAAGAGCTCGACCAATGAGACTTGTCTTTGGAATTCCTTAGATACTAATGTATATACATGATGTTATGATGTCATGGTTTGCTATGGCATGAGATTTCAGCTCCACATATTCTGGATAACCACTGTGTAGTCCTTTGCATAAACTGAAAGTAACAGGATCAAATGTCTGACGTCACAGGCATGGAGTCAAAGTAACCATACATAAGGTATATACTAGGGGTTTATCACCTGCCGGACAAGGTTATAGGGAAACCTCAGAGTCTACGCTATTCCTTTGGATATTACCGATGTCCCAATTACTCGGTAATCAGTAACATTCGTAAGAAAAACTCATCCGAGTGCAGCATCGCGTAAAAACTATTTCCAGATTACTCCGTTATAGTCTCCGCACTACACATAAAAAGGCCAGGATGGGTTGATGGTTCTAAGATCCTCAGCTTCTCTAGTTCCCAGGTCGAAAGAAAAAATGTCTTCCCAATTACTCGGTAAACAACGCTACTTTCAAGGGGACCTCCACTGAGTGAGATATTTTCATGCCTCCTTCTTCGGGATTACTGCCTCAAAGTTAGCATGACTATACCGCCCGTCCTAATCCTAGGTGTAACCCAAGTCCGAGTATAGGACTTATCAAACATAATCACCCAACCCAACATCGCAGCATATCCAGAATATGTGAGTAGAAACAATATAATGCAATATATACAAAAGTAAACAATAAAGCAAAGAAATAAAGCGTAAAGCAAATATAGAAAATAAATAAACACCCAAAGAGACAAATAAACAAAACTAGGAGAGACTCGCAAAAGAAGGTCCCCAGCAGAGTCACCATCTGAAGCTACCGGGAAAAAACACAGAGCCTCCACCGAACTTTATTTATCCTGAAGGAAGGGCAAATATCGAGAAAATCACAAGAGGATGGATAAGATGGTCTTGCGACCAAGATAAAGGGTAAGGCAGTTAGTTATATGAGGGGAAGGTATTAGCACCCCTCACATATGTTGTACTTAACGAGATCCATTTTTTTATTTGCTTCTAAGGGTGTGCTTATCTATAATTACACTTGCTTAAGAGGAAAGAAAATGATTTTTTTATTAGT
The DNA here is from genome assembly GCA_948472305.1 of Vicia faba. Lineage (NCBI taxonomy): Eukaryota > Viridiplantae > Streptophyta > Magnoliopsida > Fabales > Fabaceae > Vicia > Vicia faba. The sequence goes on along the minus strand of OX451741.1, from coordinate 1,152,176,176 downwards.
GCATTCTTGAGGGTCTCGCAACCCTTTGCCTACGTATCCAGTGAAGGAATCAGAACACCGTAGTTCTTCTAGAAAATGTTATTTTGTTGGTGTTTTTTAGTGGACGACGTTAACACACGCATTCTAGCAATATGCACGACCGGTATCGCGGTAGAACGGAGATAACATGCCCTTTGAGGGAGTTTTGATTGGTTGAGTGTTTTGTGAGTTTTATGAATCTGAGTATGTTTAAATGTTTTTGGATTTTTGAATGATAAGTTTTAATGTTAACTACAAAATAAGAAAAAGGGGAAAGTATACCCTAATGTTGTCATGCATGGGTTCCAACCTAAGGTCTAATTATTTCGCGTCTTGAAGAAGAGGAAACTATCATCCCAAGGGAGCATGTTATAAGCATAAAGTAAAAGGAGACGGTGTTTGTGAAGAGTGATCATGGCAAAAGTTATGACCAAATGAGTAGTATTATGAAAGGAGTAAATGGAATGCTTGGTGTATGAGAATTGAATCGAGTTATGATTAACCAAGGAGTGTACTTGATTAATCTCGTGAGAGTAGGTGCTCCTACCCTGAACCATGAGACCCCTTGCACATGGAAACAATTGGTATTTGGACCAAAGTGGTTGATTCAGGTTATGGTTAACCAAGGGCGAGACTTGATTAACCTCGTGAGAATGACCATGCACACACTCAACTATGAGACCCTTTATGAAGATGCTTGGTATGTAAACCAAGAGGAGAGAAGTTTGCCCAATGTATAAGATGAAAATCAAAATCCCATACAAGGTGGCTATATGCATGCTCCTAGAAAGTGGGACTAGTGTGGCGCTATTATTTTAAACCACCAAATGGAACAATCAACCGAATAGTTGTCACTATAGGAAAGCCCGGGACCAAGCTATGAAATGTGTGCAAGTGTGCATTTGTACGTGAATACCTTTTTATTGATGATGAGCCCAAGAGGATGCCATGTGTTCTAATTTAATGACATATGCATAATTAAGCAACAACTAAAACATACAAAAAAGTAAATCCTAAGCTATTACAATCATATGAGATGGGGGTACAAATATACAAATGGGGATGAAGTAAAAACCTAATTAAATTATTACAACCATATTGAATAAATGAACATCAATGAAAAAAATATAAAACAAATATAAATATAGTGTAAAAAGAAATGAAAATTGTTTTTTAACGTTTATGTATCGACACATGCATTTATGCATCGATACATAACACTTCTCATTTATGGAAAATCAAAATCAACTTAGCATGACTCGATACATAATGTTTTGTATCGACTCGTACTCATTTCTTGCCCCTAGAAATCAAAAACAACATAGTATGAGTCGACACATAAGGGTTTGTGTTGACTCATTTCCGTTTTGTATCGACACATGCGCATTTTGTGTTAACTCAAAACCTGTTTTGTGCCTGATATGCATCAACTTATAGAGATATGTGTCGACCCATACTGCTGTTGTTTGTTTCTAACATTGCTCTGCTACATGTAAAAGTCAATTCTCTACATATAATTGATAAAAATGAAAAGCAAGCATGTGGTTAGCTTCAAGGGTATGATATCTACATTTATCTTCAAAAATGAATCACCAATGATGCTTGAAATGAAGAGCTCAAAGTCAAGAAGACTTACCTTGAAACTGAAACTTGTGTTATGAGTTTGAACACCTTTCAAGAGGTTGTGATGATCAGAATGGCTTCAGTGAACCTCTAGGAAGTTGCTCCAATCCTTACTTCGTATTGAGAGTTGCAAGGTTGTACAGGGGGTTGAAGAGTTTTTTCTGTTTATGTTTTTCTTTGGGTTGCTACTGTTTTTTTTTTGCTGCTGTTTTATGGTTCAAAATAGTTTCATGGTTCAACATAATTTCATGGTTGTTGCTGTTTTTCTTTTCTGGTTTTACAGTGTTTTTCTTCTCTTCATTTCCCAGTGTTTTTCTCTCTTTTCTCTTAATATTTCTATTGTATCTCCTTTTTTTCCTGCTGTTTTTCTCTCTTTTTTTTCACAAAACCCTCCCCTCAATATTGCTCTATGTCTCTCTTCCTTTTTTTCCTGCCCATTCTATCATTTGTATATCAGCTGAGAGGTGGAAATTGGGGGGAAAGGTTGGTGAGATTTTAAACAATTTTGACATGTTGTTTCACTACTTTTCCATTACAGATTTGGGTGACTTCTATTTTGTGTAATGTTTGGCATTTGTCGGCAGCAGGTTTGACAGTTTTAGTAGACTGTCTTTGCAGGTTTTTGGACTATTTTATTTATTTTGCAATGTGATGCAGGTTTATGGAGTTGTGTTTGATAATGGACAACATGGTTGGGTTTTGCAGCAAAATTGACATCATTAGTATGAACAGTTTTATGGGGCTGGTTGGTGCAAACTTTGGGCTTGTTATATTTGGGCAGTTTGGACTTGTAATGGGCCTGTTATATTTGGGAAGTTTGGACTTGTTATGAGAAATAACTTTGTATGGTCTCAAATGGTCATGGCATGAATCCAAAAACAATTGCAAGATAATCAATAATGACTTGAATCTTGAATATAGTAAAATGTGATGTAAGGAATTGGTGATTTGTGGACCAAAGATATAGTATGAAATACCAATTTCCATTATTTCTAATTTGCAATCCAAATCCAAGTTTTCTTTCTCTTTCAATTTCGAATCTTCATGACAAATTCAAACCACTTTGAAAATGATAGATGCCATCTTATTTCAAAATTTAGTCCCTCAAGAAACTCCTCAAATAAAATTTTAATCCATATGAGAAGAATTCCTTAGTTTCACCCCTTAAACCTCTTGATAAGCAAATGACTTGTAGAAGGAGATAAAGCTCAATGTGACCTTGAAGTAAAAATCCTAGTTTCCTGAAAACAGTGTGAAACTTTAATATTGCACAACCACTAAACTCTCTTGGGCCTCAGGTGTCTTTATTCAATTAAATGCATGATATGCAAATGAACTAGTAAAGATGATGTAGATGAAATACGAAGCCTAAGTCAGACAAAAGTAAAATAGGTAGGAAAAATTTGGGGTATGACAACTTGTCACCATCGTAACACCTAACCAGTGTGTCTCACGCAGTCTTTGCTGTCGTCGAATCAATATTTTTTTCAAACACGTTCACATTCACACGCTGATGAATGTAGAACAACGACTTTTGATATTTCTTCCTTTTGTCTCTCTACGCGTTTCTTTTTTCTTCTGTTGCGTCCGCTGCAACTGCAATGTAACCTTCAGTAACAAGCTCAAGAACATCTTGAGCATTGACAACACGCGCATCTGAATCATCCAGCGATTCCAGTTCTTGCCATCGAACACTGGAAGTTTCGTGCTTAGACTACCGTTTTCGTTCATCTTCAACCTTGTGTAAGTCACTCAGATCTCATCAAACACAGTGTTTCCCAATTCCACAAAATCAGAAAAATGTGATTCTGTTACGATTTTGTTCAAGATTCAATATGAATTCAAGAAACGAAATCAATCATACAACACCTCACTGTTTTACTCGTTTTTCCTGTGTTTCTCTGTGAATTCGAATCGGAGCTCTAGAAACCAATTGTTAGTGCACAAGATGATGAAGACAAAAAGAATGAGAGAATATATTTTATTTCTCTGTAAATGACAACTACAAAAGTTTAAAAATATCGATTACAAATGACAGCTAATTCTAGTCTATTTATACATAAAGTAAATTATCATGTATCCCCCCAACTAAAGGTAAATTTAAAGACTAAGTTAACTTAATAGCTATGATAACAAAACAAATGAAACCCCAGAAGCTAAACATACTTTTAGACGTAACCTCAGAAGCTTCTGCTTCTAACTAACAACCTCAGAAATTGTACTGCTTCTGAGCAACATTGTTTCTGACTTTAACAACTTTTGAATATAAATTACTTCCAACAAAAACATTGTACATATATTATCAAATAAATTAGGTAAAGAAAAATAAACTATGTAAAAGAAAAATATAATAGAAAAATGTTATTAATAATATGTTTTTTCTAAAAGTTAAATAAGTAAAAACAAAGAGGGTGGAGATATAGATAACGTTTTTTTTCTAAATCTTCAATAAATAAAAATAAATTAAATGGGTGGAGATATAGATGAATTTAATGGTTATATATATATATATATATATATATATATATATATATATATATATATATATATATATATATATATATATATATATATATATATATATATATATATATATATATATATATATATATATATATATATATATATATATATATATATATATATATATATATATATATATATATATATATATGTGTGTGTGTGTTATAGAACAAATTTGTTATGTTTACACTGGATTCTTACACCAAGTGTTATACTATATACAATATTCACTGTATAAATACGGTGAACAATATTTTTCTAATAAAATGATAATATTTAGAAAAAATATAATTTAAAAAAAAAACTTATTTTATAATATAAATATATGAATGTGTCATTGACCAACTTCACAATTTTACTAACCATAAAAATATATGTTATTAACCAATTACCATTTTTAGTATTTCGTTAACTAATAAAATATATAGTATTAATCATGTTCTGACACTAAATTATAAATGTATTAATCAATTTTTATACTCTAGTAATCTATTTTATTTTATTATTTAATTTTTTTAATGTTTGAGAACTCATTAATCAAGTTATAAACTGTATTAATCAAGTTTATACAAACTATTAATCAAAGTTTAAACGATAAATATATTAAATATTTTATGTCAGAATATATATTAATCAAATTTTGAATTTTATTAACAAAATTTTAATATTTTATTAACCAAAGTAATTCAATAAAAAATAAAAAATATTTTAAAAAGTTAAAATAATAATAAAATATTATTAACAGTGTATTTGATGTCGGTGCAACAAATTGGTGTGAAGATAGCATTTTTGATATTAGAAACACATAGTTGCATATCTATTAATAACACATGGTAACGCAAAGAAAACAAAATAAGTGGTGGCACATGCCTACACTTTGAGCAACGTAGCTCCGTCCCTAAGTCAGCAACCTTGGCCTTCGGCAATATGGAAATCTATCGTTGAAAGAATTTTAAAATTGAAGAAAAAATCACGATGATTAGTAAATAGCAATTAAATAACAATATCATGTGAAAATTGTTACGTATAATATATAAATTACACTCAATTACTCCAAAGTCCTTAATACGTATATATTTTTCAAAATAAATATTTAACTACCTTTCACAATACTCTAGTACAAAAATATAAAAGAAGATATAAAAAGACAAATACAATCTTAAAACAATCTTCATTGGTGTATTTTGTAAAGAAGAAATTGAATTCATTATATAGCATTAAACTCTTTTTTTTTATATAACTAAACAATGTGAGACTTCTTCAACATGTAATAGTTTCAACCAACGCCAATAATCTCTACCTTAATTAAAAATAATACATCATCTTCCATTCTCTTCACTGATAATTAGAATTCAAAATAACCATTATATTCCATGATAAAGAGTATAGTCACTTGAAACTACATCACTTTAAAAAATTTCATATTATCTTAATCGAAAATTATAGTTCAAAAACTAGTATACTCCACCGAAAGAAGATTATACTTCACTTAAAGCTAAATCACTCCAAAATTATCCACATGTCGAAAATTAGGTTGAAAACTTATGGTGCAACTTCCAAGTTGGAATAAAGTTCTCTCCAACAGAATCGGAGTCGTAATTCCCAACAGAGTTTGTCTTCCGAAGTGTATTCCTCACGGACCCCGATCATTTGCATTCATATCATAAGCATCGTGCGACATCTTAGGGCTAAAAAATCGGGTCTTTTGTATTTAAGTATCTTTAATTCTTTCGACACGAAAAGTTTCAATCTTCATATCTCTGGATAGAAAAAACTTAAATAGGGGCATCTGTCATACCATAATTTTTACCTCTAAGATTCCACCTATCATATCAATTGCATCTAACACAAGATCACAAACATGTCATCCTCCTTACTTTTGCCTCCTTGGTTTCAATCTTTGTGGGAGATCACTAACACCCTTTGAGTGTTTCTTTTTGCATTTATGCTTGTTTACATTTTAAATTTGCTAATCTTATTCAAAATACAAAAGTATGTGTTACTTTATTTTCTTATTGTACAAGGTAGGGATTTGCAATCAAAAGATCAAGATTGGTTTCCAAATTAGGGTTTTGGTTCCCAAGGTCAAAGTTTGGTCACTAACGGGTCCACAAAAGCTATCACTTCAAGGCATGACCTATAATCTTAGTTCATATTCACGTCAAGCTTCATTCAACATCATCTCGTCAAGAGAAGTTCAAGTTTTGTGCGTGATTTCAAAGTTGATTCAAGAATAATTCATGTATTTATTTCCATGCCATTTCCATCCAATTCTCAAGCATTTCTCAAGATTATTCAAGGGACAATCAAGATTCTTTCATTTGGTACATAAGTAATCATAATTTGACCTTTGGATGCAAGAGAATATCAAAAATCACAAGTTGGTACATGTTTGGTTGACCCAAAATCAAGTACGGCAGGTCAGTTGATCCAAATACCATAACTCTGTCATTTCTCAACATTTTTGGAATCTAGTTTGAGCCAAATGTCACATTTGAACTCCTCTATAACTTTGTTCCAAGGTTAAAACATCAAATTTTCCTCTAAGTGCCTCAATTTTGGAATTGGACTAGATGCTCATGTGTGCACAAGAGCTAGTTCGACCTAATATCCGACCTAGAAATCAGGTCATTGACGTGAACTTGTCATCCATGCCATTTTCAACTCAAGCATCATTTGAAGGTGATTCTATTTGTATTTGATTCTTCATCGTGAGAATATCACTTGGCACGAAAAACATTTAAAAATGCACAAGTGAATCTCATTTGGCCTGAGCTTCAACATGGTGCCATAAACTATGTTTTTTATGCATGACTCGTAGTTACAAATTGCCCAAAACTTCACTCGGGGCCACCAAGCCATGTAAAAATCATTTGTCCTTGAAAAATGACCTAAATTCGTGTAAGACTCACGCATTTCATTCTTTTTCTCACACGGATTGAAAATTGAAATTTCTCACTTGGGTTCACACGTTCCAAGACCTTATTGCATTTCCTATAAATACAAAAGCATTTTCCTTCATTTGAAAGCTTGAATAGCTGCAAAACCTCTGCCATTTTCATTCCCATAGAGCTTCATAAACCAGAAACCCTTGTTTCATTTTGAGCTCTTTATAAATTCAAATCTCTGCCCAAAATCACTCACCGACATCATTTGAAGCCAACTCAACCATTACAGAAGTTCAAAACCACCTGCAACCTTCAACTCGGTTTCACCATTGTTGACCTTAGAAGCTTCAACTGGAAAGGTAGATACAAGTTAGATTTCTGAACAAACAAGTTACCATACTATTCCTCTTGATTCACTGATTCAAAGTCCTCACTCACCTTGAATTTATTCTTTGTATTAGTCATTTAATTTTACTTTGAAATACTTAGGGTTTTTTGTATTTCTGAGCAAATTCTCTCTACTTAGAGCCAATCAATGGCTCTATTGCAGAGAGACATGAATGATGGCATGATTAGAAGCTAAACCATATGTTGTTTGAGCTTATATCTGAGTCCATGGATCTGCAAAATTGGTCTCAAGGTTTAAGATAATGCAGGCTTTCGCGCGCTTTGGTGGTAATCCAATCACCACTTGACACGCATGCTAGCCGTTGGATCTTTTATTTATTTTTTGTTTTAATTCATTTTTAATTACTTTTTCTTTTCTGATTTATTTTAAATAGCTCCTTTAATATTTTTTGCTCCATTTTTTTCTTCATAAATAAAAAAAATATTCTTTATCACATATAATTTTTCTATAATTTTAAAATTAGTTTTAGCATTTTTTTCTATTTTATTTCTATTTTCTTTTTAATTTTCTTCTAACTGTAATAACCGGCTAAAAATATAGAGTCACCACCATTAACTTTTATCCTAAGACGAGAATATAACGTAATAACCCTAAATCGATGATACAGAGATTCTAAGTCTTGACTCACTTTAGACGAAAGGAAGGTGTTAGGAACCCTTCATTTACCTTGTTCACAAGGATACTAGGGTTTAGGTTTAAGATTTAGGAATAGGGTTTTAATTTTTAATTAGGGAAACTCGCCACAATTTCGAGTCGTATGCCTACATATCCTCTTATGAGGAATCAACATCCCAATTCATAGTTCATAGTTATTTGGTTAGTTTTTGTATGGACTATAGATATATCTCGAATTCTCCTTGAACCAAGTCTGAGTTTGTATAGAGGAATTATAGACGAAGTTCGCAGTCGATAAAAGAAGTTTCCACAATTCTTTTTGAAAATAATATTTATTTTATTATGTTAGTAGAAAAATGTTAGTAATTGGTGGGTTAGCTATTTTAGATGTATAATAAAAATAATTTCGAATGAAAAAAAGTTGATAAGAATGAGAAGACATGGTTAGTAGTTTACAAAAAATTAATTAACGAATAAATGTTTTCTTATTATTAAAAATATATTAAATATTTTTTTAAAAATCCAATAATTATTTATTAATAGTTTTTAATGCAAAAATATATTTTATGTGATAAGTAATAAAATGATATTTGACCAATAAATATATAAACAAATACACAAAGTTTATAACAATTATAAAAAATAAATAGGTTAATTAAAAAACGCAAAGGGGTTGTACATTGTGTTAATGTAGTAAAACCTGTTGGTGTGAATATCAGGGCCCTAAATCTAGATATTGGATTTGGACCCAGTTGCGTAGGGGGTGCAAAATTTAATTTGTAGTAATTCCAGGGGGTCTGTACAATAACGGGCTTGAGCCAATAGTTTTCCTTTGACCCAATTTGCAAGAGGGTACGTGATAGGCTTAAGTTAGCAAAAATAAAAACAGATGGTGTTAAAAGAATTAGGCTTGGCCCAAAGCAAATTTTAGGGATCCGTTTAGACTTCGTGTGGGTGAGCGCATGGTGTTACGGTGGTCTCGTGCAGAGGATGATCGCTTAATTATGATCAGAGCGAAGATACGTGAGGGTGCACAGTGAAGGTACATGGGATCACGTGGCCAGATGTTGACCACATGTCCCTGATAGAAATCGCATGAAAATGAAGTATATCTCTATTTTATTAACCATTCACTTCTCATTTTCAATCATCGTTCTCTCTTCTCTCTCATCTTCTCTCTTAAACCCAAATAAAAACCACACCACCCCAAACCCCGGCAAACCCTAATCAAAACCAACCTAAACGGCGGCATCCAGAAACAACGATAACCCCAAATCCGAACTCAAATCGCGGAAAAAAATCAACATTTAGAAACCTTAAGCTAAGTTTTTAGATTACCTTTGATATATTTCTTCGTTCGTTCTGATGCTTAATCTCTTCGCTTACCTTGCTTCTCTTCTTTTTGTTTTCCGGTACGAGAGATGGAGTCGATAATGATGATAGAGGTGCGGCAGCAATTTGAAGATCGAAAGCTTGAAGGTGACGATGGCGACTATCAGATCTAGGGTTTCAAAAATTGAAACCCCGATCCCTTTTCTCCTTCTTCAGTTCTTCCATTCCCCAAAAAATCCCTCCCTTCTCTTTATAAACTTATGGTTTAATATAGTGAGGATTAGAGATAGATTAGGAAACTCTGTTTGATTTGTCGTTACAATTTTTAGATTTAGCTTAGAATTATGTTTTTAGATTGATTTGTATTTTAGATTTAGGGAAAGATTTGATTGTAAATTGGTTGTAATTTGATTCGATTTTGTTATGATTTGTTTATAGATTGATTGTAATGAATCTAGGCCTCGTTGTGATTTGTTTATAGTAAATAAAAACAAACATGATCTCCAGATTTGATTCGATGCGTTTTTTTGGCTTTGTTTGCTTAACATAGAAGAAGAATAGTACCGTCGTTGGATACAAGGGTTTCTATTTATTTGGTTGACTCGTTCAACGCGCCACTAACTTAGAAAACCAATCACGATATCAAATAATATCCATAATAATAATAAAGTCAAAAAAGAAACATTAAAATAACCCTAATTATTTTGGGAAGTTGACCTCTTAGTCAACGAAAAAAATTTATATAAAAAGAAAAAAATAATATAAGTTATAACAATATTAATAACTAGTATTAGAAATAATGTTCTTAATCGAAAATGTGTTAATGATATTCAGAACAAATCAACAGATGAAATGGATTCAAACCGTCTCGGATCCATCCAATTCTATCCACACCCTCCTTATTATGATCCCCAAAAGGGAAAAACAGGCTTTAGAAAAATGTGAATGCTAATCCCATTATGTTATGAATACCCCCCCTTGAGATTTTAAACACCCCCCCCCCCCCCTTGAGATTTTAAACCACCTCCGCCCCATCCCCCCCAATTGTATCAATTGTATCTAAGCCTTTTTTATAAAACAAAAGCTTGGTTTAAGAAATTGCAAATACACCCTTAATTTCTAATTTTAAACCACTATTTATATGAAACTAAGTTAGTAACAAAATTATAAATAATCATGATGACTAAAAAGGGAAAGTTGACTACTGATACCCTAGGTAAAATTTGGAGTATGGAAGCTACCCATATTTAATTACTCTTCGATTGAGGGTGCCAGAATATGCAGGTCACACACATTTGAATCGGAGGGTTATTAAACAATGGAAGACCCCAAAATTTGACCCAAGGTTAGCTTGATAAGGATATACTATAAAGTATCCCCCAGAGAATGAAGAAAGATAGGTAAAGATGATGATGTATCATCTTACCAGAGTTAGAGCAGAAAGCATGATTTGAACTAGATATGACGATGCGAGCAAATTGCTAATACCTAGAAAAGTTATAATAGATTTTGCATATTTATCGTAACCTAGGAGGTAAATAACACAAGTTTGAAAGTTGACTTACTAATGCTTTGAGACTAACATAGTAAGCTTAATGCAGACTTTGTATACTCATCACAACCTAGGGGATGATTAAAATAAAGTTTGATAATCCATTGCCGCATGGAGACTAACACAAATAATTATATCGAGACTTCGTACATCTACTATAACCTAGGGAGTAAACAATGTGATAATAGGCTTATGTATTTATCACGACCTAGAGGATAAATAACATAACCTGATAATTCATTATCATTTGGAGACTGACACAATGAACTATAGATTTTCACATACCTACCATAACCTAGAGGATAGATAATACGAGGATATGCTTGTGTATTTATCATGCTTAAAGGATAAATAACATACACCTGATAATTTGCATACCTAGCACAACCTAGAGGATAGACAATACGAGGAAAAGCTTGTGCATTTATCATGACCTAGAGGATAAACGACAAGAGGACATGCTTACTATTTATCACGACCTAGAGGATAAATAACATAACCCTGATAATTCGCATACCTACCACGACCTAGAGGATAGATAATACGAATTAGGTTTTCTTTGAAAAGTGTTTTGATAATCAAATATTTTAGGTAACTGAACCAAAGATATGATCGGAGTTTACCAGTTGTGTCTGTTCTCACCAAGGAGTTCGGTTGTTTTGTAGACAAGATAATTCAACAATGTGCCCCAAGAAAGTTCGTAGTTTAACCCAAGTAGATTTGGAAAATGCCATGTATGATGTATATGCATTAATGCCCTAAATTGACATGGGAACAAAATGTATATGCACTGAATATTTTACACCAAATGTTTGTATATCCACCAAATTTTTTTTTGTAAATGTTTTGATATTCTTCTCCTTTTAAAACATTGATTCTTTTTCTTTTGTGTTACCGACTCCCCAACATCGTGTATCGCGTTGCCGTGGTGTTCTCGAATTGATTTGAACAAGATGAATGATGTCAAATCGATTTTGATAATTGTATCACAAGCGCGGGAGTAAACAAGGACGCATGCGTGAACATAGGCGCGAATTCTGCATTGTATATCGTGCTTTTCTTTGTTCATGTCACACTTCTTTATCAATTAAGAGAAAATATATTTATATTTCTAACATATTTTTAATATCAATCATTGGTCTCTCTACTTTAAATTTTGTGAAGTTGTCTTTTATAATTATAAATTTATTTATTTAAAGAAGGATAAGCTAGATGGATGATGCTCTAACTAGAATTGAAAATGAAGTCACTCCGAGACGGAGCTAGAAAATTTAAGTAGTGGGGATAATATTTATATATAAATTTATGATTTTTTTTCTTATCTTGAAAATTAAAAATATAATATAAATATTTGAAATTATTTATTAATTAAAATATCATAATTTATATTTAAAAGTAGTAAATAAATATGTTAAACTTAGGTGAAAACTGTTAGTGCACAAGATAATGATGACAAAAAGAATGAGAGAATATATTTTATTGCTCTGCAAGTGACAACTATAAAAGTGTAAAAAGATTTATTATAAATGAAAGTTATTATTAGTCTATTTATACATAAAGTAAACTTAAAGACTAAGTTAACTTAATATCTAAGCTAACAAAATAAATGGAACCCCAGAAGCTAAACATACTTCTGGGCGTAACCTCAGAATCTTTTGCTTCTGACTAACAATCACAAAAGCTCTACTGCTTCTGAGAAACACTGTTTCTGACTCTAATAACTTCTGAATATGAATTACTTCCAACACCATCCCTTAATTCATATTCAGCTAACCAAAATCTACAGCACCAATTCCATCCCTCAGACGAATAAAGTGTCCAGTCTTGACAACTTCACAGGTTGACAATGCAACCATCGGTTTCTTCTTGGAGCACCAAGAAATGAGACTTTCCAGATACTAGAAAACATATCTAGAATTAATTCTTCTATCAACCTTGTCACCACACCAATCAGAGTCTGAATAGCATATCAGCTCTGCATTACTCTTCATATTAGAATGGAATAACACTCCATACCTCAGAGTCCCTTCAGTATCTTGCAGATTGTCAAAATCTACAAATCTCCTTGGTATTTGTATGATTCTTTGTGGCTTCTGGACTTGTTCAGAATCTCCTTCTGATTCTGGAACATAATCTCCTTTTGGAATTTCTTCAGAAGTTTGACTATCATCAGAAGCTACACCATTTTTAACTTCTGGACTACGTCCAGAACCACTACCTTCATAAATACCACTTTCAAAAGTTTGATCACCTTCAGAAGTTGTTCCTTCAGAAGTTCCACTTTCAGAATCATGACCATCATTAGAGGTTGGACTACCTTTAGAAGCCCCCCCTTCAGAAGATCCGCATTCAGAGACATGATTTCCATAATAAACATGATCATCTCCAGAAGCTTATCGTCTATAAATTACGTCTTCATAGTTTTACCCTCCAGAAGCAAGATCACCACCAGATTCAAAATCTGGATCAGAATTAGATTCACCACCAGACTCATCTTTAGAGTCTCCAGAAGATTCTTCATCTTGAGACTCTGAATCACCTTCAGAACTTTCAAGTTCTTACTCATCTTCAGAACCTTCAGGTTCTGATTCATCTTCAGAAGCAGGATCTCCTTCAGATTATGACTTATCTTCTGATTCTCCTTCAGACTCTGAATCAACTTCAGATTCTGACTTGTCTTCAGCTTCAGAGTCATCTTCTAACTCTGACTCATCTTCAGAAACCTCATATTCTTAATCATCTTTAGAATCTTCAAAGTCTTCTTCTGATTCTGACTCATATTCAAACACTCCTTCGGAATATTTAGAGTCATCTTATTCCCCTTCAGAATCATAAAATGACAATCACACAGGTTCCTCATCAGATTCATAAGCCATCAATAGCACAAGTTCATCATCAAAATCTCCTCTGGCTATTTTTCCTTCTTATTTGTTTGACCAATAATCTTTAGCAAAGTGGTCAAACCTATTAATAATAACACTGGACCATTCTCTTGTCATACTTCTACTTTCCCTTCTGATGTTTCTTCTCATCAGAATATAAGACTTCTGACTTTTGAGACCTACCATGTTTTCTCTGCTTCCGGTTCTTCTTGACAAAAGAAGCTTTCAGAGTCTGTTTAACCTCCCTCTTAGAAGTTCTTTCAGCCAGACACAACTCTTGCGCCTCTAGACTGCTTTCCAGCTCTTCTATTCTCATGGTGTCCAGATCTTTAAAATGGTCAATTGCTACAATAATGTAATCAAATTTAGTGGTAAGATATCTCAATACCTTTTCAATGATTACTTATTCAGAAAGGGTTTCTCCACAAGCTTTCATATCATTAGTGATCAGAGACAATCTAGAGATGTACTCAGATACCTTCTCGTTGTCCTTCATGTTGAGATTCTCATACTAATTTTGTAGGGATTAAAGCTTCACCTTCTTCACTGGTGTATCACCACCGTAACACCTAACCAGTGTGTCCCATGCAGTCTTTTTTGTCGTTGAATCAGCGATTTTCTCAAACACGTCCACATCCATACACTGATGAATGTAGAACAACGCCTTCTGATCTTTCTTCCTTTTGTCTCTCTGCCCGTTTCTATGTTCCTCCTTCGCATCTGCTGCAACCAGAATGTAACCTTCGGTAAAAAGCTCAAGAACATCTTAAGCACCGAACAACATGCGTATGTGAATCATCCAGCGATTCCAATTCTTGCCATCGAACACTTGAAGTTTCGTGCTCATACTACTGCTTTCATTCATCTATAACCTTGTGTAAGTCACTCAGATCTCACCAAACACAGTGTTTCCCAATCCCACAGAATCAAAAAAATGTGATTCTATTACGATTTTGTTCAAGATTCAACACAAATTCATAAAATGAAATCAATCACACAACGCCTCACCGTTTCACTCGTGTTTCTCGTGTTTCCTTATGAATCCAAACCAGAGCTCTAGATATCAATTTTTAGTGCACAAGATGATGATGACAGAAAGAATGAGAGAATATATTTTATTGCTCTGCAAATGAAGGCTACAAAAGTGTAAAAATATCAATAACAAATGACAGCTACAACTAGTCTATTTATACATAAAGTAAATTATCATGTATGCCCTAACTAAAGATAAACTTAAAGACTAAGTTAACTTGATATCTAAGCTAACAAAATAATTGGAACCCCAGATAAATATACTTCTAGGCGTAACCTCAGAAGCTTCTGCTTCTAAGTAACAACCTCATAAGCTCTACTGCTTCTGAGAAACATTGCTTCTGACTCTAACAACTTCTAAATATGAATTACTTCCAACAAAAAAATTGTACATATATTATCAAATAAACTAGGTAAATAAAAATAAACTATGTAAAAGAAAAATATAATAGAAAAATATGTTATTAATACTATGTTTTTTCTAAAAGTTAAATAAGTAAAAACAAAGAGGGTGGAAATATAGATAAGAATTTTTTTAGCAATAACCAGGTATTGAAAAAAAATACACAAATAACCATGTTTCAGAAATAATTACGCAAATAACCATGTTTCAGAAAAACCCACAAAGGAGGCGCCAAGTGAGATGGCGCATACACTCAAATTTTAGAAGGAGGCGCCAAGTGAGATAGCACCTAGGTGAAACATGTTTTCCTTAAACCATCTCAGATGGCGCCTAGGTGCATTTAAACGAATTTTTTTGGTTTCTATTTTAAATACGAGAAAAATAGTAAATGATATAGCTTCACGAAACTTCGAATTTTCATTAGCAAAAAGTGATTACATAATTAAAAAAACCATGCATATTATTTAGTGGTCCCTCGGGACTTGGTAACGACCCGTGGTTCTGTATCCATGTCCTCACATATCTCGTGGTGGGTTTCTTCGATTTTCCTGTTGTGGTTGGGTTGATGGCCCAGTGAAGTAAATGGGTTCAGGATCTATGAAATTGGTCAGATCATGATATCTAGAAGATCGGCTTTGGTACAGTCGGTTACCCATGCCCTAAAAGTTTGGTCGTCTTGATGGGGGGTGAGGTTCCATGGATGGTCTATAGCACTGGTCGCTTGAGTAAGGGGGTAAAAAGGAAATGAATCTTGGGGTGTTTGGTATTGCGACTGTTGGGTGCTATGGTGATGTGGTGGTTAATGGTAAGTTGGGTTGGTTGGGTCATATTCTTCAGGAAAGCCTAGATCTGGGCTAAGGTGAGTTGGTGAGGGGCCCACATCGGGATATGGAGAAGAGTGGAATTGTGTATGGGGAATGTGGGTGTATTGGTATTTAGATTGAGATTGGTGTTGGGTGTGGGGCATATGGGTGTATTGGTATTGAGGTGGGGATTGTGGTTGGGTGTGAGGCATATGGGTGTATTGGTATTGAGGTGGTGATTTGGGTTGGGTGGTTGTGGATCTGTATTGTCGGGGAGGTTGGTGGGAGATTGATGTGTGTTGGGTTTATTGTTAGGGATTTAAGGTTTGTGCCTACTGTGTTTATGGATCAACCAAATATCTCGGATGAGACACGTGCATTTCTAGGTTACTAACCGATCTGTACCAATCAAAATATTGATCAGTATGTCGCATAGTATACTGGTTGAGGAAAACATGGAAATGCAAGACATGTTGGTGACGCCTATGCCACATCTTACACCATTCTGGAGCAAAATCTTTCCAATTAGTAAGACCCCATTGGGCGTTGACCCTTTTGAGATGCCAGGGTGACAAACAAGTTGAATCGCATGGTATCTCTTGATGCATTCCAAACTGAATCTTGACACGATCGTTGTGGTGCATCTCCACAATGTTGAACCGTATAATTGCAGTCTTTGTAGTCCAAACTGCTGCATCCTCGGGGTTTGGTTCATGGTCCAAACCCAAATATGGTCTCTAGATAAACTGTGGATAAAATTAGACCAGCATAATGAAAACGTAAAAAATAAATAATTTAAAAGTAGAAAAGTTCAAAGGTATCACGTACATCATCCGGGCCAAGGTGATCCAATAGACTACGGTATAGAGCGACACCGAATCTTGGATTCTTTCCGTAATCCATACCTGTCACGCAGTACCTAAAGGAATTGAGAAATAGTTTATTTTATACATATATTTGGCGAAAGGATGAATAATAAATTATTTAAGTTATTGACTTACTTTGTTGCGTATGGGAAAATGAATGTGTTGTTGTTGACGAGGTTTAGGGACTCCATTCTCCATCAACCCCAGGCTTAGAGTAAGAAAGCGCATCCATAAAAAGTACATTTGTCCTTTGTTGCATTTTTACCCAAAGAACTGTATAGATGGGCTAAAACAGCAGAACCCCAACTATACTTTCTTGTTTTTTCAAAGTTCCTAAGAAAACTTAAATACATAAAATTTACAATATTCCCTGTACTTTCGGGAAATAACAAGCTTCCAAATAGTATCATCATATAATTTATAGATTTTATTATTCTTGCTAGCTCGAACGAATTTTCATTCAACTCAAGAGTCGCATAATGTTTTTTGAGTTCGTTAGTAATATACCTTGGCCTCTAGAACCACTACCTTCTACCATATCTTTCCCCAAAAATTCCTCGCATAGAGAATTGGGTTATTGAACTGACCCATTAAATGCCTTACCATTGATAGGGAGACCCAATAACATGTGCACATCCTTGTAGCAGTAGAAATGTTGAGACTAAGCCATTGGATTGACTTGACTCGCATAGGTCAAAATAAAAACCGCCACCGTGCTTTATTGTTTCCAGAGGAATGGGAAAAGAGCGAATAACCCAAAAAAAATAGGGGAAGAGAATCTAAGTTTGAGGATTGGTTATGCAAAGGGAAGGTATTAGAATCCTAAATATCTATGGTACTCCGCATGAACCTCTTTGAAAATTTTTTCTATTTTGGCTATAAATGTTGTATACAAAAATAAATTGTGGGGATGAGAAAAGAAGTATTTTTTACAATTTTTTCACTCTCCGCGGTTGCGAACCTCTAGTGTCGACGTACCACCTTTTGTGCAATAGGGGATCCGTGTACTCATAGTTCACCTTTAAAATTTTTAAAACATAAATGTGTTGATTAATTTTAAGAGATGAGATATCATCATCGTCTCTGAGTGGAAGAACATACTTACTACCCACAATTATGAGAAAGGAGAATTTGCATCATGTTAAAGTGGAGGATATAACATGGATTTTAAAATCAACAAAGCCTCACTCAATACCCAAGTGGAAAATATCTCACTTCACTATATATCATAGAAGTATATTAGCTCGCATCACTACAAGGATTGGCAAGAGTCTAATCTTTTGAGAAAATTTTAAAATAAAAAGTTAAAATGGAAAAAATGGTTTGAATGAGATTGATTGACTTTTAGTCTTCTCACAAACAAAGAGTCAAGTATGATTAAGTTGATTAAAGTTTGTTTAAGAAAATATTTTGAAAAATGCATGGACCTAAGTCCAAGTTTATTATGAAAGTGATTCAAGTTTAGAAAACAAGAATAGTTTTGAAAAGGAGGGAGAGGAGTTTTAAAATTAAAGAATGTGAGAGGATATGAAGGGACTATCCTAAAGCATAAGGTAAAAGATAGGGAAAAGAACCGTCTAACCAACAAGAAGCCAACACTTAACATAATGAGTAAATGTAGAATTCCTATCCTTTGGATTGAAACCAAACAAGCAAAGATAATAAATATCTTATGAAAACCAAGCTTCAAATGTAATTAATTCTTCATAAAAATTGGGCAGAGTAACGACTGTATACAAGTGAAATCACAAACAAAGCATATAATCAGAATAACCTGCACACAAAGAAAACAAACAACCCAATGTCTCGGGTTAAACTCCAAGAACTCCAGACAAAATAACAATAGAAGTCACAAGGTCTCAAGGGTGGTCAAGGTCTCTACTCATAAGTCCAAGAAGTCCATAACTCCAAAATGCCAAGGATAGTAGTCAAATAGTCCAAGTGAAATTAAAGCTTTTTATTGTTCAAGTTGGTTGTTAGGTATCTTTAAAAAGAAAATGAAAAGCTTCAGTGAGCAAAATAAAAATGGCATAAAGATAAATGCTCAAGTGAGGAAAGATAAAAATAGCATGAAATGTAAATGATAAAATAAAGGGTGCATAAAAGTAAAGGCGTAAAGTAAAAGCATAGAAATAAAAGTCAATTGTTAATAAGTTAGAAATTAGAGGTTAGTTGAATGACCATCTTGAATCTTGCATTTGAAAACTCATTAGAAGATTGATAAAATCAAAGCCTCTTAGCAACAAGTTTAATTTGCTTTTTGTCAAGTATATCATTCATTTCAAATTCTCGAGACAACAACGAATGATCAATGATGTTTAAATGATTCACTTATACCAACTTTTATGAAAGTTCATTAGAGGATTGATAAGGCCAAAGCCTCATAACAATGAACGTCAAGGTTATTGGATCACAAGTTTCAAATTAAACATACTTGGGCTTGCAAACATAGTCTTGGGCCACGGATGATCATTTATCAATCTGGGACAAAATTTAGCGTTATGTTAAGCAATCGTAAGTGGACTTATGTAGATGTCGCACCTACTTTAAGGCCGGTCAATAGCAATCTATGTACCATATATTTGGAGAGATCATATATAGATCACCCTCTAACAACATGTAGCACATGTAAGAAATGGATAAGATGAAGAGGGGGAGCAAATATTTGAATCAAAGACTTTAATCAAACTATCATTAAAATCATCCATCCATTTTGGTGGATTTAAACTCAACACCCAAGATCCAATGATGTTAATGAAGCTCATGATCAAAAATCACAAAGCCATAATATATTAAAAAAATAAATTCCATTTAATGAACAAAACAAAAAGAGAAAATGATCTTTAAATTGTTTTTTAAATGAAAATAAGAGGCAAAATAGCAAACTATATTCAAAGCATCAAAGAAAAATTAAAAGAGACCATTGAAAAGTCAGAAGTGATCCTAAATATTTTTATAAAATTTTTGGTAATTTTTTAAAACAGAAAAGCATTGTTAAACTAATTAAAATTACTCAAATAAGTTAAAAAAGATCAAAAATAGTAGAAGTCAAAATAAAATTTTAGAAAAATTTCAGAAAGTCAGAAATAGGGAAAATGATTTTTATGAAAAAAAATTTAGAATTTAAAAATACCAAAAAGTATTTTTAAATAATTAAGAAACAAGTCAAAATAAAGGAAAAATTATTAAAAATATCAAATATGAAAATGAAATCATGAAAAAATAAAAATCAAAAAGAGTTAGAAATCTTTTTCATAATTTTTGAGTCAGAAATGAATTTTCTATGATTTTTTGAAGTTTGGTGTAAAAAAACAGAAAATAAAATAAAGTTAAAAAAATGTGGACCATTGGATGAGAGTCAAAACACGCTAGTAGTCAGATCCAAAGGATCAGGCACGTTGTGCATATCATGATCAACTTTGGAAATTGCACCAGATCATCTTTTAATAATTAAAAACAACTAAAATTATGGCGCGTTGGATAAAGTCTGACTAATGGAAGTAATCAGATCCAAGTGCTCTCAAAGTGCGCATATGATAAAGAAAACACACTGAATTGAATTCAAAAAACTCACATGTCACGCCTTCATTAGTTGAAGCACGACATGTAGGTCGTCTTCAACCTCCGGATGCCCTATATTAGGGTTCCTCGAACTGTAAAATTAGAGGACCAGGCCCATACCATTAGATTTGTCTCTTCAAGACGATTCTAATGGTACCCTCACGCCATATTTCTATAAACTGAGCAAGGCTTGAATTGAGAAAAAGCAGAAATAACAGCGAGCACAGAATTTTGGAATATCTCACTCAAATCTCAATGAAATCACAAATTGTAAAAAGTGTGAGAATTAGAAGGATGAAGAGAGTAGATTAGTCTTTTATTTTGATTGATTTGACTAAGAAATCTACCTGAACGAAGTAGCAAAAAGTGGCTCTAAAACTGGACTTCTGTAGATCAATATAGGTCATAGTTCTTGAAGGTAAGAGTATGGTTGGCTTCAGAGAAGTTCAATGGAGCTAACTGAATGGAGCTTTTGGTGTTTTGGAGTGAGAATGAAAGAAATCAGAAATTCAAATTCTGCATTCGTGTGGGATATGAACAAAGGTCAATTGGATATCAAAAGCTTGTGTAAATAGGTGGAATATGCATCTTAATTATAGGAGAGGATGAGGCAATGCTTAAGCGTGCGAATGAGAGAGTAATTGAGTGAATTCGTATGAATCTGAAGTATGAATAATGTGTGACTTGCTTAGCATGAAAACTCATCCAAATCCTGCATTTTATGATGCTAAATGATTTTGGAATGTTGCTAAACATGACTAGAAGCAAAAACGCGTGCAAAATTTGTGTTTATAGGGCACAATATGGATTTCAAATTCTGACTTTGGAGAAAACTTCAGTTTTAAGGTACCAACTTTGAATTCATGGTGTTCGTAGCTCAAGGGGTCTTAGGGCATAATTCATAAAGCATTTGAAAGATAAGGTCACCATCTTTGTAATGTGCCAAGAATAAGATCAAATGAATCCTTGAGCTAAGAATTGTGATGAGTCAAAGTTGAGAAAAAGATGCTGACTTTTTGTACTTAGAAAAATTCTAAGCTTTTCTTCAAAAGTGGCCTATAGTGTTTTGATTCCAAGTCATGAAGATAAAAATTGACCAAGTTATGATCTTTTGAAGTCACATACAGGGAATTTGATAGCCTCTCTAGAGAACTTGTAATATTTCTCCATCATTAAGAATCTTCCACATAAAATTTGCTTGAAACTTTTGAAGTGATTGGTTGATGACCCTTTAAAGAGAAGCATGTCTTTTGAATCACTCAAAAATCTCAAAAGATGAGAAAAATATAGCCCTTAGAAGTTCAAAACACTAGCTCCTAAAGCACCAAAATGACTTGGAAACCCCCTTCAATTTTGACAATCTTTCTTGAACAATCACTTTTGGAATGTTAATAGAAATTGTTGTGGATGATAATAAGAAACCATAGCAACAACAAACACTTCCAAATATTGAGAATTAAGAGAGTTATGCACTTGTGATCAAGGAATCAAGGTCTTGTCCAGTTAGGTCAAAATCCTTCAATCAATTCTTGCATTTTTTGACTTCTTTTGACAAATTGAGGTATAATGAATCATAGTAGACCTTGTCATGATATTACTTTAAAGCATCCTCAATGATGAAGCTTGAATCTCAATGAAACTTTGCCGAAGAAGGCATGGAAATAAACTAATGAATTTGGGAATCCCCATGATGAAATATATTGTGCCCTCACCTATAGGATCATCATTTAGAGCAAACATTCATCGTATTTGTTAGTTAAAAATTAATCAACATAAGACATATATGATCATAATATACAAATCAAGGTGCTTGGTGATCC
The DNA here is from genome assembly GCA_948472305.1 of Vicia faba. Taxonomy (NCBI): domain Eukaryota; kingdom Viridiplantae; phylum Streptophyta; class Magnoliopsida; order Fabales; family Fabaceae; genus Vicia; species Vicia faba. The sequence goes on along the minus strand of OX451741.1, from coordinate 1,152,153,849 downwards.
CCCATGAGCAAAACTAAAGATAGGGAGAAGAACCAAAATCCTAGTGTGATCTTGATATGATTGAGTTGATATGAGATGATAGAGGAATCTTAGGAGCAAAAATTGGGGTACAATAACTTCCCTTATTTAAGTGTCTTCTATCCCGAGATACGAAGGTTAAAATATTTGTGTCAACGCGATTGAAGATACTTAAATATTAAAAAAAAACCTATTTTTGGCCCTAAGATGCCATGCAATGCATATGATTGTGCATGCAAACAAACAGATCCAAAGGTGACAAGGAACACCACTGGGTAAACATAAAATAAAATAAAGGATCAAAAGAAAATCTGACAAAGAAAATAAATCACTGGTTAACAAATGACTGGAATCTATTGGGCTAGAGCCCAAGGAGGAGATAAAGCATCATCAATTCAAATATTGAGGAGAGAAGTAAAGGATGATAAAGATCGACAGATAACTGCATACTATCCACTCACTGAGAAGATAGCAAAGAAGTAACGTCGACTCATAGGGAAAAGAAATGGTAAGATAATATCGGTAAATACCAATATTAGGGCTGGTAACTTAAGATTGGCATCAGTACTTATGACTGGAAACATGTGAAAATTTTAGAGCAAAAATAATATCAATGATAAACTATCTCACATATTGACAAGACTACCATTCATCGGAGTAACAAACCTCAACAACAAACTATCTCCCATAATGACGAGAATACCATCCATTGGAGTAACAAACCTCAAAAATAAACTATCTCCCATAATGACGAGACTACCATCCATTAGAGTAAACAATCTCAATAACAAACTATCTCCCATAATGACGAGACTACCATTCACCGGAGTACAAATCTCAATAACGAACTATCTCCTATAATGACGATATTACCATCCATTGGAGTAACAAATCTCAACAACAAACTATCTCCCATAATGACGAGACTACCATTCATCGGAGTACAAATCTCAACAACGAACTATCTCCCATAATGACGAGACTGCCATCCATTGGAGTAACAAATCTTAACAACAAACTATCTCCCATAATGACGAGACTACCATCCTTTGGAGTACAAATCTCAACAACAAACTATCTCCCATAATAACAAGACTACCATCCATTGGAGTAACAAATATGAACAACAAACTATCTTCCATAATGACGAGACTACCATCCATCGGAGTACAAATCTCAACAACGAACTATCTCCCATAATGACGAGACTACCATCCATTGGAGTAACAAATCTCAACAACGAACTATCTCCCATAATGACAAGACATCCATCCATTGGAGTAGCAAATCTCAACAACAAACTATATCCCATAATGACAAGACTACCATCCATTAGAGTAACAAATATAAACAACTAATATCTCCCATAATGAGGAGACTACCATCCATTGGAGTAACAAATCACAATAACGAACTATCTCCCATAATGATGAGACTATCATCTATTGGAGTAACAAATCTCAATAACAAACTATCTTCCATAGTGACGAGACTACCATCCATTAGAGTAATAAATATCAACAACGAACTATCTCCCATAATTACGATACTACCATTCATCATAGTACAATTCTCAATAACGAACTATCTCCCATAATAACGAGACTACAATCAATTGGAGTAACAAATCTCAACAACGAATGATCTCCCATATTTACGAGACTATCATTCATCGAAGTACAAATATTAACAACGAACTATCTCCCATAATGACGAGACTACCATCTATTGGAGTAACAAATCTCAACAACGAACTATCTCCCATAATGACGAGTCTACCATACATTGGAGTAACAAATCTCAATAACAAACTATCTCCCATAACGACGAGACTACCATTCATCGGAGTACAAATCTCAACAATAATCTATCTCCCACAATGACGAGACTACCATCCGTTGGAGTAACAAATCTCAACAACGAACTATCTCCCATAATGACGAGACTACCATCCATTGGAGTAACAAATCTCAACAATGAACTATATCCCAAAATGATAAGACTACCATCCATAGGAGTAACAAATCTCAACAACAAGCTATCTCCCATAATGATGAGACTGCCATCCATTGGAGTAACAAATCTCAACAATGAACTATCTCCCATAATGACGAGACTACCATCCATTGGAGTAACAAATTTCAACATGGAACTATCTCCCATTATGACGAGACTACCATCCATTGGAGTATAAATCTCAACAATGAACTATCTCCCATAATGGCGAGACTACCATCCATTGGAGTAACAAATATCAACAACGAACTATCTCCCATAATGACGAGACAACCATCCATTAGAGTAACAAAATGAATCTTCTATAGGAACTAAAAAACTTATTGGGGAAGTACAGGTTGCTCAAATAAAGAGACCTACCACTTACTGCTATAAGAAGGAAGTGTAACAATGCTGTTGGGAAATGAATCTTGGCTTCTCTGGGAAAATTCCAGTACAGTCTTGCTGAGGAGATAATGTCTTATCGTGCAAAATAAATGCACATTCTAAAACCAAGGCTCAAAGCCTGCAGAAAAAAGAATAATAATGTTGCTGGGGACCACTGATTCAAACCAGAAATAAGCCGGAGCGAAATAGTCAGCCAGCATAGCACCTGATGATAAATAAACTCAAAAGGGGACTATGTTCCATCCAGATAATGAGCTGAATAGGAAGGCTAAAACAAAATTCTTCCACGAGAGATAACTCAGCGGGGAAATCAAAAGGATATACACTTTCTGCTTAAGGTCGACACTCTTTTGGAGAGAGGGTAACGTGACTCTGCAAAATAGGATAGTATGCCAACAAAAACATCAATGAATGCAAATGAGTAATGAATTTTAATTCAGCTATGCATGATGTATGTATGAATTATTGAATGTTATCATGCATATGCTGACAAAACAGACATACAACACTGGGAATAACTAGACAAAGCCAACTTGTGTAAAGTCAACACACGGCTAAATCACATCTAGGATTAAGGTTCCAAAAGAGAGTAAGCACTAACTGAGGAAAAAAATTCCTACTTCATGGCTTAACTCCACTGGGAAGAAACATGGTTTGAAAATAATTAAAGCATAATCTGATAGCAATAAACCAATACAATTGTAGAGGTATAACATCTTCCTCCAGACTTCACTGGGGAACATCACACGGACTTTAATAGGGAAAACAATGTCTGAATGTCTAGACTTACACTCGAGATTATAATACTGACTTCACTAGGGAAGATGAAAACCGCATCATTAAGATATCAATTGGGGATCTTGTGCTGATTTCATTGGGGAAGACAATACCACATCTTAGAGAGGAGCCCAAAATACATTCTTCAATACCAAGAGTAATGATTGTGCAAATATCTCTGGAGAGAAATTATGAAAACATCTCTGGAGAGAAATTATGAAACTTCATGGGGATAACAACTTTCAGAGAGAAACACCAACTCAACTTTAATTGGGGATTTAAGAAGTCAAACAATACAACAAGAAGTCAAAATTATGGGTATTTTAAATCAAACCCAGTAATTGGTAGGAGAAAACCCAAAAAAAGTTGACAACTGTTTCGACACTTCTTAGAAAAGATACTACCCTTGTCTAGTTTCCTAGGAAACAAACAACGACAATAATGCCATTACTGCAAAGGGCGGAATTTTGAAAATGATTCCACCTCAACATACAAAGGGTCTTTCTTCATATTCGCGAAGACCTTACCGGGGAATCTGGGATAGAGGCTTCATACCATGCAAAACCCGAAATCAAAATAATCAACCTGGAGGAAAACAAATGAACCAAGACTTGACTGGGGAAAATGGGATCACAAACCCAACACCAGACCATACATCAATTGGTATCAACTCCAACTATTTGAGAAACACAAGGTGATCATGCTTATATCAGCAATAGTGGATTGAGCGAACTTTCCTGGGGAATATATACTTCCAAAATTTCAGAGTTCATCCATCCTCGGAATCACTATTTTTGTTTTTCTTGAGTCACAAAATCTAAAGTAAAAAGTAAAAAGTAATTTGTAAATTATTTTCAAAAACAATTTTGTTGTTTAATCTCTTTGCTTTGAAAATTACTATAAAAAATAAATGGAATCTTTGCAAGAAGAATAAAATAAGAATTACAAAAATTGGATAAAAGCTCAAAATTTATTAATATAATGGTAGTCTGTAAATGGCGAGACCCCATAGATGATTACAAAGTTTGGAAAACGGTAATATATTGAAAAGATACATTGAAATACAGTGACCACTATTCTCCCTAACAACTTTGAATTCCCAAGAAGCGACTTCTGTTGAAGTGTGGTGAGGATCCAAGAAGATTGTTGCTTCAATGATCAAGTCTTGTCTGACACAGTTACTTGCCAAGAAATCCCTAACTTTTTCTTAGGTTTCCCTTTCGGGTTTTCAACCTAGCGGGAACATTTATTCTGTTTGTGTCTCTTACTTTTTCCTAGACCGCCCTTTCAGGTTTTAAGCCTACCGAGACACTCTTTTTTGCCTAAGCCTCCCTTTCAGGATTTCAATTTAGCAAGTTGTTCTTTTATTTCTTTAGGTGAAGTATTTCTTGACTACGTTAGCATTCATAGGATGTAGGAACTCCTCGCCATCCATAGCTTCAAGAATTAATGCATCACTAGAGAAGGCTTTCTTAACAACATACAGGCCTTCAAAATTGGGAGTCCACTTGCCCCTAGAATCATTGTTAAAAGACATGATTTTTCTGAGCACGAGGTCACCTTCTCTGAATTCACGAGGCTTGACCTTCTTATCAAAAGCTTTCTTCATTCTCTTCTAGTATAATTGACCATGACACAAAGCCGTCATTTTCTTTTCTTCAATCAAATTCAATTGGTTAAACCTATTCTGGTCCCATTCAGCCTCCGATAACATGGTTTCCACTATCACACGTAAAGAGGGAATCTCAACCTCAACCTCAACAGGGAGCACTGCTTCCATACCATACATGAGAGAGAACGAGGCTGCTCCTGTTGAAGTGCGGATGGATGTACGATATCCATGCAAAGCAAAAGGGAGCATCTCATGCCAATCTTTATAGGTAACAACCATTTTCTGGATGATCTTCTTGTTGTTTTTATTAGAAGCTTCAAGATCCCCATTCATCTTTAGCCTGTAAGGAGATGAATTATGATGGACAATCTTGAATTCTTCACAAAGTTCTGTCATCATTTTTTTATTCAGATTCGAGCCATTGTGGATGATAATCCTGCTTGGCATACCATACCGACATATAAGATTATTCTTGATAAAGCGTACTACCACCTGCTTGGTGACATTAGCATAAGAAGATGATTCCACCCATTTGGTGAAGTATTATATTGCTACCAAGATAAAACAATGTCTATTCAACGCCTTGGGTTCAATCATTCCAATCATGTAAATACCCCACATAGAGAAAGGCCATAGGGAAGAAATAACATTGAGAAGCGTCAAAGGCACATGAATTTTGTCAGCATAAATATGGAACTTATGGCACTTCTTTGCAAATTTATAACAATCATATTCCATTCTCAGTCAATAGTAACCTGCCCTAAGCATCTTCTTTGTCGTTGAATGTCCATTGGCATTGGTACCAAAGGAACCTTCATGGATATCATGCATCAACATGTCTGCTTCGTGTCTATCCACGCATATGAGCAAGGCCATGTCATAATTTATTTTGTATACCACATCTTCATTGAGGAAAAAGTTGTATGCCAACCTTCTGAATGTCTTTCTATCTTTGTTTGACGCATCAGCCAAGTATTCATGATTCTGGAGAAAATGCTTGATATCTTAACATCAAGGTTTTTCGTCTGATATTTCATCTGCTACAAACATATGAGCCATCCTATCCAGACGTCACACTGTGATATGAGGTCCATCGCTCCAAGTATTTACTTGATACATAGAAGTCAGAGTGGCCAAAGCATCCTCCATCTGATTTTCATCTCTGGGAATATTATGGAATTCAAGTTTATCAAAGAAAGGCAATAATTTCTAGCATAGTCTTTGTAGGGAATCATGCCAACATGACGAGTATCCCATTCTTCTTTAATCTGATTTATTACCAAAACTGAATCGCCATATACATCTAAAATTTTGATTCTGAGATCTATAGCCTCCTCGAGACCCATGATACAAGCGTCATACTCCACCATGTTATTGGAACAATCAAATGCCAATCTTGTAGTAAAAGGGATATGTGACCCATGAGGAGTGATAATCATGGAACCAATTCCTTTCCCATAAGCATTTATAGCTCCATCAAACACCATACCCCATCGAGATTTAGGATCAGGACCTTCACCAGGAAAAGGTTCATCACAATCTTTTATTTTCAAAAACATCACATCCTCATTAGGGAAATCATATTTAACAAACTGATAATTATCAACTGGTTGGTGAGCAAGATAATCTGCCAACACACTGCTTTTTATAGCCTTCTAAGTACGGTATTCAATATCATATTCAGACAGTAGCATCTGGTAACGGGAAATTCTTCCAGTAAGAGCAGGATTTTAAACAATATACTTAATTGGATCCATTTTGGAAATCAACCAAGTAGTATGATTCAACATATATTTCCACAACCGTTTTGCTACCCAGGCAAGAGCACAACAGGTTTTTTCCAGCATAGAATATTGTGACTCATAGTCAGTAAATTTCTTGCTGAGATAATAAATGGCATATTCCTTTCTCTCTGTTTCATCTTGTTGCCACAAAATATAGTCCATAGAATTATCTAACACTATTAGATACATAATCAATGGTCTTCCTTCAATGGGAGGAAGCTGATAGGAGGTTTAAGCAGATACTCTTTAATACTTTCAAATTCCCTTTGGAAATCATCTGTCCACACATAACCTTGATCTTTCTTTAACAACTTAAAGATTGGTTCACACATTGCAGTCATATGGCTAATAAATTTGGAAATATAATTCAAACGCCCAAGGAAGCCTCTAACTTGCTTTTTAGTTCTTGGTGCAGGCATTCCTTGAATTTCCTTAACTTTATCAGGATCAACTTTAATTCCTTTTTGGCTGACAATGAAACCTAACAATTTTCCTGATCGGACACCAAAGGTGCATTTATTTGAATTCAAGCGAAGAAAATACTTCCTTAAACACTGAAACAATTTCAATAAATCTTCTATATGCCCTTATTCAGTCTAGGATTTGGAAATCATATCATTAACATATACCTCAATTTTCTTGTGCATCAGATTACAGAATAAGGTTGTCATAGCCCTCTGGTATGTTCCACCAACGTTCTTCAACCCGAGGGGCATCACTCTGTAATAGAATTTTCCCTAGGGTGTGATAAACATTGTTTTTTCCATGTCCTCAGGAGCCATTCTGATTTGATTATATCTATAAAATTCATCCATGAACGAGATTATTTTGAATTTTGTTATACTATCAACTAACATATCAATATGTGGCAATGGAAAGTCATCTTTTGGACTAGCTTTGTTTAAATCTCTATAATCTACACACATGCGAACTTTTCCGTCTTTCTTTGGTACTGGGACAATATTGGAAATCCACTGAGGGTACACTGATGTCACAAGAAAACCAGTATTAATCTGCTTTAAAACTTCTTCTTTAATCTTCACTGCCATATCAGGGTGAGTTCTTCGCAATTTCTGCTTGATTGGCAGGCATTTTGGCTTTAGAGGCAAATGATGTTCTACAATATCAATATCCAACCCTGGCATGTCTTGGTAAGACCAAAAAAGATATCCACATACTCTTTCAACAATTCAATCAACCTATGTTTCACGTCTGGATGAAGTAATGCTCCAATCTTGACCTCTTTTGGATCTTCCTCTGAACCCAAATTAATTGTCTCCAACGACTCTTTATATGGCTAAATGGTACTTTCCTCGCGCTCAAGCAACCGAGGAACCTCTTCTGGGATTTCATCATATTCTTCTTCTTCGGCCATATACACAGGATATTCAAAGTTGGGAGAGGGTGCAGGGTCATTGTACTCAACGGGTTTTTTAATTAATCTGCACATATGATTTATGATTGCTTTTAGAAACTGACACATATAGCAAGTGATTATGCAGATCTATTTACAGTTATTATTTATTTTGAAAGTATTTTTTTGGTTACCATTTTCCAAGAAAAAGCAGATAAAAGGACATAATTTGGGAATCAAAGACAACTTTTATTAATGATTTTAAAAATCAAAACAACAGATATGCCCATACAATATAAATACTTTCACCTTGGGCAGAGTGAAAGATTTTTGAAAAGATTAACAAAAAAACAAATTAATTTGAAATATTAATGCAAGAGGGAACATCAATAGTGATCCAATTTTAGACTCTGACTCCATACGTCATGTAGTTCGACATCTCTTGCTCTGATTCACCTTCCAAAATAACATTGATTCTAGGAAGAGTTGGATGAAGATAACCTCAGTTATGAAAAATGTCTTGATATTTTCCCAAAGCAGACTTCCACTTCATGATATCACCTTTATTACTCTTCGCAGAGAATCCCAACCCAACTCTATTCTTATTCACAAGCGGATCAATAATCTGCCCCCACGCCTTGCTAGGGGCATTATGAACTACCTATTGAGCATCCTTAAATGAGGCTATAAAATCTTCATTTTCCATCACATTATCAATGGATAAAGCTTGGAATTGAGTTCCAACAATAGCTTCATCCGCTTCGAAAACACTGAAAGAGGATAAATGAGATATTAATAAAGATTGCTCTCCACTTATGATGACCACCTTTCCTTCACGAACAAACTTCAACTTCTGGTGCAAAGTTGAAGTAACAGCCCCTGCCTTGTGGATCCACGGTCTCCCCAGTAAACAACTGTAAGCGGTAACAATATCTATAACCTGGAAAGTAATCTAAAATAAGTGCGGGCCTATGTGAATAGGAAAATCTACTTCTCCGATGACAGACTTCCTCGATCCATCATAAGCTTTCACAATTATGTCACTCGGGCGCATGGGAGTTCCCTGGTACTTCAGCTTCATAAGTGTGCTCCTCGTTATGACATTCAAAGCAGACCCGTTGTCAATCATCACATTGGACAATGAGTCATTCTTACAATTCATGGAGATATGGAGAGCCAGGTTATGATTCCTTCCTTCATCGGGTAATTCGTCATCATAGAAACTCAGGTTATTATAGGATTTAATATTCCCTACAACACTACTGAATTGGTCCAGAGACATATCACTTTCCATAAAAGCTTGATCCAATACTCTCATCAAAGATCCATGTGGGAAGAAGAGTTCATTAGCAAGGCTAGAATAGATATCTTAGATGGAGTTTGAAATAATTGGTCTACGATCTTGTAGTCACTCATCTTGATAATCTTCATAAGTTCGGCCACATCTTTTTTCAAAGAAGCACTGCTAGATTCCCCCACTGCTTTCTTAGGTTCAGTACTTTCAACAATCTTTTTATTAGCACTAACATTTCCCCGAGTAACAGGTGCGAAAACACGGCCACTGTGGGTTACTCGGTTGGCTTAAGCATTATTCTTGACAACAGATAAAGGTTGGATGGGAATTTCTACACCATCCTCCAAGATTGTCACATTGTATTTATATGGCACAGCCTTGTCTGGTTCCTATGGTACAAGTCCTGGAAGGCATATAACCACTGGAGCAATAGCTGGCTTGCTATGGTACTCAATCTCTATAGGGGAGGGAACACTGAAACAAGGAACAATAAAATTCATCCCTTCTTCAGAATACTTAGACATCAAAGAATCATTGTTGGAGAAAATATCTTCATTAGAGGAAAAGAACTCATCTGCAGAAGCATACTCATCATCTGACATAATCTCGACCGACCAATCTTTCATCATGTTAATTCGATGGTAATCATCTTTATAGCCTAAGACTTTGATAGTACCATTATCTAATAATAACTGAACACCCCTTCTCACAATAGGACAACCACGAGAATCTCTACAGCAGATCTGGCAAGACCCATAATGGTGTTCTTCTTGGCTATCCAAGTGAGAGAAGGTAGTGTGCAACTGCAGCAAATCACCATTCATATGATTCACATCAAAAATCCGGAATTCACCAGGACATTCATATACCATATTCACATTTGCCTCGTACTCTTCCCTTGGCCTGATTATATGAATGACGCCTTCGTCCATCATTTCCTGAAAATCAACTTTTATTTTATCACATCCCTAGATATTTGTACTGCAAATACTACAACCAGCATGGTCATGTGTATACTAGCTGAATTCGCAGAGGTTAGCATGCATCTTAAATAGATCCCCTATGTAATACGGTGGGAGAACTGACTTGGTTGTTTTACGTTTGATCGCAATTATTGCGGATAGCAAGAGTCACCACTGACTTTTCTTTTATCCAATAAAGGAAAGGATGAAAAGAACAGGAAAGACCTTTTGAGAATTTTTCTTGAGTTAGGGGGGTAAGTTATGAAAAGGGAAGGTGTTAGCATCCTTTTCATCCGTAGTTATCTATGGGCTCTTAGTTGCTAGCTCACTTTGAAATGATCTGTTTGAAATGTGTTTGTGATGGGTTTTAAAAGTATTTTTGAAAAGTGCCTTCGTTTAGGCGAACTTTGTAATGATTCTCGTCACTATAAGAATACATACAAAGTGTTGACTTTTGAAAACATTTTCTTTGAAATGTGTTGGTATATTTGAAAAGATGTATTTTTTGAAGATGATTGTGAGCAACCAACTATGAATGTTCTACTTACTCAAAAAGTCTTAATTCTTTTCCTCCTCCTTTAGATATTGATATCCTATCATTGATTGATAGTAAGCCCTATCATTGGATGTGAAAGGACAAGCGTGGCTCATCGTATAGTCATAGAATGCAATGTTGTGAGATACCTTAGCAATTTGGTAATGGTCTAAGATCATTTATAAGGCAACATTTGAAGGGTCATCGAGGAACTATGATCTTGTATTTTGATAGCATTTTGCTAAAGAATCCCACATGCATAACATGACTACTTATTTCTCAAGGCAACAAGTGAGATTAACCCTAGAGGTACAAGTGTGCAAAGTGTTTTGTTTTTCATGCTTTGTTTGTCTTGAATTAGGGTTTTCTATTGGTTGATTTTAGTCTTGCCATATAAATCCTAATTACTAGCATTTATATGAAAGCGAAAAATAGCGAAATGTAAATATCCCACGCTATTACATCATTTGGGGATGGGGATACAAATTTAAAAATGGGGAGTAAATAATTAAACCTAATTACTATTACAATCATATTGAATGAATAATAATGTACAAGAATGAATAAACGTACAAACATGAATAAATGTACAAAAAAGTAAATGGAAAAGAAAATTGATTTTTTGTTAAGAAAATGTTTTTGACCTAATTGGCTAAAAGGAAAACAATTAACTAGTCTACATTAATTTTAAAGAAATAAATTCTGAAATAGAAAAGAAATAAAATTAATCAAGAAAGCATTTTTTAGGGTTTTGTAGAAAATAGTTTTAATTTAACTAAACTAGTATTCAAAGTTAATTAATTAAAAGTCCTAAGTTCTAAATTAATTTTAGTTAAAATAAAATAAAATAAACTTAAGTCTAATTATTTTTTAAATTTAAAAAAGGAAATTAAATTTGTTAGGAAAATGTCTTTGGTCTTTTTATCTTTAAAAGAAATAAAATAAAAAGTATTTTAAATATGTAAATAAACAAATAAAATATTTTTTTAGATTTTTGATTAATAAAAATAAAAATAAAAATATTATAATAATAAAAATAAATAAATAAAGTAAAATAAAAATATAAAATTGGAACAGGGGGTTTGAAAATGGTTTAAGGAGTTAGTAAGAAAAAATGGCTTGGGTTTACTAGGCCCAACAGTTTTTGTACAGAAACTTAAAAAAATACAAAAAAAGTATATTGGGTTGTATGGTGTTTTAAGAGACAGAGGGTATTGATGAGTAATAAAAGCTAGGCCCAATTACTTTAGGCCCAGGTGTGCTGGCTTGTGACAAAAAAGAAGAAAATCATGAAAAAGTTAGGAAAAAGTCAACGTTGGGGCTCGAACCCAGGCCCTTGGTAATAATATGCGCACTTTCTACCACTGGGGTGGCTATACATCTGGTTTCTTATATCAAACCATAAATATTTATTACAAAACCAGTTCTAATGATAAACTTCATCTTTTACCTCGCGCCAACCAAAATCTCTGCAACTCATTCATTTCTTAACCATTCTCAAAAGTATGAACAACAAACTTGTTAGAAATTTCAACACGATTCAAAAAATGTAAATAACTTAAACAATGGCTCAAAGATGAGCACGAATTTTGACTAGTACCAATTCTAACCTAATTTTTTCAGAAATTTCAAACTTAATATTCTCACCACTCAAGCAATATAAATGAATTCTAAGGACATGGTCAGCTTCAGGGCAATGGTGTCTACATTTTATCTTTGAAAATGAAAAGTAATAATGCCTATATGAAGAGATTGAAAATCAGAAAACTTACCTCAAAACTGGATTTCGTGTTTTGAGTTTGAGCTTGCTTCAAGGTGTTTTTATGGCCTGGTTAGCTTCCTTGAACCTCTAGGAAGCTATTCCAATGTTTACCTTGAGTTGAGAGTGCTTGAACTATTCTAGAGAAGTCCAAGTGCATACCTCTCTTTTTGAAAATGGAAGATTGTGTAAATGGTGTTAGGGTTGGGAAAAAAGGACATGGATCAATTATATTTTATGTAAGTAATATTTTAAAATTATTTTGAGGGAAAACGCACGATGCAAATGGAAGATACAAGTTCAAGGTCAGAAAATGCACAAAAATGGAGTTTGTGTGAAATTTCTGGATAGAGGGAGTTTGGGAGAGTTTTAGGGCTTGTTCCTTCGTGTCTTTGCTTGCAATAGACTTGTATATTTGTATGGGAAAGGTTATAGATGTTTTTCACAAGGGATTTCTGAGTTGTAGGGTTTTGGCTAGGTGGCTTGTCTTTTAAGAAAAGTGAAAAACAAGTTTCAATGTGTTTGTACAAGCATGGTCTGAAGTTATTGGAGGCCTTAGACCTGTTGCTTTTGACCTTGCTTGTGTTAAGATGAAACAAGTTTGGGAGCTCAAGAAGCTGAATTTGTGATTAAACTCATCTTTATGAAAATGGATATGGGGCTTTTTGCAATTTCATCCAAAAATGGTATGACCAAATGGATAAAGCCTCAAATCTTTGTGTAATGCATCATAAATTTGTGTAAATATCTGATGATATGGAGATTTTGAAGCAACATGACCTAAAAAGTTATATTGGATGATAAGGTTATGAGATTTCGTCTTGAGTTCTTCATAAAATTGACTTGTAATTCAAGCATGAAATCCTAACTTCATCTCTTCGATTCTCCTAGCTCAAGAATTATCTCAATGAATTGTTAGACTTTTTAGAAAGCTTGTAACATTCTATACAATCTTCATGTTTAACATTTTTGAAGAATCAACTTGGAACTATGTGAAAAGTTGCCATGAAGTTGGTACCAAAAATCTTCCTAAATCACTCAAAATTTCACTGTGTTTTTTATACCATGTACATGACTTTATGAATTTATAACTTAAAATCCAAGAATTTATAGAACTTGTTGTATTCTAAAAAGTTTTAGATCTCATTGAGCTCTACAACTTTCATGTTGGAAGTTTTTCTTGAATCATCTTGCATCTTGGTGAAAATTTGGTATGAAGTTATTAAATTAACATGTATAAAAACACTTCAAAGTATTTATGTCTTGGAAACTTTGACTTTTGACTTTCTTGATTATCAAGCTTCATATTTTTGAATTTCTTGATGAAATGTGATCTTTGAAACTCAATTTTGATCAAAAAGTCAAATTTTCACCAGTTGACCAAATTTCAACTATCTATCAATTGGCCTTGTGAAATGAATTGAACCATGCCATTAGGTAAAGATGATACATTTGAATCTTCGATTCTCCTAATTTTGACCATTTTTCCCTTTTGATGATCTGAGTAATTTTCTTGGAGAATTGTGATCCAAAATTGATCAAATGATACATATGAGTTAAAAATGTTGATATGGCTCAAAAATCTTGAAGTTTAACTGTAAGTTGACCATAGTTGACTTTTTATCCAATACAGCTGATTTTATGTCATTTGATCAATTGACTGAGCAAACTTGAACTGCAAGACTCAGAACTTGAAATGAGCAATATTAAAAGTCCATAATGATCCATGAAAGTAATATGAGGCATTAAAAGTCCAATTGTCCTTGTGAAAACTCAAACCTTAATTTGAGGTATCAGTGTTGAGGAGATGTCTTGACCTAGTCAATCCTTGTGCAAGCTTGAGCTATTAAATATCTTGTGGGAAATTTCTTGAGAAATGAAAGGGAAAATTTTCGGGTACAACACCCTCTAACCAGGTTGATATCAAAAATCCAGAAGTCCCCAAGACAACCAGCAACCATGTTTACAGCATTTGCTCCTCCATGTTTAGGCAAAGGATTGCTTTTACGTTAGGACCAAAATCTTTGTAGGATAGGAGGCCATATCTCACCATCTTTTGTACTTCAGATTTCAAAGGATAACAATTCTCGATGTTCTACCCTGGGGCTCCTTGATTGAAAGTGCATGTCTGGTCTTCCATAGAGTACCAAGGTAAAGGCGAAGGTATAGCAGGGGGGGGGGGGGGGCTGGTTTAAACTAACATCTTCTGAATCAAAGTCGGGAATAACTCTGAATATCTCATAGGAATGGAGTCAAAATCTTCTCTCTTCTGGCTTTGCCCTTGATTCCCATGAGGATATGGTCTCTTATAGGTAATAGTGGTTGAAGCTACATTAACGACTGGAGTCACAGAAAGCAACCTGTTGCTGGTACCGATGATGTCTTCTAGGTGGCCTAATCTTCCTTTCCCCAATAACAACATTCATTTCAATTTATTTCTTTTGAGAGAACCCGTATGATGGCTTCTTTGTGCCTTCTTATTTCATCAAACGTCCTTCCCTGACAGCTTCTTCTAGGCGAACACCCATGCTTACCATTTCGGTGAAATCACTCGGCGCACTGGAAACCATCCTTTCATAATAAAATGACACAAGGGATTTCAAGAAGACCTTGATCATTTCTTGTTCTCCCATAGGTGGTACCACCTGGGAAGCTATTTCGTGCCAAAGCTGCGCATCTTCTTTGAACGACTCCTTATCTCTCTGAGCCCAAGGCCCTCAACTGGTCATGGTGATGTGCCATGAACATATTGTACTTATAATTTTTGATGAAGGCTTCACCTAGATCATTGAAGGTGCGGATACTACTACTGTCCAAACTCACATACCTCTTCAAATTGGCCCCAGTTAAACTATCTTGGAAGAAATGAATAACCAAACACTGATCATCAGTATGGGTGGACATTTTTCTGATATATATGACCAGGTGGTCACGAGGACAAGAGTTTCCCTCGTACCTTTCAAATTCTGGATCTTTAAACTTTATTGGAATCTTTATGTTAGAAACTATGCAGAGTTCACTAATGTTCTGTCCAAATAATTCCTTTCTTAAATGGCCTTAACTTCCTTCAGCATCTCATGGAACTGGTCTTGAAAGTCATCCAATCGCTCATAGAAACCCATACTTTAACTTGGTGGAGGACCATGACGATAAACTTAATCATTTACAAATGGCATAGCATTCACCAAAGGAGGTGCGGTATAATGAGTCTCACATCTAGCCATAGGAGTAACATGCACCACATGAGGTGCGGGAGTAGCAGCAGTTTGAACAACTGTAGCAACTTGAGCATCAAGATTGTAACTGTAACATGGTGGGAGAACTGACTTGGTTGTTTTGCGTTTGATCGCAAATGTTGCGGTTAGAAAGAGTTGCCATCGACTTTTCTTTTATCCAAAAGGAAAGGTTGAAAAGAACAGGAAAGACCTTTGAGATGTTTTCTTGAGTTAGGGGGTATATTATAAAAAAGGGAAGGTATTAGCACCCTTTTCATCCGTAGTTATCTACGGGCTCTTAGTTGCTTGCTAGATCACTTGCTTTTGTTTGAAAATGTGCTTTGTGTGGTTTTTGAAAGTATTTTAAAAAGGCACCATCGCTTAGGCAAACTTTGTAATGATTCTCTTTCGTAAGAATGTATACAAAGTGTTGATCTTTTTGCAAATGTTTCAAGTTTGAAAGGTGTTTTGAAAGTGTTAGTGTTTTTTGAAAATGACAAGGATGTTTTGGTTTGAAAAATGAGCAAGCTATTAGGAACATTCTACCAACTCAAAAGTCTTTCTTGTTTATTTCATCTTTCCTTTGACATTGTTATCTTACCATTGATTTGGTAAGAAAACCTATCTTTGGATGTAAAAGGGACGAGAAAGGGTCATTGTATAGTCATGAATAGCAATGTTGTAAGATATCTTAGCAGTTTCTTTAAGGGAGTAAGACCATTCATAAGGCAACATTTGTAGCGTCATCGAGGGACTATGATTTTGTATTTTGTTTGTTTTTGCTAAGACATCTTACATGCGTATTATGATCATTTTCATAAGGCAACAAAGTGAATTTACCCTAAGGTTGTAGATGTGCAAGTATATTGATTTACATGCTGTTTTGTCTTTGAATTAGGGTTTTCTAAGCATTGATTTTATCTTTCCATACAAACCCTAATTACTAGCATTTATATTTAAAACATTAAATTGCGGAAAATAAAAATACTAAGTTATTACATCAATAGGGGATAGGGTGTACAAATTTACAAATGGGGATTTTTGAAAGAAAATTAAATCTAATCAACTATTACAACTATATTGAATATTGTATAAAATTGAAAATAAAAATGCAAGAATGTAAATGGAAAAAAGAAATGATTTTGTTTTTTTAAGAAAGGGCTTAGTCTTGACCTAATTAAAAAATGATTAATGAAAATTAAATAAAATTAACTTAAACTAAATAAGAAAATAAATTAACTAAAAAAGGATTTTTTTTAGGGTTTTATTTATGGAAAGGTTTTTTGAATTAATAAAAATAATATGGACATTAATTAATTAAAAGAAACCTAAGTTCTTAATTGATTTTAATTGCAAGAAAATATTGTAATAGTTAAACCTAAACCTAAATATTAATTATTAAGAAAGAAATTAATTTATTATGAAAATGTTTTTGTTCTTTTAGTTTTAAAAAACAAAATAAGCTAAATAAATGTAAAAATAATAAATAAAATATTTTTTGGGTTTTTATTAATAACAACAAAAATAATATTAATAATAATAATAATACTAGTACTACTACTAATAATAATAATAATAAAGGAAAAAGAAATAAAATAAAATAAGAAAAAGAAAATGAAAATTGGGCCACGGGGTGCTGAAGTAAGTCAGGGATTAGTAAAAGAAAAAAAAAATACTCATGCCCAAGTTGGAGGCCCCACCTGTTCAAACACAAAAATGGAAAATAGAAAAAATATGAAAAAAAGAAGCAAAACGAACGATGGGGCTCGAACCCAGGTCCAAGGGGTGACATGCGCGCGCTTTAACCACTGGGGGGGGGTGATACATCCGTTAACATTGGCACAACAATAAATACATAACACATATTTTTCCCTGACTGTACTTCATCTTCAACCTCCAGCCAAAGGATTTCAAACTTGCTCATTCTTCAACCATTTTCAAAAATGTAAAACATGAAACTTGTGTATTTTTCCAACACAAATCCAACCATGTAACTAATTTAAGCTAACATCAAAGATAAGGATGAATTTATGAAAGTACCAAATTCAGCCTAAATGTTTCAGCAAGTTCAAACTCAAAATTCTTCATGCTTAAGCAACATAAATGAAATCTATGGACATGTATAGTTTCAAGGAAATGATACATACATTCTATATTCACAAATGCAAGTCTAACAATGCATAAATAATGAGATAGAAGTTCAAGAAAAATACCTCAAAACTGGAAATTGTGAAATGAGTTTGAGCTTGTTTCAAGTGACGGTGATGATCAGGTTAGCTTCCTTGGACCTCTAGGAAACTAATGCAATGGCTGGCTTGAGCTGAAAGTGGCTGGAATGGTCTGGAGAAGTCCAACTGCGATGCTCTATTTTTGAACTTGGAAATGGGTGAAGATGGTGTTACAATCGTGTAATAGGGATATGGATGGCTTATGTATGGTGTTTGGAAGCTTTTGGAAGCAAAAGGCCAAGAAACGCACGAGTGAAATGGAAGTTTGAAGTTCTTGGTCAGAATATGCAACAATGGTGGTTTGTGATATCGTTCGGAGTTTTGGTGAGTTTTTTGAGCTTGTGTCTTCGTGGGTTATCTTGGAAATAGTTTGTTCATAAGTAAGGAAAATGTTAGAGTACTTGAGGAGGTCAGAAGCACTAGATGTAGAGTTATGGCTATGTTACTTGATTTTGAAGAAAAGTGAAAACATGGTTTCAAGGCATAGTACAAGCATGGCCTGAGTTTATGGGAGGCTCTAGGCATGTTGCTTTTACCTTTGACATTGCTTGTGATCAGAAGGAACAAGTGCAAAGCTTTATGCATTGATTTTGTGATTAAAGCTTCTTTACAAGAATGAAATGGTTACTTTGTGCCATAAATGGAAATGTAACTTGGATAAAGGCTCAAGTGCTTGGATTAAAGCTCTACCAGCTGTGTAAACATTTAATTATGGAGTGACAAACAAGTTTGAGGGATGCAAATCAAAGATTATGCAGCCTAGGCTTGGATTTGAATTCTTGTTCATGATGAAATGGCTTGTAATTCAAGTTTGAAAACCCTAACTTCATCTCTTCGATTCTCCCTACTCAAACATTATCTCAATGGTTTCTTGGACATTTTATAAATCTTGTAACATGATCTATAACCCCTATTTGAATCACTTTTTCAAATTCCAAATGGAGCTATGAGAAAAGTTGCTATGAAGTTGGTACCAAAAATCTGCTTAACTAGGGCAAAATATTCACCAAGTGTTTAGTTTCATGACCATGATTTCATGGATTAATAACTTGAAATACAAGCATTTGTAGGAGGAGTTGTGTAAAGCAATGTTTTAGATCTCATTGATATCTACAACTTTCATGTTGAAAGTTTCCTTTGAATCATCTTGCATCATGGTGAAAAATTGGCTCAAAGTTGTGAAAAAATATGAAGTTTTCAACACTTAGAAAAATTTCTATGTTTGGAAACTTTGAATTTTCAAAATGAAATCTTGACTTTTTGATTTCATGATGAACAAGTTTCATATATTGACATGTTTTGATGAATTATGATCTTTAACACTTGATTTTGACCAAAAAGTCAAAGTTTGACTTTTCACTATATTAGTTGACTTTTGATCAGTTGACTGAAAATCAACGATCGATCAATTGATATTGAGGGAAATTTTGAGCCATACCATTAGGTTAAAATGATGCATTTGAAACCTTGAGATCATGTCTCAAACCAATTAACCATTTGCTAGGTCAAAAATCAGAAATTGCCTTTTCTCAATCAAAACCCTAATTTTTACCATTTTTCCCTTTTGATGATCTGATCAAATTTCTTGAGGAATGATGGTCCAAACTTGATCAAATGACATATAGGAATTCATAATGTTGATATGGATCAAAAATTATGAAGTTTGACTGTAAATTGACCATAATTGACTTTTTCCCCAATACAACTGATTTTTAGGTCAACTGATCAATTGACTGAGCAAAAATGTGATCCAATACTTGAAACTTGACATGAGAAATCTTGAGGGTCTATAATGTTCCATGAAAGTCACATGAGGCATTAAAAGTTTAATTATTCTTGTTCAAACTCAAACCCTAAATCCAGTCATCAATGCTTAAGGAGGTGTCTTGAGCTGATCAACCTTTGTGCAGTCTTGAACCAAAGGAGATCTTGTGAGAAAATAATTGATAAATGAGAGGGAAAATTTTGGGGTACAATAACTTCCCCTGTTCAATCTTCTTAAACCTGAAGAGTTATATTGGCGAATCCGCCATTCGTGACTTGAAGGTGGAAGATGATTGAACACTAGAGTGCCCAGAAATTTGCACTCGAAGATGCATTGGGAATGGGCTTATAAATTCCATTTGGAGGAAATATGGAGATTTTCTTGATATGGGCTTGTAGATGCCATCCAAAGGTGACTGTTGACAGAAAATGGATTAAGTCTGAACTTGATTTCATTGAAAACGACTCATAATAAATCTTTGGAGCGATTTATCTGAAACTAGCAGAAGTCTTGTATATTGTTTGACTAGAAAGAATCAGAATAAGTCTTGGAGAGATTTATCTGAACCAGAAATGTTCACTTGGAAAGCATCGGGATAAACCATTGAGAGGTTTAAACTGAACCAAAAGAGGTCTTGAATATTCTTTAACTGGAGAGAATCAGAGTAGATATTTGAGCGATTTATCTGAACTAGAGAAAGTGCCAACTAGGAAAGAATCAGAATAAATCATTGAGAGATTTATCTAAACCAACAGGGATTTGGAGAAGAATCATAATAAATCATTGAGAGATTTATCTGAACCAAAGAAAACATCTATTAGGAACGAATCAGAATAAATCATTGAGAGATTTATCTGAACCAGCAGGGATTTGGAGTAGAATCAGAATAAATCGTTGAGAGATTTATCTGAACTAGAGAAGACTTATGCAGGAAACAATCAGAATAAATCGTTAAAAGATCTAAGCTGAACCGACAGGGATCTGGAGAAGAATCAGAACAAATCATTGAGATATTTATCTGAACCAGAGAAGATGTATGCGGGATAGAATCATAATAAACCGTTGAGAGATTTAAACTGAACTGGAAGGGATTTGGAGAAAAATCAGAATAAATTGTTGAGAGATTTATTTGAACCAGAGAAGACGTCTGCGGGAAAGAATCAGAACAAACCATTGAGAGATTTAAACTGAACCGACAGGGGTCTGAAAGAAATATTTGTTATGTAGATGGTTGATCAGTCCTTTCTTGGGAATTGATCTGTAATTGACTTGTTGAAAATTTGATGATAATTTTATGTTGATTGATCTTTCCTGAACAGATGAAAGGTTAGTTGCATGCAATGTCATGATGTATGAAATGCATGGTATAATGTTGTTTCTCAAAATATATGAGATCGCGCTGTATGCATTTATGTTGTCAATGCTATGACGTATGGATGTAATGTATGGACACGTTAGTTGTTATGCCGCAGTGTTGCCGGAGTCGGGAAAAATAAATCCCCGAGTACCGTTGGGAATGAGGAGTGTAAGTCTTCATATTTTGAAGTTGAAGTGTTGATGAGTTTCCATTTGTTAAAGAAATAAACTTTGTTTGTGTAAGGGAAACGACGTGCATTGCTTGTAGACCTCGTGAAAACCTGCTGGGGAATCCTGAGAAACTAGGCGACTTTCACTGGGGAATCTTTGGAGCGGTAACTGGAAATTTTGTTCCATCATGGATGTGAGAGCACTTGATACCATTAGGATGGATACTGGAGATACGTTAGCGATCCTGGTGAGATGTCCAAGTTTCTGCTCTTGCTGGAAAAGTACCCGCGGGGGATTTTGTGGAATGGTCTAAAGATATTATCCTATTTCTTAAAGCCATTTGTGATTGTCTTTCTGTTTTCTGTTCCTTTTTTTTGTTCATTTGTAAACATTAGTCACGTTCAAATGCACATGTTAAAAAATAATCATTGGACGTTTTCGCAGACAAAACACGGAAATAAAAGAAAAACAGATAGTTTTTCACTTTCAATGGGATATCTTTGTATTAACTTGAATAAGTATTTTTGTACAACGAGACGAACATTCTAGTAAGAGAATGTCGTTGTAGAATACAAAAGCTGATACAAAGAAAAGATAACTATGTGAAATAATCTCATGGGATTCCCATTCTGCTATAGCCTTCGTGTCTTTGAGCGTCTCATCCACTTGCTGCCTTGTACAAAGTTGATTGAATTGATTAGACCCATTTGAGTTTGTCAGTTGATGCTAAAGGTTGTCTGTAAGGTGATCCAACTTGACATAGTCATAAGCTTTAATTTCCAAACTTTTTCCTCCACCACCCTTTTGGGTTTTCAGTCCACCGGGATACCCTTTGTTGCCCAAGCCGCCCTTTCGGGTTTTCAACTTGCCGGGTGTACAGATTTTTTTGTTGTATTTTATCACTAATTTTTGCCCGAACCTTTGTGGTTCGCCGGGATGCCCTAACTTTTGCCTAGGCCAGTCGACCTAGCGGGTCTTTATTCATGTGTAGTATCTTTTGACTATGTCCGTGTTCACAGGGTGTGGAAGTTCGTCACCATCCATAGTGGTTAAGATCATTGCTCCACCAGAGAATATGCTTTTGATCACAAATGGTCCCTCATATGTAGGAGTCCATTTTGCCCTCGGATCACCTTGTGGCAATATGATACGCTTGATTACCAAATCACCAACCTGATATACCTGACGTCTGACCTTCTTGTTAAAAGCTTTGATCATATGTTTTTGGTACATCTGACCATGACAGAAATCCATAAGCCTCTTCTCATAAATTAAGTTCAACTGGTCAAGTCGAGTTTGGATCCATTCATCTTTATTTAGCCCTACATCCTTTATGATTCTCAAAGAAGGTATTTGGACCTCAATTGGTAGGACAACTTCCATACCGTAGACCAAAGAGAAATGAGTTGCCCCTGTTGACGTGCGCACCGTGGTACGGTAACCGTGGAGAGCAAATGGTAACATCTCATGCCAGTCCTTGTAGGTCACTGTCATTTTTTGTATGATCTTCTTGATGTTTTTATTTGCGGCTTCGACAAAACCATTCATCTTTGGCCGGTAAGGAGAAGAATTATGGCGCTGGATCTTGAATTGCACGCATAGTATGGTGATCATAGTATTGTTGAGATTCGTACCATTATCTGTGATGATTCTCTCCGGGATATCATACCGACAGATGAGATTCTGTTTGATGAATCGGGCCATAACATTCTTGGTAACGAAAGTGAAAGAAACCGCCTCAACCCACTTCATGAAATAGTCAATGGCCACCAAGATGAAGCGGTGTCCATTAGAAGTTGTAGGTTTGACTTCTCCAATCATGTCGATTCCCCACACCGCGAATGGCCAGGGAGCAGTCAGGACGTATAGAGAAATTGGAGGCACATGTACTTTGTCAGCATAGATCTGACACTTGTGACAGGTTCGTGAATGCTGATGGCAATCTGCTTCCATGGTAGACCAGTAGTACCCTGCCCGTAGGATATTTTTAGCCATCGTATGCTCACTAGAATGGGTGCCAAAAGTTCCTTCATGTAGATCAGCCATGATATTTTCTTCCTCAACCTTGTGTACGCAACGAAGCAAAACAGAGTCGTGGTTGTGCTTGTAGAGAATGCCATTAATGAGTAAGAAATTAGCAGAGAATCTTCTCAAGAACTTCTTATCATTGACTGAAGCTCCCTCCGGATACTCTTGGGCCTCGAGATACCTCTTAACTTCATGGAACCAAGGCTCGTCCACTATCTCTTCAGTATCGATCTCGTGACGGTAAGCTAGTTCATCCATCCGTTCAAAGGTGATCTGGGGAGCCTCGTTACCCCACTTGAGTTTAAACATGGATGACATAGTGGCTAGCGCGTCCACTAGTTGATTTTCCTATCGTGGAAAATGCTCAAAGGTAATTTCCTTGAAATGTGGGATTAATGTCAACACATGTTCTTTGTAGGGGATGAGATTAGGGTGCTCCGTGCCCCATTCTTCTTTGATCCGACTGATGACTAAGGCTGAATCTCCAAATACACTTAAGGACTTGATTCCCAAATCTATGGCAGCTTTGAGACCCAAAATACATGCTTCTTATTCTTCCATATTATTGGTACAGTTGAAACAAAGTCTTGCAGTGAAGGGGGTATGGCATCCTTCAGGGGATATGATCACAACACCTATGTCGTTGCAGAGTGCGTTGGAAGCTCCATCAAAAACCAAGGTCCATCGGGATCCTAGTTCAGGTCCTTCATATGGTCTGAGTTCTTCAAAATTATTTACCAACATGATGTCTTCATTTGGGAATTCGAATCTCATGGACTGATAGTCATCCACAGCCTGATGAGCAAGGTGATCGGCTAGCACACTGCCCTTTATTACTTTTTGGGTAGTGTACTGAATGTCGTATTCAGTCAGGATTATCTTCCATCTTTCTATTCTTCCAGAGAGGGCGGGCTTCTCGAATATGTATTTAATTGGATCCATCTTAGATATCAATAAGGTAGTATGGGTTAACATATACTGTCTTAGCCGACGAGCAGCCCATGCCATAGCGCAACAAGTTTTCTAGAGCAGTGAATATTTGGTTTCACAGTCGGTAAAATTTTTGCTCAGGTAGTATATTGCATGCTCTTTTTGGCCAGACTCGTCATGCTACCCCAACACACACCCTATTGAATTTTCCAATACAGTTAGATACATGATCAAAGGTCTTCCCTTGATTGGAGGCGTCAAAACAGGAAGCTCTTGAAGGTACTCTTTGATTTTATCGATGGCAGCTTGGCATTCATCATTCCATCTGACTACTTGATCTTTCTTCAGTAATTTGAAGATTGGTTCACAAGTAACGGTTAAGTGAGAAATGAATCTGGCGATGTAGTTTAACCGTCCTAAGAATCCTATGACTTCCTTCTCGGTGCGAGGAGTAGGCCTTTATTGTATTGCTTTTACCTTTGCAGGGTCCACTTCGATACCTTTAACACTGACGATGAAGCCTAGGAGTTTACTGGACCTCACTCCAAATGTGCATTTATTCGGGTTTAACCTTATCTTGTATTTCTTTATCCTTTCAAACAATTTCTGCAAATGTTCAAAATGTTCCTCTTCAGTTTGAGATCTGGCTATCATGTCATCCATATAGACCTCTATTTTGTGATGGATCATGTCGTGAAATAGAGCTACCATGGCGCGCTGATAAGTTGCCCTAGCATTTCTCAACCTGAATGGCTTAACTTTGTAAGAGAATGTGCCCCACTGTGTGACGAAGGTCATTTTTTCCATGTCCTCAGGTGCCATTTTGATCTGGTTGTATCCGGAGAAACCGTCCATGAAACAAAATACTTTATGTTGTGCGGTGTTGTCAACCAGAATATCGATATGGGGGAGCGGGAAATCATCCTTAGGGTTTGCCCTATTCAAATCTCTGTAATCCACACACATGTGTACTTTACCGTCCTTTTTAGGCACTGGAACAACATTGGTGAACCATTGTAGATAGGAGGCGACGGCTAAGAATCCAGCATTAAATTGTTTCATGACTTCAGTCTTGATCTTCTATGACAAGTCTGGCCGCATGCGACAGACTTTCTGTTTTACCGGAGGGCAGTCTTATTTTGTCGGTAGACGATGGACCATGATATCAGCGTCAAGTTCTGGCATGTCTTTGTATGACCAAGCAAAGACCTCAACATAGTCATATAGTAACTAAGTTAAGCGCTTCTTGACACTAGGTTCCAGATTGGCACCTACCTTGACTTCTTTCTTGTCCTCTTCGTTACCTAAGTTAACTGTGTCAACCGGTTCTTTATGGGGCTGTATGGTCCTTTCTTCCCGTTGTAGTAACCTGGCTAGTTCCCCTGGAACTTCACAATCTTTCTCACCTTCGTCTTCGGCTTGGTAGATCGGACTTTCAAAGTCACAATAGGCCATAGCAGAATCGTTACCCATGGGATCCTGAGTGGATGGGGATCTGCATTTTGATATGTGAGTGTGTGTAAGAGCATAACTATCTTTGAAAAATAAAAACATAGAAAAAAAAGAAGAACAAAGCGTAAATTCTGCATGCAAAAACGTCCATGATTCATTGATGACATATGAAAATGAAGTAACAACCCTTACAAATGGACCGTTGTGCCTCGGGTAAGACACAAGGTTTTAAAAGTCTCAGTTATTTAATTATTACAAGTCTGACAAAAATTTAAAGATAATTACTGTTGGATAAAAGTAATAGGGACAAATTCTTTGGCTTCCCAGTTGTTGAGTCCTCCACTGATAGTTGGGAAAATCCATTCTTCCAACTCACAGCTGTCATCACTATCTTCCACTATGTTGACTCCATGGTTACTGATCCGCAAAGGCGGTCCCCCGGCACGAGCATAACGAATAGCTTTCTGGGCTCCTGAAGTAAAACCCAAACCAAATTTGTCTGACTTATAGGGAATATCTGGGAATTGGCCCCAAATAGTACACCCACCTTCTTCGACTACTGCCTTGGCATATTTAGAGAAGCCATCTTTAGCGGAGGTCTGGTAATCTTCGGGACTTGGGAAATAGTCTTGGTTGTCGTAACTATTTGTGGGACTTCCTCGAAATGCTGACACGGAGTTTCGATAAATTCACCATCCATTTCCACATATCTGAAGGAGTTCAAGTGACTGACCATATATTCCTCCTCTCCATGGACAATGATGATTTTTCCCTTGATTGGGTACTTCAACATCTGATGTAATGTAGAGGTGACGGCACCAGCGTTATGAATCCAAGGTCGGCCCAATAAACAGGAATAGGAAGGGCAGATATCCATTACATAGAAAGTTGAATCAAAGGTCTTAGTTCCAACTTTAATGTGGATGTCCACCTCCCCGTGCACTATTCTCTTCGAGCCGTTGAAGGCCCTTACCACTATGTTGTTGGGCTTTAAGGTCAAACCTTCATAGTCTAGTCTATCCAGAGCCTTCTTAGGCAGTACATTCAATAAGGAACCAGTATCTACCAGGACATGGGCCAAAGTAGTGCCCATGCATTCGACAGAGACATGCAATGCATCATTGTGTTTCCTCCCTCTAGGTGTCAGGTCAACATCAG
This sequence comes from Vicia faba, assembly GCA_948472305.1. Classification (NCBI taxonomy): domain Eukaryota; kingdom Viridiplantae; phylum Streptophyta; class Magnoliopsida; order Fabales; family Fabaceae; genus Vicia; species Vicia faba. The sequence goes on along the minus strand of OX451741.1, from coordinate 1,152,127,048 downwards.
AAAAGCTCAAACTGTTATCAGCTGTTAAACTGGCCACACAATCTTCGAATTGGTCAACAGAGGTTACCTGTGGCACATGGGCAGTTTTAAGAAATTTCACCAAGGCCTTCGCATGAGCCTCGGAGCACAATAGTAAAGCTAGCATATAAATCTTTGACGGAGTCTGCCATAACTGTTCAACTACGTTATAGTCGCTTCTCTTTATAATTTTTAAAATTTCTTCCATCTCCTTCTTGGAGGCTTCTGGGATAGATACATATTGCACCTTCATCCAGACAGGTTTAACCAAAATTCCTTTGCCCTGAGTCTCGGTTGACTCGATAATGGGGGTGTCAGGAGGGGTAACCACAAGAACTGTAGTAGCAGTGTCAACAAGAACAAAATCAGGGATGATCACAGGATCGGTAACAGTTTTTGGAGGAGCAATCTCAGGGGAGAACACTCTTCCATTTCTTGTTATTTTGCTGGTTCCCACAATGTTGCCGATGTCGGGGTCAGTCCTCTCAAAAACCGAGTCTTCATCATCCAGCCAATCTTTCTTGACGCCATGGTAGTAGACGTTACCCCCATAGTTCCATGGGATAATTTTATCATAGGAGTACGAGATCGGCCTTGGCATAATAATTATCAGTGGAGTCACCTTCGGAACAGATGTAATCCTAACGGGTTTTTGGGTGGAGACCCTGGGAGGATTGGCGGAAATGGTTACTATTGAAACATCCTTGTAAGCAATGGTTGGAACGGGAGTCTTTTCAAACAAAATATCTTTTGTCATCCATCAGGCGCTGTACACCTACTTTCAATAGATGACAACCAATTGGTAGGGATAAACAGAGGTGGCAGCCTTCGCCACAACCCGAAAATAAACCGGCCTTTAACAGGTTCCTTTTGATGGCCAGGAGTGGAGTAACTAGCTCATCAACAACAATAACAAACACATCATCTTCAACAGCATTAACATCACAGTCGTGCTTGGGCATAGGAGCGGTGATAACATTTGGGATCTCAGGAGCATCAATTCAATTTCTTTTGCCTCGAGAAGGACTTGCACCTTGTTTTTCAAAACCCAACAGTCGTTTGTATCATGACCTGGACTTTCTGAATGGTAAGCACAATAGGCGTTTGGGTTGTAACGGGGAGAGGCAGTGTTGGGATTCTTTGGAGCTTCCCGCAAGGTTACCAGATTAGGTCTCAACAAATGTGGCAAGACTTAAGACAACACCATATTTATCTGGTTAAATTGTCTTACCGGTCTTTCTGTTCTAGGCTGGTTGTTCCTTTATTGAGTAGGTGAAGGCTTAGGGATCATGACGGCCCCTACCGTTGGACAAAGTTCAGTTCTGTCCTGATTCCTTTGATGGTACACAGCACCAACCTCTTCCCAGTGAATGGTTTTCTCACGGAATTAGAGGATGTTTCCTTTTCGATCTTCCCACTCTTAATCCCAACTTCCACTCTCTCCCCGGTCAAGATTAATTCAGTGAAGCCGGCTGAAGAGCTTCCAATTAGATGATTAAAGAAAGGACCGGACAGGGTACCCAGAAACATGTCCACTAGTTCCCTGTCAGACAGGGGAGGCTGGACCCTTCCTGCTAAGTCCCTCCACTTATGAGCATAGTCTTTGAAACCCTCGCTCGAACCCATAGCCATACACTGGAGTTGAGTACGGGTGGGAGCAAGGCCTGCATTGTACTGATACTACTTATAAAAAGCAGCGGCCAGGTCTTCCCAATGATGGATATTGGCCCTCTCCAATTGATAGAACCAATCTAGCTGAGTCCCGGATAGACTATCCTGAAAGAAGTGGACCCACAAATCTTTGTCAGCAGTGTGAGGTTGTATCTTCCTCACATAAGATCGGAGGTGAATCTTAGGACACGAAACCCCGTCGTACTTAGCAAACACTGGTGCCTTGTATTTTGGTGGAATAACAATCCCAGACACCAAACCCAACTCTTCAAAGTCCAGCCTGGGCACTTTCTGAATCTCCATAGCACTTAAGCGATCTTCCAACTGTTTGTATTTGTCGTCAGCCGGAGGATACTGCTCTTCAGAATAATCAACCTCTTCTTCTTCTTCAGATTCTGGATGGTCAGTCACTTCCTTGTTTTTCCCTTCTTGATTATCCTTTTCACTTGACGATGTTGCGAAGTCTAGGGTCCGTCTGGCTGGCCCTTGGAACATTCTTCCCAGATTCAAAACACCGGTTGATTTCTTCTCCTTCTTCTTCTTTTCTTTGATCAACAAAGTTTTCAAATCCTCCTGTCCTTTTGTCAGAGTCAAGAACAATTGTTGAAACTAAGCGTTCTGCGCCTGGAGATCTTTTACTGTCTGTTCAATATCCATCTCACTGAAATAAACAGTAGAAAGATAAGGGGACCTATTGTAAGAAATCTGTTTGTGTTATGATGAATGAAGATGCATATGAAAATGATTTCAAGGAAATTAGAGATTTAAGTTTTCTTTAGACAAAAAGGAACACACGTTATATTAATAAATCAAATTTTGATTACATCATGCCTCTTTGGAATTACAAATAAATAAAAACACAAAATTTTAAGACAAAAAAGTTGAACGCATCCTCTTCGGCGCGGTGTAGGCATTCAGACTCCGCTCTTCATGAAGTTGCTTGGTGAGTTCCAGAACTTTCTTCTCGCTGGCATAGAATTGGGCTTCGAAAGTGTCTCGCTCTTCCTTAAGCTGTATTCAATCCCTTTTCAAGTCTTCGAGAGAGGTGGACATGTTAGGATGAAGGATAGTGTATGGGACATCTCCTTCCATAATAGGCTCTATGATAACTGGGAGAATGGAAGATTAAGGCATCATAATACTTTGACCACGGGATCGTACCCATTTGAGATAAGGCTCAAGAGGAATGGAATTCTTGTGCCCCAATGTCTTGCTATCCACCTTGTTTACCATCCTCCAATCTTGCATAAACCTCTGACGGTAGCCTTGATCGTTACTTTCGTAGTCGAATACCAAACCTTGGATGAGTATCTCATGAGGACCATCTCTCCCGGCATACCCAAACTATCGTAAAGCTAAGAAAGGGTTGTAAGTGATACCTCCCCTAACACCAAGTAGAGGAACGTTAGGGAATTCCCTACAACGGTCAATGATGGCAGTATCATCCGAGGATCTTGAACACCAATGAATATCAAAGTGGGTGAGGGACATCATCCTTTGAGACCATGTCAATCTTTGCTCGTTCTTCAATATTGATCGAGGTAGGTGTGAAATAAACCACTTGGCAAGTAGGCGAATACAACACAAAAGGGTACCTCTTTTCTTCATGGTGTAGGTATGGATGCAATGTAAGATGTCTTCCAACAAGGTAGGTATAGGATTACGGGAGAGGAAGACTCTGATGGAATTTACATCTATGAATTGGTCCGAGTTGGGGAAAAGAACCAGACCATATATGAGAAGGGACAAGACATCTTCAAAGGCTTGAAAATCCATATCTTCCCAGAATGAACGAGCTTTCTCTAATAGAAATTTGGCTAGGAACCCTTTGACTCCGCTTCTAGTCTCCCAATTTGCTATGATGTCGGTTCTCTTTAGATGCCGAGCTTCGGCCATGACCTCAGGTTTCAGGATCCCTTCTAGACCGGTGAACGGTATTTGATCAATCACGGGTACTCCTAATAGTAGAGAGAACTCTTCTAGTGTAGGTACTAACTGATAGTCAGGAAAGGTGAAGCAATGATGTATGGGATCAAAGAATTGGAAGAGAACACGCATCATTTCTTCTTGGAAATTGAAGGTAGCCAAACTGAGGAGTCGTCCATATTTCTTGGTAAAGGGAGAATCTCCGGGAACCCTTAATGCTAACTCTTGGAGCTGAGGGTGTGCTTTCACGAAGTTGATTCGGATGGTGTTTCTTCGGAAGGAGTTCATGGCCTACGAAACAAAAACAAAGATAAATTCTTAAATCCTTGAAATTGTTAGTGAGATTACGTATGATGTTATGATGTTCATGATTTTATGTACAAGTAAACATATACACACAAGGCAAAAACAAGTCCTTAGGCTTAGGCTTGCCTGGAGTTTGTAGGTAAGTACCCTCTTGAAGTTTAGTTGGCTCAAACCTGTCCTAGTTAATAGTAACCGGGTTCTAAGGGATCTCAATATCACAAACCTCTATTTTAGGCATTGTCCCAGCACAATCAATCTTTTCTAGCGGCTGGGATATCCCAAAAGTCTAGTCTCAATGAGTGTAGTATCGAGTATCAAGCAATTTTCAGCTTTCTACCGAAATCGGTTACCTCACTACGTCCTAATTGGCCAAGTTTGTTCAATTAAGGTTCTAAAGTCAGTTAGTGCTTCATGACGCCACTCAGCGTCCCCGTATTCTCCTCGATTAAACACAAGGGATACCGGTACCCACAAATGCGTCACACTAACGTAGCCATTTTTTCAACCATATCGGTCTATGTCGTACAGTTTCCACAATCTATTACTTACCTAATAAGGTGTCCCAGATCCGGGTGGAGGATCAAAGCAAGCCCAAACAAAGAACTATAATGTAAAGAATGTAACTCAAACAAAGAAAGCAAGTAAATGTGATCTAGCCCTAAGGTAACCCAAATTTTAAGTTTATTTCCCCAACAGAGTTTCCAGTTCTATAACACGGTGGGAGAAATAACTTGGTTATTTTGCGTTTGATCACAAATGTTGCGGTTAGCAAGAGTCGCCACCGACTTTTATTTTATCCAAAAGGAAAGGTTGAAAAGAACATGAAAGACCTTTGAGATGTTTTCTTGAGTTCGGGGGGTAGATTATGAAAAGAGAAGGTATTAACACCCTTTTCATCCGTAGTTATCTATGATCTCTTAGTTGCTTGCTAGATCACTTGCTTTTGTTTGAAGATGTTCTTTGTGTGGTTTTTGAAAATAGAAAGGATGTTTTGGTTTGAAAAATGAGCAAGCAACTAGGAAAATTCTACCTACTCAAAAGTCTTTCTTGTTTATTTCCTCTTTCCTTTGACATTGTTATCTTACCATTGATTTGGTAAGAAAACATATCTTTGGATGTAAAAGGGACGGGCAAGGGTCATTGTATAGTCATGAGTAGTAATGTTGTAAGATATCTTAGCATTTTCTTTAAGGGTTTAAGATCATTCATAAGGCAAGATTTTGTAGCGTCATCGATGGACTATGATCTTGTAGTTTATTTGTTTTTGCTAAGACATCTTACATGCGTATTATGATCATTTTCATAAGGCAACAAAGTGGACTTACCCTAAGGGTGTAAGTGTGCAAGTGTATTGATTTACATGCATTGTTTTGTCTTTGAATTAGGGTTTTCTAAGCATTGGTTTTATCTTTCCATACAAACCCAAATTACTAGCATTTATATATAAAGCATTAAATTGCAGAAAATAAACATACTAAGCTATTACATCAATAGGGGAAGGGGTGTACAAATTTACAAATGGGGACTTTTGCAAGAAAATTAAATCTAATCAACTATTACAACCATATTGAATATTGTACAAAATTGAAAATAAAAATGCAAGAATGTAAATGGAAAAAAGAAATAATTTTGTTTTTTTATGAAAGGGTTTAGTCTTGACCTAATTAAAAAATGATTAATGAAAATCAAATAAAATTAACTTAAACTAATTAAGAAAATAAATTAACTAAAAAAGGATTTTTTAGGGTTTTATTTATGAAAAGGCTTTTTGAATTAATAAAAATAATATGGACATTAATTAATTAAAAGAAACCTAAGTTCTTAATTAATTTTAATTGCAAGAAAATAATGTAATAGTTAAACCTAAACCTAAATATTACTTATTAAGAAAGAAGTTAATTTATTAAGAAATTTTTTTTGTTCTTTTAGTTTTATAAAACAAAATAAGCTAAATAAATGTAAAAATAATAATAATAAAGGAAAAAGAAATAAAATAAAATTAAAAAAAGAAAATAATAATGAAAATTGGGCCAGGCGTGTGTTGAAGTAAGTCAGGGGTTAGTAAAAGAAAAAAAAAACTCAGGCTCAAGTTGGAGGCCCCACCTGTTCAAACACAAAAAAGGAAAACATAAAAAATATGAAAAAAAGAAGCAAAACGGACGCTAGGGCTCGAACCCAGGTCCAAGGGATGACAAACGCGCGCTTTAACCACCGGGGTGGTGATACATCCTTTAACATTGGCACAAAAATAAATACATAACACATATTTTTCCCTGACTGTACTTCATCTTCAACCTCTAGCCAAAGGATTTCAAACTTGCTCATTCTTCAACCATTTTAAAAAATGTAAAACATGAAACTTGTGCATTTTCCAACATGAATCCAACCATGTAACTAATTTAAGCTAACATTCAAAAATAAGGATGAATTTGTGAAAGTACCAAATTCTAACCTAAACATTTCAGCAAGTTCAAACCTAAAATTCTCCATGCTTAAGCAACATAAATGAAATCTATGGACATGTATAGTTTCAGGGCAATGATATTTACATTCTATCTTCACAAATACAAGCCTAACAATCCCTAAATAATGAGATAGAAGTTTAAGAAAAATACCTCAAAACTGGAAATCATGAAATGAGTTTGAGCTTGTTTCAAGTGATGGTGATGATCAGGTTAGCTTCCTTGGACCTCTAGGAAGCTAATGCAATGGCTGGCTTGAGCTGAAGGTGGCTGGAATGGTCTAGAGAAGTCCAACTGTGATGCTCTATTTTTGAACTTGGAAATGGGTGAAGATGGTGTTACAGTCGTGTAATAGGGATAAGGATGGCTTATGTATGATGTTTTGAAACTTTTGGAAGCAAAAGGTCAAGAAACGCACGAGTGAAATGGAAGTTTGAAGTTCTTGGTCAGAATATGCAATAATGGTGGTTTGTGATACAGTTCTGAGTTTTGGTGAGTTTTTTAAGCTTATGTCTTCGTGGGTTATCTTGAAAATAGCTTGTGCATAAGTAAGGAAAAGGTTAGAGTACTTTAGGAGGCGAGAAGCACCAGATGTAGAGTTATGGCTATGATACTTGATTTTGAAGAAAAGTGAAAACATGGTTTCAAAGCATAGTACAAGCATGGCCTGAGTTTATGGGAGGCTCTAGACATGTTTCTTTTGCCTTTGACATTACTTGTGATCAGAAGGAACAGGTGCAAAGCTATATGCATTGACTTTGTGATTAAAGCTTCTTTACAAGAATGGAACGGTTACTTTGTGCCATAAATGGAAATGTAACTTGGATAAAGGCTCAAGTGCTTGGATTAAAGCTCTACCAGTTGTGTAAACATTTAATTATGGAGTGAAAATTAAGTTTGAGGCCTGCAAAGCAAATATTATGCAGCCTAGGCTTGGATTTGAATTCTTGTTCATCATGAAATGGCTTGTAATTCAAGTTTGAAAACCCTAATTTCATCTATTTGATTCTCCCTACTCAAACATGATCTCAGTGAGTTATTGGACATTTTGGAAAGCTTGTAACATTCTCTATAGCCCCTCTTTGAATCACTTTTTCAAATTCCAAATGGAGTTATGTGAAAAGTTGCTATGAAGTTTGTACCAAAAATCTGCCTAACTAGGGCAAAATTTTCACTAAGTGTTTAGTTTCATGACCATGATTTCATGGATTAATAACTTGAAATCCAAGAATTTATAGGAGGAGTTGTGTAAAGAAATGTTTTAGATCTCATTGAGATTTACAACTTTCATGTTGAAAGTTTCCTTTGAATCATCTTGCATCATGGTGAAAAATTGGCTCAAAGTTGTGAAAAAATATGAAGTTTTCAACACTTGGAAAAATTTCTAAGTTTGGAAAGTTTGACTATTCAAAATTAAATCTTGAATTTTTTATTTCTTGATGAACAAGTTTCATATTTTGACATTTTTTGATGAATTATGATCTTTGACACTTGATTTTGACCAAAAAGTCAAAGTTTGACTTTTCACTGTATCAGTTGACAGAAAATCAACTATCAATCAATTGATCTTGAGGGAAGTTTTGAGTCATACCATTATGTCAAAATGATGCATTTGAAACCTTGAGATCATGTCTCAAACCAATTAACCATTTGCTAGGTCAAAAATTAGAAATTGCCTTTTCTCAGTCAAAACCCTAATTTTGAGCATTTTGCCCTTTTGATGATCTATTCAAATTTCTTGAGGAATTGTGGTCCAAACTTGATCAAATGACATATATGAATTTATAATGTTGATATGGATAAAAAATTATGAAGTTTGACTGTAAATTGACCACAGTTGACTCTTTCCCCAATACAGTTTATTTTTAGGTCAACTGATCAATTGACTGAGCAAAAATGTGATCCAAGACTTGAAACTTGACATGAGAAATCTTGAGGGTCTATAATGATCCATGAAGTCATATGAGGCATTAAAAGTTCAATTATCCTTGTGCAAACTCAAACCCTAATTCCAGTCATCAGTGCTTAAGGAGGGAGAAGATTTTTGAAATTAAAGAAGGTGGGAGGAGATGAAGGGACTATCATAAAACATAAGATAAAAGCTAGGTAAATGAACCATTTAACCGAAAAGAAGCCAACACTTAACATAATGATTCAATGTAGAATTCTCATCTGTTGGATTGAAACCAAACAAGCAAAGATAAAAAGTCTCTTAAGAAAACCAAGCTTCAAATTCATTAAGTCTTCATAAAAATGGGGAAGAGTAACGAATTTGTGGTACCCAAAATTTTCCCTCTCATTTCTCAAGTAATATCTCACAAGATCTCCTTTGGTTCAAGACTGCATAAGGGTTGATCAGCTCAAGACACCTCCTAAAACACCGATGATTGAAAATTAGGGTTTAGGATTGAACAAGGATAAATGGACTTTTAATGCCCCATATGAATTTCATGGATCATTTTGAACTCTAAATATTTCTCATGTCAAGTTTCAAGTGTTGGATCACATTTTTGCTCAGTCAATTGATTAGTTGACCTAAAATCAGTTGTATTGGGGGAAAATTCAATTGTGATCAATTTACAGTAAAACTTCATAATTTTTTATCCATATCAACATTATGAACTCATATATGTCATTTGATCAAGTTTGGATCACAATTCCTCAAGAAATTTAATCAGATCATCAAAAGAGAAAAATGGTGAAAATTAGGGTTTTGACTAAGAAGGTGCAATTTCTGATTTTTCACCTAGAAAATGACTTATTGGTTTGAGAAATGATCTCAAGGATTCAATTACATAATTTTTACCTAATGGAATGGCTCAAAACATTGCTCAACATCAATTGGTTGACAAATGAATTTTCAGTCAACTGATCAAAAGTCAATTGTACACTGAAAAGTCAAACTTTGACTTTTTGGTCAAAATCAAGTGTCAAAGATCACAATTAATCAAAACATGTAAAAATATGAAACTTGTTCATCAATAAATCAAAAAGTCAATATTTCATTTTGAAAAGTCAAAATTTCTAAACTAGAAATTTTTCTAAGTGTTAAAAACTTCATACTTTTTCACAACTTTGAGCCAATTTTTCACCATGATGCAAGATGATTCAAAGGAAACTTCCAACTTGAAAGTTGTATATTTCAATGAGATCTAAAACATTGTATAACACAACTTCTCCTATAAATGCATGGATTTCAAGTTATGATTTTGTGAATACATGTTCATGAAACTTGGAAACTTAGTGAAATTTTGCCCTAGTTTAGGCATGATTTTGACCTAACTTCATGGAAATCTTTCACATAGTTCCAAGATGAATTTTAAAAAATGTCTAACATAGATGTTGTACAGGATGTTACAATCTTTCCAAAATATCCAATAACTCATTGAGATCATGTTTGAGCAAGGAGAATCGAAGGCAAGAATTTAGGGTTTTCAAACTTGAGTTACAAGCCATTTTGTGAAGAATACATGAACCAAATCCATGCTAGGATGCATAATCTTTGCTTTGCAGGCCTCAAACTTATTTTTAAATCCATAATTAAATGTTTACACAAATTTTAGAGCTTTGATCCAAGCATTTGAGCAATTATCCAAGTTGCATTTCCATTAATGGCACAAAGTAACATTGCCATTCCAGTAAAGAGGCTTTAATCACAAAGTCAACTTGTCTTGAGCTTTGCACTTATTCCTTCTGATAACACACAATCTAAAATCCATAAGAAACTTGTCTAGAGCCTCTAACTACTTAGGCCATGATTGTACTATGCATTGAAACCATGTTTGTCAACCTTACTTCAAAAACAAGCCAAGAAGCCAAAACATGTGATCTTGTACTTTTGACCATCTCAAGTCTCCAAACATTTTCCTATATATCAAAACAATATTATGAAACCTAGGACACGAGATTAGAAGCCCTTAAGCACTCCCAAATTCCCTCAAGCCAGAAATTGCACAAAACCTCCATTTTCGTGTCATTTCTGACTTTGAACTTCAATCTTCAAAACCACTCATGCGTTTCTTGGCTTAATACTTCCAAAAGCTTCTTAGCATCATACATAAACCATACCAATACTTGTTTGCAAACTGTAACACCATTTATACCATCCTCCATAACCAGAAACAATGGTCTGCATCTTGACTTCTCTAGGCTATTTTAGTTACTCTCAGTTCAAGCCAGCTATTGCATTAGCTTCCTAGAGGTTCAAGGAAGCTAACTTGATCATCACCATCACATGAAACAAGCTCAAACTCATTTCAAGATTTCCAGTTTTGAGGTATTTTTCTTGAACTTAAATCTTCTCATTTAGGCATTGTTAGGCTTGCATTTGTAAAGAGAAAATGTATACATCGTTGTCCTAAAACTGTACATGTCCATAATTCCATTTATGTTGCTTGAGTAGTGAGAATTTTTAGTTTGAACCTTTGGAAAAACTTAGGTCGGAATTTGGTACTTTTAGAAATTGATGCTCATCTTTGAGAATTAGCTTAAGTTATTTACATATTTAGAATCATGAGTAAATTTCTAACAAGTTTGATGTTGGAAGTTTTATGAATGGATGGGAAATGAATAAGTTACATGTCATTTGGCTGGAGGTTGAAGATGAAGTTCATTCAGGGCAAAACTTATGTTACATATTTATTATTTTGTTTAAGTTAACGGATGTATCACCACCCCAGTGGTTAAAGCGCGTGCCTGTCACCCTAGGGCCCTGGGTTCGAGCCCCAGTGGTTCCCTTTTGCTTATTTTTCACATTTTATTTCCATTTTTTTTAAACAGGCGCTGGGCCTCTAAACAGATGGGCTTTTTCTTTTTTTTTTCTTTTACTAACCCCTGACTACTTTTACACCCCCGGTCCATTTTTTTTTATTATTTCATTTTTCTTTTTTATTTTCATTATATTTTTATTTCCTTTAATATTATTATTATTATTATTATTATTATTATTATTAATATTATTAATATTATTTTTTATCTTTACTAATAATAAAAATCCAAAAATATTATTATTATTATTATTTTCACACCTAATTAATTTAATTTATAAAAAAAAGACTAAAAAACATTTTTCTTAAAACAAATTAATTTATTTTCTTAAATAATTAATATTTAGATAATTAGGTTTAATTTTTATATTATCCTCTTGTAAATCAAAATTAATTTAGAACTTAGGTTTATGTTAATTGATTAACTTTCATTTTAGTTTTATTAATTTAAAATCTTTTTCATAAAAAAACCTAAAAAATCATTTTTACTTAATTCTTTTCTTAATTAGTTTAAATTTAATCTTGTTTATTTTTAACTAATCATTTCTCGTAATTAGGTTAAAACCTTTTCATGAAAACCAAATAAAAATCATTTCTTTTTCCATTTGCATTTATACATTATTATTTATTCAATTCTTGTACATTTATTCAATATGGTTGTAATAGTTAATTAGATTTAATTTTCTAGCAAAATCCCCATTTGTAAATGTGTATACCCCTCCTCTAATGATGTAATAGCTTAGTATTTTTACTTTCCGCAATTTATCGCTTTATATAAATGCTAGTAATTAGGGTTGTATGGAAAGATAAAATCAACAAGTTAGCAAACCCTAATTCAAGACAAAACAATGAATGTAAATCCAACACATTTTCATATTTGCACCCTTACGGTAATTCCACTTTGTTGCCTTACCAAAATGGCCCTGTTATGCATTTGGGATATCTTAGCAAAAAGCAATCAAAAATATAAGATCATAGTCCCTCGATGACGCTATCAATGTTGCCTTTCAAAAATGATCTTAGTCCCTCAAATAAAATTACTAAGATGTTTCACAATATTGCTATCATGGCTATACGATGACCCACGCCCGCCCCTTTACATCCAAAGATAAGGCTTCTTACCAAATCAATGGTAAGATACCAATATCAAAGGAAAGGAAGAAATGAACTAAGACTTTTGAGTATGTAGAATTGTTCCTAGTTGCTTACTCATTTTCAAATCAAACACTCTTGCTCATTTTCAAATCAAACACTCTTGCTTATTTTCAAAAACAAACACCAACACTTTCAAAAACACTTTCAAAACATTTCCAAACTTGAAACATTTTCAAAAGCTTAACACTTTGTATACGTTCTTACGAACGAGAACTATAACAAAGTTTTCTTAAACGATGGCGCTTTTTCAAAATACTTTCAAAAACCACACAAAGCACATTTTCAAACAAAAGCAAGTAATCTAGCAAGCAACTAAGATCCCATAGATAACTATGGATGAAAAGGGTGCTATCACCTTCCCTTTTCATAATCTACCCCCCAAACTCAAGAAACAATCTCAAATGTCTTTCCTGTTATTTTCAGTCTTTCCTTTTGGATAAAAGAAAATTCGGTGGCGATTCTTGCTAACCGCAACATTTCCGATAAAATGCAAAACATCCCAAGTCAGTTCTCCCAACGCATCACAGAACTGGAGACTCTGTTGGGGACAATCTTAAAAGTGGGGTTACCTTAAGGCTATATCACCTTTATTTACTTTCATTGTTTGACTTGATTGCTTTACATTTTGGTTCCATGTTTGGGCTTAAATCCTCTACCCGGATTTGGGATACCTTGTAGGTAAGTAGCAATACGTTGTGGAAACTGTGCAGGGTATACGGACATGGTCTAAGACATAGCTACGTTAGTGTGACATATTTGTGGGTACCAGTAGCCCTTGAGTAGTAAAGGAGAATACGGGGCTGCTGAGTGATGTCATAAAGCACTAACAGACTTTTAGAATCTTTACTTGACCAACTTGGCCATTAGGATGTAGTGAGATGATCGGCTTTGGTGCAATCCGAAGTTGGTAGATACTCGATACTACGCTCATTGAGATTTGATTTTCGGGATATTTTGGTCACCGTGAAAGAGGCTTGTGCTGAAACAATGCCCGAGAAGACAAATCAGTGATATTGAGATCCCTTAGAACCCAATTACTATTTATAGGACAGGTTTAAGCCATCTAAACTTCAAGAGGGTACTTACCTATGAGACTTCATGCAAGCCTAAACCTAAGGACTTGTTTTGCTTGTTTGTATATATTTACTTGTACATAACATCATAAACATCATAACATTATACTCATACTCACTAACCATTTCAAGGATTATTAGGATTTATCTTTGTTCTATTTTTTAGGAAATGGCTTCTATCCGCAGGAATACTATCCAAGTCAATCTCGTAAGGATTCCTCCTCAACTCAAAGAGTTAGAATCAAGGGTTCCTGAGAATTCTCCATTCACCGAAAGACATGGTCGCCTTCTAAACTTGGTTACCTCCAATACTGATGAAGATATGATGAAGGTGGTGTTTCAATTCTTTGATCCTCTACACCATTGCTTCACTTTTCCCGATTATCAAGTAGAGGAACGTTAGGGAATTCCCTACAATGGTCAATGATGGCAGTATCATCCGAGGATCTTGAACACCAATGAATATCAAAGTGGGTGAGGGACATCATCCTTTGAGACCATGTCAATCTTTGCTCGTTCTTCAATATTAATCGAGGTAGGTGTGAAATAAACCACTTGGCAAGTAGGCGAATACAACACAAAAGGGTACCTCTTTTCTTCATGGTGTAGGTATGGATGCAATGTAAGATGTCTTCCAACAAGGTAGGTATAGGATTACGGGAGAGGAAGACTCTGATGGAATTTACATCTATGAATTGGTCCGAGTTGGGGAAAAGAACCAGACCATATATGAGAAGGGACAAGACATCTTCAAAGGCTTTAAAATCCATATCTTCCCAGAATGAACGAGCTTTCTCTAATAGAAATTTGGCTAGGAACCCTTTGACTCCGCTTCTAGTCTCCTAATTTGCTATGATGTCGGTTCTCTTTAGATGCCGAGCTTCGGCCATGACCTCAGGTTTCAGGATCCCTTCTAGACCGGTGAACGGTATTTGATCAAGCACGGGTACTCCTAATAGTTGAGAGAACTCTTCTAGTGTAGGTACTAACTGATAGTCAGGAAAGGTGAAGTAATGATGTATGGGATCAAAGAATTGGAAGAGAACACGCATCATTTCTTCTTGGAAATTGAAGGTAGCCAAACTGAGGAGTCGTCCATATTTCTTGGTAAAGGGAGAATCTCCGGGAACCCTTAATGCTAACTCTTGGAGCTGAGGGTGTGCTTTCACGAAGTTGATTCGGATGGTGTTTCTTTGGAAGGAGTTCATGGCCTACGAAACAAAAACAAAGATAAATTCCTAAATCCTTGAAATTGTTAGTGAGATTACGTATGATGTTATGATGTTCATGATTTTATGTACAAGTAAACATATACACACAAGGCAAAAATAAGTCCTTAGGCTTAGGCTTGCCTGGAGTTTGTAGGTAAGTACCCTCTTGAAGTTTAGTTGGCTCAAACCTGTCCTAGTTAATAGTAACCGGGTTCTAAGGGATCTCAATATCACAAACCTCTATTTTAGGCATTGTCCCAGCACAATCAATCTTTTCTAGCGGCTGGGATATCCCAAAAGTCTAGTCTCAATGAGTGTAGTATCGAGTATCAAGCAATTTTCAGCTTTCTACCGAAATCGGTTACCTCACTACGTCCTAATTGGCCAAGTTTGTTCAATTAAGGTTCTAAAGTCAGTTAGTGCTTCATGACGCCACTCAGCGTCCCCGTATTCTCCTCGATTCAACACAAGGGATACCGGTACCCACAAATGCGTCACACTAACGTAGCCATTGTTTCAACCATATCGGTCTATGTCGTACAGTTTCCACAATCTATTTCTACTTACCTAATAAGGTGTCCCAGATCCGGGTGGAGGATCAAAGCAAGCCCAAACAAAGAACTATAATGTAAAGAATGTAACTCAAACAAAGAAAGCAAGTAAATGTGATCTAGCCCTAAGGTAACCCAAATTTTAAGTTTATTTCCCCAACAGAGTTTCCAGTTCTATAACACGGTGGGAGAAATGACTTGGTTATTTTGCGTTTGATCGCAAATGTTGCGGTTAGCAAGAGTCGCCACCGACTTTTCTTTTATCCAAAAGGAAAGGTTGAAAAGAACATGAAAGACCTTTGAGATGTTTTCTTGAGTTCGGGGGGTAGATTATGAAAAGGGAAGGTATTAACACCCTCTTCATCCGTAGTTATCTATGATCTCTTAGTTGCTTGCTAGATCACTTGCTTTTGTTTGAAGATGTGCTTTGTGTGGTTTTTGAAAATAGAAAGGATGTTTTGGTTTGAAAAATGAGCAAGCAACTAGGAAAATTCTACCTACTCAAAAGTCTTTCTTGTTTATTTCCTCTTTCCTTTGACACCGTTATCTTACCATTGATTTGGTAAGAAAACCTATCTTTGGATGTAAAAGGGACGGGCAAGGGTCATTGTATAGTCATGAGTAGTAATGTTGTAAGATATCTTAGCATTTCCTTTAAGGGTTTAAGATCATTCATAAGGCAAGATTTTGTAGCGTCATCGATGGACTATGATCTTGTAGTTTGTTTGTTTTTGCTAAGACATCTTACATGCGTATTATGATCATTTTCATAAGGCAACAAAGTGGACTTACCCTAAGGGTGTAAGTGTACAAGTGTATTAATTTACATGCATTGTTTTGTCTTTGAATTAGGGTTTTCTAAGCATTGGTTTTATCTTTCCATACAAACCCAAATTACTAGCATTTATATATAAAGCATTAAATTGCAGAAAATAAACATACTAAGCTATTACATCAATAGGGGAAGGGGTGTACAAATTTACAAATGGGGACTTTTGCAAGAAAATTAAATCTAATCAACTATTACAACTATATTGAATATTGTACAAAATTGAAAATAAAAATGCAAGAATGTAAATGGAAAAAAGAAATGATTTTGTTTTTTTATGAAAGGGTTTAGTCTTGACCTAATTAAAAAATGATTAATGAAAATCAAATAAAATTAACTTAAACTAATTAAGAAAATAAATTAACTAAAAAAGGATTTTTTAGGGTTTTATTTATGAAAAGGCTTTTTGAATTAATAAAAATAATATGGACATTAATTAATTAAAAGAAACCTAAGTTCTTAATTAATTTTAATTGCAAGAAAATAATGTAATAGTTAAACCTAAACCTAAATATTACTTATTAAGAAAGAAATTAATTTATTAAGAAAATGTTTTTGTTCTTTTAGTTTTATAAAACAAAATAAGCTAAATAAATGTAAAAATAATAGTAATAAAGGAAAAAGAAATAAAATAAAATAAAAAAAAAGAAAATAATAATGAAAATTGGGCCAGGCGTGTGTTGAAGTAAGTCAGGGGTTAGTAAAAGAAAAAAAAACTCAGGCTCAAGTTGGAGGCCCCACCTGTTCAAACACAAAAAAGGAAAACATAAAAAATATGAAAAAAAGAAGCAAAACGGACGCTAGGGCTCGAACCCAGGTCCAAGGGGTGACAAGCGCGCGCTTTAACCACCGGGGTGGTGATACATCCTTTAACATTGGCACAAAAATAAATACATAACACATATTTTTCCCTGACTGTACTTCATCTTCAACCTCTAGCCAAAGGATTTCAAACTTGCTCATTCTTCAACCATTTTAAAAAATGTAAAACATGAAACTTGTGCATTTTCCAACATGAATCCAACCATGTAACTAATTTAAGCTAACATTCAAAAATAAGGATGAATTTGTGAAAGTACCAAATTCTAACCTAAACATTTCAGCAAGTTCAAACTTAAAATTCTCCATGCTTAAGCAACATAAATGAAATCTATGGACATGTATAGTTTCAGGGCAATGATATTTACATTCTATCTTAACAAATACAAGCCTAACAATCCCTAAATAATGAGATAGAAGTTTAAGAAAAATACCTCAAAACTGGAAATCATGAAATGAGTTTGAGCTTGTTTCAAGTGATGGTGATGATCAGGTTAGCTTCCTTGGACCTCTAGGAAGCTAATGCAATGACTGACTTGAGCTGAAGGTGGCTGGAATGGTCTAGAGAAGTCCAACTGTGATGCTCTATTTTTGAACTTGGAAATGGGTGAAGATGGTGTTACAGTCGTGTAATAGGGATAAGGATGGCTTATGTATGGTGTTTTGAAACTTTTGGAAGCAAAAGGTCAAGAAACGCACGAGTGAAATGGAAGTTTGAAGTTCTTGGTCAGAATATGCAATAATGGTGGTTTGTGATACAGTTCTGAGTTTTGGTGAGTTTTTTAAGCTTATGTCTCCGTGAGTTATCTTGAAAATAGCTTGTGCATAAGTAAGGAAAAGGTTAGAGTACTTTAGGAGGCGAGAAGCACCAGATGTAGAGTTATGGCTATGATACTTGATTTTGAAGAAAAGTGAAAACATGGTTTCAAAGCATAGTACAAGCATGGCCTGAGTTTATGGGAGGCTCTAGACATGTTTCTTTTGCCTTTGACATTGCTTGTGATCAGAAGGAACAGGTGCAAAGCTATATGCATTAACTTTGTGATTAAAGCTTCTTTACAAGAATGGAACGGTTACTTTGTGCCATAAATGGAAATGTAACTTGGATAAAGGCTCAAGTGCTTGGATTAAAGCTCTACCAGTTGTGTAAACATTTAATTATGGAGTGAAAAATAAGTTTGAGGCCTGCAAAGCAAATATCATGCAGCCTAGGCTTGGATTTGAATTCTTGTTCATCATGAAATGGCTTGTAATTCAAGTTTGAAAACCCTAATTTCATCTCTTCGATTCTCCCTACTCAAACATGATATCAGTGAGTTATTGGACATTTTGGAAAGCTTGTAACATTCTCTATATCCCCTCTTTGAATCACTTTTTCAAATTCCAAATGGAGTTATGTGAAAAGTTGCTATGAAGTTTGTACCAAAAATCTGCCTAACTAGGGCAAAATTTTCACTAAGTGTTTAGTTTCATGACCATGATTTCATGGATTAATAACTTGAAATCCAAGAATTTATAGGAGGAGTTATGTAAAGAAATGTTTTAGATCTCATTGAGATTTACAACTTTCATGTTGAAAGTTTCCTTTGAATCATCTTGCATCATGGTGAAAAATTGGCTCAAAGTTGTGAAAAAATATGAAGTTTTCAACACTTAGAAAAATTTCTAAGTTTGGAAAGTTTGACTATTCAAAATTAAATCTTGAATTTTTTATTTCTTGATGAACAAGTTTCATATTTTGACATTTTTTGATGAATTATGATCTTTGACACTTGATTTTGACCAAAAAGTCAAAGTTTGACTTTTCACTATATCAGTTGACAGAAAATCAACTATCAATTAATTGATCTTGAGGGAAGTTTTGAGTCATACCATTATGTAAAAATGATGCATTTGAAACCTTGAGATCATGTCTCAAACCAATTAACCATTTTCTAGGTCAAAAATTAGAAATTGCCTTTTCTCAGTCAAAACCCTAATTTTGAGCATTTTGCCCTTTTGATGATCTATTCAAATTTCTTGAGGAATTGTGGTCCAAACTTGATCAAATGACATATAGGAATTTATAATGTTGATATGGATAAAAAATTATGAAGTTTGACTGTAAATTGACCACAGTTGACTCTTTCCCCAATACAGTTTATTTTTAGGTCAACTGATCAATTGACTGAGCAAAAATGTGATCCAAGACTTGAAACTTGACATGAGAAATCTTGAGGGTCTATAATGATCCATGAAGTCATATGAGGCATTAAAAGTTCAATTATCCTTGTGCAAACTCAAACCCTAATTCCAGTCATCAGTGCTTAAGGAGGGAGAAGATTTTTGAAATTAAAGAAGGTGGGAGGAGATGAAGGGACTATCATAAAACATAAGATAAAAGCTAGGTAAATGAACCATTTAACCGAAAAGAAGCCAACACTTAACATAATGAGTCAATGTAGAATTCTCATCTGTTGGATTGAAACCAAACAAGCAAAGATAATAAGTCGCTTAAGAAAACCAAGCTTCAAATTCATTAAGTCTTCATAAAAATGGGGAAGAGTAACGAATTTGTGGTACCCAAAATTTTCCCTCTCATTTCTCAAGTAATATCTCACAAGATCTCCTTTGGTTCAACACTGCATAAGGGTTGATCAGCTCAAGACACCTCCTAAAACACCGATGATTGAAAATTAGGGTTTAGGATTGAACAAGGATAAATGGACTTTTAATGCCCCATATGAATTTCATGGATCATTTTGAACTCTCAATATTTCTCATGTCAAGTTTCAAGTCTTGGATCACATTTTTGCTCAGTCAATTGATTAGTTGACCTAAAATCAGTTGTATTGGGGGAAAATTCAATTGTGATCAATTTACAGTAAAACTTCATAATTTTTTATCCATATCAACATTATGAACTCATATATGTCATTTGATCAAGTTTGGATCACAATTCCTCAAGAAATTTAATCAGATCATCAAAAGAATAAAAATAGTCAAAATTAGGGTTTTGACTAAGAAGGTGCAATTTCTGATTTTTCACCTAGAAAATGACTTATTGGTTTGAGAAATGATCTCAAGGATTCAATTACATAATTTTTACCTAATGGAATGGCTCAAAACATTGCTCAACATCAATTGGTTGACAAATGAATTTTCAGTCAACTGATCAAAAGTCAATTGTACACTGAAAAGTCAAACTTTGACTTTTTGGTCAAAATCAAGTGTCAAAGATCACAATTAATCAAAACATGTAAAAATATGAAACTTGTTCATCAATAAATCAAAAAGTCAAGATTTCATTTTGAAAAGTCAAAATTTCTAAACTAGAAATTTTTCTAAGTGTTAAAAACTTCATACTTTTTCACAACTTTGAGCCAATTTTTCACCATGATGCAAGATGATTCAAAGGAAACTTCCAACTTGAAAGTTGTATATTTCAATGAGATCTAAAACATTGTATAACACAACTTCTCCTATAAATGCATGGATTTCAAGTTATGATTTTGTGAATACATGTTCATGAAACTTGGAAACTTAGTGAAATTTTGCCCTAGTTTAGGCATGATTTTGACCTAACTTCATGGAAATCTTTCACATAGTTCCAAGATGAATTTTAAAAAATGTCCAACATAGATGTTGTACAGGATGTTACAAGCTTTCCAAAATATCCAATAACTCATTGAGATCATGTTTGAGCAAGGAGAATCGAAGGCAAGAATTTAGGGTTTTCAAACTTGAGTTACAAGCCATTTTGTGAAGAATACATGAACCAAATCCATGCTAGGATGCATAATCTTTGCTTTGCAGGCCTCAAACTTATTTTTCAATCCATAATTAAATGTTTACACAAATTTTAGAGCTTTGATCCAAGCATTTGAGCAATTATCCAAGTTGCATTTCCATTAATGGCACAAAGTAACATTGCCATTCCAATAAAGAGGCTTTAATCACAAAGTTAACTTGTCTTGAGCTTTGCACTTATTCCTTCTGATAACACACAATCTAAAATCCATAAGAAACTTGTCTAGAGCCTCTAACTACTTAGGCCATGATTGTACTATGCATTGAAACCATGTTTGTCAACCTTACTTCAAAAACAAGCCAAGAAGCCAAAACATGTGATCTTGTACTTTTGACCATCTCAAGTCTCCAAACCTTTTCCTATATATCAAAACAATATTATGAAACCTAGGACACGAGATTAGAAGCCCTTAAGCACTCCCAAATTCCCTCAAGCCAGAAATTGCACAAAACCTCCATTTTCGTGTCATTTCTGACTTTGAACTTCAATCTTCAAAACCACTTATGCGTTTCTTGGCTTAATACTTCCAAAAGCTTCTTAGCATCATACATAAACCATACCAATACTTGTTTGCAAACTGTAACACCATTTATACCATCCTCCATAACCAGAAACAATGGTCTGCATCTTGACTTCTCTAGGCTATTTTAGTTACTCTCATTTCAAGCCAGCTATTGCATTAGCTTCCTAGAGGTTCAAGGAAGCTAACTTGATCATCACCATCACATGAAACAAGCTCAAACTCATTTCACGATTTCCAGTTTTGAGTTATTTTTCTTGAACTTAAATCTTCTCATTTAGGCATTGTTAGGCTTGCATTTGTAAAGAGAAAATGTATACATCGTTGTCCTAAAACTGTACATGTCCATAGATTCCATTTATGTTGCTTGAGTAGTGAGAATTTTTAGTTTGAACCTTTGGAAAAACTTAGGTCGGAATTTGGTACTGTTAGAAATTGATGCTCATCTTTGAGAATTAGCTTAAGTTATTTACATATTCAGAATCATAAGTAAATTTCTAACAAGTTTGATGTTGGAAGTTTTATGAATGGATGGGAAATGAATAAGTTACATGTCATTTGGCTGGAGGTTGAAGATGAAGTTCATTCAGGGCAAAACTTATGTTACATATTTATTGTTTTGTTTAAGTTAATGGATGTATCACCACCCCAGTGGTTAAAGCGCGCGCCTGTCACCCTAGGGCCCTGGGTTCGAGCCCCAGTGGTTCCCTTTTGCTTATTTTTCACATTTTATTTCCATTTTTTTTTTGAAACAGGCACTGGGCCTCTAAACAGATGGGCTTTTTCTTTTTTTTTTTCTTTTACTAACCCCGGACTACTTTTACACCCCCGGTCCATTTTTTTTTTATTATTTCTTTTTTCTTTTTTATTTTCATTATATTTTTATTTCCTTTAATATTATTATTATTATTATTATTATTATTATTATTATTATTAATATTATTTTTTGTCTTTACTAATAATAAAAATCCAAAAATATTATTATTATTATTTTCACACCTAATTAATTTAATTTATAAAAAAAAAGACTAAAAAACATTTTTCTTAAAACAAATTAATTTATTTTCTTAAATAATTAATATTTAGATAATTAGGTTTAATTATTATATTATCCTCTTGTAAATCAAAATTAATTTAGAACTTAGGTTTATGTTAATTGATTAACTTTCATTTTAGTTTTATTAATTTAAAATCTTTTTCATAAAAAAACCTAAAAAATCATTTTTACTTAATTCTTTTCTTAATTAGTTTAAATTTAATCTTTTTTATTTTTAACTAATCATTTCTCGTAATTAGGTTAAAACCTTTTCATGAAAACCAAATAAAAATAATTTCTTTTTCCATTTGCATTTATACATTATTATTTATTCAATTCTTGTACATTTATTCAATATGGTTGTAATAGTTAATTAGATTTAATTTTCTAGCAAAATCCCCATTTGTAAATGTGTATACCCCTCCTCTAATGATGTAATAGCTTAGTATTTTTACTTTCCGCAATTTATCGCTTTATATAAATGCTAGTAATTAGGGTTGTATGGAAAGATAAAATCAACAAGTTAGCAAACCCTAATTCAAGACAAAACAATGAATGTAAATCCAACAAATTTTCATATTTGCACCCTTACGGTAATTCCACTTTGTTGCCTTACCAAAATGGCCCTGTTATGCATTTAGGATATCTTAGCAAAAAGCAATCAAAAATATAAGATCATAGTCCCTCGATGACGCTATCAATGTTGCCTTTCAAAAATGATCTTAGTCCCTCAAATAAAATTACTAAGATGTTTCACAATATTGCTATCATGGCTATACGATGACCCACGCCCGCCCCTTTACATCCAAATATAAGGCTTCTTACCAAATCAATGGTAAGATACCAATATCAAAGGAAAGGAAGAAATGAACTAAGACTTTTGAGTATGTAGAATTGTTCCTAGTTGCTTACTCATTTTCAAATCAAACACTCTTGCTCATTTTCAAATCAAACACTCTTGCTTATTTTCAAAAACAAACACCAACACTTTCAAAAACACTTTCAAAACATTTCCAAACTTGAAACATTTTCAAAAGCTTAACACTTTGTATACGTTCTTACGAACGAGAACTATAACAAAGTTTTCTTAAACGATGGCGCTTTTTCAAAATACTTTCAAAAACCACACAAAGCACATTTTCAAACAAAAGCAAGTAATCTAGCAAGCAACTAAGATCCCATAGATAACTATGGATGAAAAGGGTGCTATCACCTTCCCTTTTTATAATCTACCCCCCAAACTCAAGAAACAATCTCAAAGGTCTTTCCTGTTATTTTCAGTCTTTCCTTTTGGATAAAAGAAAATTCGGTGGCGATTCTTGCTAACCGCAACATTTCCGATAAAATGCAAAACATCCCAAGTCAGTTCTCCCAACGCATCACAGAACTGGAGACTCTGCTGGGGACAATCTTAAAAGTGGGGTTACCTTAAGGCTATATCACCTTTATTTACTTTCATTGTTTGACTTGATTGCTTTACATTTTGGTTCCATGTTTGGGCTTAAATCCTCTACCCGGATTTGGGATACCTTGTAGGTAAGTAGCAATACGTTATGGAAACTGTGCAGGGTATACGGACATGGTCTAAGAAATAGCTACGTTAGTGTGACATATTTGTGGGTACCGGTAGCCCTTGAGTAGTCAAGGAGAATACGGGGCCGCTGAGTGATGTCATAAAGCACTAACAGACTTTTAGAATCTTTACTTGACCAACTTGGCCATTAGGACGTAGTGAGATGATCGGCTTTGGTGCAATCCGAAGTTGGTAGATACTCGTTACTACGCTCATTGAGATTTGATTTTCGGGATATTTTGGTCACCGTGAAAGAGGCTTGTGCTGAAACAATGCCCGAGAAGACAAATCAGTGATATTGAGATCCCTTAGAACCCAGTTACTATTTATAGGACAGGTTTAAGCCATCTAAACTTCAAGAGGGTACTTACCTATGAGACTTCATGCAAGCCTAAACCTAAGGACTTGTTTTGCTTGTTTGTATATATTTACTTGTACATAACATCATAAACATCATAACATTATACTCATACTCACTAACCATTTCAAGGATTATTAGGATTTATCTTTGTTCTATTTTTTAGGACATGGCTTCTATCCGCAGGAATACTATCCAAGTCAATCTCGTAAGGATTCCTCCTCAACTCAAAGAGTTAGAATCAAGGGTTCCTGAGAATTCTCCATTCACCGAAAGACATGGTCGCCTTCTAAACTTGGTTACCTCCAATACTGATGAAGATATGATGAAGGTGGTGTTTCAATTCTTTGATCCTCTACACCATTGCTTCACTTTTCCCGATTATCAACTTGTGCCAACTTTGGAAAAATTCTATCAACTCTTGAGGATTCCTATTCTCAATCAACTACCCTTCAACGGTACAGAAAGAGATCCAAAACCTGAAGATATTCCCAAGCATTACATTTTCAACAATCTGATATCACGACTAATTGGGAAACAAGGAGTGGTGTCAAAGGTTTCTTATCCAAGTTCTTGTTTGAGAAAGCTCAAGAATGTTGGAACTCCTTGTAATTACAAGATTTTGAAGAAATCTTGGCCCTTCTCGTCTATTGGATGGTTTTATTTCCAAATCCTGATCAACTCATAGATGTAAATGCTGTCAAAATCTTCATGTCTCGCAATCCAGTGCCTACTTTGTTGGGAGATATCCTTCATTCTTTTCATTCTCGCACTATGAGGAAGAGAGGGATCCTCATGTGTTGCACTCCTCTCTTGGCAAGATGGTTTATTTTACATCTTCCCCGATCTGTGTTGAAGAACGAGCAAGGTTCAAGATGGTCCCATAGGTTGATGACGCTCAGACATTCATATGTTCATTGGTGTTCCCGGTCCTTGGAGAATGTTACTATCATCGATCATTGTGGTGAATTCCATAATGTCCCTTTACTTGTCATTAGAGGAGGTATCACTTACAACCCTTGTTTAGCCTTACGACAGTTTGGTTATGCCCAAAGGGATGGTCCACATAAGATGCTTATCCAAGGAGTGGTATTCGACTACGAGAGCAACGATCAAAGCTACCATCAGAGGTTTATCCGATCTTGGAGGATGGTGAGCAAGGTGGATAGTAAGACCTTGGGACACAAGAATTCCATTCCCCTTGAGCCTTACCTTAAGTGGGTACAAGCTCATACTCTGAAACTTGTGATGCCTTATCCCTCCATCTTACCAGTTATCATGGAACTTGTGGTTGAAGGAGATGTTCCCTACAATGTCCTCCATCCAGACATGCCTACCTCTCTTGAAGACTTGCAAAAGGGTTGGATTCAGCTTAAGGAAGAACGAGATACTTTCGAGGCTCAATTCTATGCTAGTGAAAAGAGGGTCTTGGAGCTTACAAAGCAACTACAATAAGAGAAAAGTGTGAACACCTACCTTGCGCCGAAGAGGATGCGTTCAATATTTTTATCTTAGAGTTATTTTGTAAGCCCAAGAGGCATGTTGTAATCTTTTCAAACTAATTAATGAAAATTGATGTTTGTTCACTCTTTTATCTATACAAATTTAAATTTCAATAATTCCTTGAAATCATTTGCATATACATCCCCCATGCATCATAACATGACAGATTTTTGCATAATAGGTTTCCTTATCTTTCTGTTGTTTATTTCAGCAAGATGGATCTAGAGAAAACTGTGAAGGATCTTTAGGAACAAAACTCTCAATTCCAAGAGACTCTACTGGCCCTAGCCAAGGGGAAAAAAGACATGATGGCATTGCTCGCAGTTAAGAAGAAACCCAAGAAGAGAGCCCTGCTCAACATGGGAAGAAGGTTCAAGGAGACAGTCCGTCAGATCCCGATAGGGGAAGTCTCGTCTGAAGAAGACGAGAATCAGATTGGTGAAGTTAAAAGTACCCAGGCTGAGTGTGTTAATGATCAAGCATCTGATGATGATTATTTCGACGAGCAGTATCCATCCGTCGATGTCAAGTATAAGCAGTTAGAAGACAGATTGAAAGCTGTTGAAATTTAAGCTATCCCCAGTTTAGATTTTGATGATTTGGGTTTGATCTTTTTTGGGTGTGATTCCCTACAAATTCAAAATACCAATATTTGCAAAGCACGATGTGGTTTCTTGTCCAAAACTCCCCCTGAAATCTTATGTGCGCAAGATACAGCCGCACACTACTGATAAGAAACTATGGGTTCACTTTTCCAAGAAAGTTTGGCCAGACCACAACTTGAATGGTTTTATCAGTTAGATGGTTCCCGTATCAATACCTGGGAAGATTTATCTACCACATTCTACCATCAGTACAAGTATAACACCAACTTGGCGCCAACTAGGATTCAGTTGTAAGATATGACTATGGGGAAGAACGAAGGATTTAAAGAATATGCACAAAAGTGGAGAGACCTTGCTAGTATGGTTCAACCACCCTTGACTCATAGGGAACATATTGACATGATCATGGGCACCTTATCCGTTCCTTTCTTTAACTTGTTGGTAGGCTATTCCTCCTCAGAATTTACCGAGTTAATATTAACTGGTGAAAGAGTTGAAAGTGGCATCAAAAGTGGGAAGATCTCTGTGGCGTCTGCATCTACTTCAAATCCTGTAAAGAAACCTTTTGATGTAAAGAAGGAAATCAATGTTGTGTACGGGGAAAGGGCTCGTACCAAGAAGAATGATCATTCGTCTGTTAGCGCTGTCCGAATCTCCAATCCAACTCCTACTCCAAGACCATCTGCAAATCATCAATGTTTTGAAACTTCGAGAAGACAATTCATGAGATTAGGCATGTCACTATCTCAAGCCCTTCAACATTTGCTAAAGGATAATTTTGTGACATTGCGCGATCCACCTGTCAACCCAGATACCTCTTCGCTAAAGTATAATCCGAACGCCAAATGTGCTTACCACTCAAGCAGCCCTGGGCATGAAACTGACTAGTGCTGGGCCTTGAAGAATAAAATTCAGGATTTGATTGATAACAAGACTATTGAGTTTGATCCTCCTCCAACTCCGAATATAATCACCGCGCCTATGCTGAAGCATGACAAGGGTGTTAATGCTGTTGAAGATACAATTTTTGTTGCCTCTGTTGAAAACTTGACTACTCTGCTGAATATCATCAAAAAGAACCTGTTGAAAGTTGGGATTTTCCCTGTCTATGTAAAATACTATGTTTGTTATTCCCAACAACTCAATGGATGTGAAAGGCTAAAGAAAGGCATACAACGCCTGATGGATAGCCATAAAATTCTATTTGAGAAGACTCCACTTACCAAAAGTTTGACTAACAAATGTGAAGACCTCTCCATTATTACCATCTCAAACAAGCCTCTTAGGATCACCTCCAAAGGTCCTATTAGGATTTCAAATGAACCGACTGTTTCTCCCTTAATAATTACCAATCCCTGACGAATTCCCTACTCTTCAAGCAAGGCAGTACCATGGAACTATGGTGTTGAGGTGTTTTATCATGGGACTAAACAAGACGCTTGGATCGAAGAAGGAAAAGCTGATGATGTTGATAACATAACTGGCTCAAGCAAAGTAACCATAACTGAGAGAATATTTTCACCCAATATCTCACCACCAGTTGTTACAAAGGCACCCATCCACATTACTGCTGCCAAGCCAAGTACTGATATAAGAGGGAAAGAGAAAGTTGTTGAGCCGGTCATGACAGAAATACCCGCAAAGGACGTTGCTGATGGCGAACCCTCCGCTCGTGAGATGGACGAGATCTTAAAGATAATAAAAAGGAGCGACTTCAAGATTGTGGAATAGTTGGGGCAAACCCCTTCTAAGGTTGCTGCTACCAAATGTTCCTCTGATGAGTCCAACACTGTTAAAGTCGTGACGAAGATGGTTTCAGTCAAAGACACTCGTGCTGCAATTGAAGAAGGAAGATGTGATACTTGGGGGAAACTCCTTGATATCCCATTCAAAGCAGACAAGTTTGGTTTAGGTTTCACCGTCAAGGCCCAGAAGGAAGTGAGGCGTGCCCGTGCAGGAAAGCCACCTCTCCGCACTGGAATCCATGACGTTAACGTTGTAGGTGACTCTGATGAAGAAGATGCATTTGAAGATTGGGTGTATCCAACTACAATGGAGCTGAAGAATTGGCACGCAAAGGACTTCATGCCCATCTCCTTCCTTGAGGAGTAATCTACTTGTTATTGCTTTTCTTTCAATTCAAGAACATTTTGTATGTAATATTTAACAATGACTTTTAAGCCATGTGCCTGGCCCGGGGAACTTTGGTCCATTTGTCAAGGGTTTTATTTATGTTTATCTAATCATATGATCATTCAATACGAATCATTGGACTCTTTTGCATTCAAATCTTTGTGTTCATTGTTTTTCTTTTCTTTTAAATACATTTTTCAAAATAGCCATGTATCTTACATGCATACACACACTCTTACAGGTTCTCATCCACTCTGGATCTTATTGCTAATGACTATACTATTGCCGACTATGACTTTGAATGTCCAATTAACCAAACCGAAGACGAAGGAGAAGAAGATTGTGAAATACCGGAAGAACTAGCCAGACTTTTATTACAAGAGGAAAATCTATTCAGTCGCACGAAGAGTCAGTTGAAGTCATCAATCTGGGTACTGAGGCAGATAAGAAGGAAATCAAGATCGGTGCTAACTTGGAAAGAAGTGTCAAGAGAAGTTTGGTTCAGATGCTGCATGATTATGTGGAAGTATTTGCTTGTTCGTATGAAGATATGCCAAGGTTGGATACTGACATCATAGTTCATCCTCTGCCAACAAAAGAAGACTTTCCTCCTGTCAAACAAAAGGTTCATCACATGAAGCATGATATGTTTGAGAAGATCAAAGCTGAGGTGATGAAATAGTTTGATACAGGATTCTTGGCTGTGACATCCTATCCCTAATGGGTTTCCAATGTAGTGCCAGTGCCAAAGAAAGATGGAAAGGTTCGCATGTGCGTAGACTATAGGGATCTGAATAGGGAAAGCCCCAAGGATGACTTCCCTCTACCACACATTGACGTCTTGGTAGATAATACTGCTCAGCATAAAGTCTTCTCTTTTATGGAAGGTTTCTCTGGCTATAATCAGATAAGGATGGCTCCCGAAGACATGGAGAAGACAACTTTCGTTATGCAATGGGGCACCTTTTTCTATAAGGTCATGTCATTCGGATTAAAGAATACAAGGGCAACATATCAAAGGGCTATGGTAGCTTTGTTTCATGACATGATTCATCATGAATTAGAGGTATATGTGGATGATATGATTTCCAGATCACAAACTGAAGAGGAACATCTTGATCACCTATACAAGCTATTTGAAAGGCTAAAAAAGTACAAGTTGAGGTTAAACCCTAACAAGTGCACATTTAGAGTACGAACTGGAAAGCTTCTAGGTTTTGTTGTCATTAATAAAGGCATTGAAGTTGATCCTGCCAAGGTAAATGCCATCTAAGAAATACTAGTCCCTCATTCTGAAAAGGAAGTTAGAGGATTCTTGGGTCATCTCAATTACATCGCCCGCTTCATATCTCACTTGACTGCTACTTGTGAGCCTATCTTCAAACTCTTGAAGGAAGATCAGGTAGTCAGATGGAATGATGAATGCCAAGATGTATTCAACAAAATCAAAGAATATCTACAATAGCCTCCTATTCTCATGCCTCCAGTTGAAGGAAGACCCTTGATCATGTACTTGACAATACTAGAGAACTCTATGGGGTATGTTTTGGGCCAACATGACGAGTCTGGCCAAAAAGAGCATGCTATTTATTACCTGAGCAAAAAGTTTATCGATTGTGAAACCAGATATTCACTACTCAAGAAAACTTGTTGTGCTCTAGCATGGGCTGCTCTCCGGTTAAGACAGTATATGTTGACTCATACCACTCTGTTGATTTCTAAGATGGACCCAATCAAGTACATCTTCGAGAAACCTGCTCTTTATGGATTGATAGCCAGATGGAAAATGATCTTGATCGAGTACGAAATTCAATACACGACTCAAAAGGCCATCAAAGGAAGCATACTAGCAGATCATTTGGCCCATCAAGTTGATGATGATTATCAGTCCATGAACTTTGACTTTCCGGATGAGAACATCATGCTGGTTACCAACTGTGCGAAACCTGGACCGTATGACGGACCTGAACAAGGATCCCGATGGACTATGGTCTTCGACAGGGCTTTCAATGCCTTGGGTAACGGTATTGGTGTTGTGATCATCTCCCCTGAAGGTTTCCACACTCCTTTTACTGCTAGGTTATGATTTAATTGCACGAACAATATGGCTGAGTACGAAGCATGTATTTTGGGTCTGAAAGCAGCCATTGACTTGTGGATAAAGAATTTGAATGTGTTTGGGGATTCCGCTCTAGTGATTAGCCAAGTAAAATGAGATTGGGACACTAAGCACCCTAATATCATCCCTTACAAGGAACTTCTGCTATCCCTAATTCCCTACTTCGAAGAGATCACCTTTGAACACTTCCCCAGGGAAGAAAATCAAATAGCTGATGCCTTGGCAACCATGTCTTCAATGTTCAAAGTCAGATGGGACAACGAAGCTCCTATGATTACAATTGAAAGATTCGACAAACTTGCACACTACTGTGAGTTTGACACTGATACAGAAAAGCCATGGTACCATGAGGTGATGATACATCTTGAAGCACAAGAGTATCCCGAGGGAGCATCCATCAATGACAGAAAATTATTACGAAGGTTTGCAGCCAAATTCTTCTTAAGTAACGGTATTTTGTACAAGCACAACCGTGAATCTACTCTACTCCGATGTGTGGATAAGAAGGAGGCAGAGGAAATCATGGAAGACATGCACGGTGGTCTCTTTGTTACTCACTCAAGCGGACATACGATGGCCAAGAAAATCTTGAGATTCGGTTACTATTGGTCAATGATGGAGACTGATTGCCATCAACACTCTAGAACTTGTCACAAATGCCAAATCTATGCTGACAAGGTCCATGTGCCTCATATCCCTCTGAACGTCATGATCACTCCGTGGCCATTTGCAATGTGGGGAATTGACATGATTGGAGAAATCAAGCCCACCGCTTCCAATGGACATCGCTTCATTTTTGTCGCTATCGACTACTTCACCAAATGGGTCGAAGCCACCTTGTTTTCCTCAGTCACCAAGAATGTGGTAGCCATATTCATCAAACACAACCTCATCTGCCGCTATGGTATCCCCGAAAGGATCATCACCAATAATGGGACTAACCTCAACAATGCTATGATTACTGATCTTTGTACTCAGTTTAAGATCAAGCATCACACCCCTTCTCCATATAGACCTAAGATGAATGGCACAATGGAAGCAGCCAACAAAAATATCAAGAAGATTGTGCAGAAAATGGTAGTAACCTATAAGGACTAGCATGAGATGTTACCGTTTGCTCTTCACGACTATCGTACTTCAGCTAGAACATCAACCGGGGCAACTCCCTTTTCCTTAGTCTATGGCATGGAAGTTGTTTTTCCAGTGGAAGTTTAAATTCATTCACTGAGGATTCTGAATGAAGCAGGCTTAGGCAAAGACGAGTGGATTCAGACGAGATTGGATCAGCTGAACTTGATAGACGAAAAACGATTGGTTGCTGTTTGTCATGGTCAAACGTACCAAAAACGTATGATCAAGGCTTTCAACAAAAAGATCAAGTCTCGAGTATATCAAGCTGGTGACTTGGTGATAAAGCGCATTATTCTGCCACAAGGCTACCCCAAAGGCAAATGGACTCCCACCTACGAAGGCTCATTTGTTGTCAAGAGAGTTTTCTCTGGCGGTGCCATGATGCTGACTACCATGGATGGTGAAGACTTCCCACATCCCATAAACGCAAGCATAGTTAAAAATGCTATGCATAAGAGACCCTCTAGGTTTACACAACTAGGTAAAATAAGGGCATCCCGAAAAACCAAAAGGTTTGGGCAAAAATTAGGTATATATGCAAAAGATTGTACACCCGGCAAGTTGAAAACCCGAAAGGGCGACTGGGGCAAAAATGGGTATCCTGGTGGGCTGAAAACCCGAAAGGGCAATCCAGGCAAAAGTTAAGGATTGAAAGCGTATGACTATGTCCCGTAGAATCACCACAGTCAACTTTATCACCAAGGTCCGAGTTCAAACGGTCCAAGATCAATCAACTTCTGTCAACGGCAAGGGGCATTCAAAGACATTGGGGCAATAATAGATTTGGAATGAAATGAGATAATTTCACATGGCTATTTGTTTTTGTTTTCAATCTTTTTTTTCCTTTTGACGATTTCCTCTTACTAGGATCTCCGTCTCTTTGTACAAAAAACGCCTATTCATGGGCAAAATATCAATATAAATATACTTTGAAGTGCAAACTTTATGTTCTAATTTTGAATGCAAATTTGTCCAATGACTAAAATTGAACGAGCATATGCGTATGAACATAATTAAAACTATTTGGCACATGTGTCCTGCAAAGAAGCGGCAAACATCTCTTTAATCCATATGGAATATCCCCACAGGTTTATTTCATTAACATTATCCCCACAAAGTCTCTTTGCATAGGATAATCTCCAGCCAGAGTCTCAATCTCTTGGCAGCTCTTTCCCCAGCTAAGTTGATCCTACAAGTAGAAGCCTTGTGAACCTCATCCTCAAAGAACTCGCCTCGTCAGCAGTTCATCAGGTATTCATCAACATGGTTTATTTCCCCAATAGGGTTTATTTCCCCAACAAACAACGAGTAGCATAACTCCCCAGCCGAGTATAAAATTCCCCAGCTAAACCCGGTATCCCAGCTGAGTATATCTCCCCAAGCTGAATCTGTCTTCCCTGACTGAGTCCATACTCTCCAATTTGAGTTGTCCTTACAGACTATTGCAAATCATAGGGCCATAACCCCTAATCCCCAGTAAAGTCGTCAACCAAACCTTTAATATCTCCAAAAGCTACTATGAAGTCTGGACTCGACCATATATTAGTATAACTTTCAAACTACCATAAAGCCTGGACTCGGCCAGATAATAGTCAACTTATCAAGTCACTGTGAAGACTGGATCCGACCAGATAATAGTTAACTTCGCAAGATTATATGAAACATGGACCTATCTAGATAATAGTTTAACTCTTCAAAATATAGAAGAACCTGGACTCGACCAGACCAAGGTTTAATTTCTTTTCCCCAGTAAAGTTTGCCTCTACCCCCAACAAGTTATTATGAAGCCTGGATCCGACCAGATAGCAATTACCCTCAGAAATTCGTTGTGAAACCTGGAATTCGACCAGATAACAATTAAAATCCCCAAGCAGTTTATTGTGTAACCTGGACCCGACCAGATAACAATTAACCTCACCCACCTCAGAAATCTGCAAAGCCTGGATCCGACCAGATATCAGTTTTCAAGCAAGTTATTATGAAGCCTAGAGCCCGACCAGATAATAGTATAACTTTTCCAAAACCATGAAGCCTGGACCCGACCAGATAGTAGTTACCATTGCAAGTTACTGCAAAGCCTGGATCTGACTAGATAACAGTTAACTTCCTTATATACAGCAAGTTATTGTGAAGTCTGGATCCGACCAGATAATAATTCAACTTCAAGGAATTTTCTACAAAGCCTGGAATCCGACCAGATAACAGTTAATTTATTTCTCCCCCAGTGAGTTACCGTGAAGCCTGGATCCGACCATATAGCAGTCGACTTCCTCACCCTTAGCAAGTTGTGAAGCCTGGATCCGACCAGATAACAGCTGACATTCAAGAAATATTCCCCAGCAGAAGCATCCTTTCAACAATGTTTGAAGATAAGTATATTCTTCATCCCCAACAGCAATCAGGGATTTAACTCCCCAGAATCTCCTCAGCAACAGTCATGGATTTATTTTCCCGGACAAAAACATGCATCTCACATTTATATATCATAGCATATACATACAAAATGTGTATAGCATGATCTCATTCATCTTGTGAACATCATGCATACATATGCATTTTACTAATCTTTCTCCACAGGTAAAACATCAAGCTTTAGTCTAAATAAACCAAAGATTTATGTTGATACTTCTTCCAGTGTTTATCATCATTCCTCCAAATGGCATCTATAAGCCCATTCACAATACATCTTCGAGTGCAAATTTCTGGGCACTCTAGTGTTCAATCATCTTTCACCTTCAAGTCACGAATGGCGGATCCGCCAATCTAACTATACAGGTTTAAGAAGATTGAACAGGGGTAGCTGTTGTAACCCAAAATTTTTCCTCTCATTTCTCAATTAATATCTCATAAGATCTCCTTTGGTTCAAGACTGCATAAAGGTTGATCAGCTAAAGACACCTCCTCAAGCACTAATGACTGAAAATTAAGGTTTAGGGTTGCATAAGGATAAATGGACTTTTAATGCCCCATATGACTTTCATGGATCATTTTGGACTCTCAAGATTGCTCATGTCAAGTTTCAAGTCTTGGATCACATTTTTGCTCAATCAATTGATCAGTTGACCTAAAATCAGTTGTATTGGGGAAAAGTCAATTATGGTCAATTTACACTCAAACTTCATAATTTTTTATCCATATCAATATTATGAACTCATATATGTCATTTGATCAAGTTTGGATCACAATTACTCAAGAAATTTGATCAGATCGTCAAAAGTGCAAAATGGTCAAAATTAGGGTTTTGACTAAGAATGTGCAATTTCTGATTTTTGACCTAGAAAATGACTTATTGGTTTGAGACGTGATCTCAAGGATTCAATTACATAATTTCTACCTAATGGCATGGCTCAAAACATTGCTCAAGATCAATTGATTGACAGATGAATTTTCAGTCAACTGATCAAAAGTCAATTGTACACTGAAAAGTCAAACTTTGACTTTTTGGTCAAAATCAAGTGTCAAAGATCACAATTCATAAACAAGTGTCAAAATATGAAACTTGTTCGTCAAGAAATCAAAAAGTCAAGATTTCATTTTGAAAAGTCAAAATTTCTAAACTTAGAAATTTTTCTAAGTGTTGAAAACATCATATTTTTTCAAAACTTTGAGCTAATTTTTCACCATGATGCAAGATGATTCAAAGGAAACTTCCAACATGAAAGTTATATATCTCAATGAGATCTAAAACATTGTAGAACACTTATTCTCCTATAAATTCATGGATTTCAATTTATGATTTTGTGAATACATGTTCATGAAACTTGGAAACTTAGTGAAATTTTGCCCTAGTTTAGGCAGGATTTTAACCTAACTTCATGGCAATTTTTGACATAGTTGCAAGATGAATTTTCAAAAATGTCAAAAAAATAAGTCGTAGAGGATGTTAAAAGATTTCTAAAATGTTCAAGATCTCATTGAGATCATGTTTGATCAAGGAGAATCGAAGGCAAGAAGTTAGGGTTTTCAAACTTGAGTTACAAGCCATTTTGTGAAGAATACATGAACCAAATCCTTGCTAGGCTGCATAATCTTTTCTTTTCAGGCCTCAAACTTGTTTGCAAATCCATGATTAAATGTTTATATAGATGTTAGAGCTTTTATCCAAGCATTTGATCCATTATCCAAGTTGCATTTCTATTAATGGCACAAAGTAACATTGTCATTCTAGTAAAGAGGCTTTAATCACAAAGTTAACTTGTCTTGAGCTTTGCACTTGTTCCTTCTGATCACAAACAATCTAAATGCAATAAGAAACTTGTCTAGAGCCTCTAACTACTCAGGCCATGATTGTACTATGCATTGAAACCATGTTTGTCAACCTTACTTCAAAAACAAGTTAAGAAGCCAAAACATGTGATCTTGTACTTCTGACCATCTCAAGTCTCCAAACCTATTCCTATATATCAAAACACTATTATACAACCTAGGACACGAGATTAGAAGCCCTTAAGCACTCCCAAATTCGCTCAAGCCATAAATTGCACAAAACCTCTATTTTTGTGTCATTTATGACTTTGAACTTCAATCTTCAAAACCACTCGTGCGTTTCTTGGCTTAATACTTCCAAAAGCGTCTTAGCATCATACACAAACCATACCAATACCTGTTTGCAAACTGTAACACCATTTATACCATCCTCCATAACCAAAAACAGAGGTCTTCATCTTGACTTCTCCAGGCCATTTCATCTACTCTCAGTTCAAGCCAGCTATTGTATTAGCTTCCTAGAGGTCCAAGGAAGCTAACATGATCATCACCATCACTTGAAACAAGCTCAAACTGATTTCACAATTTACAATTTTGAGGTATTTTTCTTGAACTTCAATCTTCTCATTTATGTATTATTAGGCTTGCATTTGTGAAGATAAAATGTAGACATCATTTCCCTGAAACTGTACATGTCCATATATTTCATTTATGTTGCTTGAGTAGGGAGAATTTTGAGTTTGAACCTCTGGAAAAACATAGGTCAGAATTTGGTACTGTTAGAAATTCATGCTCATCTTTGAGAATTAGCTTAAGTTATTTACATATTCAGAATTGTGAGGAAATTTCTAACAAGTTTTATGTTGGATGTTTTGTGAATGGATGAGAAATGAATGAGTTACAGGTCCTTTGGCTGGAGGTTAAAGGTGAAGTTCATTCAGGGTAAAACTTATGTTATATATTTAGTTTTTTTTAAGTTAACGGATGTATCACCACCTAAGTGGTTAAAGCGCGCGTTTGTCACCTTAGGGATCTGGATTCAAGCCCCAGTGGTACCCTTTTGCCTATTTTCACATTTTCTTTCCATTTTTTTGTTTGAAACAGGCGATGGGCCTCTAAACAGATGGGCTTTTTCCTTTTTTTTTCTTTTACTAACCGCTGACTACTTTTACACCTCTGGCCCATTT
The DNA here is from genome assembly GCA_948472305.1 of Vicia faba. NCBI lineage: Eukaryota > Viridiplantae > Streptophyta > Magnoliopsida > Fabales > Fabaceae > Vicia > Vicia faba. The sequence goes on along the minus strand of OX451741.1, from coordinate 1,152,090,100 downwards.
TTTTCTTTATTATTTCATTTTTATTTTTTATTTTCATTATAGTTTTATTTCCTTTAATATTTTTATTATTATTATTATTAATATTATTTTTATCTTTACTAATAAAAAAATCCAAATATATTATTATTATTATTTTCACACCTTATTTATTTCATTTATAAATAAAAAAAGACTAAAAAACATTTTTCTTAAAACAAATTAATTTCTTTTCTTAAATAATTAATATTTAGATAATTAGGTTTAATTATTATATTATCCTCTTGTAAATCAAAATTAATTTAGAACTTAGGTTTATTTTATTGATTAACTTTTACTTTAGTTTTATTAATTTAAAATCTTTTTCATAAAAAAACCTAAAAAATCATTTTTACCTAATTCTTTTCTTAATTAGTTTAAATTTAATCTGGTTCATTTTTAACTAATCATTTCTCTTAATTAGGTTAAAACCTTTTCATGAAAACCAAACAAAAATCATTTCTTTTTCCATTTGCATTTATACATTATTATTTATTCAATTCGTGTACATTTATTCAATATGGTTGTAATAGTTAATTAGATTTAATTTTCTTGAAAAATCCCCATTTGTAAATGTGTATACCCCCTCCCCTAATGATGTAATAGCTTAGTATTTTTACTTTCCGCAATTTATCGCTTTATATAAATGCTAGTAATTAGGGTTTGTATGGAAAGATAAAATCAACAAGTTAGCAAACCCAATTCAAAACAAAATAATGCTTGTAAATCCAACACATTTGCACATTTGCACCCTTAGGGTAATTCCACTTTGTTGCCTTACCAAAATGGCCATGTTATGCATGTGGGATATCTTAGAAAAAAAGCAATAAAAAATACAAGATCATAGTCCCTCGAAGACGCTATCAATGTTTCCTTTCAAAAATAATCTTAGTCCCTCAAAGAAAATTTCTAAGATGTTTCACAACATTGCTATCATGGTTATACGATGACCCACGCCCGTCCCTTTACATCCAAAGATAAGGCTTCTTACCAAATTAATGGTAAGATAGCAATATCAAAGGAAAGTAAGAAATGAACTAAGACTTTTGAGTAGGTAGAATTGTTCCTAGTTGCTTGCTCATTTTCAAATCAAACACTCTTGCTCATTTTCAAATCAAACACTCTTTCTTATTTTCAAAAACAAACACCAACACTTTCAAAAACACTTTCAAAACATTTTCCAAACTTGAAACATTTTCAAAAGCTCAACACTTTGTATACGTTCTTACGAATGAGAACTATTATAAAGTTTGCCTAAATGGTGGCTCCTTTTCAAAATACTTCAAAAATCACACAAAGCATATTTTCAAACAAAAGCAAGTGATATAGCAAGAAACTAAGAGCCCATAAATAACTATGGATGAAAAGGGTGCTAGCATATTCCCTTTTGATAATCTACCCCCGAACTCAAGAAACAATATCAAAGGTCTTTCATGTTCTTTTCAGCCTTTCCTTTTGGATAAAAGAAAAGTCGGTGGCGACTCTTGCTAACTGCAACATTTATGATAAAACGCAAAACATCTCAAGTCAGTTCTCCCACCGTATCACAGACTGTATATAGATAAATTCTCAATCACAGACAAAGCATATAATTAGAATAACCCGCACACAAAGAAAACAAACAACCCAATGTCTCGGGGTAAACTCCAAGAACTCCAGAAAAAATAACAATAAAAGTCACAAGGTGTCAAGGGTGGTTAAGGTCTCTACTCCTATGTCCAAGAAGTCTATCACTCCAAAATGCCAAGGATAGTAGCCAAATAGTCCAAGTGACATTAAAGCTTTTTATTGATCAAGTTGGTTATTAGGTATCTTTAAAAAGAAATGAAAAGCTCCAGTGAGCAAAATAAAAATGACATAAAGATAAATGCTCAAGTGAGCAAAGATAAACATAGCATGAAATGTAAATGCTAAAATAAATGGTGCGTAAAAGTAAAGGTGTAAAGTAAAAGCATAGAAATAAAAGTCAATTGTTAATGAGTTAGAAATTAGAGGTTAATTTAATGACCATCATGAATCTTGCATTTGAAAACTCATTAAAAGATTGATAAAATCAAAGCCTCTCAACAACAAATTTCATTTTCTTTTTGTCAAGTATATCATTCATTTCAAATTCTCGAGACAACAATGAATGATCAATGATGTTTAAATGATTCACTTAGACCAAATTTTATGAAAGTTCATTAGAGGATTTATAAGACCAAAGCCTCCTAACAATGAACCTCAAGGTTATTGGAACACAGGTTTCAAATTAAACATATGTGGGCTTGCGAACATAGGTTTGAGCCATGAATGATCATTTCTCGAATTGGAACAAAATTTAGCGCTATGTTAAGCAATCGTAAGTGAACTTATCTAGAAGTCGCGCCTATTTTGAGGATGGTCAATAGCAATCTATGTACCATATTTTAGAGAAATGATATGTAGATCATCATCTAACAACAGGTAGCACATGTAAGAAAGGGATAAGATGAAGCGGTAGAGCAAATATTTGAATCAAAGATTTTAATCAAACTATCATTAAAATCATCCATCCATTTTGGTGGAGTAAAACTCAATACCTAAGATACCAATATGTTAATGAAGCTCATGATCAAAAATCACATATCCAGAATATATTAAAAAATAAATTGCATTTATTGAACAAAATAAAAAGGGAAAATGATTTTTAAATTGTTTTTTAAATGAAAATAAGAGGCAAAATAGCAAACTATATTTAAAGTATCAAATAAAAATTAAAAGAGACCATAGAAAAGTCATAAGTGATCCCAAATATTTTTATAAAATTTTTGGTAATTTTTTAAAACAGAAAAGCATTTTTAAACTAATTAAAATTACTCAGATAAGTAAAAAAAATCAAAAATAGTAAAGGTCAAAATAAAATTCTAGAAAAATTTCAGAAAGTCAGAAGTAGGGAAAATGATTTTTATGAAAAAAATTTGGAATTTAAAAATACCAAAAAGCATTCTTAAATAATTAGAAACAAGTCAAAATAAAGGAATTTTTTTTTAATAAAATATTAAATCTGAAAATAAAATCACGAAAAAATAAAAATCAGAAAGAGAATATTTGAAAATATTTGTGAATTTTTTTCATAATTTTTGAGTCTGAAATGAATTTTCTATGATTTTATGAAGTTTAGTGTAAAAAATAGAAAATAAAATAAAGTTTAAAAAAATATGGACCATTGAATGAGAGTCAAAATGCGCTAGTAATTAGATCCAAAGGATCAGGCACGCTGTGCATATCACGGTTAGCTTTGGAAATTGCACCAGATCATCTTTTAATAATTGAAAAATACTAAAACTCTGGCGCGTTGGATGGAGTCTGACTAATGGCAGTAATCAAATCCAAGGACTCTCAAAGCGTGTGTATGATAAAGAAAACACATTGGATTGAATTCAAAAAAATTACATGTCATGCCTTCAATAGTTGAAGTATGACACGTAGGTCATCTTCAACCTCTGGACGCCCTAGATTGGGGTTCCTCAAACTGTAAAATTAGAGGACCTGACTGGTACCATTAGATTTGTATCTTCAAGACGATTCTAATGGTACCCTCGTGCCAAATTTAGATAAACTGAGCAAGACATGAATTGAGAAAAAGAAGAAATAACAGCGAGCATGAAATTCTGGAATATCTCACTCAAATCTCAATCAAATCACAAATTGTAAAAAGCATGAAAATCAAAATGATGAAGAGAGTAGATTAGATTTTTATTTGGATTGATTTGACTAAGAAATCTACCTGAACAAAGTAGCAAAAAGTGGTTCTGAAACTGAACTTCTGTAGACCAATATAGGTCACAATTCTTGAAGGTAAGAGTATGGTTAGCTTCAGAAAAGTTCAATGGAGCTAACTGAATGGAGCTTTTGATGTTTTGGAGTAAGAATGAAAGAAATCAGAAAATCAAATTCAGAGTTCGTGTGGGATCTGAACAAGGGTCAATTGGCTATCAAAAGCTTGTGAAAATAGGTGGAATATGCATATTATTTAAAGGAGAGGATGAGGAAATGCTTAAGCGTGCGAATGAGAGATTAATTGATTGAATTCATGTGAATCTGAAGCATGAATAATGTGTGACTTGCTTAGCATCAAAACTCATCCAAATCCTGCATTTTATGATGCTAAATGCTTTTGGAAAGTTGCTAAACATGATTAGAAGCAAAAACGCGTGCAAACTTTGTGTTTAGAGGGCACAATATGGATTTCAAATTCTGACTTTAGAGAAAAATTTAGTTTCAAGGTACCAACTTTGAATCCATGGTGTTCATAGCTCAAGGGATCTTAGGGCATAATTCTTGAAGCATTTGAAAGATAAGGTCACCATCTTTGCAATATGCCAAGAATGATATCAAATGGATGCTTGAGCTAAGAGTTGTGATGAGTCAAAGTTAAGAACAAGATGTTGACTTTTTGTACTTAGAAAAATTCTAAGTTTTTCTTCAAAAGTGACCTATAGTGTTTTGATTCCAAACAAATCCTTCCTCCAAAATCTTGCTTTGATTAATGATGCTAGCTTGAAGTAGACTTCATAAAGAGAATTGTGAAACTTGAATCACTCAAAAATACCAAATATTGAAAAAGTTATGGCCTTATGAAATTAGTGAAAATCCATGAGGTGACCTATAATCTTTTGAGTTCTTAGGGCATCTTTCACCCATTTTCAAGTCTTTAACATAAAAGAAGAGTTGAAGTTCACATACTTAAGATCTTTATGGAAAAAGAATAGGCTCAAGGAGATAAAAATTGACTAAGTTATGATCTTTTGAAGTCACATAAAGGGAATTTGATAGCCTCTCTAGAGGACTTGTAATCTTTCTCCATCATTAAGAATCATCCACACAAAATTTTCTTGAAACTTTTGAAGTGATTGGTTAATTAACCTTTAAAGAGAAGCGTGTCTTTGGAATAACTCAAAAATCTCAAAATATGAGCAAAATATAGCCCTTAGAAGTTCAAAACCTAGCTCCTAAAGCACCAAAATAACTTGGAAACCCCTTTCAATTTTGACAATTTTTCTTGCACAATCACTTTTGCCATGTGAATAGAAATTGTTGTGGATGATAATAAGAAACCATAGAAACAATAACAACTTTCAAATATTAAGAATTGAGAGAGTTATGCACTTGTGATCAAGGAATCAAGGTCTTGTCAAGTTAGGTCAAAATCCTTCAATCAATTCTTGTATTTTTTAACTTCTTCTGACAAATTGAGGTATGATGAATCATAGTAGACCTTGTCATGATTTTACTTTAAAGCATCCTCAATGATGAAGCTTGAATCTCAATGAAGCTTTGCTGAAGAAAGCATGGAAATAAACTCATGAACCTACGAATCCCCATGATGAAATGTATTGTGCTATCACCTATAGGATCATCATTTAGAGAAAACATTCATTGTATTTGTTAGTTAAAAGTTAATCAACACAAGACATATATGATCACAATATACAAACCAAGGTGCTTGGTGATCCCCCATGAGAAAAACTAAAGATAGGGAGAAGAACCAAAACCGTAGTGTGATCTTGATATGATTGAGTTGATATGAGACGATAGAGGAATCTTAGGGGCAAAAATTGGGGTACAACAGTCCTCTAGTGTGACGGTACATTCACCTATTGGTAGATGAAATGTGTGTGTCTCGGGTCTCCACCTTTCCAACATTGCAAGTATAAACTTGGAATCAATCGAGCAATTTGAGATTTTTATAACATTTTCAAAACCCGCATATTCGAGATAGGGCACGATAAATGGGTCGAGAGTAATGTAGTTGTGTGAGGGAATTATAAATATTTTAATATCCTAAATTCAAAATGTAAAAAGTGTAAGAGTCCATAAGATGTCTAACTGAATAATAATTTTATAAAAAATATATTAATCTACAAGAATACTTAAGAATTTCTAGAAACTTACAAACATTACAATGTTGTCTCTTGTGCTTCTGTGAGAATGGCCCATTGTGAGAAGAGCCATATTTGAAATTGTATAAGACAATGAAATAGTTTGTATCAGAGAGTGAGATGGTTGGTGATGCAAAACAAGTATCTCAGGTTCCGCATTTATTGGTGATATCGTATAAGAGTGAATTAATGAGGTGGTTGGTGGTTGCATGCATGTATGATACGTGCCACTCATGTGCCAAGTCAAATGGTGCCTACATGCAATTTAAAGAGCATGCGTCATTCAACTTTGCGTGGGACAGGCCTACTTGTAGATTAGGTGGCAACATAGGTGGCAGCATAGGTGGAAGCATAGGGGCAGGCTTTTGTGCATGCATGTAAGGTGATAGGACATGTAGGGATACGCCATTTGACTTGGCGCATGAGTGTAAATGTGAAAGGTGTCGCCATATCACTTGGCGAATTAGTGGTGGAGCATTTTTGTCTTGTTCAAGTTTAATGAAACCTATTTATCGTACATGCATCTAATGTTATCAACACTCAAACATTTAAACATTCAAACACTCAAACACTCAAACCTTCAAACATTCAAACATTCAAACACAATGTCCTATACACCTCAATACGTTATCAGTGCACATTTCAACAGTGAGACGTACATTTGACCCACCTATGGGTTTTTATTTAGAGACAATGAGAACATCCGATTTTGTTTAAATATGAAAGCCAATTTCTTGTATTTCAAAAAACGATTAGAGGTCAAACTTGGACGAGGTCCAGTCACACACATCTTCTACCAAAATCCAATTTTTTGTGAGAACCATATAATATTTTATAAGGTAGAGGTTCAAGATGACAAGGACCTTCAAAATATGTTTTCTAATCAAGAGTAATCTGGGTGCAACTCGATTGAGTTGTACATTTTGTTGCGGGAGCCTCAGCTGCCACGTCCAACTCAGTCACAAGTGGTTGATCCTCTCGCATACGAACAAGCAGAAGTATATGTCGTTGATGAAGAAGAGGATGATGAAGAGTTAGAGTTTGACGACATGGTCAACGATGATTTCGAAGATGATGGGCTACATGAAATACCTCCGAATGAGATCTACACACCACCTTCACACATGACAAACTTCAACATGAATGGAGATGAACCGTCATCTAATGTTTTTTTCAACCTGTATATGCAGTCGGATGAAAATTTAAAAGAGAAATACAAATTTCGTAATAGAGAATATTGTATGCGAGCTATAAAAAAGTTTCACATGCTAAACTCTATCGATTTTAAGGTGGATTGGGTAAATCCAAAAAGGTACAAGATCAGGTGTGCTCACCCAAATTGTATGTTCAGGCTGACTGCATCATACAGGTTAAGAGGTGATTGTTGGGTGATAGGATCTATTTCCACCCGCACATGTGTCAATTGTACTCAATCACAAGATCATAGTAAACTAAATTATGATCTAATATGTCATGAAATCCTACCTCACGTCAGTAATGATCCGTCATTGAAGGTGAAAACCATAATCTCTCACGTCACTATGATATATAATTATACTCAGTCATACAGAAAGGCATGGTTAGCAAAGACCAAGGCGATTGAAAAGGTATACAGAAACTGGGAGGAGTCATACAAAAAACTATCGGGATACCTGCATGCACTTCAGTCATATTCTCCTAGAATTGTTTATATTATGGAAACATTGTTGGCGTACGCCCCAGATGTTACTCATGTCGATTGAAATGGGATATTCAGTCAACTATTATGGGCTTTTCAACCTTGCATCACAGGGTTTGCATCATGCAAACATATTATTCATATATATGGAACATGGTTGTATGTGAAATATAAATGCACGCTACTGATGGAAGCTGCACAAGATGGCAACAACAACATTTTCCCAATTTCCTTTGCTCTAGTCGAGGGAGAGACTGGTGGTGCTTGGAGTTTATTTCTCAAGAATCTTCGAAAACATGTGGCTCCTCAACCTGGTCTTTATTTGATCTCTGACAGACATGCATCTATTGAGAGTGCATACAATAATCCTATAAATGGTTGGCATGACCCTCATTCTACGCATGTCTACAGCATTAGACACATTGTACAAAATTTCACGTAGGAGATCAAAGACAAGGTTCTTAGGAAAACAGTTATGAATGTGGGGTATTCATTAACACAACCTTCATTCAAATACTATCGCAATGAGATCAGATTGTCAAATCTGGATGCAGGTATGTGGATTGATAACATTCCAGTGGAGAAATAGACAAGGTCATACGACAATGGACACCGATGGGGCCACATGATGACAAATCTTATCAAATCAATGAATGGTGTATTCAAAGGCATACGAAACCTCCTAGTAACTGCTTTGGTGAAATCAACATATTTTAGGATGGCTTCATTGTTTGCCAAAAGAGGTGAAATGTGGAATGCGGTCTTACAATCGGGATAACTATGGAGTGAAAGTTGCACGAAGTATATTAAGGCAGAAAGTGATAAAGCCAACACCCATCTTGTTATAAGGTTTGATCGACATAGCCATAACTTCATTGTCAAAGAAACAATTGACCATAACGAGGGGCTACCAAGACAAGAGTATAGAGTTATACTGCCATCTCGTTGGTGCGATTGTGGAAATTTTCAAGCCTTCTGTATGCCTTGCTCTAATGTCATTGTGGCATGTGTATATACTCATCAAGATGCATTACTACTTCTATCTCCCACTTACAAGTCTGACACCTTGCTCAACGTATACAATAATGGTTTCCCAATGGTAGTAAAACTTGATTATTGGCCTGCATACGACGGGAAAATAGTATGGCACAACGATCAAATGCAAAGGAATAAAACGGGTCGTCCCAAAAGCAAGCGTATCACAACTGAAATGGACTCCCTTGACAAGCTAGAAATAAAGTGTGGTTTTTGTCGTCAGGTCAGACACTATCGAAAAAATTGTCCAACTCGGGCTACAAGCTCGACAAATTAAAAATTATATAGAAACCATCTGCACTTTTTTAAGTTCTAAATGTAACTTTTTCTATTAAGAGCATTTGTTACAATAAAACATGTGCAAACAACTAATAAAAACACAAAAAAAACGTCTAAGAAATTACAACGGTAAAAAAAATTTCATCTGAGCCATGCATCATCACCATTACGTCTCTGTTTGTTTTGACTTCCTCCAACCAATATTGAATTCTTCCAGTTGCAAGCGACGTGGTTGTCCTTCTTCTCTAGATCCTTCTAATTTGTTCTCCAACCTCGATGTCTCCCTCTAGCCATCGCATCAACTTTCTCTTCAGACGCTCCATGGAGTGAATGTGCCAAAATTTCATTTTCATCAGAGGTTTGATGGTCGAGAAAATAACGTATTCATCTCTGGCGAAAATCACGGGAGATGTCATGACGCAAATAACAGAGAAAAATAATAAGACAGTGTGAGAAAGTGTGAAGAATGATAGAGAAATGGGTGTTTTATTTATAGAAAATACAATTGTACGTAGTAACCATCTCAGATGGCGCCTCCTCTCTTTTTTATAGTGCATGTGTCATATCACTTGATTAAAACAAAGTGCATGCGCCAAGTGAGATGGCACCTAGGGAAAAAAGGTGAGTGCATACGCCATCTCACTTGGCGCCTCCATTGTGGGATTTTCTGAAACATGGTTATTTGCGTAATTTTCTGCAAAATATGATTATTTATATATTTTTTAATACTTGGTTATTGCTAAATTTTAAATAAATAAAAATAAATTAAAAAGATGGAGATATAGATGAACTTAATGGTTGTATATATATATATATATATATGTTATGATATATCATAAGGGCACATGTATATATATATATATATATATATATATATATATATATATATATATATATATATATATATATATATATATATATATATATATATATATATATATATATATATATATATATATATATATATATATATATATATATATATATATATATATATATGAACAAATTTGCTATCTTTACACTAGATTCTGACACCAAGTGTTACACCGCATATGCTATTCACCGTATAAATATAATGAACAATATTTTTTTAATAAAATAATAATATTTAAAAAAATTAATTTAAAAAAAAAACTTATTTTATAACATAAATATATGATTGTGTCATTGACCAACTTCACAATCTTATTAACCATAAAATATATGTCATTAACCAATTACCACTTTTAGTACTTCATTAACCAATAAAATACATAGTATTAATCATGTTCTGACACTAAATTATAAATGTATTAACTAATTTTTATACTCTATCAACCAACTTTATTTTACTATTTATTATTTTTTTATGTTTGAAAACTCATTAATCCAGTTATAAACTGTATTAATCAACTTTATACAAGCTATTAATCAAAGTCTGAACGGTAAACATATTAATTTTTTTATGTCACAATATATATTAATCAAACTTTGAACTGTATTAACTAAATTTTAATATTTCATTAACTAAAATAATTCTAAAGAAGAATAAAAAAATATATTAAAAAGTTAAAATAATAATAAAACATTATTCACGTATTTATGAACGGTATATTTGATGTAGGTATAACAAATTGGTGTCAAGATAGAATTTTTGATATTAGAAACCCATGGTTGCATATCTAAGCAACGTAGCTCTGTCCCTTAGTCAGCAACATTGGCCTTCGGCAATATGGAAACCTAGTGTGGGAAGAATTTTAAAATTGAAGAAAAAATCTTGATCATTAGTAAATGGTAATTAAATAATAATATTAAGTGAAAATTGTTACGTACAATATTTAAATTACACTCAACTACTCCAAAGCCTTTAATACGTATATATTTTTTAAAATAAATATTTAACTACCTTCCACAATACTCTAGTACAAAAATATAAAAGAAGATATGAAAAGACAAATACAATCTTAAAACAATCTAATGTGAGACTTCTTCAACACGTAATAATTTCAACCAACACCAACAATCTCCACCTTGATTGAAATTAATACATCATCTTTCATTGTCTTCACTGATAAATAGAATTCAAAAGAACCATTATACTCTATGATAAAGAGTATAGTCACTTGAAACTACATCACTTTAAAAACTTTCACATTATCTTAATCGAAAATTATATTGGAAAACTATTATACTCCATCGAAAGAAGATTATACTTCACTTAAAGCTAAATCACTCCAAAATTTTCCACATGTCGAAAATTAGGTTGAAAACTTATGGTGCAACTTCCAATTTGGCATAAAGTTCTATCCAACAAAATCAAAGTCGTAATTCGCAATAGAGTCTATCTCCCCCAGTGTATTCCTCGCGGACTCCGATCATCTACATTCACATCATAAGCATCGTGCGACATCTTAGGGCTAAAAAATCAGGTCTTCTGTATTTAAGTATCTTTAATCCCGTAGATACGAACAATTTCAATCTCCATATCTCTGGATAGAATAAACTTAAATAGGGGCATATGTCATACCCTAATTTTTACCTCTATGATTTCACCTATCATATCAATTACATCTAACCCAAGATCATAAACATGGCATCCTCTTTACCTTTGCCTCCTTGGTTTCAATCTTTGTGGGATATCACTAAGCACCATTTGACTGTTTCTTTTTGCATTTATGCTTGTTTACATTTTGAATTTTCTAATCTTATTCAAAATACAAAAGCATGTGTTACTTTCTTTTCTTATTGTACAAGGCAGGGGTTTGCAATTAAAAGATCAAGATTGGTTTCTAAATTAGGGTTTTGGTTCCCAAGGTCAAAGTTTGGTCAATAAGGGGTCCGCCTATAATCTTAGTTCATATTCACGTCAAGCTTCATTCAACATTATCTGGTCAAGAGAAATTCAAGTTTGGTGCATGATTTCAAAGTTGATTCAAGAATGGTTCATGTGTTTATTTCCATGCCATTTCCATCCAATTCTTAAGCATTTCTCAAGATTATTCAAGGGATAATCAAGATTCTTTCATTTGGTACTCAAGTAATCATAATTTGGCTTTTGGATGCAAGAAAATATCAAAAATCACAAGTTGGTAGATGTTTGGTTGACCTAAAACCAAGTATGGCATGTCAGTTGATCCAAACACCATAACTCTGTCATTTTTCAACATTTTTGGAATCTACTTCGAGCCAAATGTCATATTTGAACTCCTCTATAAATTTGTTTCAAGGGTCAAACATCAATTTTTCTTCTAAGTACCTCAATTTTGGAATTGGACTAGATGCTCATGTGTGCACAAGAGCTGGTTCGACCTAATGTCTGACCTAGAAATCAGGTCATGACGTAAACTTGTCATCCATGCCATTTTCAACTCAAGCATCCTTTGGAGGTGATTCTTTTTGCATTTGATTCTTTATCATGAGAATATCACTTGGCACAAAAAATATTTCAAAATGCACAAGTGAATCTCATTTGGCCTGAGCTTTAACATGGTGCCCTAAACTCTGCTTTTTGTGCATGACTCATAGTTTGAAATTGTCCAAAACTTCACTTAGGTCCACCAAACCATGAGAAAATCATCTCTCCTTGCAAAACGTGTAGCATATGGTGCAAAATGACATGAGTTCGTGCAAGAGTCACGCATTTCATCCTTTTTCTCACACGACATGCAAATTGGAATTTTTCACTTGTGTTCACACGTTCTAGATCTAATTTTGCACATCCATGACCATATTGCATTTCCTATAAATACAAAAGCATGTCCCATCATTTGAAAGCTTGAACAGCCATAAAACCTCTGCCATTTTCAATCCTAGAGAGATTCAAAAACCAGAAATCCTTGTTTCATTTTGAGCTCATTATAACTTTAAATATGTGCCCAGAATCACTCATCTCCATCATCTGAAGCTAACAGAACCATTACAAAAGTTCAAAACCACCTGCAATCTTCAACTCGGTTTCACCGTTGTTAACCTTCAAAGCTTCAACTGGAAAGGTAGATACAAGTTAAGTTTATGAACAAACAAGTTACCACACTCTTCCTCTTACTTCACTGATTCAAAGCCCTCACTCACCTTGAATTTATTCTTCATATTAGTCATTTAATTTTACTTTGAAGCACTTAGAGTTTTCTGCATTTCTGAGCGAATTCTCTCTGCTTAGAGCCAATCAATAGCTCAAATGCAGAAAGACATGAATGATGACATGAGTAGAAGCTAAACCATATGTTTTTTGAGCTTAAATCTGAGTCCATGAATCTGCAAAATTGGTCTCAAAGTTGAAAATAATGCAGGCTTTCACGCGCTTTAGTGGTAAGTTTGAATCTTTGTCCAATCACTTCTTGACACGCATGCTAGCCCTTGGATCTTTTATTTCTTTTTTGTTTTAATTAATTTTTAATTCCTTTTTCTTTTCTAATTTATTTTAAATAGCTCCATTTATATTTTTTACTCCAATTTTTTTCATAAATCAAAAGAATTATTCTCTATCAGATATAATTTTTCTATAATTTTAAAATCATTTTTAGCATTTTTTTCTATTTTATTTCTATTTTCTTTTTAATTTTCTTCTAACTTTAACAACCGGCTAAAAATATAGAGTCGCCAGCATTAATTTTTATTCTAAGACGAGAATATAACAGAATAAACCTAAATCGATGATACAGAGATTCTAAGTCTTGACTTACTTTAGACGAAGGGAAGGTGTTAGGCACCATTCATCTAACTTATTCACAAGGATACTAGGGTTTAGGTTTAAGGTTTAGGAATAGGGTTTTAATTTTTAATTAGGGGAACTCTCCGCGATTTTGAGTTGTATGCCTACGTATCATCTTATGAGGAACCAGAGTCTCAATTCGTAGTTCATAGTTATTTGGTTACTTTTTTTATGGACTATGGAAATATCTCGAATTCTCCTTGAACCAAGTCTGAGTTTGCATAGCGGAATTGTAGACGAAATTCATAGTCGATAAAAGAAGTTTTCATGATCCTTTTTGAAAATAATATTGATTTTATTATGTTAGTAGAAAAATATCAGTAATTGGTGGGTTAGCTATTTTAGATGTATAATAAAAATAAGTTCGTATGAAAGAAATTTGATAAGAATGAGAAAATGGTTAGTAGTTTAAAAAATAACTAATTAACGAATAATTGTTTTCTTATTATTAAAAATATATTAAATATTTTTTTTAAAATACAATAACTATTTATTAATAATTTATAATGCGTCAATGTATTTGATGAGATAAGTAATAAAATGATATTTGACCAATAAATATATAAACAAATACATAAAGTTTATAAGAATTATAAAAAATAATTAATTAATTAAAAAACTCAAAGGGGGTGTATATTGTGTTAATGTAGTAAAACCCGGGAGTGTGAATATCAGGGCCCTAAATCTAGATATTGAATTTGGGCCCAGTTGCGTAGGGGGGTGCAGATTTTAATTTCGTAGTAATTCTAGGGGGTTTGGATAGTAACGGGCTTGAGCCCAATAGTTTGTCTTTGATTCGATTTGCAAGGGGGTACTCGATAGGCTTAAGTTAGCAAAAATAAAAATAGAGGGTGTTAAAAGAATTAGGCTCGACCCAAAGCAAATTTTAGGGATCTGTTTAGACTTCGTGTGGGCGAGCGCATGGTGTTACGGTGGTCTTGTGCAGAGGATGATCGCTTGATCGTGATCAAAGGGAAGATACATGAGGGTGCATGGTGAAGGTACATGAGATTACATGGCCAGATGTTGGCCACGTGTCCCCGATAGAGATCACATGCGGAGGGAGTATATCTCTGCTTTCTTAACCATTCACTTATCATTTTAAATCATTGTTGTCTCTTCTCTCTCAAACCCAAATAATAACCACACCACCCTAAACTCTGGAAAACCCTAATCGAAACCAACCTAAACGGCGGTGGCCATAAACAGCGATAACCCCAAATCTGAACCCAAATCGCGGCAAAAAATCAACATTTAGAAACCCTAAGCTAAGTTTTGAGATTACCTTTAATATATTTCTTCGTTTGTTCCGATGCTTGATCTTTTCATTGATCTCGCTCCTCTTCTTTCTGTTTGCAGGTATGCAAGATGGAGACGATGATGATGATAGAGGTGCGACGGTGATTTGAAGATCAAAAGCTTGAAGGCAACAACGACGGCTATCAGACCTAGGGTTTCAGAAATTGAAACCTAGATCCATTTTCTCTTTCTTCTATTCTTCCGTTCGCCAAATAATCCCTCCCTTCTCTTTAGAAACTTAGGGCTTAATATAGTGTGGATTAGAGATAGATTAGGAAACTCTATTTGATTTGGCATTACAATTTTTAGATTTAGCTGAGAATTAGGTTTTTAGATTGATTTATATTTTAGATTTAGGGAAAGATTTGATTGTAAATTGGTTGTAATTTGATATGGTTTTGTTATGATTTATTTATAGATTGATTGTAAGGAATCTGGGCCTCGTTGTGATTTGTTTCTAGTAAATAAAAACAAACATGATCTCTAAATTTGATTCGATGCTTTTTTCTGGCTTTGTTTGCTTAATGTAGAAGGAGAAAAGTACTGTCGTTGGTTACAAGGTTTTCTATTTCTTTGGTTGACTCGTTCAACAAGCCACTAACTTAAAAATCCAATCACGATATCAAATAATATCCATAATAATAATAAAGTCAAAAAAGAAATATTAAAACACCTCTAATTGTTTTGGGATGTTGACCTCTTTCTCAATGAAAAAAATTTCTATAAGAAGAACAAAATAATATAAGTTATGACAATATTAATAACTAGTTTTAGAAATAATGTTCGTAATCCAAAATGTGTTAATGATATTCAGAACAAATCAATAGGAGAAATGGATTCAAACCGTCCCTGATCCATCCAATTTTATCAACACACTCCTTCTTATGATTCCTAAGAGGGGAAAAAAATGGACTTTAGCAAAATATGAATGCTAAGCCCATTATGTTATGAATACCCCTAAAATCCCCCCCCCCCCCCCCCCCCCCCCCCCCCCAACCCACATTGTATCTAAGCCTTTTTAATAAAACAAAACCTTGATTTAAGAAATTGCAAATACACCCTTAATTTCTAATTTTAAACAAACATATATATATATATATATATATATATATATATATATATATATATATATATATATATATATATATATATATATATATATATATATATATATATATATATATATATATATATATATATATATATATATATATATATATATATATATATATATATATATATATATATATATATATATATATATATATATATATATATATATATATATATATATATATATATATATATATATATATATATATATATATATATATATATATATATATATATATATATATATATATATGAAACTAAGTTAGTAACATAATTACAAAAAATCAAGATGACTAAAAATGGAAAGTTGACTACTAATACCCTAGAGAAAATTTGGGGTATGATAGTTGCCCATGTTTAATTACTCTTCAATTGAAGGTGAGAATATGCAGGTCTCACACATTCGAATATGAGGGTTATTAAACAATGGAAGGCCCTAAAATTTGACCCAAGGTAGGCTGGATAAGGATATACTATAAAGCATACCCCAGAGAATGAAGAAAGATAGGTAAAGATGATGATATATCATCTTACCCGAGTTAGAGCAGAAAGCATGATTTCAACTAGATATGACAGCGCGAGAAAATCTCCAATACCTAGAAAAGTGATTGTAGATTTTGCATATTTACCGTAACCTAGAAGGTAAATAACACAAGTTTTAAAGTTGACTTACAAATTCTTCGAGACCAAGATAGTAAGCTTAACGCAGACTTCGTATACTCATCGCAACCTAGGGGATGAATAAAACAAATTTTGATAATCCATTGCTGCATGGAGACTAACACAATGAATTATATTAGGATTTTGTACATCTACTACAACCTAGGGAGTAAACAATACGAGGATAGGCTTATGTATTTACCATGACCTAGAGGATAAATAACATAACCTTATAATTCGTTATCGCTTGGAGACTGACACAACAAACTATAGATTTTTACATACCTACCACAACCTAGAGGATAAATAATACGAGGATAAGATTGTGTATTTATCACGATCTAGAGGATAAATAACATACACATGATAATTCGCATACCTATCACAACCTAGAGGATAGATAATACTAGGAAAAGCTTGTGCATTTATCACGACTTAGAGGATAAAAGACAAGAGGACAAGTTTATGTATTTATCACGACCTAGAGGATAAATAACATAACCCTGATAATTTGCATACCTACCACGACCTAGAGGATAGATAATACGAATTAGGTTCTCTTTGAAAAGTGTTTTGGTAATCAAATATTTTAGGTAACTAAACTAAAGATATTATTGGAGTTTACCGGTTGTGTCTGTTCTCAACCAAGGTGTTCACTTGTTTTGCATACAAGATAATTCAACAATGGGCTCCAAGAAAGTTCCTAGTTTAACCCAAGAGATTTAAAAAATGCCATGTATGATTTATATGTAATAATGCCCTAAATTGACATGGGACCAAAATGTATATGCACTGTATATTTTACATCAAATGTTTGTATATGCACTAAATATTTTTTTGTAAATGTTTTGATATTCTTCTCCTTTTAAAACATTAGTTCTTTTTCTTTTGTATTAACGACTCCCCAACATTGTATGTCGCATTGTTGTGGTGTTCTCGACTTGATTTGAACAAGATGAATGGTGTGAGCTCGATTTTGATAATTGTATCTCAAACGCAAGTGCAAACATGGACCCAGACGTGGACATAGGCACAAATTTTCTTTCGATGTTTTTTATAACCAAAATACTCTTTGATGTTTTATCAAATGCTTCTATTTGTTTGTCAAATCCCCAAAATGATTTCGATGCAATATTCAAGAAATAATCGTAGTATTTTACAAACAAGTCCAAAAAGAAAAACACAAATTGAAAAGATTAAAAAAGTAAATGTTTTATTGATAAACATGCCTTTGAATAGACGAGAGTACAAGACTCAATTCCTAGAAATAGGTAATCACATAAACTTTTTAACAAAAACTGAAAATGGCAATGAAAATGATAATTGCTAATGTTGTTTCTCCAATTTCCTTTTTGATAGCTCCAACCTTCTTTGCTTCTGAGTCAAATGATTTGGATTAATCACTATCCTTCATGGTTGTAGTCATGGTTCTTATATCGCAGTCTATTTGTTCTTTTTTGTGAATAAGATCTCTAACTTTTTCCTGGACTGCCCTTTCGGGTTTTTAATCCACCGGGATAATAATATTTGTTTATGTCCCTAATTTTTTCCTGGACCGCCCTTTCGGGTTTTCAACCCACCGGACGCCCCTTTTTGCCTAAGTCTCCCTGTTACGGTTCAACTTAGCGGGTTTTTTATACATAGTATTTTTTTTACTGCATCTATATTCGTCGGATCCGGTAATTCTTCCCCATCCATTATTGTGAGGATAAGACCTCCACCCGAGAATGCTGTTTGACAATCGCTTATACCACACCACTGTTTGATCTTTTCAAAGTAATTTGAAGATAGGCTCGCGCGTAGCAGTTAGGTCCGATATGAACCTCAAAATGTAGTTCAATCATCCTAACAAACTACGGACCTCTTTTTCAGTCCTTGAAGCTGGAATCTCTTGTATGGCCTTCACCTTGTCAGAATCTACCTCAATACCATGTTGACTTACAATAAAACCCAATAACTTGCCTGACCTGACACCAAATGTACATTTGTTCGGATTCAACCTCAGTTTGAACTTTCGTAGACGCTCAAATAACTTTTGTAAATTTATGATGTGATCCTCCTCTGTATGAGATTTGGCAATCATATCATCTACGTATACCTCAACTTCTTTATGGATCATATCATCAAATAGTGTGACTATAACTGGTTGATAGGTTTCCCATGCATTCTTTAGACCGAAAGGCATTACCTTGTAATAGAAAGTGCCCTAAGGAGTCATGAAAGTAGTCTTTTCCATATCTTCGGGTGCCATTTTGATTTGATTATAACCTGAGAAACCATCCATGAACGAGTATACCGAAGCTTGATTTGTGTTATCCACTAAAACATCTATTTGAGGTAACAGGAAATCGTCTTTGAGACTTGCTATGTTCAGATCCCAATAATCTATGCACATGCGTACTTTTCCGTCCTTCTTGGGTACTGGAACGGTGTTAGCTATCCAAGATGGATAATCTACCAGCGCTAAGAACCCTGTGTCGAACTGTTTAAGAACTTATTCTCAAATATTTCTAGACATGTCTGGATGAGTTCTTCTAAGCTTTTGTCTAACTAGAGAACAACCTTCCTTGAGAGGTAGTCTATGCACCACAATATATGTATCCAACCCTGGCATATCTCTGTATAACCAGGAAAATATATCCACATATTCATGTAACCGCTTGATCAGTCTTTCTTTAACACTTTCCTTCAATATCCCCCTATCTTGATCTCTTTCAGATCCTCCTATGTGCCAAGGTTGATGGTTTCAATAGATTCTTGGTATGGTTGTATACTGTCAGCCTTTTGCTCTAATTCCCTTTCTAATTATTCGGAGAGTTCAAAATCTTCATCATCTTCCTCTTCAGCTTGGTAGATGAGTGCATCAAAATTATACCGGATAGCAGCAGTAACATTATCGATAATTTTAGGCATGGATATGCACATTTATCATGTTTTGGTGCAGTTTTAGTATGTGAATTTGGAAAATGCATATGAAGAACAAAGTATTGCCATTTTAAAACATAAGAGGTGAATGTAAGAGAAAGAAAGGGATCTTGATTGAATGTAAAATATAACTCTTATTAATTGAAAATACTATTTGAAACAAATTGGGGGACCCTTACAAGCTACGCCTATGCCTCAGGCATGTCATAGGTTCTTTTAAAAACAAGAAAAAATACTTTGGAAAGAAAAAGATCTCTGGAATCTCCATGGTTGTCCATTATTGAGTTCTTCTCCTGGAGCACACTCACGGATGAAGTCAGATGCTCTTTTGGTGCTTCTCTTGTTTGATATCATTGCCCCTTGTCCACCATGCTCTATTCCTTTGTTGATGAAGGTTTCCTAGATGGGAGAAAATTACCCCTTACCTTTCAGAGTAGCCTTTGATGATTCATAGCCCAAACCAAAATGATTTTTCTTCTCACGTATCACCACTAGTTTATCCCAACTTTTTGAGGTACCATCTTTCACAGTTGCTTGTAAATCTCTCCACGAAGTCACAGTAGGTTTATTGATTTTCTCCACTGGTAGGGTTAACATTGAAGCAACCTCTAAGACTTAGAATGACATTGCTATGCAGTCTTCATCCACACTGATATACTTGTAGGACTCTATGTGAATTACAAAGATGTCCTCCTCAACATCGATTATAATCAATCTTCCTTCAACAAGGAACTTTAATTTCTGATGTAGATTAAAAGTAACAGCCCCTGGTGCATGAATCCAAGGTCGTCCGAGAAAACATGTATATATTGGCTCTATATTCATTACTTGAAAAGTAATATAAAACATATGTGGGCTGATCTTGACATGAAGATCCACTTCTCCAAACACTAAACTTTGAGATCCATCTAAATCTTTAACTATCATAGAACTTGGCCTTATAACAACACCATCTAGTGTTAACTTCATCGAGATAGATTTCGGTAACTCATTAAGGGTAGAACCAGTATCGGTGAGTACTTTGGATATGTTAGTTGTACTTATCTAAATGGAAATATGCAGCACTTTGTTGTGAGATCTACCTTGTGGGGGTAACTCACTGTCATTGAAGCCTAGATATGATCTAGATGTTAGATTTGCCACTACATTGTCAAATTGATTCACTGAATCTCCTTTGCAACATGATCTAAAATTAGAATCTTCATCAAAGAGTCTCGATGCGCTTCCAAATTGATAAGCAATGAGAATATTGAAATTTTGGTTAGGGTTTGGTGTAGCTGATCCACCACCCTATAATCACTTTTCTTGATTATTTTCAAGAATTCCTCCGCCTATTGGTCGGTAAAATTCTTGCTTGGAGGTTCTTGTTATTGACTTGCCTCCACCATAACCTTCCCCTTATCCTTAGCTACAACTTCATCCTTCTTTTGTGGTTCGAGACCATAGAATCGACAACTACGAGTCATGCTCTTTGTTCCTCTATATTTTTTATTCCAGGTTCTTGACTTGTGGATGCCTCACATTCTTATTTTAAACCATTAACATAGACAGTAGTATCATAACTCCATGGTACGGCTTTGTCACTTTCCTATGGCGTGAGGGATGGCCCCTACTCGTCATTGTAGTCTTTGGAATTACTGGTATCCTTAGAGTCTGTTGTGGTATTATTACTGGTGCTTCTATTGACTCTCCCCAAGGAATCACAAGAGTTTTCTTAGCAAGACTCAGCTTTTGGCAAGGAATTAGCAATGGCTTCTTTGTGTTTCCATTAATTGTAGCTACGTATTCTCCTTCAGGGTATTGCCCGAATTGGACTACCCCTTGATTCACCACTTTCTGTAACGTCTTTTCAAAAGCTTCATTGTGTTCCAGGAGGATCCCACATTCAAACATTCTTTTAAGAGATCTATCATAGTTTTTACTCGTCTAGCTACCCCAAAGTCAGTGATCACTTCAATTGCATTAACAGTTGGTCCACCATGCGGTGGCATTGGGTTCGTCTTGATGTTCGGCTTGTCAAACATGATATCTTGGGAATCCAACAAATCTTGAATCTTATGTCTAAAGGCCCAACATTTTTCTATGGTATGCCCCAGAAAATTGGCATGATACTCACACTTGGAATTTGCATTATACTTTGGCGATAGTGCCCCGATTGGAGGAGCTAGATGCTTCAGCTATACCATAGATGCTTTGAGCAAGTGCTGCAGTAATTGACTGTGAGGCATGGGGAGAGGATCAAATCTTCTCGGAGGCCTTTCAAACTTGTTTTGTTGTTGTTCTCATGGAATTACCAATGGTTGTTGTTCTCTTGGTTGTTATGCCACATCATTAATTTCTCCTTCCTTCTTTTTTGAGAAGTTAGGAACATGTATCTTTGAATTGAAAGGGGTACTGGATGATGTCCCTTGTATCTTGCCACTCTTTATACCCGCTTCAATTCTTTCACAAATAGTCACCAAATCATAGAATCTGGAAGAGACACTTTCTACCATTTTATCATAATATAGGCCTTGTAGAGTGCCAATGAACATATCGACCAATTCTTTCTCCAAGAGTGATGGTTGCACGTGAGCTGCCATTTCTCTCCATCATTGAACATACTCTTTGAAGGAATCATATTTCTTTTGAGATAAGTTTTGGAGCTCCATACGGTTAGGAGTCATGTCCAAGTTGTACTTATCCTGTTTTAAGAAAGCATTGACAAGATCTACCCATGTTTGGATATGAACTCGCTCCAATTACATATACCAATCTAGAGATGCCACACTTAAACTCTCTTGGAAACAATGGATCATAAGCTTCTAATCTTGATCATAGTCATGCATTTTTCTGCAATACATATGTAGATGGTTCCTCGGGCATGTGAGTCCCTTATTGTTGTATCCCAAAATTTACCCTCTTCATTTCGACCCTTTTTCCATATATTTCATTATTACATGTATGCATATCATTGGTTCTATGGTTATGAGATTAAGGTATCTCTAGCAAGCCTCATCAGGTTACAGGTGACATTTATTTCATCAATGGATGTTCTCAGAGTATTTTCTGTGTTGAAGATCGATTCGCCGTTTCACAATGATTTAGGGTTCAAAGATTCACAAGTCAAACCTGGCACATCATATTCAGGTGTTCTTTCGCCAAGATATCTCTGGTGATGTATTCTCAAATTCAGGTTTAGCTCGAGAGCCAATTCTTTAAAGAAGGTATCCGAATGTGCGAGTATTCTCGAAGAAATATGGTGAAAAAGTGTGTTGAAAGTGCAATTTTTGAGCATTAAAAATTTCATAACTTAACGCCCGTGGCTCATTTTAAACCCGTTATGGTGGCCAAAATTCCATCTTGACATCTTCTACATTTTCATGTCTCAAGGCCGGAATCCAATTTCATTCAGAAAGTCTCATAATATATGGATTTATCAAGTGTTTTCGCACAGGAAAATTGTGACATATGTTTATCTTCTTCGTATTCAAAAAATCATAACTCGGTCGATTTTTATCGTATCAAGCTGGCTCCGGTGGCATTGTCTCACAACTTGAGTTAGTTAAATTTTATTTTTTATTTTAAAAAAAATGGTACCCCGAAGGTTTCCGTTTTTTACCCGAATCTCGTGCAACTCACTGAAAATTCTGAGGCTGGAAATTAAGTTGTCTGAGACGAAACTTCAAAAATTCATGATAATTCACCATTTATCCGATTGAGCCCATTTTCGGACAGGGGTTTGTTCTTGATGTCGGCTACATTCTGTTTTCACAATTCAACTTTAAAATTAGCACTGACTTCCCTGCGAATTTGCTAGAACGTGTCAAACTCAAGTGAATAAAAATCTGCATTGTTGCTTGTGATTATTTGAGGCACAATTGCACATCCAAAGCCCATATCGTTGTCCTAATTTCCATTATATAATCTCATTCCTTTCATACAAACAAGGAAAAATAATCATTTCCACAACCTTGTCAAAATATTAAGTTCTTTCAAGAATCCTAAAAATCTTGAGATCCTTGTTACAAACCCCCATCTCACTACAAACAAGCCATCTCATTTACTTCTAGGAACTCAGTAGGGTAAGGTTGGTTCGATCTCTATGATCAAAAGGGTGTAGAAGCATTCATACATGCAATATCGCTTTTAATATTACAAAATTTTATATATTTATTTTCTTTGTATTTCATGGTATACTAATTTGTTTAATGTGTTTATGAGATTCAACACCGCAGGTTTGGACCATTGTAATGGTCCCATGCAGGTTTATTGCAAAACATGTTGAGGCCAGATTGTAACATCAACTAATGCATGGAAGAGGTTAGAAGGGCATGGATTCAACACCCACCTTTACTGGTTTTGGTTTTCTTCCATTCTATTTATCCTTTTACCTATTTTCCTTCTTTCTGTTTAAAACCTTTTTCATAAAACCTAATATTTTTCACAAACCTTTGATTTTTCATAATAAACTCAAATAATTAATTTTAGGTTTTAATTTAATTTTAGGTTTTAATTTAATTTTAGGTTTTTAATAAAATCAACTTAGATTTTAGGGTTTTATTTAATTTAATTACCTAACTTTTTCTATTAATTAAAATCAACTAGGCTTTAGGTTAATCATCAAACTTTTTTTATAAAATAATCAAAAAAAAATTTCTCTTTTCTTTTCCTTTTATAATTTCGCGTATGTTATTAATGTCACGTATTTTATTATTTTTTTTCGATTATTGTAATTGCTAAAGAAATGTAATAACTTAAATTAGGATTTTATTTGCTTGCTATTTTCCCCCAATTTTGTGGTTTTGTACCCCTTCCCGAAGCGATGTAATAGCATAGGGTATTTCTTTACTGTTTTATTATTACTATTAATGCTTAGATTAATTTGATTGTATGTCAAGACATAAAAGAAATAATTAGTTAACCCTAATTGCAAGATAAATGAATTGAATCAAGCACACTTTGCACACTTCACCTCTATGGTAACCTCTCTCGTTGCCTCGGAAAAACAATGGTCATGTCCCTTGAACGTAGGGATACCATTAGAAAAGACCCTCAATTAAAAATCATTATAAATATCATAGTCCCTCAATGTCCTTCGAAGTTGGCTACGGTATATGATCTTGTCCCCCAATATTGCCTACGAATAGATATATGATGATAGTCCCTTCAAATTGGTAAAGGTATCCCTACATGTTGCCTTCAATGACCATAATGACGACCCTACGCCTGTCCCTCGAACATCAAAAGATATGGCTTCCTGCTAACTAATGGTATGGATAGCACTATCCAAAGGAGGGGAAAAAAATACAAGAAAGACCTTGAGTGGGTAGTTACTGTTAATTGCTTGCTCACAACTTAAAACACTTTTTCATACCTCACACTTTCAAAAAAAATTTCAAAAAAACGCTTTATAAACACTCTTGAGGACTTATACAAGAGTTATCATAAAACAAACTTCCTTGCTATTTGGCATTTCAAAACTTTTTCAAAATCAAACACACAAAACAAATAAAGTGAGCAAGCAATTAAGAGCCCATAGATAACTACGGATGAAAAGGGTGCTAACACCTTCCCTTTTCATAACTTACCCCCCGAACTCAAAATCTATCAAAGGTCTTTCCTGTTCTTTTCACCTTTCCTTATTGGATAAAAGAAAAGTCGGTGGCGACTCATTCTATCTGCAACAATTGCAATAAAATGCAAAACAAACCAAGTCAGTTCTCCCACCATATTAAAGAACTGACGACTCTGCTAGGGAATTTATACCTAAAAAGAGGGGTTACCTTAAGAGCTTAGGTCATATTTACTTTCTTTAAACTGTCTACTTTGATTGCTTTACATTTGAGGGTTTTGTTTGGGTATTTTCTTTAAAAGATCCTACACCCGGATCGGGGAACACCATTAGGTAAGTAGCAATAAATCATGGAGGTTGTATGGCGTAGACCGATATGGATGATATGATAGCTACGTTAGTGCGATACTCTAGCTTGTACTAATGTTCCTTGAGTCAGTCAAGGATAACATTAGGCTTCCACATAGTGTCATTAAGGACTAAGTGACCTTTATAACCTTAAATTGACTCATCTTGGCCATTAGGAAGTAGTGAGATGGTCGGCTTTGGTGCAGACTAAAGTTGGTTGATACTCGATGCTACACTCATTGAGATTAAACTTTCGGGATATTTCGATTGCAATTCAGATGCTTGAGCTGAAAGAATTCCTGAGAGAAAGATCAATGATATGAGATACTTAGAACCCGGTTACTATTGCTAGGACATGTTAATCCAACCAAACTTCAAAAGGGTACTTTCCTATAGACCTCATGCAAGCCTTTAAACCTAAGGTATTTGTGTAACTTGTTTGTGTTTGCTATTTTGTTTTAAGCATGAACATAACATCATAAACATCATAACATAGCATTTGCACTAACCATTTATAGGACCTAGGGATTTATCTCTTCTCTATTTTGTAGGTTATGGCTTCCGCTCGCAGAAATACCATCCGGATCAACTTCGTAGGAGTACCTACCAAGCTTAGACAATTGGTCTCAAGGGTTCTTGAAAGTTCTCAGTTCAACAAAAGAAATGGTCACTTGCTCAGTTTGGTTATTGCCGGTTTTGAAGAAGGTATGATGAGCGTCCTATTCCAGTTCTTCGATCCTAAACATCATTGCTTCACTTTCCCCGATTATCATTTGGTTCCCGTGTTGGAAGAATTCTCTAAGCTACTTGGAGTGCCTATATTAGAGCAGATACCTTTCACCAGTTTAGAACAAGATCCAAATCCTGAAGATGTTGCCACAACTTTACACCTAAAACCATCTGACATTGAATCTAATTGGGAAAGGAGAAGTGGGGTTAAAGGTCTTCTTGCAAAGTTTTTGATAGAGAGAGCTCAGTTGTTCCTAGACGCCATGAGTTTCCATGCTTTTGAAGATATCTTGGCCCTCCTTATCTATGGTTTGGTATTGTTCCCTAATCTAGACTAACTTATAGATGTGAGCGCCACCAAAATTTTCCTTACTCACAACCTAGTGCTACATTGCTCGGGGATATTCTGCATTCTCTCCACACTCGTACCATGAAGAAACGAGGGGCTCTTATGTGTTGTATACCTTTGCTCTATAGGTTGTTTATTTTGCACCTTCCTCAATCAGTAATGAAGAATGAGATAGGCTTAAGATGGTCTCAAAGGTTGATGTATCTCTCTTACTCTGATATCTATTGGTGTTCTCGCTCTCAAGAAGACGTCTCTATCATTGATCGCTGCAGAGAATTTCCTAATATGTCACTCCATGGCATTAGGGGGGGCATCACTTATAACCCTTCTCTAGCCTTACATCAGTTTGGTTACGCATGAAGAGACGATCCCCATGATATGCTCATCCAGGGTATCATGTTCGACTACGACAACAATCTTCAAGGTTATCGTCAGAGGTTCATACGCGCTTGGGGCATGGTAAAGAAGATTGATGGTAAGACTTTGGGGCATAAAAATTCCATCCCTTTGGAACCTTACCTCAAATGGGTACGAACTCGTGCTCAAAATCTTATGATTCCATATCCCGCCATCCTACTAGTGATCTTAGAGCCTATTGTTCAAGGGGGCAAGTCTTGCATTATTCTTCATCGTGATATGCCAACAAACTTTAAAGAACTGCAAAGGTCTTGGATTCAACTCAAGAAAGAACGAGACACCTTTGAGACCCAATTCTATGCAAGTGAGAAGAAAGTGTTGGAACTGATGAAGAAACTTCACGAGGAGCAGAGCCTTCATGCTTATGTCAACACAAAGAGGAAACGTCCATGGGAAACCTGGAAGTTTTAGAAATTTTTAATTTATTTCTTTGTAAACCTTTGTTTCACTTGAACTTACTCATAAAAAATCTTTGTTTCTGTTTTGATTAAAAGAGTTTAAATCCCACGAGGTCCTTGAAAACATCGCATAAACATGTCATGCATATCATTACATAAGCAGGTACTTTAAGACAAGTTTCTTATTTTTTCGCTGTTTATTTCAGCAAAAAGAATGCCTCTTGAACAAACCGTTAAGGATATTCAAACACAGAATGCTCAATTCCAACAGATGTTCCTGACTCTGGCTAAAGGACAGGAAGATCTGAAAGCTCTCATCACTAAATATATGAAGAAGAAGGAGCTCAAAGGGCTGTTCATCATGCTCGCGCTAGAAGACCACCACTACGCATCAACAACCATGGAGTTAATGTTGTTGAGGACGCTGGCAGTGATTGTGACTTGGATAGTTGGATCTTCCCTACTACCAACGGTGGACTCAATAATTGGAAGGATAGAGACTTTGTGCCAATCTCTTTTATCCAAGAGTAATTGTTCTTTTCTGTTTTTAGGATATGTAATTTTTGAACGAATTAAACTCTAAGCCTTGTGTCTTACCCGAGGCACAATGGTCTATTTGTGAGGGTTATCATACTTCATTTTCATGTCATTTTAATAAATCATTGGACATTTTGCATTCAAATTTTGCGCTCTTTGTCTTTCTTTTTTATTTATTTTTCAAAATATCTATGTGCTCTTACACACCCACATGTCAAATTGTAGATCCACATCCATCCTGGATCCCATTGATAACAATTCTGATATTTCCAATTATGACTTTGAAAATCCGATCTACCAAACTGAAGACGAAGGTGAGGAAGATTGTGAAATACCGAGGGAGCTTTCTAGACTATTACAACAAGAGGAAAGAGCAATACAGCCTCATGAAGAGCCGGTCAAGGTGGTAAACTTAGGTACTAAGGAGAATAAAAAGGAAGTCAAGATAGGTTCTAACTTGGAGAACGGTGTCAAAGAATGGTTAATCCAGATGTTACATGACTATGTTGAGATCTTTTCTTAGTCATACGAAGACATGTCGGGGATTGATACTGATATTGTGGTTCATCGTCTTCCAACAAAAGAAGACTGCCCTCCAGTGAAGCAAAAGGTTCGTCATATGTGTCC
The DNA here is from genome assembly GCA_948472305.1 of Vicia faba. Taxonomy (NCBI): domain Eukaryota; kingdom Viridiplantae; phylum Streptophyta; class Magnoliopsida; order Fabales; family Fabaceae; genus Vicia; species Vicia faba. The sequence continues at coordinate 1,152,061,544 of OX451741.1, read as the reverse complement.
TAAAATATCAGAAAAGATCAAGGTTGAAGTCATGAAATAGTTTAATATCGGGTTTTTAGATGTTACTTCCTACCCACAATGGGTTTCAAACATGGTTCCAGTACCTAAGAAGGACGGTAAGGTACGCATATGTGTGGACTACAAGGATTTGAGTAGGGTGAGACCCAAAGATGCCTTTCCACTTCCTCCTATTGACGTTCTGGTTGACAACACCATTCAGCATAAGATATTTTCCTTCATGGATGGCTTCTCCGATTATAATCAAATCAAAATGGAACCTGAGGACATGGAGAATATTACCTTCATTACACAGTGGATCACGTTATGTTACAAGGTTATTCCATTTGGGTTGAAGAACGTCGGGGCAACCTATCAGTGTGCTATGGTAGTGTTGTTCCATGATATGATCCATCACGAGATAGAGGTCTATGTTTACGACATGATAGCCATGTCCCAAACTGAAGAAGAGCACCTTGATCACTTGTAAAAACTATTTGAAAGGCTGAAGAAGTACAAGTTAAGAATGAACCCGAACAAGTGCACCTTTGGAGTAAGATCTGGTAAACTCCTAGGTTTCGTCGTCAGTGGCAAAGGTATTAAGGTAGATCCTGCAAAAGTTAAAGCTATTTAAGAGATGCCAACTCCCTGCACTGAGAAGGAAGTTAGAGGTTTCTTGGGACGTCTAAACTACACTTCCATATTCATTTCCAACATAAGCACTACTTGTGAACCAATCTTCAAGCTACTAAAGAAAGATCAAGTAGTGAATTGGAACGACGATTGTTAGATAGCCTTTGACATAATCAAGGAATATATTCAAGAACCTCTAATTCTGATGCCACCAGTTGAAGGAAGACCTTATCATATACTTAACAGGGTGAGAAAGCTCAATAGGGTGTGTACTGGGCCAACATTACAAGGCTGGTCGAAAAGAGCATGCAATATACTACCTTAGAAAAAAGTTTGCCGACTGTGAAACAAGATACTCACTGCTCGAGAAAACTTGTTGGGCTTTGGCATGGTTTGCTCGTCGACTAAGACAGTATGTGTTGTCTCACACTACTCTATTGATCTCTAAAATGGATCCCATCAAATACATATTTAAGAAGCCCGCTCTCTCCAGAAGAATAGCCAGATGGAAAATGGTCCTGACAGAATATGACATTTAGTACACCACTCAGAAAGAAATCAAAGGAAGTGTACTAGAAGATCATTTGGCTCATCAAGCTGTAGATGACTACCATACTATGACTTTTGAGTTCCCGGATGAGAACATTATGTCAGTAACAGACTGTGAAGAACCTGGACCGGATGAAGGACCTGAAAAAGGATCCCGATGTACTATGATTTTTAATGGAGCTTCCAACGTGCTCAGAAATAGCATTGGTGCTATGATTATCTCTCCCAAAGGTTGCCATACACCCTTCACTTCCAGACTATGTTTTGATTGTACCAATAATATGGTCGAGTATGAAGCATGCATTTTGGGTATTAAAGTTGTTATTGACATGAGAATCAAGTTCTTGCAAGTATACGGAGACTCCGCCTTGGTAATCATCCATATTAAGGGAGATTTGGATACGAAGCATCCTAATCTCATCCCTTACCAAGAGCATGTGTTGACATTGATCTCGTATTTTGGAGAGATTACCTTTGAACATGTTCCACGAGAAGAAAATCAGTTAGCGGATGCACTAGCTACCACGTCATCCATGTTCAAGTTCAGATGGGATAACGAAGCCCCTCGAATCACTATTGAAAGAGTAGACGAACTGGAATACTATTATGAGGTTGACACTGAGGGAGTGGAGTAAAAGCCTTGGTTCCATGAGGTGAAAAGGTACCTTGAAGCCCAAGAATACCCTGAGGGAGCATCCATCAATGACAAGAAGTTTCTAAGAAGATTCTCGGCCAAGTTCTTCCTTAGTAATGGAATTCTCTACAAGCGTAACAATGATTCAACTTTACTTCGTTGTATGGACAAGAAAGAAGCTAAGAAGATCATGGAGGATATGCACAAGGGTATCTTTGGTACTCATTCTAGTGGGAACATAATGGTTAAGAAGATTATGATGGTAGGTTACTATTGGTCCACTATGGAAATAGAATGTCATCATCACTACCGAACTTGTCACAAATGCCAAATTTATGCTGACAAAGTACACGTACCTCTTGTTCCCTTAAATGCCTTGACTTTCCTTGGTCGTTCGCAGTGTGGGGCATTGATATGATTGGAGAGATTAGACCTACCACTTCCAATGGACATCACTTCATCCTTGTCGCCATTGATTACTTCACGAAGTGAGTAGAGGCAGCCTCTTTCACTTCTGTTACCAAGAATGTTGTGGCTCGGTTCATCAGGCATTATATTATCTGTCTGTATGGTATCCCAGAAAGAATCATCATGAATAATGGTACCAACATCAATAATACTATGATCACCAAGTTCTGTATGTGATTTAAGATCCGGCATCATAACTCTTCTCCTTACCGGCCAAAGATGAATGGCGTTGTGGAGTCCGCCAATAAGAATATAAAGAAGATTATACAGAAGATGACGGTAACATATAGAGACTGGCACGAGATGTTACAATTTTCTGTTCACGATTACTGTACCTCAGTACGTACATCAATAGGGGCAACCCCATTTTCTCGCGTTTACAGTATGGAAGTTGTCTTACCCGTCGAGGCCCAGATCCCTTACCTAAGAATTATGAAGGATGTAGGCTTAAATGAAGACGAATGGATTCAAACTCGACTTGATTAACTGAACCTGATTGACAAGAAGAGGCTCGCAGTTGTTTGTCATGGTCAGAAGTACCAGAAACATATGATCAAAGCGTTTAACAAGAAGGTCAGACGTCAGGTATATCAGGTTGGTTACCTCGTAATCAAATGCATCATCCTGCCACAAGGTGATCCCAGGGGAAAATGGACTCCTACATACGAAGGATCATTTGTGATCAAGAGTATATTTTCCGGTGGAGCTATGATATTAACCACCGTGATACGGTGGGAGAACTGACTTTTGTTTTGCGTTTGTGTTTGCAAATGTTGCAGTTTAGCAAGAGTCGCCACCGACTTTTCTTTTATCTAAAAGGAAAGGTGAAAAAGCACAAGAAAGACCTTTAGAGATGTTTTCTTGAGTTCGGGGGGTAGATTATGAAAAGGGAAGGTATTAGCACCCTTTTCATCCATGGTTTTCCATGGGCTCTTAGTTACTCGCTAGATCACTTGCTTTGACAATATGCTTGTGGTGTGGGTTTTAAAAGTGTTTTGAAAAATCTCTTTGTAATGGTTCTCGTTTCTATAAGAACGCGTACAAAGTTTTGTTTTGAAAGATAGTCCAAAGATGTGTTTGTGGATTGTGTTTTGGAAAGATATTTTGCAATGGTTCTCGTCTCTATAAGAACGTATACAAAATGTTTTATCTTTTTGAAAATGTTTTTGAAATGGAAGTGCTAGTGTGTAAAAATGTTTTTTTGTTGTGAGCAAGCGAGTAACTAGGAGTGAATCTACCTACTCAAAAGGTCTTAATTGTTCTTTTCCTCCTCCTTTATATGTGGCTATCTTACCATTGATTTTGTAAGAAGCCCCATCGTTAGATGTGAAGGTACGGACGTGGGACATTTGTATAGTCATAGAAAGCAACCTATGTGACGTTTTAGCAATGTCGTTTAGGTACTAGATCATTTTAACGGAGGCAACATCGAGGGTCATCGAGGGACTACGATCTTTTTTATCGAAGAGTTTTTGCTAAAACGTCCCATATTCGAGGGACATGACTAAGTTCTGATAGGCAACAAGATGAGATTACCCTAGAGATGCTAGTGTGCAAGTGTGTTAGTTTGTATGCATTTTGTCTTGTATTTGAAAGGTTATCTACTTGTTAATTTTATCTTGCCATACATCCTAATTACTAGAAATATATGAAAGCAAGTAAAATGCGGAAAATAAATCCTAAGCTATTACATCAATTTAGGGGGATGGGGGTATAAATTAACAATGGGGATGAAGTGGAAACTGAAATATTACAACCATATCGAATAATGATGAAAACAATGTAAAAACAGTGTGAAACAAAGGAAAAAATGCATTTTGAACTGCTATGTGTCGACCCATGTTGTTATGCATCGACACATAGCTTTTCCATGCCCCTGTAAAGCTTGACCAAACTCAGTATGAGTCGATGCATACTGAGATATGTCGACTCATACTTCTTCTTGTATCAACGCGAAACGCGTATGTGTCGACTCATGTAGCTTTCACATTTCTATTTTTGGAAATTTTTAACAGTATGAGTCGATGCATAAGGCTATGTGTCGACTCATACTCTATTTTTTCACCTAGAAAGGGTCGACGCGTGTGGGTACGTGTTGACTCATCCTGCATTTTTTTGCCTTAAACATGGTTTTTCTTGTCTATACAGGTTAGTTTACAGCATATGATGGATAAACATAAACAACAAATAATTTGATAAGCCTAAACAACTAAGCAAATGACTAGTTCAAAGGGATAATAAAACACTACATCTTATCTTCAAAAGAAAATCATCAATGATGTGTGAAAAGATATCAAATCAAGAAGACTTACCTTTGGGCTGCACTGACTGTTTTAGAAATGAATGTTTTTCCAAATGTTATGATGGCCCTAATGAATCTTCAGAAAGCTGCTTCGGACTGTTGAAATTAAGTTAGACTATAATGTAATGTTTTTGGTGTTTTGAGGGTGAAAATGATAACACTACAAAGACTGTTTTATGTTTGGACAATCTTTGTATGTGATAAGGTGTTTGGCTTAAGAGAGAGTTTGTATGATGGAGTAATGGGTTGGGGTCTTCTTTTTTGATAAGAACTGGTGTTGGTTTGAAAATGAATGAGCCAAGTTTAACAAAGGATACTTGTTTTTCTGCTCAACAAATCTCTATTCTCTCTCCAATTTTTCTGCTTCCGAAAAAAAGATCTCTTTGTATCTTATGAGACTGCTCTCTTTGTAGACACTTGACTGAGATTTAGGGGGGAAACAAAATAAAATCTTTTGAATTGTTTTTCCTAATGTTTTGATACTTTCTTCACACAAATTTCTTTTGCCATTTTGGTGCAATCTTGGGGCTGTTATGATGCAGGTTTGGACAGACTGCATAGAGCAAATTTGGACTGTATAGGACAGCATATGCATACTTGTGGTGCAGCATAGCACAAGGTTTCTTGTAGGGCAGCAATGGAGCAGGTTTTAGGGTGTTGTGGAAATGTAGCATACAACACTTTGTTCAACTTGGACAGTATAATTTGTAGCATGACACAAATTTGGTCTTGTGGAATATTTTAAGCACCTTATATCAAGGGCAAAAATATTGTGGCAAGGTTTTTTGAGAGAATTCAAACAAGACATAATTTTAGAATTTGTAATTTTGCAAAAATGATACTTTGTAATAACTTGAATTAGTTGCATCTTTTTTAATTATTTAGAATTGTAGTAAAAATGTCACGAAGTAAATGAAATCAACCAAGAATAGAAAATACTTAGAAAAATTTCAAAGTCTTGCAAAGTTGGATTTTTGATTCTCTTGATTTTTTATGACCAAATTTCATTTTTTGGATGTCTTGACATAATGTGATTTTCGGGACTCAAATTTGGTAAAAAAGTCAAAGTTTGACTTTTTAGCATCCAGTTGAATTTTTCCAGCTGAAATTCCAATTTTGCTCATTTTGCCCCCTTTTGACGATTTGAATGATTATTCATAGAAAATTGTGATCTGAGGCTTAAAACTTGACTGGAGTAATTCTAAGAGTCCTTGAGACATGAGAGGGAAAATTTTGGGGTACAACAACCACCATAGACGGTGACGACTTTCTGCACCCTATAAATGCGGACATAGTTAAAAGATACTACGCATGAAAAAAAAATACCCGCTAGATTGACTGGCCTAGGCAAAAATAAGGGCATCTCATCGAACCAAAAGGGTTCTGGAAAAAATTAGGGATATATATATATATATATATATATATATATATATATATATATATATATATATATATATATATATATATATATATATATATATATATATATATATATATATATATATATATATATATATATATATATATATATACATATATGGAAAAAAATTGTACACTTGGAAAGTCGAAAACCTGAAAAGGCGGCTTGGGCAAAAAAGGGGTATCCCGGTGGACTGAAAACCCGAAAGGGCGGTCCAGGAAAAAGTTAGGGATTAAAAGCGTATGACTATGTCCCGTTGGATCACCTTACAACCTAACTTCGTTAGCAAATTTGAACGGTACATATCAATCCAGCCAACTTCGTCCAAACGGAAAAGTGATGAGACGCTCAAAGATATAAAGGCAATAGCAGAATTGAAACCCAATGGGATTATTTCACAAAGTTGTTTTTCTTTGTGTACCACTTTGTATATTTCTCATTTTACAACGATATTCTCTTACTAGGATGCCCGTCTCTTTGTACAAAAGCGCCTGTTTATAGGCGAAACTTCCTCAAATTAATTCAAAACTTCTCCCTTAAAGTTCAAAACTATTTATTTTTATTTTTCTGTTTTGTTTGCAAAAACGTCCAGTGATTATTTTAAATGAACATATGCATTTGAATGTGATTACTATTTACAAATGTATGCATTAAAAACGGAAAAGACAGTTACTAAGGGCTCTAAGAAGTAAGACAATGTTAAAAGTCTCCATAAATCCCCATAGAGCAACCACCTCTAGAGGACTATCTTCACAAATTCATCCTCAGCAAAGATACATTCCCCAGTAGGTACAGAAACAGGGGTATTTTCCCGCAGTTTATCGTCATATCTTCAGCATATAGCCTAATGATTTCAGTTGCTCTATAAGTTCCTAACAGATGAGGAAGTTCAATCATTTCCCTATCATCTTGAAGAATTCCCCAACACGGTCTATGGATTTCTTGGGTTCCCCAACAGAGTTTCATAAAATCCCCAAGTAGTCTATGAAGCTTCATTCCCCAGTAGAGTTTATTTCTCTAGCTACGGAATTCCACCCCCCAACGAAGTTTATTTCTCCAAATTGGTAAATTCTTCCAATAGAACTCTTCCTCCAGCAAGGTTTACCCAGGATAGCCATCTCTAGAAGAGTAGCTACTCGCATCAAAGGAATATTTGTTCCTCCATCCCTAGTCAGCATGCATCTAAGCCACCCATTTCAGAAGCCACAACATGTTATCGACTCTCCTTGAATGCTCCTATCCTCAAGCAGAAGTCAAAATTCTCCAGTGGAATATCCTCGGACAGAAAGCAGGAATCCCCGGCAAAATTAACTTCAACAAAAAGTGAGGAATTACATTCTTTATCTCCAGCAGCAGTCAGGGATTAATTTTCCCCAGTTTAATGACACTGCAAAGAGCAACTGATACGCTCACACATTACAATCATACAACATTTACAATACATAATAGCATACGCATAACTGAAACGCATATAACATTCTCATTTATTTTGAGAGCATCATGCAATTCATACATCATGACATCGCATGAAACTGACTTTACCTTTTTAGATTGAATTCACAGACAGGTGAATACTATCAACTTATACACAACAGGTCAAGGATTAATGCTCGAAACCGGACGGGGAAACTATCTACATGACCAAGTGGTATGAACTCCCGAAGCAGGACGGGTTTACCAACAAACACGGCAGACCACGAATTAATGCTCGAAACAAGACGGGGAAACTATCTATGTGACTAGCCAATGAACATGCCACGAATTAATGCCCGAAACCATATGGGGAAACTATCTATGTGACTAGCCAAAGAATAGGCCACAGATTAACTCCCGAAACCATACGGGGGAAATATCTATGTGACTAGCCTGTACTAAATCCCAAAGATGAATTTACTAGCAAGCAAGACCAGGCCACAGATTAACACCCAAAACCAGACGGGGAAACTATCTATGTGACTAGCCGGTATGCATCCCCAAGACAAGTTTACTAACAAAAACAGATTGTGGATCAATTCCTGAAACAGATAGGGACACTATCTACACGACAAAGCATCTTTCCATCAGAGACTGAATTTCGGCAAGCATACTCCATCAGAGACTAAATTGCGACAAGCATACTCCTTAGTGACTGAATACTGACAAGCATATCCCTCAGATAAAACCAGAAAAGGTTCATTCTGATACCCCTTGGATACAGTCGGGTGAAGACTTGTTCTGATCCTCTTTCAGATACAATCAAGACGAAGATTCATTCTGACGCTCCCTAGCATGTCTGCTAGATACAGTCGTACAAAGACTCATCCTAGCATGCTTCTCAGAGACAGTCAAGCAAAGACTTACTTTGCTATTCCTACCAATGGACACTCCATATGGAATCTGTAAGCCCATCTCCGTTGACTCTCCATCACTTCTCCAAATGGCATCTTTAAGCTTATTCCTGTTATAATCAACCAACAAGTGTTTACTTTAAGCACAAGCGAGTGTAAATTTTTGGGCACGTAAGTGTTAAATCACCTTCTACCTTCACGTCACGAATGGCGAACATGCCAATCTACCTCTTCATGTCTAAGAAGATTGAACAGGGGCAATTTTTGTATCCCAAAATTTACCCTATTCATTTCGACCCTTTTGGCTTATATTTCATCATTACATGCATGTATATCATTGGTTCTATGGTTATGGGATCAAGGTATCTGTGATGTGGTGGGAGAACTGACTTGAGGTTTTGCGTTTGTGTTCGCAAATGTTTCGGTTTAGCAAGAGTCGCCACCGACTTTTTATTTTATCCAAAGGAAAGGTCAAAAAGCACAGGAAAGACCTTTGAGATTGTTTTTGGGTTCGGGAGGTAGATTATGAAAAGGGAAGGTGCTAGAACCCTTTTCATCCATGGTTTTCCATGGGCTCTTAGTTACTTGTTTTAGATCACTTGCTTTTGCTTTTCAATTGTTTGAAATGGTGCTTTTGTGTGTGGTTTTGAAAGTATTTTGAAAAGAGGCCTTTGTCGTGGAAACCTTTGTAATGATTCTTGTTTGAATGTATACGAAGGTGTTTTTCTTTTAAAAAATGTTTCAATGCTTGAAAGTTTGTTTTGGGAAATTGTTTTGAAATTGTGTATGTGTTTTTGAAAATAGCAAGGATGTTTTGCAAGTTTGATCAAGTAACTAGGAGTTGTCTATCCTACTCAAAGATCTTTCCTATACATTTTTAACCCTTTGACCTTGTTGTTTTACCATTGTATTTGGTAAACAAACTTGTCTTTGGATGTTAAACGGGACGGGCGTGGGTCATCGTATGACCATGATAGCAATTGTGCCAAGTATCTTAGCAAGTTTTTGAGGGTCTAGATCATTTTGTTTAGGCAACCAAGATAGCGTCATCGAGGGACTATGATCTTTTTGTTTTGTTTTTGTTTTGCCAAGATACCTAGAATGCATATCATGGCCATTTTTAAGGCAACAAGTGGATGAAACCCTAGGGGTGCTTGTGTGCATTGTGTTGTCATTTTTCATGCATTTTTGTCTTGTGTTAGTCATGCTATTTGTTTTGATTTTTGGTTATCATACAAACCCTAATTTTTACTATCATGGCATTTTGAAAGCGATAAAATGCGTAAAAGTAAATCTAAGACTATTACAATATTATTACGGGAAGAGGGGTACAAGTTTGAATAAGGGGATATTGCTCAAAAATAAAGCCCTAAAACTATTACAACCATATTGAATTTATTTGTACAAATAAATAAATAAGCAAATATTTAAATATGCAATTAAATATAAATATGCAAAAATATTTTTGTATTTATTTTATGTATGTAAAAATAAGTTATTTAATGTCCTAAAAATAAGGGAAAATAAAAATGATTATTTTTTGAAAGGGTAGAAACCCTAGTTTTTGTTTTAAGAAAATATATATATTATATTATTTATTTATGTACAAGAAAATAAATAAAAATATATACAAAAGTGTTAAAAAAAATTAAAATGTGTGAGAAAATAATATTTTAAGTGTATAATATAATAAAATAAAAATATGCAATATTTTTGTATTATTTACAAATTTTATTTAAGAAAATAAGTTATATTATTATTAATAAACTATTTCTATGTCCAAAAAATAATAAAAATAATAAAATAAAATGTGAAAAATTAAGAGAATATTTTTTATGATTTTAAATATTTAGAAAAATAAATAAAAAGTCAGAAATGAAAAGGAAATAAAAAATATACAAAAATAAATCAAATGGGTCAAGGGGTGTGAAAATCAAGCAAGGGGGTGTCAATAGTTAGAACAAACAAGCCCAGCCCAAAGTCCCTTCTTCCCTGTCCTTGAGACAGAAGGAAAACGCGCGCCATGGTTCAAATCCTGTTCTCCTGCATACGTGCTTAAAAACAAAAACTTGCAACATGAAAGTTATAACTCATCATCACACGATTCTAACCATATAAAAAACTTAATCTAACTCTAAGAAACCAGGGAGAATTTCAGTGCCCCTAATTTATAACCTAATTTTTTCAGTAAGTTCAACTATCAAATACTCCTAGCTCAGTTAACATAAATGAATTATATGCATATGTACAGCTCAAGGACAATGAGGACTACATTTTTGCTTCACAAGCCTAAGCCTAATGATTCCTAAATAAGGAGATAGAAGTTTGAAATTTACCTGTTTCAGCCAAGCTTGGATATGTCAATGTAGGTGTTTTGGATGAGGCCTGAAGGTCGTGTTAGCTTGCCTGAAGTTCACTCAACCTTCCCCAATGCTTGGCTTGCTTTGAAATGGCCTGAATGTGCTTGTAGAACTCAACCTGCAAAGCTTCAAAGTAAAAATGGTGAAGTGTGAAAACAAGGTTACAGTTGCTTGAGGATGGTCTAGACAACTTAGGTGTATTGTTTAGAATGTGTTAGAAGTGGTTTGGGACAAAACGCACGAGTGGAAATGGTTTTGGCTTCTGATTTGCAGGGATTGCCCTGTTTTAGGCAGAAGTTAGTGTTTTAGTGTTTTAGGGTGTTTGAGAGACTTGTAGCTCGTGTTTCTGGCTTGGTGTGATATGCTGAACTTGTTTGAAATATGCACAAAGTTTGGTTTTATCAGATTGAAGAGTTGTGGAGTTTTTGCACACTTGCTTGCTTTTGAAGCAAAAGTGAAATGAAAATGCTCAAGAGCCTATACAGGCCTGCTTCTTAGCTGCACATAGTTGGTGTACTTTTCCCCAAGTTTGTGGACTTTGTTTGCTGCAAAAGATTGGGTCCTTGGCTCAAGATGAACAAAGTTGCTAAAAGTGACCTTTATCAAAATGGCATTGGTATCTTTTTGCCATTTTTGGAATAGTTCTTTGTACAATGCTCTAAAGCTCAGAACAAAGCCTTAAATCAATGTGTTTGCATTTAATTTATGAGTGTAGAAAGGATTACAACCTGTAAACCAAGTACAATCATGATCCAAACTGATTTGTAACTTGTATCAATGTGCAAAATGCCTTGGCCAAAAGTGATAATTTTCCATTTTCAAACTTTCGATTCTCCCTAACCACAAATGATCTTGTAGAGTTCTTGGACATTTTGGAAAGCTTGTAACATGCTCTAAAATCCCTCTTTGAAATGAATTTTGAAATTACACTTGGAACTATGTGAAAAGTTACCATGAAGATAGGTCAAAATCCTGCCTAAACTAGGCCAAAATTTCACTAAGTTAGAAAGTTTTTGGACCATTATTCACAAAATCATAACTTGAGATCCAAGCATCTTTTGGGAAAACTTTGTGAATCAAAGTTGTATATTTCATGGAGGACTACAACTTTCATGTTGGAATTTTTGTTTGAATCCAATTGAATCATGGTAAAAAAGTTGGGAAAAGTTGGGAAAAAATAAAAAAATTTCATAACTTAGAAAAATTCTAAGTTATGAAAATTTTCCATTTTAAACCCTAATTTTCAAAATTAGGTTTCTTGGTGAACAAGTTTCATGTTTTGACACATCTTGATGAAAAATTACTCTTGGCACTTGATTTTGACCAAAAAGTCAAAGTTTGACTTTTCAGTGTATAGTTGATTTTTGATCAGTTGACTGGAAAATTCATCTGTCAATCCAATGCATTTGAGATCTTTTGAACCTTGTGATTAGGTCAATATGATGCCATTGAGTCCTTGAATCCATGATTGAACCCAATTTGCCATTGGCTAGGTTAAAAATCATAAATTGCCCTTCTGTAGTCAAAACCCAAAAAATGACCATTTTGCCCTTTTGATGATTTGATTAAATTTCTTGAGGAGTTATGGTCCAAACTTGATAAAATGGTTAATATGAGTCTATAATGTTGATGTGGATAAAAAATTATGAGGTTTGACTGTAAATTGGCCGCAGTTGACTTTTTCCCCAATACAATTGATTTTTAGGTCAATTGTCCAATTGACTGGGCAAAAATTTAATTCAAGGCTTGAAACTTGGTATGGGAAATCTTATAAGTACAACATGAAGTATGAAAGTCACATTAGGCATTGGAAGTCCAAAAATCCTTGTGCAAACTCAAACTCTAATTTCAGGTCATCAGTGCAAGGAGATGTCTTGAGCAGAGCAAACCCTAATCCTGTCTGGAGTCCAAAGATTCTTGTGAGGGGAAGTCTTGATAAAATGAGAGAGAAAATTTTGGGGTACAACAGCTGCCCCTGTTCAATATTCTTGAACCTGAAGAGTTAAATTGGCGAGTTTGTCGTTCGTGACTCGAAGGTAAAAGATGATTGGACACTAGAGTGCCCGTAAATTTGCACTCGTCAAAATGTAGTTGAGGGAATGGGCTTAAAGATGCCATTTGGAGATGGTAAAATCTTGTTGGATATGGGCTTAAATATGCCATCCAAGGATGTTTGTTGAAGATCAGGAGAATGAACATCAGAATGGTATCCGTATCTGGAACGTATTTGAGTTGTATTTGGAGATTGGATTTGTATGAGCAAGGGAATGGCGTCCGTGTCTGGAGCGTATCCGAGTTGTGAATGTATTTGATTCTTGAATGAATAACAGAATGACTTTCGTGTCTGGAGTGTATCTGTTATTGTATTTGAATCTGAAATCTGAATAAGTGACAGAATGGCATCCGTGTCTAGAGCATATCTGAGTTGGGGAATCATTTGAATGAGTGACTGTGATCGGTGGATCTGGAACTGACTGTTTAACGCTGGTTCGCGAAATGTCGCGGAAGCAAGAGTCTCCACCGTCTTTTATTTTCTCCAAATGGAAAGGACAAAAGCACAGAAAAATTCCTTAAAGAGATTGCTCTCGGTTCGGGAGGTAGATTATAGAAAGGGAAGGTGTTAGCACCCTTTCTATCCATGGTTATCCATGGGCTCTTAGATACTTGCTCATTTGTGTTTTCAAAAATGGTTTGTTTGCTTTTCAATGTGGGTTTTAAAAAGTTTCTTTGAAAATTCCAGTTCGACTCTTGTATCGGTCCTCAAGAGTGTTTGAAAAATTGCTTTCGAAAGCTTTTTGAAAATGTGTTGGTGTGAAAAGTATTTTGTTTTATTTTGAAATTTAGAGCAACTATCTAGAGTCGTCTACCTACCCTAAGGAATTCGTCTGTGTAAATGTCCTTTAAAGTAGTGCCATCCCACCATTGAGAGGTAGGTAGCACCACCGTTGGAGGTGTTCGGGTCAATTCGAGGTTCGGGACATGGTGATCACCAGAGCAATGGGAAGACACCTTAGAAGCTACCCTCATGCCAGGTTCCCGGATCATGAGGACTTACTAAGACATCCTCTACTCGACGATCACCTTTCGAGGCAAGGCAACAGTGAGGCGTACCTTAGGGATGGTGTGTGATTTGTGTGTCAGATTCAGTTATCTTATCTTGTCATGTTATGAGTGAGCTACGCGGTTGTTTTTATTTTTGTCCATTCATTCTTGCATGCATTGATTTACAGTTAAAAAGTTGCGAGAAGTAAAAAAAGCTCTAAACTATTACAAAAGGCGCGGGTCCACATCGCCAAAATTTCCAGAACCCGATTTGACAGAAAAATAAGGAATTAAAAGAAAAGTAAAGTGCGAGAAATTAAAATGTTACATGGCCTTGGGAGAGGTACATAATAATTATACGGAAAAGAAATAAACATGCGAATTAAATAAGAATTAAAAACGAGGGCGTTGGACCCTTTTTTGCAAAATTGAATTAAATGATTAAATTAATTAATAAAAAGGAAAAGAAATTATTTTTGGTATTTTATAATTTTAATAAAAAAAGAATTAATTAGAATAAAATGCTAACCCTAATTCTAATTGTTTTTTAGTTTATTAAGAAAAGATTAAATTTTAACCTAATATTTAACCTAATTATTTACATGCAATTTAATTATAAAAGTAATAATAGGAAATATTTAGTTATTATGAAATAAAAGAAAAAAAGGGAGGAAAATGATTATAAACCCTAATTCTACCAATTTTAGATTTTTATTAAAAAATGTTAAGATTAAACCCTAAATTAAAACTAAGTGAATTAATGCAATTTATTTACAAAAAATACTAAAATAAAAAATATTTATTAATTTTCTCTTTTCTGATTTTTTTTTTGTTTTTTTGGGTTTTTTATGAAAATAATAAATTAATCAAAAGACAATAATTAAAAGAAAATAGAAATAATGCAAAAGAAAGAATGTAAAAAAAATGGCAAACCTAGGGGGTCTGCCCCTAATTTTGGAGGTTTTTCTTTAACAATCTGGGCCCAATGGCCTTTGGCCTGGTTGACTTTTCCATTAGCGTGTAGCCTCTTTGACTCAAGTCTATGATGCTCCTCCAATTATAGCCCTGGGATTGCTCTTGGCATACACGTGGCAGGTTTGATTTTGAAGGCATACGGTGGTCCACTACATTGAAACTGCATATGAATATTAAATGAAGAAAAATATGAAAGGGGGTGGGGACCTGGGATCGAACCCAGGTCCTATGGTTTACCAATGCCACGCTTCACCACTGAGCCATCCAACGCCTTTTGATTATAATATAATTAAGAAACAATATAAGGCAAAACGCGTATTAGTGAACTTTTTAGCGCGAGAATTCAAATTAGCCAATCAGCTTATGCCACAGGGGTCGTCTTCTTCGTGGTTCGTTTTTCCTGAAACACAAAAACAATTAGCAACAATTTTTTTGGCGTTCCCTTAGGCCAGTTTCTGAAAAATAGCGATTAGCCCAGGGATGCTCATAAATTGAGCGCGAGGGTGGCTTTATGATCGTCCAATCATGCTTGATTCAGTGGTCTAAGTCTTGAATGCTAATTTTTCCTTAACTAAAAAAACCCAATTTAAGGTTCTGAAAACCCTAAGATACGACAATGGTAGATTCTCCAATAATGCGCAAAAACACAATTAAACTGCACAGTTAGCTTCAGAAAGGTTTAATTAGCATGAATCCACAAATAAAATGCAATGAATATGTCTGAATTGTAAAACACGATTATGAGAAAAAAGTGAGAAAACTTGATTTCTGTATACCAATTCTGGGTGTTGGGATGATTGATTTTGATTGGAAAACTTCCCTTGACGCCTCAAGAAGCTAATGGAACAATTACTTGGCCTTGAATCGTCCTAGAACTAGGTTTTCAGATTTGGAGTTTTCTTGAAAAAATTCCAAGTTTTCATATGCTTTTTCTGCGCAGCTTTTTGGTTAGGGAGCATTAGGTCTTGATCAAGCTTATGTATGGAACAAATTAGGTCAAAAATCTGATCAAAAGAATCAAGGAATTGATTATGCAATATTTGATTTTTTATGGCATTAGCTTTTCAATCTTTTTCATGCAATTTGATATCAAATCATGACAAACCTTTCCAAAAATGATTATGCACGAATCTTGAGTGTCCAATGAGAGTATTTTCTGCACAAAAAGATTTGATTTCATTAGTTTAGTATTTTTCATATTTTATTTAGTTTAAATGAATTAATTGTAATAAAAAATTCAAATAAATAAATAAAAATAATAAAAAACTTCCGTTTGGGCCAAATGGTCGTGTGCATGTCTTGGATGATGAATTGTGGAAGAAAAAGAGGCCCATTAGCAATTTTAGGTCATTTGAATCAATGTTGACTTTTCAAAATATCCAAAAATTTCCCAACTTCCACAAGGCATAACTTGGTCAATTTTTAAGCTTTGCTCATGTTCTTGGACATTTTGGAAAGGTCTTTGAGTCCTATAACCAATGCCTTTGGTCCCATGTCATTTTTATTTACCAATATCAAGTTATGGCCTTTTACCTAAAGTCCCTTTTTGTTGACTTTTGAAAATGACCTATAATGTTGAAATTGATAACTTTTTGTGAGAGAATTTCTTGGACTTGAAGTATGAAGATGAGTTGTAGGAAATGTCTTTCTCTTCAAAATGAGCTTTGGATGGAATTTTTCTGATAATCCATGTGAAAGTTATGCCCTGGTCAATTTACAGTTGACTTTTTCAACTGTCCAAATAAGGAAACTTTTGCATCTTGATGATTTTTGAGCCTAGCTTTGAGAATCATGATCAAGCATTGATCAAATGATGTTTGTGGCTTCAAAATGAGATGTTGACCAAAAATTTGGACTTTTGACTGCCAAATGACCATTTTGCCCCCTACAGTTGACTGTAGTGCAATTAGGGTTTTGACTGTGCAATTTTGTGCTGAAAGTCTTGAAACTTTGTATGAGGATGCTTGACCATATTTGTAGGCATGTGGGACTTGATTGGACCCTTGGAAACTTCATTTTCTTGATCAGAACCAAAACCCTAATTTTGACAGCTTAGGAGGCCCTTGAACTGTGCAACCTTTGGGGAGATTTTGAAGCTTGACTTTGCAATTCTTGTAGAATATGGGAGGGCAAATTTTGGGGTACAACAGTTGCCCCTGTTCAATCTTCTTAGACCTGAGGATGCAGATTGGCTGACATGCCTTTCGTAATCCGAGGGTAGAAGATGATTGAACACTAGAGTGCCCAGAAATTTGCGCTCACATAGAAGCAATGTGATGGTGGAATGGGCTTATAGATGCCATTTAGAGACTGCTGGATAGGATGATGGACTTATAGATGCCATGCTAAGAGATGATGGAAGGTGGATGGGCTTATAGATGCCATCTGGGTGTCAATCGCATAAGAGATTCCTTAGCGAGAACTTGCGTACCTGCATAAGAAGAATGAGTACCTGACATGTTGCAGGAGCTGGTCTTCAGATGCTTGGTATAGATGTGTCCTGACTGGTTACAGGAGCTGAGTCTGGAGCTTCAAACGGTGATGAATGAACCAGGGGTGGTTACTACCTCAACAGGAACAGTGAGAGAACCTTGGATGATTTTAACTTCAACAACAATCGTTGAGAAAATCTTGGATAACTTCACTTCAACAGCAATCATTGAGCGAAATCTTGGTGGGAATTACCATCTCCGCAGTATCGGGGAGAGAACCATAGGAAATTATAATCTCAAAAGCAATCATTGAGAAAAACCTTGGATGGAATTATCGTCTCCGCAGCATTGGGGAGAGAACCATAGGAAATTATAATCTCAAAAGCAATCATTGAGAAAAACCTGGGATCACTTCTACTGAGTCTTCATCAGAAAAATCTGTTTGGGGTCGATTTAGCTGGACTAGAGAAGGCCTTGGACTGGATAAGAAATCTTTGGAGTCGATTAACTGAACCGGTCTAGGTCTTGGAATGTCTTCAATTGGGTAAGAAACAGGGAGATCTTTGGAGTCGATCTGACCGACCCAGAGAAGACCTTTGACTGGATAATAACCAGAGAAATCTTTGGAGTCGATTTAACTGAACCAGATAAGGTCTTAGAGTCTTGAAATTTGATTGAGAATTCAACTGAATCTTTCCTGAAAGGTAAAGGTCAGTCATATGCAATGCATGATATGGACCAAGCAATGATGTTCTCAACATAAATGAGATTTGTAAGATATGATGAGTCTATGCATGCTATAATGATGTATGGAAGTGCGATGTTTATGAATGTATTTTTCGTCTAGGAAAGTAAATCCTTGACGGGTGCCGGGAAGTCACTCCTGGGCTGATGTTGGAGAATAGATTTTGCTTCCGCTGGGGATGATGATTGCAAGAATACCGGTAGGAGAAGATAACTCCGTTGGGGAGTAAACTTGACGAAGGTATTACTCTGCAGGGAGCAAAGTACTCTAGCAATCTTGCTGGGAAGCAATACTCTGCGGGGAGAGAGATACTTTGCTGAGTTGTTTGATAATAACTTGCTGGGGCTAAGAAAGAACTGTGTTGACGACGACCTTTCCGTGGCTTTTGGCTGAGGATAACCCAGTTATATCCTGGTAAGGAAATAACTCTTTGAATAAAGTCGGGCGATGCGTTCGTGCTCTGCGAGGATAAGCTTACAGAATCTACTGGGGATAAGCTTACTGCTTGGGGAGATGAATTCCAACTTTCCTTGGGAACTATATTGGACACTCCTGGGGAAGTCTGAACTGGATCGGGGAAGTGGCTCCATTGAATGTTTGATATACCGCCGGGGAACAATCTTTAGACCAAGACTACCGGGGATGCTTGTTTAAGAATGATGTGCTGGGGAATGTTGGGATCTGCTGGAGGATACCCAACTTCCTTAAGATTTGATAACTTTGCTTGAGGAGAGTGCACTGCTTGCTGGCTCACTCTCTGGAGAATTAAGATGTACTGGTTATGTTTTTTTAGCTGAACCTACCTTGGTACCTTGGAGGACAGAACAATTAGATTGCTCAGACAACTCTTTATTGCCCCTGTTTCTAATGTTACCTGTAATTAACCCTTTGTTTCGTATGCAAATATTCGTGAGTTAGCAAATTATTGTCAATGCATATATCACAAATTGAACCTTGGACGTTCCTCGCAAAACAAAACAGAAAAGAAAAACAATTGGCACGTTTAACTGAAAAGTATATTTGTATTGATTTTGAATGGCCCGTAAATAGGCGTTTGTGTACAGGAGGCTGACGTCCTAGTAAGAGAACGCTGCCGAACAAAAGAGTTTATACAAATTTTGTACAAGAGAAATAAAACAGCTGTGTGAAATATGAATGATCCACTGGGTTTCAACTCTGCTATTGCCTTTATAACTCCGAGCGTCTCATCACTTGATGACCTAAACGAAGGTGAAGCTGACTGATCGATGCCGTCTGAACTTGGTGTAGATACCGGATTCTGGATGCAAGGTGATCCAATGAGACATAGTATTACGCTTTTATCCCTAATTTTTGCCCGGACCGCCCTTTCGGGTTTTCAGTCCACCGGGATACCCATTTTTGCCCAAGCCGCCTTTTCAGGTTTTCGACTTGCCGGGTGTACAGTTTTTTCATTTCATCCCTTCATTTTGCCCGAACCCTTTTGGTTCGCCGGGAAGCCCTAATTTTTGCCTAGGCATGTCAGCCTAACGGGTCATTTTTTCATGCGTAGTATCTTTTTACTATGTCTGCATTGGCGGGGTGAGGAAGGTCGTCACCATCCATGTTGGTTAGAATCATGGCTCCTCCTGAGAACACATGCTTAACCACAAATGGCCCTTCGTACGTAGGGGTCCATTTGCCCCTTGGATCACTCTGGGGAAGGATGATTCGCTTGATTACCAGATCCCCAACTTGATATTCCTGTGGTCTGACCTTTTTGTTAAATGCCCTAATCATCCGTTTCTGATACGTCTAACCATGACAGATAGCAGCAAGTCTCTTTTCATCAATGAGGTTGAGCTGATCAAGTCGTGTCTGGATCCAATCATCCTCGTTTAGATTTGCATCCTTCATTATCCGAAGAGAGGGTATTTGCACCTCGATTGGTAAGACTGCCTCCATGCCGTAGACCAAGGAGAAAGGAGTTGCCCCGGTTGACGTCCTAGCTGAGGTACGGTACCCATGTAGAGCTAACGGTAACATCTCGTGCCAATCCTTATAAGTCACTGTCATCTTCTGCACAATTTTCTTGATATTCTTATTCGCTGCTTCTACAGCCCCATTCATCTTCGGTCTGTAAGGAGAAGAATTATGGTGTTGTATTTTGAACTGCTCGCAGAGCTCAGTGATCATCTTGTTATTCAGATTGGTACCGTTGTCTGTAATGATTCTTTCCGGGATGCCGTACCGACAGATCAGGTTGTACCGAATGAACCGTGCCACAACAGTCTTGGTTACCGTAGCATAGGACGCTGCTTCGACCCACTTCGTAAAATAATCAATCGCCACTAGGATGAAGCGATTCCCATTGGATGCCGTAGGTTTAATCTCACCGATCATGTCTATGCCCCACATTGCAAACGGCCAAGGCGCAGTCAGAACATTCAGGGGAACTGGAGGAACATGCACCTTGTCTGCATAAATCTGGCACTTATGGCATGTCCTGGAATGTTGGTAGCAGTCAGCTTCCATTGTGGACCAATAATACCCTGCCCGAAGGATCTTTTTTGCCATTGTATGTCCACTGGAATGTGTACCAAAGGTCCCTTCATGTAGCTCTTCCATGATCCTTTCTGTTTCAGTCTTATCCACACAACGCAATAAGGTTGAATCATGGTTTCGCTTGTATAAGATGCCATTGCTAAGGAAGAACTTTGCTGCGAATCTTCTCAGGAACTTCTTATCATTGACTGAGGAACCTTCAGGGTATTCCTGGGCTTCCAGATATCTCTTCACTTCATGGTACCAAGGCTTCTCAGTCACCAATTCAGTCTCGAGCTCGCAACAGTATGTCGGTTCGTCCAGTTTCCAGATGATGATCCGGGGAGCGTCATTATCCCATTTGACCTTGAACATAGAAGACATTGTAGCTAACGCGTCCGCCAGCTGATTCTCCTCTCTCGGAAAGTGTTCAAAGGTTATCTCTGTGAAGTGGGGGATCAAAGTCAACACACATTCTCTGTAAGGAATCAGGTTTGGATGTTTCGTATCCCACTCTCCTTTGATCTGATTGATCACGAGAGCGGAATCTCCGAAGACACTCAGAAACTTGATCCTTAAGTCGATCACCGCTTGAAGACCCATGATGCACGCCTCATACTCTGCCATGTTGTTGGTACAGTTGAAACATAGCCGGGCAGTGAGTGGAGTATGAGTGCCTTGCGGTGATATGATTATAGCGCCGATACCGTTTCCCAAAGCGTTGGAGGCTCCGTCAAAGTGCATAGCCCATCGGGATCCTTCCTCAGGTCCTTCATCCGGTCCAGGTACTTCACAATCAGTCACTATCATGATGCTTTCGTCCGGAAACTCGAAGTTCATTGACTGATAGTCATCTACGGCCTGATGTGCCAAGTGGTCTGCCAATACACTTCCCTTGATGGCTTTCTGGGTTGTATACTGAATGTCGTATTCCATCAAGATCATTTGCCATCTTGCAATTCTCCCAGACAGAGCAGGCTTTTCGAATATGTGCTTTATAGGATCCATCTTTGAGATCAACAAGGTAGTGTGAGTCAGCATATACTGTCTCAGCCGGCGAGCAGCCCATACCAAAGCGCATCAAGTTTTCTCGAGCAGTGAGTATCGGGTCTCACAGTCGGTAAACTTTTTGCTAAGGTAATAAATGGCATGCTCTTTTCGGCCAGACTCGTCATGCTGCCCCAGCACACACCCCATTGAGTTGTCAAGCACTGTCAGGTATAATATTAGAGGTCTCCCTTCAACCGGTGGCATGAGGATGGGTGGTTCTTGAAGATACTCTTTGATTCTGTCAAAAGCAGCCTGACATTTATCGTTCCAACGTACTACCTGATCTTTCTTCAGCAGCTTGAAGATTGGCTCACAGGTAGCAGTCAGGTGTGAGATGAAGCGAGCAATGTAATTCAGGCGTCCTAAAAAGCCTTTGACTTCTTTCTCTGTCCTAGGAACCGGCATCTCTTGAATAGCTTTAACCTTGGCAGGGTCCACTTGAATACCCTTATCACTTACCACAAAGCCTAGCAACTTTCCAGATCTTACCCCGAAGGTGCACTTGTTCGGGTTCAATCTCAGTTTGTATAACTTCAGACGGTCAAACAACTTCTGCAGATGATCTAGGTGATCTTCCTCAGACTGGGACCTTGCGATCATGTCGTCAACATACACCTCTATCTCATGATGGATCATGTCATGAAATAAAGCAACCATGGGACGCTGGTAGGTTGCCCCAGCGTTCTTTAGTCCAAACGGCATGACCTTGTAGCAGAAGGTGCCCCACTGAGTAACAAATGTAGTCTTTTCCATGTCTTCAGGTGCCATCTTGATCTGATTGTAGCCTGAAAAACCATCCATGAAAGAGAACACCTTATGCTGAGCAGTATTATCCACCAGGACGTCAATGTGAGGTAGAGGGAAGTCATCTTTGGGGCTGGCCCTGTTCAGATCCCTGTAATCGACACACATTCTGACCTTTCCATCCTTCTTTGGTATCGGCACCACATTAGCAACCCACTGAGGGTAAGAAGTCACCGCAAGGAACCCAGCATCAAACTGTTTCATAACCTCGGCCTTGATCTTCTCAGACATCTCTGGACGCATACGACGGACTTTTTGCTTGACCGGAGGGCAGTCTTCCTTAGTAGGAAAGTGATGGACCACAATATCGGTATCCAACCCGGGCATGTCTTCGTAGGACAAGGCAAAGATCTCCATACAATCATGTAGCATCTGAGTCAACCGTTGCTTCACGCTGAGCTCTAGGTTGGCACCAATCTTTACCTCTTTCCTGTCTTCCTCAGTACCCAGGTTTATTGTTTCCACTGGCTCTTCATGTGGTTGAATTGCCCTCTCTTCCTGAAGTAACAGTCTTGCAAGCTCGCCAGGCACTTCGCAATCATCTTCACCTTCGTCTTCGGCTAAGTTGATCGGATTTTCGAAGTCATAACTGGCAGTAGCAGAGTCGTTATCAATGAGATCCGGAGTGGATTGAAACCTGTATGAGTGAGTGTGTGTGTAAATACATTTGTTTTGAAATATATGTAAAGGAAAGAAAGACAGAAAAGGAGCATAAGATTTGCAATGCGAGAAAACGTCAAAGATTTTCATTCATGATATATGAAATGACAATTTATATGCCCTCACAAATGAAACCACGGTGCCTCGGGTAAGACACCGGGCCATAGAGTTTATTTATTGTTTATTACAAATAGCGAAACAAAGAAGTATATTACTGCGTAACAAAAGTAACAGGAGTATGGTCTTTGACAATCCAATTGGTCAATCCTCCTTCAGTCGTCGGATAGATCCAGCTATTGAACTCAGCTTCATCCACTTCATTGTCCTCTCCAACAGCATTCACTCCTGGATTTGTAATGAGCACAGGAGGTCTTCTAGTCTTCGCCTTCCACATAGCTTTCTGACCCTCTGCAGTAAAACCCAACCCAAATTTGTCAGTTTTCTGTGTAAAGTCGGGAAGCCTGCCCCAGTTAGCACAGTCGCCTTTTTGAACCACAGCCCGGGCATCCCTCAGGGAAGCCATCTTCAACGGAACATTCTCCTCGACCGCTGTTTCTGCTGCTGCTGAAATTGGAAGCACCTCCTCGAAATGCTGAAAGGGGGTTTCAATAAACTCCCCGTCCATCTCAATGTATCTGAAGGAATTCATATGGCTCACCATATACTCCTCTTCTCCCTGCACGGTGACGATCTTCCCTCTGACAGGGTACTTCAGCTTCTGGTGCAAGGTAGAGGTCACTGCCCCAGCTTTATGGATCCAAGGTCGACCCAGTAGACAAGAGTACGATGGACGGATATCCATCACATAAAATATAGAGTCAAACACCTGAGAGCCCACACGAATAGGAATGTCAACCTCTCCATGAACCATCCTTTTCGAACCGTCAAAGGCCCTGACGATGATATTGCTGGGTTTCAGTTCCAGGCCTTCACAATCTAAACGGTCTAAAGCCTTCTTGGGTAGCACATTCAAGGACGAACCAGTATCCACCAATACATGTGCCAGAGTAGTGCCCCTGTATTCGATAGAGACATGCAGGGC
Source organism: Vicia faba (assembly GCA_948472305.1). Taxonomy (NCBI): domain Eukaryota; kingdom Viridiplantae; phylum Streptophyta; class Magnoliopsida; order Fabales; family Fabaceae; genus Vicia; species Vicia faba. Next base: position 1,152,037,602 of record OX451741.1, on the reverse strand, counting down.
ATCATTGTGGTCTCTTCCTTTTGCAGTCAGGTCAGCATCTGAGAAACCTAAGCCATTGTCCGCTGTCAGATTTGCTACGCAATCAGTGAACTGGACTGCAGATGTCTCCTGTGGCACATGGGCCGTCTTGAGGAACGAGATTAAGGCCTTAGCATGGGCCTCGGAGAACAGCAATAAAGAGAGCATGGAGATTTTGGAGGGCGTGTGCCCCAGCTGTTCCACAACATTGAAGTCACTCTTCTTTATAATTTTCAAGATTTCCTCCATCTCTTGTTGGGAGGCCTCAGCATTTACAGGTATCGGTGCCTCCATCCGGGCAGGCTCATCTTCAACTCCCTTACCCCGAGCATTGGATGACTCAACAGCAGGGGAAACAACTTGGTCAGCAACAGGAATAGGTACACTTGTAGGTGTTATGAGGAGGAGTCTTCGAGCGGCGGGCGGTGCAATGTCAGGTGAGAAGAGCCTGCCACTGCGGGTAACCTTGGATGGGCCAGTGATATCACAGATACTGGCACCAGTGTTGAATTCTTGTTTAATTCGATTCACATATACGTCTGCCCCATAGTGCCAGGGGATAGCTTTATCAGATACGTAGGGAAGAGGCCCCGGAACAGTGATAACAACAGGTGCAACGGTCATGATTTGAACAGGCTTCTTCGGGAGGGCCTTGATTGGGTTATTAAAGATGGTGACCACAGAAACTTCTTCTACCGGAACCAACTGAACAACAGACTTCTTAAACAAAATCTCCTTGCTATCCATTAGGCTTTGGATGCCTAACTTCAGCAAGGGACAACCAGATAGGGAAACAGCACAGAACAGGCAACCCTCACTGTAACTCGGAAATAAACCGGCCAGCAGTAGGTTCTTCTTGACAGTCTTCAGAGGAGTGGCTAGATCATCCACAGAGACAGCGTACACTTCTTCATCAACAGCATTTACCCCATGCTGAGGCATAGGAGCAGTCACCACATTCGGCCTCTCAGGCGCTTCGAACTGTATCTCTTTTGCGTCAATAAGGTCTTGCACCTTATTCCTTAATGCCCAACAGTCATCAGTAGAATGCCCCGGGCTATCAGAATGGTACGCACAGCGGGCATTCGGGTTGTACTTGGGGGAGGCAGTGTTTACACCTTTGGGTGCCTCTCTAACAGTCACTAGGTTGGTGGACAGCAATTGTGGCAAGATCTGTGATAAAGTCATGCTCAAACGGGTAAACTCTCTCCGGGGTCTTTCAGCCCTTTGAGGATTAGTTGGCCGAGGAGCGGCAGCAGGCTTAGCAATCATTACCGCACTGACAGATTGGCGGCGCTCAGATCTCTCTGGTCTCTTGGAACCATATACAGCACTAGCCTCCTTCTTGAAGGGTTTCTTCTCAGAACTAGACGATGTACCCTTCGGATTCTTTCCAGACTTCAACCCCGCCTCAATTCTCTCTCCAGTCAGAATTAGATCAGTGAACCCTGCAGACGAATTCCCGATAAGATGGTTGAAAAATGGCCCAGATAGGGTCCCCAAGAACATGTCCACCAACTCCCGATCAGTCAACGAAGGCTGCACCCTGCCAGCCAGATCCCTCCACTTCTGAGCGTACTCTTTAAAACCTTCACTTGAACCTAACGACATACCCTGGAGTTGGGTACGTGTAGGGGCAAGGTCGGCATTATATTGATACTACTTATAGAAAGCAGTAGCCAACTCCTCCCAGTTACGAACCTTGGTCCCATCCAGCTGATAGAACCATTCGAGATGAGTCCCTGAAAGACTCTCCTGGAAGAAGTGGATCCACAAATTCTTATCCGCTGAGTACGGTTGAATTTTCCGAACATAGGACCTGAGATGTAGCTTGGGACAAGACGCCCCGTCATATTTAGTGAAAGATGGTGCTTTGAATTTCCGAGGAAGGATTACACCAGTTGACAAACCCAAATCTCCAAAATCCAGCCCAGGCACCTGTTGTATCTCCATAGCATTCAACCTGTCCTCCAACTGCTTGTAACGGTCTTCTGCCGGAGGGTACTGCTCTTCATCAAAATCAGTCTCGTTGTCGGAGACTACCGGACTAGGACCTTTTTCTGCTTGAAGAGTACTCTTGCCAATAGAAGAACCAGCCTCTTCATTCTGCAGAGTATTGCCAAACCTTCGGCCCGAGCTGAACAGAACATTCCTTCTCTTCTTCTTCTTTTCCTTCTTCAGGAGCAGAGCCTTCAGCTCTTCTTGGCCCTGAGCCAGACCCATGATTAATTCCTGAAATTGCGCATTCTACGCCTGAAGAGCCTTGATGGACATCTCAGTTGATGACGAGTCAGGATTCATGATGCTGAAATAAACAGCGAAGAACTGTAAGCAACCTGAAAAGAGGAAAAACCTGCTATGCACATGATGAATGATATGTGTTTATGCAATGCATTCAAGGGTTCGAAAGTTCAAATTTGTTGTAGACAAAAAGGAACACACGTTATCATTAAGGAAATAATTGTTCAATACATCAAAGCCTCATGGGCAAAATAATACAAAAGCAAATCAATCCCAGAATATACTACGCATCCTCTTTGGAGCTATGTAAGTGTTGAGATTCCTCTCTTCATGCAACAGGCGGGTGAGCTCCAAGACCTTCTTTTCACTGGCATGTAGACTAGTCTCAAGAGAATTCCGTTCTTCCTTAAGCTGGATCCAGCTCTTCTGCATCTCTTCCCAGGATGTGGGCATATCAGGGTGCTGAATAGTGTAGGACACTTCTCCTTCCAAGACTGGCTCTTTGATCACAGGGAGCATATGGGGATAAGGCATCACTAACTTCTGGGAGCGGGCTCGTACCCACTTGAGATAAGGTTCCAACGGAATGGAGTTCCTGTGCCCCAGTGTCTTACTGTCTACCCTACTTGGCATCCTCCAGGCTCTGACAAATCTCTGGCGAAGTCCTTGAGTATCGTTGTCGAAGTCAAAAACTATGTCAGGAATTAACATGTCATGAGGACCATCCCTCCGAGCATAACCAAACTGTCTCCAAGCCAGGCATGGGCTGTAAGTAATACCTCCTCTGATTCCAAGTAAAGGAACATTAGGGTACTCCCCGCAACGATCAATGATAGTGACATCTTCTCTGGACCGAGGGCACCAATGTATATCTGCATGTGTAAGAGTCATCAACCGTTGTGACCATCTCAAACCCCGCTCATTCTTCAAAACTGATTGTGGAAGGTGCGAAATAAACCACCTTCCCAGGAGAGGAGTGCAACACATAAGGACACCTCTTTTTCTCATGGTTCGAGTGTAACATGAGTGTAGGATGTCCCCCAGCAACGTAGGTATAGGATTCCTGGACATAAAGATCTGGACAGCACTGATATCTATAAGTTGATCTGGGTTAGGGAACAACACCAAACCATAGACAAGGAGGGCCACAACTTCTTCAAAAGCTTGTAGGTCAAGGGAGTTCCAACATTCATGGGCCTTTTCAAACAGAAACCTGGCTAAGAACCCTTTGATACCACTTCTAACTTCCCAATGTCCCTTGAGGTCAGATGACTGTAGGTGCAAGGCTTTAGCAATCTCTTCAAGCTTGGGTTCCTTCTCCGTACCGTTGTAGGGTAGTTGATCAAGGATATGGATATTTAGGAGCCGGGAGAACTCCTCCAATGTAGGTACCAACTGATAGTCCAAGAAGGTGAAACAGTGATGCAGAGGATCAAAGAACTGGAACAGGACCTTTATCATATCTTCCTCAATGTTGGTATTGACCAAGCTGATGAGACTTCCATGTCTTTCACTGAATGAAGAGCTCTCGGGAATCCTGGATATAAGTTCCTTAAGCTGAGGAGGGACCCTTACAAGACTGATTTGAATTGTCTTTCTGCGAACAGTTTCCATGTCCTACAAAACAAGAACAAAGATGAAGATTCGAACCCCTGAAATGGTCAGTCAATGCATATGATGCTGGATGATGTCATGATGCTATGATTAAACACACCACAGATATTTACAAAGACAAACATGTAAGGCACACAAGGCACACAAGACAAGCCCTTAGGGTTTAAGGCCAGCATGGGGTCTGGGTAGTACCCTCTTGAAGTTGGTGGGTTCAACCTGTCCTAATCAAAGTAACCGGGTTCTAAGGGTCCCAATATCACGGGATTGCTTTCATTGTTCATCGTTTCGATTTAGCCACTGAACTGGCGACCGAAATATTCCAGGAAAGCAACCCTCAATTGAGTGTAGTATCGAGTATCAACCAACCTCGGACTGCACCAAAGTCTGTTATCTCACTACCCTAAAAAGGCCAAGATAGTTCAATTAAGGTTCCTAAGGTCTGTTGATGCTTCACGACACCACGCGGAGGCCCCGTACTCTCCTTGACTGAACTCAAGGGTTACCGGTACACACCAAAGTGCCACATCAACGTAGCAGACTGTTTCAACCATGTCAGTATACCCCGCACAGTTCCCTCACAGCCTTGTTGCTACTTTCTAAGAAAGGTATCCCCAGATCCGGGTTAGGATCTATAGAACTCCCAAACAACCCACAATTTAAAGCAAGCAAAGAAAACAATTGAAAACACAGTTATGAACTAACCCTAAGGTACACCTCACTTTAAGTTTAATGTCCCCAGCAGAGTCGCCAGTTCTGTGATCGGTGGATCTGGAACTGACTGTTTAACGCTGGTTCGCGAAATGTCGCGGAAGCAAGAGTCGCCACCGTCTTTTATTTTTCTCCAAATGGAAAGGACAAAAGCACAGAAAAATTCCTTAAAGAGATTGCTCTCGGTTCGGGAGGTAGATTATAGAAAGGGAAGGTGTTAGCACCCTTTCTATCCATGGTTATCCATGGGCTCTTAGATACTTGCTCATTTGTGTTTTCAAAAATGGTTTGTTTACTTTTCAATGTGGGTTTTAAAAAGTTTCTTTGAAAATTCCAGTTCGACTCTTGTATCGGTCTTCAAGAGTGTTTGAAAAATTGCTTTCGAAAGCTTTTTGAAAATGTGTTGGTGTGAAAAGTATTTTGTTTTGTTTTGAAATTTAGAGCAAGTATCTAGAGTCGTCTACCTACCCTAAGGAATTCGTCTGTGTAAATGTCCTTTAAAGTAGTGCCATCCCACCATTGAGAGGTAGGTAGCACCACCGTTGGAGGTGTTCGGGTCAATTCGAGGTTCGGGACATGGTGATCACCAGAGCAATGGGAAGACACCTTAGAAGCTATCCTCATGCCAGGTTCCCGGATCATGAGGACTTACTAAGACATCCTCTACTCGACGATCACCTTTCGAGGCAAGGCAACAGTGAGGCGTACCCTAGGGGTGGTGTGTGATTTTTGTGTCAGATTCAGTTATCTTATCTTGTCATGTTATGAGTGAGCTACGCGTTTGTTTTTATTTTTGTCCATTCATTCTTGCATGCATTGATTTACAGTTAAAAAGTTGCGAGAAGTAAAAAAAGCTCTAAACTATTACAAAAGGCGCGGGTCCACATCGCCAAAACTTCCAGAACCCGATTTGACAGAAAAATAAAGAATTAAAAGAAAAGTAAAGTGCGAGAAATTAAAATGTTACATGGCCTTGGGAGAGGTACATAATAATTATACGGAAAAGAAATAAACATGCGAATTAAATAAGAATTAAAAACGAGGGCGTTGGACCCTTTTTTGCAAAATTGAATTAAATGATTAAATTAATTAATAAAAAGGAAAAGAAATTATTTTTCGTATTTTATAATTTTAATAAAAAAATAATTAATTAGAATAAAATGCTAACCCTAATTCTAATTGTTTTTTAGTTTATTAAGAAAAGATTAAATTTTAACCTAATATTTAACCTAATTATTTACATGCAATTTAATTATAAAAGTAATAATAGGAAATATTTAGTTATTATGAAATAAAAGAAAAAAAGGGAGGAAAATGATTATAAACCCTAATTCTACCAATTTTAGATTTTTATTAAAAAATGTTAAGATTAAACCCTAAATTAAAACTAAGTGAATTAATGCAATTTATTTACAAAAAATACTAAAATAAAAAATATTTATTAATTTTCTCTTTTCTGATTTTTTTTTGTTTTTTTGGGTTTTTTATGAAAATAATAAATTAATCAAAAGACAATAATTAAAAGAAAATAGAAATAATGTAAAAAAAATGGCAAACCTAGGGGGTCTGCCCCTAATTTTGGAGGTTTTTCTTTAGCAATCTGGGCCCAATGGCCTTTGGCCTGGTTGACTTTTCCATTAGCGTGTAGCCTCTTTGACTCGAGTCTATGATGCTCCTCCAATTATAGCCCTGGGATTGCTCTTGGCATACGCGTGGCAGGTTTGATTTTGAAGGCATACGGTGGTCCACTACATTGAAACTGCATATGAATATTAAATGAAGAAAAATATGAAAGGGGGTGGGGACCTGGGATCGAACCCAGGTCCTATGGTTTACCAATGCCACGCTTCACCACTGAGCCATCCAACTCCTTTTGATTATAATATAATTAAGAAACAATATAAGGCAAAACGCGTATTAGTGAACTTTTTAGCGTGAGAATTCAAATTAGCCAATCAGCTTATGCCACAGGGGTCGTCTTCTTCGTGGTTCGTTTTTCCTGAAACACAAAAACAATTAGCAACGGTTTTTTTGGCGTTCCCTTAGGCCAGTTTCTGAAAAATAGCGATTAGCCCAGGGATGCTCATAAATTGAGCGCGAGGGTGGCTTTATGATCGTCCAATCATGCTTGATTCAGTGGTCTAAGTCTTGAATGCTAATTTTTCCTTAACTAAAAAAACCCAATTTAAGGTTCTGAAAACCCTAAGATACGACAATGGTAGATTCTCCAATAATGCGCAAAAACACAATTAAACTGCACAGTTAGCTTCAGAAAGGTTTAATTAGCATGAATCCACAAATAAAATGCAATGAATATGTCTGAATTGTAAAACACGATTATGAGAAAAAAGTGAGAAAACTTGATTTCTGTATACCAATTCTGGGTGTTGGGATGATTCATTTTGATTGGAAAACTTCCCTTGACGCCTCAGGAAGCTAATGGAACAATTACTTGGCCTTGAATCGTCCTAGAACTAGGTTTTCAGATTTGGAGTTTTCTTGAAAAAATTCCAAGTTTTCATATGCTTTTTCTGCGCAGCTTTTTGGTTAGGGAGCATTAGGTCTTGATCAAGCTTATGTATGGAACAAATTAGGTCAAAAATCTGATCAAAAGAATCAAGGAATTGATTATGCAATATTTGATTTTTTATGGCATTAGCTTTTAAATCTTTTTCATGCAATTTGATATCAAATCATGACAAAACTTTCCAAAAATGATTATGCACGAATCTTGAGTGTCCAATGAGAGTATTTTCTGCACAAAAAGATTTGATTTCATTAGTTTAGTATTTTTTTCATATTTTATTTAGTTTAAATGAATTAATTGTAATAAAAAATTCAAATAAATAAATAAAAATAATAAAAAACTTCCCTTTGGGCCAAATGGTCGTGTGCATGTCTTGGATGATGAATTGTGGAAGAAAAAGAGGCCCATTAGCAATTTTAGGTCATTTGAATCAATGTTGACTTTTCAAAATATCCAAAGATTTCCCAACTTCCACAAGGCATAACTTGCTCAATTTTTAAGATTTGCTCATGTTCTTGGACATTTTGGAAAGGTCTTTGAGTCCTCTAACTAATGCTTTTGGTCCCATGTCATTTTGATTTACCAATATCAAGTTATGGCCTTTGACTTAAAGTCCCTTTTTGTTGACTTTTGAAAATGACCTATAATGTTGAAATTGATAACTTTTTGTGAGAGCATTTCTTGGACTTGAAGTATGAAGATGAGTTGTAGTAAATGTCTTTCTCTTCAAAATGAGCTTTTGATAGAATTTTTCTGATAATCCATGTGAAAGTTATGCCCTGGTCAATTTACAGTTGACTTTTTCAACTGTCCAAATAAGGAAACTTTTGCATCTTGATGATTTTTGAGCCTAGCTTTGAGAATCATGATCAAGCATTGATCAAAGGATGTTTGTGGCTGCAAAATGAGATGTTGACCAAAAATTTGGACTTTTGACTGCCAAATGACCATTTTTCCCCCTACAGTTGACTGTAGTGCAATTAGGGTTTTGACTGTGCAATTTTGTGCTGAAAGTCTTGAAACTTTGTATGAGGATGCTTGACCATATTTGTAGGCATGTGGGACTTGATTGGACCCTTGGAAACTTCATTTTCTTGATCAGAACCAAAACCCTAATTTTGACTGCTTAGGAGGCCCTTGAACTGTGCAACCTTTGGGGAGATTTTGAAGCTTGACTTTGCAATTCTTGTAGAATATGGGAGGGCAAATTTTGGGGTACAACAGTGACAGAATGGCAACCGTGTCTGGTGCGTATCTGGACTGTATCTGAAATTGAGATCTGTATGAGTAGCAGAATGACTTCCGTGTCTGGAGTGTATCCGTACTGTAATTGAGATCCGAATAAGTGACAGAATGACTTCCTTGTCTGGAGTGTATCTGGACTTAAAACTGATAGTTGAATCTGAATGAGAAATAGAATGGCTTCCGTGTCTGGAGTGTATCTAATCTGTATCTGATTGTTGAATTCTGAATGGGTAGTAGAATGACCTCCGTGTCTGGGGTGTATCTATACTGTATCTGATTGTTGAATTCTGAATGAGTAGTAGAATGACCTCCGCGTTTGGGGTGTATCCATACAGCATCTGAATAAGAGATCTGAATGAGTAGTAGAATGACTTCCGTGTCTGGGAGTGTATCCGTACTATATCTGAAATCTTTGAATATTTGTTAAAGATAGCTTTTAATCTTATCCTGAAAAGGGTAAAATGTTAGCTGAAGCACAAAGTTATGTTGCATGAAATGTATGATGCAATAAAATGTGCTTTATCATTGTTTATGATATATAAATGTAATGTATGCGCATGTAAGCTGATTAACTGTCTTGCTGAGGAAGATAAATCCTTGATAGCTGGAGATAATAAAATCTTTGACTGCTGCCGGGGAAAATAAATCCTTGACCGCTGAGGATGAGAAATCATTGTTGACTATTGTTGGGGATAGAAAATCCTTGGCAACTCGCGGGGATTACCAAAAACTTAGACAACTTTTGTGGGAAGGTGAGAAACCTTCACGACTTTCCTGGGGATATAGGGATCCTTCAAGTCTGCCTGAGAAACCTGCTTGGGGAATCCCGAGAATTTTTTATGACTATGGCTGGAGATTACAACATAAGACTCCTTACTTGGATGGGGAATAAGGAAAACTCTGACGATCTCTACTGGGGATCAGACAAAAGAAAAACCTTGATCTGCTGGAGAATAAGGAAGACTCTGATGGCTTCTGCGGGGAACTAAGAATGAGAAACTTCGATATCCTAGGGAAATTGAACACTTGGGGGCTTCACTGGAGAAGTGAGAATGAGAATCTTCGATCGGCAGGGGATTAAAAATTCTGACAAATTCATGCTGAGAAGTAATGAAGACTCTGGAAACTTCATTGGGGAATCAAGAATGAGAATCTTCAATCTGCTAGGGGAATTTGAATCCTTGGGGACTTCAAACTGGGAAGTTAAGAATGAGAATCTTCATTTTGTTGGGGAGTAAAAACTCTGTGGGGAATAGCTATACTGCTCGGGAGTAGTTATCCTTCTGGGGAGATCAGGAGCTTGGGTTGTATTCCAATCTACTGGGGAATTATCCGAAGTTGGGGAAAAAAGTTAACTGTTATCTGGTTGATTCTCAGACTTTAAGACAACTTGCTCGGGAATTTGGGGAAACTGGATGGTTTCTGCCGTGGATTGGTAGTTGGAAACTTGACTCCGTTGGGGAAGAAGGTTTCATCTCCGCCGAGGGTCTGTAGTTCAAATTTTTGTTCTGCTGAGGATTAGGAGTTTGGAGGTTTAACTCTGATGGGAATTAAATGTTTGAAAATATAACTCCACCGGGGATTGGGAGTTTGAAGTTTCGACTCTGGCGAGGATTTTGAAATTTAATTCCGCTGGGGATATGTATTTCAAGGTTTTAGCTCCGCTGGGGACCTAGATGATGTACTGCAGGGGATTTCTCTTGGAATAGCCTAAAGACGTTTTCCTATACTTTCAACCTGTCAGTAATTATTCTTTCACATTTCGTTTATTTGTAAACAGTGATTATATTCAAATGCATATGCTCATTTAATAAATCATTGGACGTTTTCAAATAAAAACACAAGAAAAAGGAAAAGGCAAATAGTTTTCTACACTTTGAAGTATCTTTTTATTAATTTTGTGTAAGTATTTTGTACAAAGGAGACAGACATCCTAGTAAGAGAATGTTGTCATAAAAATGAGAAAAATTTATACAAAGAAAGATGGTTATGTGTAAAAATTCCATGGGGTTCCCATTCTGCTATAGCCTTCGTAACTCTGGATATCTTATCCATTCGTTGCTTCGTCCGAAGATTATTGAATTGATCAGAAACTCGGAGCTTGTCTGTGAAGAGATTGTCCTTAAAGTGATCCGACGATACATAGTCATACGCTTTAATTCCCTAACTTTTGCCTGGACCGCCCTTTCGGGTTTTCAGACCACCGGGAAACCCTTTTTTGCCCAAGTCTCCCTTTCGGGTTTTCAACTTGCCGGGTGTACAGATTTTTTTATTTATCCCAAATTTTTTCCTGAACCGCCCTTTCGGGTTTTCGATTCACCGGGATGCCCATTTTTACCCAAGTCGCCCTTTCGGGTTTTCAACTTGTCGGGTCGTTTATGCGTAGTATCTTTTGACTATGCCTGTGTTCGTAGGGTGCGGCAGGTCGTCACCGTCCATGGTGGTTAAGATCATTGCCCCACCAGAAAAGATGTTTTTGATCACAAATGGTCCTTCGTAAGTAGGAGTCCATTTTCCCCTGGGATCACTTTGCGGCAAGATGATCCGCTTGATTACAAGATCCCCAACTTGATATATTTGGCACCTGACTTTCTTGTTGAATGCCTTGATCAACCGTTTTTGATACGTCTGACCATGACAAACAGCAGTAAGTCGCTTCTCGTTGATAAAGTTAAGTTGATCAAGCCGGGTCTGAATCCAATCGTCTTCACTCAAACCAGCATCATTCATGATTCTCAAGGAGGGAATCTGAACCTCGATAGGTAAAACAACTTCCATGCCGTATACCAAAGAATAGGGTGTTGCCCCAGTTGATGTGCGTGCCATGGTATGGTACCCGTGCAGAGCAAACGGTAACATCTCATGCCAGTCCTTGTAGGTGACTGTCATCTTTTGTATGATCTTCTTGATATTTTTGTTCGCAGCTTCGACATCATCATTCATCTTTGGCTGATAGGGAGATGAGTTATGATGTTGAATCTGAAACTTCTCGCACAAGGCGGTGATCATAGTATTGTTAAGGTTTGTACCATTGTCAGTGATGATCCTTTCGGGGATACCGTACTGACATATGAGGTTCTGCTTGATGAAGTGGGCAACAACATTCTTTGTAACGGATGCGAAGGAAGCTGCTTCGACCCACTTGGTAAAGTAATCAATGGCCACCAGGATGAAGCGGTGTCCATTGGATGTTGTAGGCTTGATCTCTCCAATCATGTCGATTCCCCACATAGCGAATGGCCAAGGAGCTGTTAAGACATTGAGAGGAATTGGGGGTATATGTACCTTGTTCGCATAGATTTGACATGTGTGACAAGTACGGGAATGTTGATGGCAGTCAGCTTCCATGGTAGACCAGTAATAGCCTGCCCGTAGAATCTTCTTAGCCATCATATGTCTGCTAGAGTAAGTGTTAAAGGTACCATTTTGCAGTTCAGCCATGATCTGCTCAGCTTCAACCTTGTCTACACAACAGAGCAGAATGCAATCATGATTGCGCTTGTATAGGATACCATTTCTCAGGAAGAACTTAGCTGAGAATCTCCTTAAGAACTTTTTGTCGTTGACTGAAGCTCCTTCAGGGTATTCTTGTGCCTCGAGATACCTTTTGACATCATGAAACCACGGTCGGTCCACTACTTCTTCGGTATTAATCTCGTTACAATGTGCAGGTTCGTCCATCCGTTCAACGGTGATTTGAGGAGCCTCATTATCCCAGTTAAGTTTAAACATGGATGACATTGTAGCTAGAGCATCTGCTAGCTGATTTTCTTCTCGCGGGAAGTGCTCGAAGGTAATCTGCTTGAAATGTGGTAACAATGTCAGGACATGTTCTTTGTAAGGGATGAGGTTTGGATGTTTAGTATCCCATTCTCCTTTAATTTGAATGATAACCAAAGTTGAGTCCCCAAATACAATCAAAGATTTGATTCCCAAGTCAATTGCAGCCTTGAGACCAAAGATACAAGCTTCATACTCTGCCATGTTGTTGGTGCAGCTGAAGCAGAGTCTGGCAGTGAAAGGTGTATGGCAACCTTCTAGAGAGATAAGTATCGTGCCGATACTGTTGCCAAGTGCGTTGGAGGCACCATCAAAGTACAGGGTCCATCGGGATCCTTGTTCAGGTCCGTCATATGGTCTGAAGTCTTCAATGTTGTCCAATGTCATGATATCCTCGTCGGGGAAGTCGAACCTCATGGATTGGTAATCTTCAACAGCTTGATGGGCCAGATGATCGGCTAGAACACTCCCCTTTAGAGCTTTTTGGGTCGTGTACTGTATATCATACTCTGTGAGGATCATTTGTCACCTTGCTATTCTTCCAGATAGAGCTGGCTTCTCAAAGATGTACTTGATTGGATCCATCTTAGAGATCAGCAAAGTGGTATGAGTCAACATATACTGCCTTAGCCAGCGAGCAGCCATTACCAAAGCACAGCAAGTTTTCTCGAGCAGTGAGTATCGGGTCTCACAGTCGGTAAACTTTTTGCTAAGGTAATAAATGGCATGCTCTTTTCGGCCAGACTCGTCATGTTGGCCCAGTACACATCCCATTGAATTCTCCAGGACAGTCAGATACATGATTAGTGGCCTCCCTTCAACGAGTGGCATCAAGATAGGAGGTTCTAGCAAATACTCCTTGATTTTATCGAAAGAAACTTGACAGTCATCATTCCATTTAACCACCTGATCTTTCTTCAACAGCTTGAAGATTGGTTCACAAGTAGATGTTAGGTGAGAAATGAACCTTGCAATGTAGTTTAGGCGTCCCAAGAAACCTATAACCTCCTTCTCAGTGCGAGGGGTAGGCATTTCTTGTATAGCTTTGACTTTGGCATGATCAACCTCGATGCCTTTGTTGCTGACTATGAAACCTAAGAGTTTACCGGACCTGACTCTGAAAGTGCACTTGTTAGGGTTCAGTCTGAGCTTGTACTCTTTCAATCTGACAAACAGCTTTTGCAGATGGTCGAGGTGTTCTTCTTCAGTTTGTGATCAGGCTATCATGTCGTCTACGTAGACCTCTATCTCATGATGTATCATATCATGAAATAAAGCTACCATGGAACACTGATAGGTTTCCCCGGCATTCTTCAGTCCGAATGGCATCACTTTATAAAAGAACGTACCCCACTGTGTAACAATAGTAGTTTTCTCCATGTCTTCAGGTGCCATTTTGATTTGGTTGTACCCTGAAAATCCGTCCATGAAAGAAAATACCTTGTGCTGAGTTGTATTGTCAACCAAGATGTCAATGTGCGGTAGTGGAAAGTCATCTTTAGGGCTAGCCCTATTTAAGTCTCTGTAATCCATGCACATTCTGACTTTGCCATCTTTCTTAGGCACGGGCCCAATGTTAGCGACCCATTGAGGATAGGAAGTAACAGCAAGAAATCCAGCATTGAACTGCTTCATAACTTCAGCTTTGATCTTTTCAGACATGTCGAGCCTCATGCGGCGAACTTTCTGTTTAATTGGTGGACAGTCTTCTCTTGTAGGGAGACGGTGAACCACAATTTATGTATCAAGTCGCAGCATGTCTTCGTATGACCAGCCGAAGATCTCAACATATTCATTCAACAGCTGAATTAAGCGCTCCTTGACACTTGGCTCTAGGTTGGCACCCACTCTAACTTATTTTCTATCTTCCTCAGTTCCCAAGTTTATTGTCTCTAACAACTCCTCATGAGGTAGAATAGCCCTTTCTTCCTGTGGTAGCAGTCTAACCAATTCTCCCAGCACTTCATAGTCTTCATCACCTTCATATTCAGCATGGTAGACCAGATCTTCAGAGTCACTGAAGGTCATAGCAGAATTGTTACCCATGGAATCTGGAATGGATGGGTACCTGCATTTGTGAGTGTGTGTGTGTGTGTAAGGGATAGCCACCTTTAAACAAATAAAATGTAAAAAGAAAGAAAATGAACACAAAAGTTTATATGTGAAAACGTCCATGATTCATTAAAATGGCATATGAAGATGAAAAATCAAACCCTTACAAATGGACCTATGTGCCTCGGGTAAGGCACAAGGTTAAAAGTGTACGAATTGTTTAAGAATTATTACAAACCAACATAAATGTTTGAAAGATAAATTACTGATTGATGAAAGTAATGGAAATAAAGTCCTTTGCCTCCCAATTGCACAATCCTCCTTCAACGGTAGGGAAAATCCAGTCTTCCAGGTTTCTCTCCTCTTCACTATCCTCCAAAGCATTGACTCCATGATAAGTGATCTTCACTGGTGGCCCTCCATCCTGGGAGCGACGCACAGCCTTTTGAGCAGAAGCAGTGAAACCCAAGCCGAATTTATCAGACTTGAAAGGAAAATCGGGAAGCTGCCCTCAGATTGTGCTTCCTCCTTCTTCAATCACAGCCCTTACATCTTTGAGAGACGACATCCGAGGCGGAGGTCGAGTAATCATGGGTACAGAAGGCACTGTCTTGGTTGCCACAATCTCCTGAGCTACTTCTTCAAAATGCTGAAAGGGGGTTTCGATGAATTCACCATCCAATTCCACATAGCGGAAAGAATTAAGATGGCTTATCGTGTACTCCTTTTCACCGTGAATTGTTACAATTTTCCCCTGTACAGGGTACTTGAGCTTCTGATGCAGAGTAGAAGTGACGGCTCCAGCATGATGAATCCAAGGTCTTCCCAACAAGAAAGAATAGGAGGGACGGATGTCCATGACATAGAATGTGGAGTTGAAAGTTTCAGTTCCCACTTTAATCGGGATGTCCACCTCCCTGTGGACCATCCATTTAGAACCATCAAAGGCTCTGACAATGATGTTGCTTGGCTTCAAGGTTAAACCTTCACAATCTAGCCTATCCAATGCTTTCTTTGGTAAGACGTTCAGCGAAGAACCAGTGTCCACCAGAACGTGTGCTAGAGTAGTCCCTCTTCATTCCACCGAGACATGCAAAGCGTCATTATGTTTTCTCCCTTTGATTGTTAGATCAGCATCAGAGAATCCTAGACCATTGTATGCTGTTAGGCTAGCTACACATTCCTGGAACTGATCCGTGGAGGTTTCCTGGGGAACATGGGCCGTCTTCAAGAATCTGATCAAAGCTTTGGCATGAGCTTCCGAACAAAGCAGCAAGGCCAACATAGAGATCTTTGAGGTGGTTTTCCCTAGTTGCTCCACAACATTATAATCGCTTTTCTTGATTATTTTCAAAATCTCTTCCATTTCTTTTTGAGAGGTCTCAGGGATGATCAACGGCTGAGCCCTCGTCCTGACAGGCTCTTCTTGGATCCCTTTCCCTCTATCATCAGTAGCAGCAGAGGGGACAAACTCAGGAGTCACAACTTCTTAAATAACTGGAGTTCTCGCAGATATGTTGACCGGCACAGGGGTAACTTTAGGAGCAGTTGAGGGTCCGAAGATTGCCTTTGGAGGGGCAATCTCCGGAGAGAAAATTCTCCCACTACGGGTGATTTTACTCGTTCCGGCAATGTTTCCAATGTCGGAAGTCTCTTCATCAGAACTCTCTTTAGTTGATTCAATTTGTTTAATATTGTTGTAAAAGATCTCTCCCCCATAGTTCCACGGTATTGATTTGTTGGACTTGTACGGGATAGGCCCCAGCATAGTTATCTTCAAAGGTACAATCTTTGGATCGAATGTAATCTTAACAGGTCTTTTGGAGACCTTGGAAAGATTGGCGGATATGGTAATTATTGAAACATCATTGACAGGAGTCGGTGTAACAGGAGTCTTTTCAAAAAGGACCTCTTGGTTATCCATTAGGCGCTGGATGCCTAACTTCAACAATGGTCGGTTGGTAAGGATGAACAAAGGCAACAATCTTCTTCACAACCAGGGAAATCCAAGCCTTTATCAAATTCAACTTGATTATCGGTAACAGAGTCATCAAATCATCAACAGTAGCAATAAAAAGATCCTCTTCAACAGCATGGACATTGTGACCCTGTTTTGGCATTGGAGCAGAGATCACATTAGGATTTTCAGGGGCGTCGAATTCAACTTCTTTAGCATCTATTAAATCCTGAATATTATTCTTGAGGGCCCAACAATTGTTGGTGTCGTGCCCCAGGCTGTCTGAATGATAAGCACACTTGGCATTTGAATGGTAGTGAGGAGAAGATGTATTCGGATTCTTCGATGCCTCTTTCAAACTTGCAAGGTTTAACTTTAAAATATGAGGGAGAACCTGAGAAGGTGTCATATTGATCTGGGTGAATTGCCGTGCAGGTCTTTCCATCCTAGCTTGGTTGGTTCTGGGTTGATTATTTCTAGGCTGATCAGCTGCAGACTTCTGAATCATTATGGCCCCCACCGCTGGCCGACGCTCAACTCTTTGTTGACCTCTCTGGGAGTAGACAGCTGAGACTTCTTTCTTTTCTGGAAAAGTCTTTTTGATGGCAGCGGAAGCAGATGCATCCTTTTGAATTTTCCCGCTCTTGATTCCGGCTTCAACTCTCTCACCAGTCAGAATTAACTCGGTGAACCCCGCAGACGAACTTCCAATCAGGTGATTGAAGAAGGGGCCTGACAGTGTACCCAAGAACATATCTACCAACTCCCTCTCAGATAGAGGTGGTTGCACTCGTCCCTCCAAGTCTCCATTTCTGGGCATACTCTTTGAAACCTTCATTTGAGACCATGCCCATACTCTGTAATTGAGTACGGGTTGGTGCTAAATCTGCATTATATTGATATTGTCTGTAGAAGGCGGCCGCCAAATCCTCCCAATTGTGCACATCAGACCTCTCTAGCTGGTAGAACCAATCTAACTGCGTCCCTGAAAGACTGTCCTGGAAGAAATGAACCCATAGATCCTTGTCAGAAGAATGTGATTGGATTTTTATGACGTAAGATCGCAGATGCATCTTTGGACAAGACAAACCATCGTACTTAGCAAATATAGGCACCTTAAACTTGGGGGGAATAACAATTCTAGCTACCAACCCTAGCTCTTCAAAGTCCAGCCCAGGCACTATTTGTATCTCCATGGCTGCCAGACGCTCTTCCAGATTCTTGTATTTGTCGTCTACAGGAGGGTACTGCTATTCAGAATAGTCTTCATCCTCTTCATCTTCTACTTCCTCAGACTCAGATGGCAATGCAACTCCCTTTCCTTTTCCTACCCCTTCATTAGATGTTGAGGGGAAATCCAGGACCCTTCTAGATTGACCTTCAAATCTTCTACCCATGGTAGCCACACCAACCCTCTTCTTTTTATTTTTCTCCTTTTCCTTTTCCATTAGAGTTTTGAGCTCCTCCTGACCCTTTGCCAAGGTCATGAGTAGCTATTGGAACTGTGAATTCTGCGCTTGTAAGTCTTTGACCATCTGCTCTATATCCATCTTGCAAAAATAAACAGCAGAGAGATAAGGAAACCTGGTGTGAAGACCTGCTTATGCATATGATGAATGATATGTATTCATGTAATGCATTCAAGGATTCATAAATTCAAATTTGTTTTAAACAAAAAGGAACACATGTCATATTAATAAGATAGAATTTGTTAGTACATAAATGCCCCATGGGCAAAATAATACAAAATTCTAATGTGAAAAGACGTTGCGCATCCTCTTTGGTGCAATGTAAGTGTTGAGAGTCTTCTCTTTGTGAAGTTGGCGAGTTAGTTCCAAAACCTTCTTCTCACTGGCGTAGAATTGGGCTTCAAAAGTATTGCGCTCTCCCTTGAGCTGTATCCAACTCCTTTGCAAATCTTCAATTGATGTTGGCATGTCAG
This sequence comes from Vicia faba, assembly GCA_948472305.1. Classification (NCBI taxonomy): domain Eukaryota; kingdom Viridiplantae; phylum Streptophyta; class Magnoliopsida; order Fabales; family Fabaceae; genus Vicia; species Vicia faba. Next base: position 1,152,019,518 of record OX451741.1, on the reverse strand, counting down.
AATGTAGGAGGGTGTATGGAACCTCTCCTTCCATAACAGGCTCTTTGATCACAGGGAGAATGTAGGGGTAAGGCATCATAATACTTTAGGCGCGAGTTCGTACCCACTTGAGGTAAGGCTCAAAAGGGATGGAATTCTTGTGTCCCAGAGTCTTACTGTCCACCTTGTTGGGCATTCTCCAAGCTCGGATGAACCTTTGTCGAAGTCCTTGATCGTCGTTGTCGAAGTTAAAAACCAAGTCTGGAATTAGCATGTCATGAGGGCCATCCCTTCGGGCATACCCAAATTGTCTCAGAGCCAAGCAGGGGTTGTAGGTAATGCCTCCCCTAATGCCAAGTAGAGGGACATTAGGGAATTCCCCACAATGATCAATAATGATAACATTTTCTCTGGATCGAGAACACCAATGAACATCTGAATGTGTAAGAGTCATCAATCGTTATGACCACCTCAAACCTTGCTCATTCTTCAAAACTGATTGGAGAAGATGAGAAATAAACCATCTTGCCAGTAGAGGAGTACAACACATGAGAATACCTATTTTCCTCATTGTTCGAGTGTGAAATGAGTGGAGGATATCCCAAAGCAATGTAGGCACCGGGTTGCGAGCCATGAATATTTTGACAGTATTGACATCTATAAGTTGGTCAGGGTTAGGGAACAAGACCATCCCATACATGAGAAGAGCTACAATCTCCTCAAAAGCTTGTAAGTCCAATGAATTCCAGCAGCTTTGGGCCTTCTCAAACAGAAACTTTGACAAGAAACCTTTGACACCACTTCTTGTTTCCCAATGGCCTATGATATCAGATGGTTGCAAGTGTAGGGCTTGGGCAACATCTTCAGGCTTTGGATCTCTTTCCGTACCGTTGTAGGGTAGTTGATGGAGAATAGGAATCCTCAAGAGTTGAGAAAATTCCTCCAAAGTAGGCACAAGCTGGTAATCAGGAAATGTGAAGCAGTGGTGTAGGGGGTCAAAGAACTGGAAGAGAACTTTCACCATGCCTTCCTCAGTGTTGGTGTTGATTAAGTTGAGAAGACGACCATGCCTCTCGGTGAATGGAGAATTCTCAGGAATCCTTGAAGCTAGCTCCTTTAGTTGAGGAGGAATTCTCACAAGGTTGACTTGAATGGTTTTCCTGCGAAGTGAATCCATTACCTACAAAACAGGAACAAAGATGAAAATCCAAATCCTTGAAATGGTTAGTGGGTGCACATGATGCTTCATGATGTCCATGATGTTATGCACAAGTATATATGTACAAATAAGTCACACAAGTTCCTAGTTTCAGGCTTGCATGGGGTTTCATAGGTAAGTACCCTCTTGAAGTTTAGTTGGCTCAGCCTGTCCTATAAATAGTAACCGGGTTCTAAGGAGCTCAATATCAATGGATTAATTTCTGTGTTCATTGTTTCAGGTTAGCCACTTTACTGGCGACCTAAATATTCCAAGAAAACAACCCTTAATAAGTGTAGTATCGAGTATCTACCAACTTCGGACTGCACCAAAGCCGGTTATCTCACTACCCCTAAAAAAGGCCAAGTTGGTCAAGTAAGGGTTCTCAAAGTCCATTAGTGTTTCATGACACCACTCAACGGCCCCGTATTCTCTTTGATTAACTCAAAGGCTACCGGTACCCACAAATATGTCGCACTAATATAGCTATTGCTTCAACCATGTCGGTATACCCCGCACAGTTTCCACAACGTATTGCTATTTACCTATGAATGTTTCCCAAATCCGGATAGAGGATTTCAAACCCAAACAATAGAACAAAATGTAAAGCAATCAAGTCAAGCAAGATAAGCATGTAAAGGTGATCTAAAACCCTAAGGTAACCCACTTTTATATTCCCCAACAGAGTCGCCAGTTCTGTGATGCGGTGGGAGAACTGACTTGAGGTTTTGCGTTTGTGTTCGCAAATGTTTCAGTTTAGCAAGAGTCGCCACCGACTTTTTATTTTATCCAAAGGAAAGGTTAAAAAGCACAGGAAATACCTTTGAGATTGTGTTTGGGTTCGGGGGGTAGATTATGAAAAGGGAAGGTGCTAGCACCCTTTTCATTCATGACTTTCCATGGGCTCTTAGTAACTTGTTTTAGATCACTTGGTTTTGCTTTTCAATTGTTTGAAATGGTGCTTTTGTGTGTGGTTTTCAAAGTATTTTGAAAAGAGGCCTTTGTCGTGGCAACCTTTGTAATGATTCTTGTTTGAATGTATACGAAGGTGTTTGTCTTTTAAAAAATGTTTCAATGTTTGAAAGTTTGTTTTGGGAAATTGTTTTGAAATTGTGTATGTGTTTTTGAAAATAGCAAGGATGTTTTGCAAGTTTGATCAAGTAACTAGGAGTTGTCTACCCTACTCAAAGATCTTTCCTATACATTTTTAACCCTTTGACTTAGTTGTTTTACTATTGTATTTGGTAAACAAACTTGTCTTTGGATGTTAAACGGGACGGGCGTGGATCATCGTATGACCATGATAGCAATTGTGCCAAGTATCTTAGCAAGTTTTTGAGGGTCTAGATCATTTTGTTTAGACAACCAAGATAGTGTCATCGAGGGACTATGATCTTTTTGTTTTGTTTTTGTTTTACCAAGATACCTAGCATGCATACCATGGCCATTTTTAAGGCAACAAGTGGATGAAACCCTAGGGGTGCTTGTATGCATTGTGTTGTCATTTTTCATGCATTTTTGTCTTGTGTTAGTCATGCTATTTGTTTTGATTTTTGGTTATCATACAAACCCTAATTTTTACTATCATGGCATTTTGAAAGCGATAAAATACGTAAAAGTAAATCTAAGACTATTACAACATTATTATGGGGAGAGGGGTACAAGTTTGAATAAGGGGATATTGCTCAAAAATAAAGCCCTAAAACTATTACAACCATATTGAATTTATTTGTACAAATAAATAAATAAGCAAATGTTTAAATATGAAATTAAATATAAAAATGCAAAAATGTTTTTGTATTTATTTTATGTATGTAAAAATAAGTTATTTAATGTCCTAAAATAAGGGAAAATAAAAATGATTATTTTTTGAAAGGGTAGAACCCCTAGTTTTTGTTTTAAGAAAATATATATATTATATTATTTATTTATGTACAAGAAAATAAATAAAAATATATATAAAAGTGTTAAAAAATTAAAATGTGTGAGAAAATAATATTTTAAGTGTATAATATAATAAAATACAAATATGCAATATTTTTGTATTATTTACAAATTTTATTTAAGAAAATAAGTTATATTATTATTAATAAACTATTTCTATGTCCAAAAAATAATAAAAATAATAAAATAAAATGTGAAAAATTAAGAGAATATTTTTTATGATTTTAAATATTTAGAAAAATAAATAAAAAGTCAGAAATGAAAAGGAAATAAAAAATATACAAAAATAAATCAAATGGGCCAAGGGGGTGTGAAAAGCAAGCTAGGGGGTGCCAATAGTCAGAACAAACAAGCCCAGCCTAAAGTCCCTTCATCCCTGTCCTTGAGACAGAAGGAAAACGCGCGCCATGGTTCAAATCCTGTTCTCCTGCATACGTGCTTAAAAACAAAAACTTGCAACATGAAAGTTATAGCTCATCATCACACGATTCTTACCATATAAAAAACTTAATCTAACTCTAAGAAACCAGGGAGAATTTCAGTGCCCCTAATTTATAACCTAATTTTTTCAGTAAGTTCAACTATCAAATACTCCTAGCTCAGTTAACATAAATGGATTTTATGCATATGTACAGCTCAAGGACAATGAGGACTACATTTTTGCTTCACAAACCTAAGCCTAATGATTCCTAAATAAGGAGATAGAAGTTTGAAATTTACCTATTTCAGCCAAGCTTGGATATGGCAATGTAGGTGTTTTGGATGAGGCCTGAAGGTCGTGTTAGCTTGCCTGAAGTTCACTCAACCTTCCCCAATGCTTGGCTTGCTTTGAAATGGCTTGAATGTGCTTGTAGAACTCAACCTGCAAAGCTTCAAAGTAAAAATGGTGAAGTGTGAAAACAAGGTTACAGTTGCTTGAGGATGGTCTGGACAGCTTAGGTGTATTGTTTAGAATGTGTTAGAAGTGGTTTGGGAGAAAACGCACGAGTGGAAATGGTTTTGGCTTCTAATTTACAGGGCTTGCCCTGTTTTAGGCAGAAGTTAGTGTTTTAGTGTTTTAGGGTGTTTGAGAGACTTGTAGCTCGTGTTTCTGGCTTGGTGTGATATGCTGAACTTGTTTGAAATGTGCACAAAGTTTGGTTTTATCAGATTGAAGAGTTGTGGAGTTTTTGCACACTTGCTTGCTTTTGAAGCAAAAGTGAAATGACAATGCTCAAGAGCCTGTACAGGTCTGCTTCTTAGCTGCACATAGTTGGTGTACTTTGCCCCAAGTTTGTGGACTTTGTTTGCTGCAAAAGATTGGGTCCCTGGCTCAAGATGAACAAAGTTTCTAAAAGTAACCTTTATCAAAATGGCCTTGGTATCTTTTTGCCATTTTTGGAATAGTTCTTTGTACAATGCTCTAAAGCTCAGAACAAAGCCTTAATCCAATATGTTTGCATTTAATTTATGAGTGTAGAAAGGATTAGAACCTGTAAACCAAGTACAAGCATGATCCAAACTGATTTGCAACTTGTATCAATGTGCAAAATGCGTTGGCCAAAAGTGATAATTTTCCATTTTCAAACTTTCGATTCTCCCTAACCACAAATGATCTTGGAGAGTTATTGGACATTTTGGAAAGCTTGTAACATGCTGTACAATCCATCTTTGAAATGAATTTTTAAATTCCACTTGGAACTATGTGAACAGTTGCCATGAAGATAGGTCAAAATCCTGCCTAAACTAGGGCAAAATTTCACTAAGTTAGAAAGTTTTTGGACCCTTATTCATAAAATCATAACTTGAGATCCAAGCATCTTTTGGGAAAACTTTGTGGATAAAAGTTGTAGACGTCATGGAGGAATACAACTTTCATGTTGGAAGTTTAGTTTGAATCCAATTGCATCATGGTAAAAAAGTTGGGAAAAGTTGGGAAAAAATAAGAAATTTTCATAACTTAGAAAAATTCTAAGTTATGAAAATTTTCCATTTTAAACCCTAATTTTCAAAATTAGGTTTCTTGGTGAACAAGTTTCATGTTTTGACACATCTTGATGAAAGATGACCCTTGGCACTTGATTTTGACCAAAAACTCAAAGTTTGACTTTTCAGTGTACAGTTGATTTTTGATCAGTTGATTAGAAAATTCATATGTCAATCCAATGCATTTGAGAACTTTTGAACCTTGTGATTAGGTCAAGATGATGCCATTGAGTCCTTGAATCCATGCTTGAACCCAATTTTCCATTGGCTAGGTTAAAAATCAGAAATTGCCCTTCTGCAGTCAAAACCCTAAAAATTACCATTTTGCCCTTTTGATGATCTGATTAAATTTCTTGAGGAGTTGTGGTCCAAACTTGATCAAATGGTTCATATGAGTCTATAATGTTGATGTGGATAAAAAATTATGAGGTTTGACTGTAAATTGGCCACAATTGACTTTTTCCCAAATACAGCTGATTTTTAGGTCAACTGTTTAATTGACTGGGCAAAAATTTGATTCAAGGCTTGAAACTTGGCATGGGCAATCTTATAAGTCCAAAATGAAGTATGAAAGTAACATTAGGCATTGGAAGTCCAAAAATCCTTGTGCAAACTCAAACCCTAATTTCAGGTCATTAGTGCAAGGAGATGTCTTGAGCAGAGCAAACTCTAATCCTGTCTGGAGTCCAAAGAGTCTTGTGAGGGGAAGTCTTGATAAAATGAGAGGGCAAATTTTGGGGTACAACAGTATCTATAACAAGCCTCTTCAGATTACAGTTGATGTTTATTTCGTTAATGAATGTTCTCAGAGTATTTTCCGTGCTGAAGATCGGTTCACCGTTTCGTAATAATTCAAGGTTCAAAGATTCACAAGTCCAACCCGGCGCGTCATATTCAGGTGTTATTTCGCCAACATATCCCTGGTAACGTATTCTCAATTTTAAGTTTGGCTCGAGAGCCAATTCTTTAAAGAAGGTCTCCAGATTTGCGAGTTTTCTCGAAGAAATGTGGTGAAAAGTGTGCTGAAAGTGCAATTTTTGCGCACAAAAAAAATCATAACTTAAAGCCCATGGCTCGTTTTGAACCCGTTCCGGTGTCCAAAATTCCATTTTAACGTCATCTACATTTTCATTTCTCACGACCGGAAGCCAATTTCATTCAGAAAGTCTCCGAAAATATGGATTTATCAAGTGTTTTCGAACAGGAAAATTGTGACATATGTTTATCTGTTCCGTATTCAAAAAAGCAAAACTTGGTCGATTTTTATCATATCAAGCTGGTTCCGGTGGCATTGTCTCAAAAATTGAGTTAGTTAAATTTTTGTTTTTATTTTAAAAAGTAAACGGTAACCCGAAGGCTTCCGTTTTTTACTCGAATCGCGTGCAACTCACTGAAAATTCTGAAGCTGGAAATTAAGTTGTCTGGGACCAAACTTAAAAAATTCATAACTAATTCACAGTTTGTCCGATTGAGCCCATTTTGAACAGGAGTTTTTTCTTGATTTCGGATACATTCTATTTTCACACTTCAACTTTAAAAATCGCACTGAGGTCCCTGTGAATTTGCCTGGAACATGTCAAACTCAAATGAATAAAAATCTGCACCATTGCTTGTGGTTATAGGGGGCCCAATAGCACATTCAAAGCACATATCTTTACCCTAATTTTCATTATATAATCTCATTCTTTTCATACAAACAAGGATAAAAAAAACCTTCCACAATCTTGTCAAAATATCAAGTTCTTTCAAGAACCCTAGAAATCTTGAGATCCTTATTACAAACCCCTATCTCACTACAAACAAATCATCTCATTCACTTCCAGGAACTCAGCAGGGTAAGGCTGGTTCGATCTCCATGATCAAAAGGGTGTAGCAGCATTCATACATGCCATATCGATTTTAACATTACAAAATTTCAAATATTTGTTTTCTTTGTATTTCATGGTATACTAATTTGTTTAATGTGTTTATGAGATTCAACACTGCAGGTTTGGACCATTGTAATGGTCCCGTGTAGGTTTATTACAAAACACATTGAGGCCAGATCATAACACCAACTAATGAATGACAAAGGCTAGAAGGGCGTGGATTCAACACCCACCTCTACTGGTTTTGGTTTTCTTCCATTCTATTTATTCTTTTACCTATTTTCCTTCTTTCTGTTTAAAACATTTTTCATAAAACCTAACATTTTTCACAAACCTTTGATTTTTTATAATAAACTCAAATAATTAATTTTAGGTTTTAATTTAATTTTAGGTTTTAATTTAATTTTAGGTTTTAATTTAATTTTAGGTTTTTAATAAAATCAACTTAGATTTTAGGGTTTTATTTAATTTAATTACCTAACTTTTTCTATTAATTAAAGACAACTAGGTTTTAGGTTAATCATCAATTTTTTTTATCAAACAATCAAAACAAATTTTCTCTTTTCTTTTCCTTTTATAATTTCGCGTATGTTATTAATGTCTCGTATTTTTTTATTATTATTATTGTAATTGCTAAAGGAATGTAATAGCTTAAACTAGGATTTTATTCACTTGATATTTTTTTCCCCAATTTTGTGGTTTTGTACCCCTTCCCGAAGCGATATAATAGCGTAGGGTATTTCTTTACTGTTTTATTATTACTGTTAATGCTTAGATTAATAGGATTGTATGACAAGACATAAAAGAAATAATTAGATAACCCTAATTGTAAGACAAATGAATTGAATCAAGCACACTTTGCACACTTCACCTCAAGGGTAACCTCTCTCGTTGCCTCGGAAAAACAATGGTCATGTCCCTCGAACGTAGGGATACCATTAGCAAAGACCCTCAATTATAAATATCATAAAGATCATAGTCCCTTGATGTCCTTCAAAGTTACCTACGGTATATGATCTTGTCACTCGATGTTGCCTAGAAATATATATGATAACAGTCCCTTCAAATTGCTAAAGATATCCCTGCATGTTGCCTTCAATGACCATAACGACGACCCTACGCCTGTCCCTCGAACATCTAAAGTTAGGGCTTCCTGCTAACTAATGGTTTGAATATCACTATCCAAACGATGGGAAAAATACAAGAAAGACCTTGAGTGGGTAGTTACTGTTAATTGCTTGCTCACAACTTAAAACACTTTTTCACACCTTACACTTTCAAAAACATTTTCAAAAAAACACTTTATCAACACTCTTGGGGACTGATACAAGAGTTATTATAAATCAAACTGCCTTGCTATTTGGCATTTCAAAAAAAATTCAAAAGCACACACACAAAAAATAAAGTGAGCAAGCAATTAAGAGCTCGTAGATAACTACGGATGAAAAGGGTGCTAACACCTTCCATTTTCATAACTTACCCCCTGTTGTACCCCAAAATTTTCCCTCCCATATTCTTCAAGAAATTGCCAAGTCAAGCTTCAAAATTCCCCAAGGGTTGCACAGTTCAAGGGCCTCCTAAACAGTCAAAATTAGGGTTTTGGTTCTGACAAAGTAAATGAAGTTTCCAAGGGTCCAATCAAGTCCCACATGTCTATAAACATGGTCAAGCATCCTCATACCAAGTTTCAAGACTTTCAGCACAAAATTGCACAGTCAAAACCCTAATTGCACTACAGTCAACTGTAGGGGCAAAATGGTCATTTGACAGTCAAAAGTTCAAATTTTTGGTCAACATCTCATTTTGAAGCCATAAACATCATTTGATCAATTCTTGATCATGATTCTCAAAGCTTGGCTCAAAAATCAACAAGATGCAAAAGTTTCCATATTTGGACAGTTGAAAAAGTCAACTGTAAATTGACCAGGGCATAACTTTCACATGGATTATCAGAAAAATTCCATCCAAAGCTCATTTTGAAGAGAAATACATTTCCTACAACTCCTCTTAATACTTCAAGTCCAAGAAATGCTCTCACAAAAAGTTATCAATTTCAACATTATAGGTCATTTTCAAAAGTCAACAAAAAGGGACTTTAGGTCAAAGGCCATAACTTGAGATTGGTAAATCAAAATGACATGGTACCAAAGGCATTGGTTATAGGACTCAAAGACCTTTCCAAAATGTCCAAGAACATGAGCAAAGCTTAAAAATTGAGCAAGTTATGCCTTGTGGAAGTTGGGAAATTTTTGGATATTTTGAAAAGTCAACATTGCTTCAAATGACCTAAAATTGCTAATGGGCCTCTTTTTTCTTCCACAATTCATCATCCCAGGCATGTGCACGACCATTTGGCCCAAAGGGAAGTTTTTATCATTTTTATTTTATTTATTTGGATTTTTAATTATTAATAATTCATTTAATTAAATAAAATACATGAAAAATACTAAAACTAATCTTTTGAATCTCATTGTGCATAAAATAGGATCAATATTTCGTGTACAATCAAATATGGAAGGAATTGAAGTGATTGGATATGATTGAAGCCAAAATAGCATGAAAAAATATTTGAAAAGATCTTTGAAAATCAAATCTTGAAAGTCATGAATGCCAAGGTTTTTGGTTGTTTTCTTTGACCTAAATCATTCATACATATATACATATGCCAACCCTATTCAGAACAGGCTCCCAGCTGCGCAAAAAAGGCCAAGAACAAACTTGGAATTTCTCAAAAAAACTCAAATCTGAAAACCAATTTCTAGGTCGATTCAAGCCACAACACTGATTCCATCGTGTTCCTGAGGCTTCAAGGAACATATACAGATCAAAACCATAAGCTTTGACACCAAGAAACGTGAGAACGATCTCACCCTGTACAGAAAATATTTGACACTCTTGCATCTCGACTCATGCAGTTTTCATAATTTTTGATGCTTGATTTGTGTTCATTATATGATTCTGATGCTAACTATATAATTTAATTGTGTTTTTGTGCACTACACGCGATTTCGCCATGAACAAGACCTAGGGTTTTCAAAACTGTGAATTAGGGTTTCCCAGTTCAGGAAAAATTGGGACATGAGGCTTGGACCATTAGACCAGAAGACCATGGCCAATCAATTCCATATCTCGCGCCTAATTTATGAGCCAAGAATCTCTAATCGCTATTTTTGTATTTGGTCATTTTTTTGTTTTTTCAGATGAAACACAGGGACGAAGAAGATGACTCAGTGGCACTCAGTGATTGGTCTATTTGAATTTTGCGCTAAATTTCCCATTGACCATTGTGTTTATGTTATATTATTTGTTTCATATTGTATAATAAAAGCGCGTTGAATAGCTCAGTGGTAAGGCGTAAGGCTGGTAATCAACAGGACCTGGGTTCGAGCCCCAGGTCCCCACCCTTTCCAATATTATTTTTTCAATTGACATTCTGTGCAGGTTCAACGCTAAGGAACACTATACACCCCTTGATCCAGATTGCCACGCGCCCACAGAGATTGATCCATTGGCTCTGATCAGAGGAGCACCATGATCGTTGGTCAACACATACACGCTGGCATAGAAGTCAACGAGGCCAGAACTTATTGGGCCTAAAAATGCTGATATACACCTCCAAATTAGGGGCAGACCCCCCTAGGTTTGCATTATTCCTTTTCATTATTTTGGTATTATTTTCAATTATTGTCTTTATTTTAATTAATTCTTTAATTTAATTATTTTCATAAAAAATATAAAAAGACACAAAAAAATCAGAAAGGACAAAATTAAAATATATTTATTTAATTAATATTTTTTGTAAATAAAACCTTTATTAATTAATTAGTTTTAATTTAGGTTTAAATCTTAATATTTTTCTTAATCAATTTAAAATTTGGTAGAATTAGGGTTTGTAATCATTTTTATCCTTTTTTCTTTTCTTTCGTAATAATTAATTATTAAAATGTTATTTATTTTTATAAATCAAAATTCCATGTAATTAATTAGGTTAACTTAGGTTTGACTTTAATACTTTCTTAATAAACTAAAAAACAATTAGAATTAGGGTTAGCGTTTTAATTTCAATTAATTTCATCAAAGTCATAAAATACAAAAATACCAAAAATAATTCCCTTTCATTTTAATTTAATTAATTTAATAACTTAATTTAATTTCATTAAAAAGGGTTCAACGCCCTCGTTTCTAATTTTAATTTAATTCATGTATTTATTTCTTTTTCTTCTAATATTTATGTACCTCTCCCAAAGCTGTGTAATTTCATACTTTCTCGCACTTCACTTTACTTTCTTTATTTTTCTGTCAAATCGGGTTCTGGAAACTTTGGCGATGTGGACCCGCGCCTTTTGTAATAGCTTTAGAACTTTTATCTTTCTCGCAAATTTTTAACTGTTAACAAATGCATGCAAGAATGAATGACAATAAATAAAAACAAACGCTTAGATCACCCATAACATGACAAGATAAAATATCTGAATCTGACACACGAATCACACACCACCCCTAGGGTACGCCTCATTGTTGCCTTGCCTCGAAAGGTGATCGTCGAGTAGAGGATGTCTTAGTAAGTCCTCATGATCCGGGAACCTGGCATGAGGGTAGCTTCTAAGGTGTCTTCCTATTGCTCCGGTGATCACCATGTCCCGAACCTCGAATTGACCCGAACACCTCCAACGGTGGTGCTACCTACCTTTCAATGGTGGGATGGCACTACTTTAAAGGACATTTACACAGACTAATTCCTTAGGGTAGGTAGAGAACTCATAGATACTTGCTCCAATTTCAAAACAAATCAAAAATTTCTTTTCACACCGACGCCTTTCAAAAAGCTTTCAAAAAGCAATTTTTCAAACACTCTTGAGGACTGATACAAGAGTCGAACTGAAATTTTCAAAGAAACTTTTTTTTAAAACCCACAGTTGAAAAGCAAACAAACCTTTTGAAAACACAAATGAGCAAGTATCTAAGAGCCCATGGATAACCATGGATAGAAAGGGTGCTAACACCTTCCCTTTCTATAAATCTACCTCCCGAACCGAGAGCAATCTCTATAAGGAATTTTTCTGTGCTTTTGTCCTTTCCATTTGGAGAAAATAAAAGACGGTGGCGACTCTTGCTTCCGCGACATTTCGCGAACCAGCGTTAAACAGTCAGTTCCAGATCCACCGATCACAGAACTGGCGACTCTGCTGGGGACTTAACTTAAAGTGAGGTGTACCTTAGGGTTAGTTCATAACTGTGTTTTCAATTGTTTTCTTTGCTTGCTTTAAATTGTGGGTTGCATGGGAGTTCTATAGATCCTAACCCGGATCTGGGGGATACCTTCTTAGAAAGTAGCAACAAGGATGTGAGGGAACTGTGCGGGGTATACCGACATGGTTGAAACAGTCTGCTACGTTGATGTGGCACTTTGGTGTGTACCGGTAACCCTTGAGTTCAGTCAAGGAGAGTACGGGGCCTCCGCGTGGTGTCGTGAAGCATCAACAGACCTTAGGAACCTTAATTGAACTATCTTGGCCTCTTTAGGGTAGTGAGATAACTGACTTTGGTGCAGTCCGAGGTTGGTTGATACTCGATACTACACTCAATTGAGGGTTGCTTTCCTGGAATATTTCGGTCGCCAGTTCAGTGGCTAAATCGAAACGATGAACAATGAAAGCAATCCCATGATATTGGGAACCTTAGAACCCGGTTACTTCTAATAAGACAGGTTGAACCCACCAACTTCAAGAGGGTACTACCCAGACCCCATGCTGGCCTTAAACCCTAAGGGCTTGTCTTGTGTGCCTTGTGTGCCTTACATGTTTGTCTTTGTAAATATCTGTGGTGTGTTTAATCATAGCATCATGACATCATCCAGCATCATATGCATTGACTAACCATTTCAGGGGTTCGAATCTTCATCTTTGTTTTTGTTTTGTAGGACATGGAAACTGTTCGTAGAAAGACAATTCAAATTAATCTTGTAAGGATCCCTCCTCAGCTTAAGGAATTTATATCCAGGATTCCCGAGAGCTCTTCATTCAGTGAAAGACATGGAAGTCTCATCAGCTTGGTCAATACCAACATTGAAGAAGATATGATAAAGGTCCTGTTCCAGTTCTTTGACCCTCTGCATCACTGTTTCACCTTCTTGGACTATCAGTTGGTACCTACATTGGAGGAGTTCTCTCGGCTCCTGAAGATCCCTATCCTTGATCAACTACCCTACAACGGTACGGAAAAGGAACCCAAGCTTGAAGAGATTGCTAAAGCCTTGCACCTACAGTCATCTGACCTCAAGGGACATTGGGAAGTTAGAAGTGGTATCAAAGGGTTCTTAGCCAGGTTTCTGTTTGAAAAGGCCCATGAATGTTGGAACTCCCTTGACTTACAAGCTTTTGAAGAGGTCGTGGCCCTCCTTGTCTATGGTTTGGTGCTGTTCCCTAACCCAGATCAGCTTATTGATATCAGTGTCGTCCAGATCTTCATGTCCAGGAATCCTATACCTACGTTGCTGGGGGACATCCTTCACTCATGTTACACTCGAACCATGAGAAAAAGAGGTGTCCTTATGTGTTGCACTCCTCTCCTGGGAAGGTGGTTTATTTCGCACCTTCCACAATCAGTTTTGAAGAACGAGCGGGGTTTGAGATGGTCACAACGGTTGATGACTCTTACACATGCAGATATACATTGGTGCCCTCGGACCAGAGAGGATGTCACTATCATTGATCGTTGCGGAGAGTACCCTAATGTTCCTTTACTTGGAATCAGAGGAGGTATTACTTACAACCCATGCCTGGCTTGGAGACAGTTTGGTTATGCTCGGAGGGATGGTTCTCATGACATGTTAATTCCTGACATAGTTTTTGACTTCGACAATGATACTCAAGGACTTCGCCAGAGATTTATCAGAGCCTGGAGGGTGCCAAGTAGGATAGACAGTAAGACACTGGGGCACAGGAATTCCATCCCGTTGGAACCTTATCTCAAGTGGGTACGAGCCCACTCCCATAAGTTAGTGATGCCTTATCCCCATATGCTTCCTGTGATCAAAGAGCCAGTCTTGGAAGGAGAAGTGTCCTACACTATTCAGCACCCTGATATGCCCACATCCTGGGAAGAGATGCAGAAGAGCTGGATCCAACTTAAGGAAGAACGGAATTCTCTTGAGACCAGTCTACATGTTAGTGAAAAGAAGGTCTTGGAGCTCACCCGCCTGTTGCATGAGGAGAGGAATCTCAACACTTACATAGCTCCAAAGAGGATGCGTAGTATATTTTGGGATTGATTTGCTTTTGTATTATTTTGCCCATGAGGCTTTGATGTATTGAACAATTATTTCCTTAATGATAACGTGTGTTACTTTTTGTCTACAACAAATTTGAACTTTCGAACCCTTGAATGCATTGCATAAACACATATCATTCATCATGTGCATAGCAGGTTTTCCTCTTTTCAGGTTGCTTACAGTTCTTCGCTGTTTATTTCAGTATCATGAATCCTGACTCATCATCAACTGAGATGTCCATCAAAGCTCTTCAGGCGCAGAATGCGCAATTTCAGGAACTAATCATGGGTTTGGCTCAGGGCCAAGAAGAGCTGAAGGCTCTGCTCCTGAAGAAGGAAAAGAAGAAGAAGAGAAGAATTGTTCTGTTCAACTCGGGCCGAAGGTTTGGCAATACTCTGCAAAATGAAGAGGTTGGTTCTTCCATTGGCAAGGGTACTCCTCAAGCGGAAAAAGGTCCTAGTCCGGTAGTCTCTGACAACGAGATTGATTTTGATGAAGAGCAATATCCTCCTGCAGAAGACAGATACAAGCAGTTGGAAGACAGGTTGAATGCTATGGAGATACAACAAGTACCTGGGCTGGATTTTGGAGATTTGGGTTTGTCTACTGGTGTGATCATTCCTCGTAAATTCAAAGCACCATATTTCACTAAGTACGACGGGGCGTCTTGTCCCAAGCTACATCTCAGGTCCTATGTTCGGAAGATTCAACCGTACTCCGTGGATAAGAATTTGTGGATCCACTTCTTCCAGGAGAGTCTTTCAGGGACTCATCTCGAATGGTTCTATCAACTGGATGGGACCAAGGTTCGTAACTGGGAGGAGTTGGCTACTGCTTTCTATAAGCAGTATCAATATAATGCCGACCTTGCCCCTACACGTACCCAACTCCAGGGTATGTCGTTAGGATCAAGTGAAGGTTTTAAGGAGTACGCTCAGAAGTGGAGGGATCTGGCTGGCAGGGTGCAGCCTCCGTTGACTGATCGGAAGTTGGTAGACATGTTCTTGGGGACCCTATCTGGGCCATTTTTCAACCATCTTATCGGGAATTCGTCTGCAGGGTTCACTGATCTGATTCTGACTGGAGAGAGAATTGAGGTTGGGTTGAAGTCTGGAAAGATTCCGAAGGGTGCATCGTCTAGTTCAGAGAAGAAACCCTTCAAGAAGGATGCTAGTGTTGTGTATGGGTCCAGAAGACTAGAGAAATCTGAGCGCCGCCAATATGTCAGTGCGGTAATGATTGCCAAGCCTGCTGCCGCTCCTCGGCCAACCAATCCTCAAAGGGCTGAAAGACCCCGGAGAGAGTTTACCCGTTTGAGCATGACCTTATCGCAGATCTTGCCACAGTTGCTATCCACCAATCTAGTGACTGTTAGAGAGACACCCAAGGGTGTAAACACTGCTTCCCCCAAGTACAACCCAAATGCCCGCTGTGCGTACCATTCTGATAGCCCGGGGCATTCCACTGATGATTGTTGGGCATTAAGGAATAAGGTGCAAGACCTTATTGACGCGAAAGAGATACAGTTCGAAGCGCCTGAGAGGCCAAATGTGGTAACTGCTCCTATGCCCCAACATGGAGTAAATGCTGTTGATGAAGAGGTGTACGCTGTTTCTGTGAATGATCTAGCCACTCCCTTAATAACTGTCAAGAAGAACCTACTGCTGGCCGGTTTATTTCCGGGTTGTAGTGAGGGTTGCCTGTTCTGTGCTGTTTCCCTATCTGGTTGTCCCTTGCTAAAGTTAGGCATCCAAAGCCTGATGGACAGTAAGGAGATTCTGTTCAAAAAGTCTGCTGTTCAGTTGGTTCCGGTAGAAGAAGTTTTTGTGGTTACCATCTTCAATAATCCAATCAAGGCTCTCCCGAAGAAGCCTGTTCAAATCATGACTGCTGCACCTGTGGTTATGACTGTTCCAGGGCCTCTCCCCTACGTATCTGATAAAGCTGTCCCCTGGCACTATGGGGCAGATATGTATGTGAACGGAATTAAACAAGAGTTCAACACTGGCGCCAGTATCTGTGATATCACTGGCCCAGCCAAGGTTACCCGCAGTGGCAGGCTCTTCTCGCCTGACATTGCACCGCCCGCTACTCGAAGACCCCTCCTTATAACACCTACAAGTGTACCTGTTCCTGTTGTTGATCAAGTTGTTTCCCCTGCTGCCGAGTCATCCAATGCCCGGGGCAAGGGAATTGAAGATGAGCCTGCCCGGATGGAGGCACCAATACCTATAAATGCTGAGGCCTCCCAACAAGAGATGGAGGAAATCCTGAAAATAATAAAGAAGAGTGACTTCAATGTTGTGGAACAGCTGGGGCATACGCCCTCCAAAATCTCCATGCTCTCCTTATTGTTGTGCTCCGAGGCCCATGCTAAGGCCTTAATCTCATTTCTCAAGACGGCCCATGTGCCACAGGAGACATCTGCAGTCCAGTTCACTGACTGCGTAGCAAATCTGACAGCGGACAATGGCTTGGGTTTCTCAGATGCTGACCTAACTGCGAAGGGAAGAGACCACAATGATGCCCTGCATGTCTCTATCGAATGCAGGGGCACTACTCTGGCACATGTATTGGTGGAACCTGGTTCTTCCTTGAATGTTCTACCAAAGAAGGTTTTAGACCGTTTAGATTGTGAAGGCCTGGAACTGAAACCCAGCAATATCATCGTCAGAGCCTTTGACGGTTCCAAGAGGATGGTTCATGGAGAGGTTGACATTCCTATTCGTGTGGGCTCTCAGGTGTTTGACTCTACTTTTTATGTGATGGATATCCGTCCATCTTACTCTTGTCTACTGGGTCGACCTTGGATCCATAAAGCTGGGGCAGTGACCTCTACCTTGCACCAGAAGCTGAAGTACCCCGTCAGACGGAAGATCGTCACTGTGCAAGGAGAGGAGGAGTATATGGTGAGCCATTTGAATTCCTTCAGATACATTGAGATGGATGGGGAGTTTATTGAAACCCCTTTTCAGCATTTCGAAGAGGTACTTCCAATTTCAGCAGCAGCAGAAACAGCGGTCGAGGAGGATGTTCCTTTGAAGATGGCTTCCTTGAAGGATGCCCGGGCTGTGGTTCAGAAAGGTGAATGTACTAACTGGGGCAGGCTTCCTGACTTTACACAGAAAACTGATAAATTTGGACTGGGTTTTACTGCAGAGGGTCAGAAAGCTATGCGGAAGGCGAAGATCAGAAGACCTCCTGTGCTCATTACAAATCCAGGGGTGAATGCTGTTGGGGAAGACAATGAAGTGGACGAAGCTGAGTTCAATAGCTGGATCTACCCGACGACTGAAGGCGGATTAACCAATTGGATTGTCAAAGACCATACTCCTATTACTTTTGTTACGCAGTAATAAACTTCTTTGTTTTGTTATTTGTAATAAACAATAAATTGAACTCTATGGCCCGGTGTCTTACCCGAGGCACCGTGGTTTTATTTGTGAGGGCATATAAATTGTCATTTCATATATCATAAATGAAAATCTTGGACGTTTACTCGCATTTCAAATCTTATGCTCCTTTTCTGTCTTTCCTTCCTTTACATATTTCAAAACAGCTGTATTTACACACACTCACTCATACAGGTTTCAATCCACTCTGGATCTCACTGGTAACGACTCTGCTACTGCCAGTTATGACTTCGAAAATCTGATCAACTTAGCCGAAGACGAAGGTGAAGATGGTTGCGAAGTGCCTGGCGAGCTTGCAAGACTGTTACTCCAGGAGGAGAGGGCAATTCAACCACATGAAGAGCCAGTGGAAATAATAAACTTGGGTACTGAGGCAGACAGGAAAGAGGTAAAGATTGGTGCCAACCTAGAGCTCAGCGTGAAGCAACGGTTGACTCAGATGCTACATGATTATATGGAGATCTTTGCCTGGTCCTACGAAGACATGCCCGGGTTGGATACCGATATTGTGGTCCATCACTTTCCTACTAAGGAAGACTGCCCTCCGGTCAAGCAAAAGGTCTGCCGTATGCGTCCAGAGATGTCTGAGAAGATTAAAGCCGAGGTTATGAAACAGTTTGACGCTGGGTTCCTTGCAGTGACTTCTTACCCTCAGTGGGTTGCTAATGTGGTGCCGGTACCTAAGAAGGACGGTAAGGTCAGAATGTGTGTCGACTACAGGGATCTGAACAGGGCCAGCCCCAAAGATGACTTCCCCTACCTCACATTGATGTCCTTGTTGATAATACAGCTCAGCACAAGGTATTCTCTTTCATGGATGGCTTTTCAGGTTACAATCAGATCAAGATGGCACCTGAAGACATGGAAAAGACTACATTTGTTACTCAGTGGGGTACCTTCTGCTACAAGGTCATGCCTTTTGGACTAAAAAATGCTGGGGCAACCTACCAACGTGCCATGGTTGCTTTATTTCATGACATGATCCATCATGAGATAGAAGTGTATGTTGACGACATGATCGCAAGGTCCCAGACTGAGGAAGAGCACCTAGATCATCTGCAGAAATTGTTTGACCGGTTGAAACTATACAAGCTGAGGTTGAACCCGAACAAGTGCACCTTCGGGGTAAGATCTGGGAAGTTGCTAGGCTTCGTTGTGAGTGATAAAGGTATTCAAGTGGACCCTGCCAAGGTTAAAGCTATTCAAGAGATGCTAGTTCCTAAGAAGGAGAAAGAGGTCAGAGGCTTTCTAGGACGACTGAATTACATTGCCCGATTCATCTCGCACCTAACCGCTACCTGTGAGCCAATCTTCAAGCTGCTGAAGAAAGATCAGGTAGTACGCTGGAATGATGAATGTCAGGCTGCTTTTGACAGAATCAAAGAGTATCTCCAAGAGCCACCCATCCTTATGCCACCGGTTGAAGGGAGACCTCTGATACTATACCTGACAGTGCTTGACAACTCAATGGGGTGTGTGCTGGGGCAGCATAACGAGTCTGGCCGAAAAGAGCACGCCATTTATTACCTTAGCAAAAAGTTTACCGACTGTGAGACCCGATACTCACTGCTCGAGAAAACTTGCTGCGCTTTGGTATGGGCTGCTCGCTGGCTGAGACAGTATATGCTGACTCACACTACTTTGTTGATCTCAAAGATGGATCCGATAAAGTACATATTCGAAAAGCCTGCTCTGTCTGGGAGAATAGCAAGATGGCAAATGATCTTGACGGAATACGACATTCAGTACACGACCCAGAAAGCCATCAAGGGAAGTGTATTGGCAGACCACTTGGCACATCAAGCCGTAGATGACTATCAGTCAATGAACTTCGAGTTTCCGGATGAAAGCATCATGATAGTGACTGATTGTGAAATACCTGGACCGGATGAAGGACCTGAGGAAGGATCCTGATGGTCTATGCACTTTGACGGAGCCTCCAATGCTTTGGGTAACGGTATCGGCGCTATAATTATATCACCTCAAGGCACTCATACTCCACTCACTGCCCGGCTATGTTTCAACTGTACCAACAACATGGCGGAATATGAGGCATGCATCATGGGTCTTCAAGCTGCGATCGACTTAAGGATCAAGTTTCTGAGTGTCTTCGGAGATTCCTCTCTCATGATCAATCAGATCAAAGGAGAGTGGGATACGAAACATCTGAATCTTATCCCTTACAGAGAATGTGTGTTGACCTTGATCCCCCACTTCACGAAGATAACCTTTGAACACTTTCCAAGAGAAGAGAATCAGCTGGCGGACGCGTTAGCTACAATGTCTTCTATGTTCAAAGTTAAATGGGATAATGAGGCTCCCTGGATCATCATCTGGAAACTGGACGAACCGGCATACTGTTGCGATCTCGAGACTGAATTAGTGACTGAGAAGCCTTGGTACCATGAGGTGAAGAGATATCTGGAAGCTCAGGAATACCCTGAAGGTGCCTCCGTCAACGACAAGAAGTTTCTGAGAAGGTTCACAGCAAAGTTCTTCCTTAGCAACGGCATCTTGTACAAGCGAAACCATGATTCGACCTTACTGCGTTGTGTGGATAAAACTGAAGCGGAAAGAATCATGGAAGAGCTACATGAAGGGACCTTTGGTACACATTCCAGTGGACATACAATGGCAAAGAAGATCCTTCGGGCAGGGTATTACTGGTCCACAATGGAAGCTGACTGCTACCAACATTCCAGAACATGCCATAAATGCCAGATTTATGCAGACAAAGTGCATGTTCCTCCAGTTCCTCTGAATGTTCTGACTGCGCCTTGGCCGTTTGCAATGTGGGGCATAGACATGATCGGTGAGATTAAACCTACGGCATCTAATGGGTATCGCTTCATCCTGGTAGCGATTGATTATTTTACAAAGTGGGTTGAAGCAGCTTCATACGCTACGGTAACCAAGACTGTTGTGGCACGGTTCATCAGGCATAATCTGATCTGCCGATACGGCGTCCCAGAGAGGATCATTATGGACAACGGTACCAATCTGAATAATAAGATGATCACTGAGCTCTGCGAGCAGTTCAAAATACAGCACCACAATTCTTCTCCTTACAGACCAAAGATGAATGGGGCTGTAGAAGCAGCAAATAAAAATATCAAGAAAATCGTGCAAAAGATGACAGTGACTTATAAAGATTGGCACGAGATGTTACCGTTCGCTCTACATGGATACCGTACCTCAGCTAGGACGTCAACCGGGGCAACTCCTTTCTCTTTGGTTTATGGTATGGAGGCAGTCTTACCGATCGAAGTGCAAATACCCTCTATCCGGATAATGAAGGATGCAAATCTGAATGAAGATGATTGGATCCAGACACGACTTGATCAACTAAACCTCATTGATGAAAAGAGACTTTCTGCTATCTGTCATGGTCAGACGTATTAGAAACGGATGATCAGGGCATTTAACAAAAAGGTCAGACCACAGGAATATCAAGTTGGGGATCTCGTAATCAAACGAATCATCCTTCCTCAGAGTGATCCAAGGGGAAAATGGACCCCTACATACGAAGGGCCATTTGTGGTTAAGCATGTGTTCTCAGGAGGAGCCATGATTCTAACCGACATGGACGGTGACGACCTTCCTCACCCCGCCAATGCAGACATAGTAAAAAGATACTACGCATAAAAAGACCCGCTAGGCTGACATGCCTAGGCAAAAATTAGGGCTTCCCGGCGAACCAAAAGGGTTCGGGAAAAATGAAGGGATGAAATGAAAAATCAGTACACCCGGCAAGTCGAAAACCTGAAAAGGCGGCTTGGGCAAAAATGGGTATCCCGGTGGACCGAAAACCCGAAAGGGCGGTCCAGGCAAAAGTTAGAGATAAAAGCGTAATACTATGTCTCATGGGATCACTTTGCATCCAGAATCCAGTATCTACATCAAGTTCAGACGGCATCGATCAGTCAGCTTCACCTTCAACCAAGGTCATCAAGTGATGAGACGCTCGGAGTTATAAAGGCAATAGCAGAGTTGAAACCCAGTGGGATCATTCATTTCACACAGCTGTTTTATTTTCTCTTGTACAAAATTTGTATAAACTCTTTTGTTCGGCGACGTTCTCCTACTAGGACGTCAGCCTCTTGTACATAAACGCCTATTTTCAGGCCATTCAAAAATCAATACAAATATACTTTTTAGTTAAAAAGTGCCAATTGTATTTCCTTTTCTATTTTGTCTTACGAAGAACGTTCAAGGTTCAATTTGTGATATATGAATTGACAATAATTTGCTAACTCATAAATATTTGCATACGAAACAAAGGATTAATTACAGGTAACATTAGAAACAGGGGCAATAAAAGAGTGGTCTAAGTAATCTAATTGTTCTGTCCTCCAAGGTATCAAGATAGGTTCAGCTAAAGAACATAACCGGCATATCTTAATTCCCCAGAGAGTACGTCAGCAAGTCAATACACTCTCCTCAAGCGAAGCTACTATCAAACTTAAGGAAGTTGAGTATCCTCCAGCAGATCTCAACATTCCCCAGCAGCATATATATTCTTAACAAGTATCCCTGGCAGTCTTGGTCTAAAGATTGTTCCCCGGCGGTATATCAAACATTCAGTGGAGTCACTTCCCCGATACAACTCAAAACTTCCCCAAGAGAGTCCAATCCAGTTCCCCAGGAAAGTTGGAATCCATCTCCCCAAGCAGTAAGCTTATCCCCAGTAGATTCTGGAAGCTTATCCTCGCAGAACATGAACACGTCTCCCGACTTTATTCAAAGAGTTATTTCCTTACCAGGATATAACTGGGTTATCCTCAGCCAAAAGCCACGGGAAGATCGTTCTTGGCGAAGTCTTCTTATCCCCAGCGAAGTCTATTAACACTTCCAACACAACAATGGTATCTCCAGCAAGTTATTATCAACAACTCAGCAAAGTATCTCTCTCCCCACAGAGTATTGCTTCCCATCAAGATCGTTAGAGTACTTTCCTCCCCACAGAGTTATTCCATTCGCCAAGTTTATTCCCCAATGGAGTCATCTTCTCCTACCGGTATTCTTGCAATTATCATCCCCAGCGGAAGCAAAATCTATTCTCCAACATCAGCCCAGGAGTGACTTCCCGGCACCCGTCAAGGATTTACTTTCCTAGACGAAAAATACATTCATAAACATCGCACTTCCATACATCATTATAGCATGCATAGACGCATCATATCTTACAAATCTCATTTATGTTGAGAACATCATTTCTTGGTCCATATCATGCATTGCATATGACTGACCTTTACCTTTCAGGAAAGATTCAAGTAAATTCTCAATCATATTTCAAGACCTAGACCGGTTCAGTTAAATCGACTCCAAAGATTTCTTATCCAGTCCAAGGCCTTCTCTGGTCCAGTTAAATCGACCCCAAATAGATTTTTCTGATAAAGACCCAGTTGAAGACATTCCAAGACCTAGACCGGTTCAGTTAATCGACCCTAAGATTCTCTATTTCTTATCCAGTCCAAGGCCTTCTCTGGTCCAGTTAAATCGACCCCAAACAGATTTTTCTGATAAAGACCCAGTTGAAGACATTCCAAGACCTAGACCGATTCAGTTAATCGACCCTAAGATTCTCTGTTTCTTATCCAGTCCAAGGCCTTCTCTAGTCCAGTTAAATCGACCCCAAACATATTTTTCTGATGAAGACTCAGTAGAAGTTATCCAAGGTTTTCCCAATGATTGCTATTGAGGTTGTAATCGCCTATGGTTCTCTCCCCGATACTGCGGAGATGATAATTCCATCCAAGGTTTTCTCAATGATTGCTATTAGGTTGTAATCGCCTATGGTTCTCTCCCCGATACTGCGGAGATGATAATTCCATCCAAGGTTTTCTCAATGATTGCTATTGAGTTATAATCGCCTATGGTTCTCTCCCCGATACTGCGGAGATGATAATTCCATCCAAGGTTTTCTCAATGATTGCTATTGAGGTTGTAATCGCCTATGGTTCTCTCCCCGATACTGCGGAGATGGTAATTCCCACCAAGATTCTCTCAATGATTGCTATTGAGGTTCTAATCGCCTATGTTTCTCTCCCCGATACTGCGGAGATGATAATTCCATCCAAGGTTTTCTCAATGATTTCTATTGAGGTTGTAATCGCCTATGGTTCTCTCCCCGATACTGCGGAGATGGTAATTCCCACCGAGATTCTCTCAATGATTGCTGTTGAGGTTGTAGTCACCTTTTGGTTCTCTCCCCGATCCTGCGGAGGTGGTAATCCCAAGATTATCTCAATGATTGCTGTTGAGGTTAAAGTCATCCAAGGTTCTCTCACCGTTCCTGTTGAGGTAGTAACCATCCCTGGTTCATTCATCATCGTTTGAAGCTCCAGATTCAGCTCCTGTAACCAGTCAGGACACATCTATACAAAGCATCTGAAGACCAGATCCTGCAACATGTCAGGTACTCATTTTTCTCTTGCAGGTACGCAGGTTCTCGCTAAGGAGTCTCTTATGCGATTGACATCCAGATGGCATCTATAAGCCCATCACCCTATCCATCAATCTCCAAATGGCATCTATAAGCCCATTCCACCACCACACTACTATGTGAGCGCAAATTTCTGGGCACTCTAGTGTTCAATCATCTTCCACCTTCGGATTACGAAAGGCACGTCAGCCAATCTGCATCCTCAGGTTTAAGAAGATTGAACAGGGGCAACTGTTGTACCCCAAAATTTTCCCTCCCATATTCTTCAAGAAATTGCCAAGTCAAGCTTCAAAATTCCCCAAGGGTTGCACAGTTCAAGGGCCTCCTAAACAGTCAAAATTAGGGTTTTGGTTCTGACAAAGTAAATGAAGTTTCCAAGGGTCCAATCAAGTCCCACATGTCTATAAACATGGTCAAGCATCCTCATACCAAGTTTCAAGACTTTCAGCACAAAATTGCACAGTCAAAACCCTAATTGCACTACAGTCAACTGTAGGGGCAAAATGGTCATTTGACAGTCAAAAGTTCAAATTTTTGGTCAACATCTCATTTTGAAGCCATAAACATCATTTGATCAATGCTTGATCATGATTCTCAAAGCTTGGTTCAAAAATCATCAAGATGCAAAAGTTTCCATATTTGGACAGTTGAAAAAGTCAACTGTAAATTGACCAGGGCATAACTTTCACATGGATTATCAGAAAAATTCCATCCAAAGCTCATTTTTAATAGAAAGACATTTCCTACAACTCCTCTTCATACTTCAAGTCCAAGAAATGCTCTCACAAAAAGTTATCAATTTCAACATTATAGGTCATTTTCAAAAGTCAACAAAAAGGGACTTTAGGTCAAAGGCCATAACTTGAGATTGGTAAATAAAAATGACATGGGACCAAAGGCATTGGTTAGAGGACTCAAATACCTTTCCAAAATGTCCAAGAACATGAGCCAAGCTTAAAAATTGAGCAAGTTATGCCTTGTGGAAGTTGGGAAATTTTTGGATATTTTGAAAAGTCAACATTGCTTCAAATGACCTAAAATTGCTAATGGGCCTCTTTTTTCTTCCACAATTCATCATCCCAGGCATGTGCACGACCATTTGGCCCAAAGGGAAGTTTTTATCATTTTTATTTTATTTATTTGGATTTTTAATTATTAATAATTCATTTAATTAAATAAAATACATGAAAAATACTAAAACTAATCTTTTGAATCTCATTGTGCATAAAATAGGATCAATATTTCGTGTACAATCAAATATGGAAGGAATTGAAGTGATTGGATATGATTGAAGCCAAAATAGCATGAAAAAATATTTGAAAAGATCTTTGAAAATCAAATCTTGAAAGTCATGAATGCCAAGGTTTTTGGTTGTTTTCTTTGACCTAAATCATTCATACATATATACATATGCCAACCCTATTCAGAACAGGCTCCCAGCTGCGCAAAAAAGGCCAAGAACAAACTTGGAATTTCTCAAAAAAACTCAAATCTGAAAACCAATTTCTAGGTCGATTCAAGCCACAACACTGATTCCATCGTGTTCCTGAGGCTTCAAGGAACATATACAGATCAAAACCATAAG
This sequence comes from Vicia faba, assembly GCA_948472305.1. Classification (NCBI taxonomy): domain Eukaryota; kingdom Viridiplantae; phylum Streptophyta; class Magnoliopsida; order Fabales; family Fabaceae; genus Vicia; species Vicia faba. Next base: position 1,151,993,851 of record OX451741.1, on the reverse strand, counting down.
CTTTGACACCAAGAAACATGAGAACGATCTCACCCTGTACAGAAAATATTTGACACTCTTGCATCTCGACTCATGCAGTTTTCATAATTTTTGATGCTTGATTTGTGTTCATTATATGATTCTGATGCTAACTATATAATTTAATTGTGTTTTTGTGCACTACACGCGATTTCGCCATGAACAAGACCTAGGGTTTTCAAAACTGTGAATTAGGGTGTCCCAGTTCAGGAAAAATTGGGACATGAGGCTTGGACCATTAGAACCAGAAGACCATGGCCAATCAATTCCATATCTCGCGCCTAATTTATGAGCCAAGAATCTCTAATCGCTATTTTTTGTATTTGGTCATTTTTTTGTTTTTTCAGATGAAACACAGGGACGAAGAAGATGACTCAGTGGCACTCAGTGATTGGTCTATTTGAATTTCGCGCTAAATTTCCCATTGACCATTGTGTTTATGTTATATTATTTGTTTCATATTGTATAATAAAAGTGCGTTGAATAGCTCAGTGGTAAGGCGTAAGGCTGGTAATCAACAGGACCTGGGTTCGAGCCCCAGGTCCCCACCCTTTCCAATATTATTTTTTCAATTGACATTCTGTGCAGATTCAACGCTAAGGAACACTATACACCCCTTGATCCAGATTGCCACGCGCCCACAGAGATTGATCCATTGGCTCTGATCAGAGGAGCACCATGATCGTTGGTCAACACACATACACGCTGGCATAGAAGTCAACGAGGCCAGAACTTATTGGGCCTAAAAATGCTGATATACACCTCCAAATTAGGGGCAGAACCCCCTAGGTTTGCATTATTCCTTTTCATTATTTTGGTATTATTTTCAATTATTGTCTTTATTTTAATTAATTCTTTAATTTAATTATTTTCATAAAAAATATAAAAAGACACAAAAAATTCAGAAAGGACAAAATTAAAATATATTTATTTAATTAATATTTTTTGTAAATAAAACCTTTATTAATTAATTAGTTTTAATTTAGGTTTAAATCTTAATATTTTTCTTAATCAATTTAAAATTTGGTAGAATTAGGGTTTGTAATAATTTTTATCCTTTTTTCTTTTCTTTCGTAATAATTAATTATTAAAATGTTATTTATTTTTATAAATCAAAATTCCATGTAATTAATTAGGTTAACTTAGGTTTGACTTTAATACTTTCTTAATAAACTAAAAAACAATTAGAATTAGGGTTAGCGTTTTAATTTCAATTAATTTCATCAAAGTCATAAAATACAAAAATACCAAAAATAATTCCCTTTCATTTTAATTTAATTAATTTAATAACTTAATTTAATTTCATTAAAAAGGGTTCAACGCCCTCGTTTCTAATTTTAATTTAATTCATGTATTTATTTCTTTTTCTTCTAATATTTATGTACCTCTCCCAAAGCCGTTTAATTTCATACTTTCTCGCACTTCACTTTACTTTCTTTATTTTTCTGTCAAATCGGGTTCTGGAAACTTTGGCGATGTGGACCCGCGCCTTTTGTAATAGCTTTAGAACTTTTATCTTTCTCGCAAATTTTTAACTGTTAACAAATTCATGCAAGAATGAATGACAATAAATAAAAACAAACGCTTAGATCACCCATAACATGACAAGATAAAATATCTGAATCTGACACACGAATCACACACCACCCCTAGGGTACGCCTCACTGTTGCCTTGCCTCGAAAGGTGATCGTCGAGTAGAGGATGTCTTAGTAAGTCCTCATGATCCGGGAACCTGGCATGAGGGTAGCTTCTAAGGTGTCTTCCTATTGCTCCGGTGATCACCATGTCCCGAACCTCGAATTGACCCGAACACCTCCAACGGTGGTGCTACCTACCTTTCAATGGTGGGATGGCACTACTTTAAAGGACATTTACACAGACTAATTCCTTAGGGTAGGTAGAGAACTCATAGATACTTTCTCCAATTTCAAAACAAATCAAAAATTTCTTTTCACACCGACGCCTTTCAAAAAGCTTTCAAAAAGCAATTTTTCAAACACTCTTGAGGACTGATACAAGAGTCGAACTGAAATTTTCAAAGAAACTTTTTTTTAAAACCCACAGTTGAAAAGCAAACAAACCTTTTGAAAACACAAATGAGCAAGTATCTAAGAGCCCATGGATAACCATGGATAGAAAGGGTGCTAACACCTTCCCTTTCTATAAATCTACCTCCCGAACCGAGAGCAATCTCTATAAGGAATTTTTCTGTGCTTTTGTCCTTTCCATTTGGAGAAAATAAAAGACGGTGGCGATTCTTGCTTCCGCGACATTTGGCGAACCAGCGTTAAACAGTCAGTTCCAGATCCACCGATCACACCCCCCAAACTCAAAACCTATCAAAGGTACTTCTTGTTCTTTTCAATTTTCCTTATTGGATAAAAGGAAAGTCGGTGGCGAATCTTGATATCCACAACAATTGCGATAAAACGCAAAACAAACCAAGTCAGTTCTCCCACCGTATTACACTTATATTTTCCAAAGTCATTTACTTTGAATTTTGGAGGAATCACCACATCTGGAACTAGGCCCATTTCAAGAGCATCAACGTTGAAATCATCGTAACCCTCCACAGCCTTCAACCTTTCTTCAAAAGCCTTATATTTATTGAACGCCAAAGGATTCTCAACAATCTTGGGTTGGTGTGTCTGATTAGAACCTTCCAAATTAAGGTCTTCATATTGTAGATCTATGTAGTTGTCTGTATTGTTGAATAAAATTTGCAAAGTATGGGATGCCCTTACCTTCGGTGGAGGTGGGAAAAACCCTTCAGTATCAGCTTACCTGACCTCTTGCTGAGCCACATTTGTCTTTAGAGGTCCTGACTATGGTTCTCTTCTTGGTTGGTGACCGCCCGATGCACCAATAGTCTGGGCTACTTCCTCAAAGGCTGCCATAGGAATCTATTCTTGCCTCTCAATGATGTTCTTCAAGGCTAGAAGAACTTGGCTCATGTCTCCTTTCATTGAGTTAATATTACCCTTCACTTGCTCCAAATCTTCTTTGGAAGAAGCTTGATTTTCTTTGATCTGTTCCATCACTTTCTTTTGATAGGCTTTTGTTTGGTTTAGTAGTCAGAGAGGCGGTGCTTTCTTACCAATGGTTTAACTGGAGAATGGTTTTTTTTTTTAGAAAAATGTGAGCTTTATGTACGAAAATGTACTAAATGTGATGCTTATGAATACGTATGAATATGCTAAAAGTTTTTTAACCTTTGTCTTATTCACGTTCGATTCCTTTATATATTTTTTTCTAGGTTTTGTTTTTTATTGGTGAGTATCTCAAAATAAATATAAAATTTTGAATATGGAAAGAAAGAGTGCCTTTATTGAAATAATAATCATCCTCAAAAGGGAATACAATTCAGATACTGAAAATATTCAAACTGAAAACAACTACTGGAAGAAATAATATCTTCATGGCTTTTTCGAACGGTTTCTCCTTGAAGATTTTTATCTTTGTCATATATGGCTTGACGGAACTAAGACAAGTTATTTCCATTTGGCATCCATTTTTAGGATACTCACCAAAAACCTTTAATTTTTTTCTTAGGAATCCTGTGAATAAGACAACAAAAATGCAAAAGCAAATGAATATTTGAAATGCAAAATGCATGAATGCATCAATATCTATTCTCTCTCGTATTTTCTCTCAAACCCAAATAACAACCACACCACCCCAAACCCTGGCAACCCCTAATCGAAAATAATATAAACGGAAGCGGCCAGAAACGACGATAACCCCAAGTCCGAACCCAAATCGCGACAAAAAAATCAATATTTAGAAACCCTAAGCTATGTTTTGAGATTACCTTAGATATATTTCTCCCTTTATTACTATGCTTGATCTCTTCACTAATCTCACTTCTCTTCTTTCTATTTGCAAGTACGAGAGATAGAGACGATGATGATGATAGAGGTGCGACAGAGATTTGAATATAGAAAACTTGAAGGCGACGACCGCGGCTATCATATCTAGGATTTCGGAAATTGAAACCCATATCTCTTTTCTCTTTCTTCTGTTCTTCCGTTTTCCAAAAAATCCCTCCCTTCTCTTTAGAAACTTAAGGTTAACTCTATTTTATTTGGCGTTACAATTTTTAGATTTAACTGAGAATTAGGTTTTTAGATTGATTTGTATTTTTGATTTAGGGAAAGATTTTATTGTAAATTGGTTGTAATTTGATACGATTTTGTTATGATTTGCTTATAGATTGATTGTAATGAATCTGGGCCTCGTTGTGATTCGCTTCTAGTAAGTAAAAACAAACATGATCTCAAGATTTGATTCGATGCATTTTTCTGGCTTTGTTTACTTAACCTAGAAGGAGAACAATATCGTTGTTAGGTACAAGGGTTTCTATTTCTTTGGTTGACTCGGTCAACAAGCGACTAACTTAAAAAACCAATCACGATATCAAATAATATTCATAATAATAATAAAGTAAAAAAAGAAACATTAAAACAACTCTAATTGTTTTAGGATGTTGACCTCTTAGTCAACAAAAAAAATATATAGAAAGAACAAAATAATATAAGTTATAACAATATTAATAACTATTATTAGAAATAATGTTCTTGATACAAAATGTGTTAATGATATTTAGAACAAATCAATAGACAAAATAAATTCAAACAGTCCCTGATCAGTCCAATTCTATCCACGCCCTCCTTATTATGATACCCAAAAGGGAAAAAATAGGCTTTAGAAAAATGTGAATGTTAAGCCCATTATGTTATGAAGCCCTCCCATAAGTGTGACTTCTAAATAAGTCCAATTCTCTAACATGTATGACACATAAATTGTTATTGACCAGCCTCACATATATAAGTGTGACTTCTAAGTAAGTCCACTTACAATTGCTTAACATAACTCTAAATTATCCCGACTCGGTGATTCCTCATTAACCCTAACTTTGACCTATTAATTGTGCTATCATTTATTTTATGCTCTTTACTTTTATGTCATTTACATTTATGTCATTTACATTTATATCATTTACATTCATGTCATTTACATTCTTACAATTTTATTTTGCTTTTACTTTATGTCTTTATCTTTTTTCTTTATATTTCTTTAAAACAACAAAAACATTAACAAAATGGCTAAAACCCTAAAATAACTTTTATCTGATCTTGTGGACTTTGTGTTACTATCCTTTGCTTGAGGAGTATTTTGGACTTTAAACCTTAGGAATTAGTGTTTTTCTTTGCTTGGAGTGGTTGTATCAGAGACTTTTCTATTGATCTATACCTTTGAACTTCAATTAAAGACTTGGCCTTATTATGATCAACTTTGATCTTTGTTGAAAACATGGAATTCTCTTTGTGGCTCTATGACCTTGATTTTCATCTAGATATCTTTATGATTCATCTTCTTATGTGCTTGCTCATGTATTTTATTATCTTGTGGCTTACTCCAAAGGGAAAGGAATGCTCATTTTGACCAATTTCAAATGTTTTCTGTATCTTGTGGTTAGTACAGTTGCACACACAAAGGCTTTCTCTTGGGCTACCTTACAACGAGATATTTTATTTCATGTCATTTAATTTATGCTTTAGGGTAGTCTCTTCATATCCTTCCCATTTCTTCAATTTTCAAAACTTCTCCCTATTTTCAAAGCTTCTTATTTCAAACTTCAAACATTTTCTTAATAAAGCTTGACCTTGTCAAGTGGTCCTGAAAATATTTTTCTTAATAAATGCTAAAACACTTAAACATATTCAAACTCTTTTCAAAACTTCTAAAAAAAACCTCATCAAACTTTATTTTATGCCATTGTGCACTTTTCTTTTAAAACCTTCTCTCAAAAGATTAGATATTGGTCTATTCTCATAGTGATGCAAACCACTATACATCTACAAGATGTTGTGAAGTGATTAAAATTTACCACTTGAATGTGAGACATGCTTGTTGAGAAAATCCAATTAAAGTTCTCCATATCAAGATGATGCAAATGCTCACTCTCTCATACTTGTGGGTAGTAAGTTGAGTTTTCCACTCAAATACGATAAAATGTGTTTTTAAATTAAAATCAGTCAACAAACTCTGTGGTTATTTTTACCATGAACTAGGAAGTTATGACTTCTTCATTTCACATGGAGATACGTAGCCACATGGCTCTTGAAGTCTTGCCAAACACAAAAACAATAAAAAAGATACTTCTTTTCTCATCACACCAATCATTTTGCAAACAACCCTGTTTTATCCTAACACAAATTTTCAAGAGGTTCCTATGGAGTACCATATACACGAGGGTTGCTAATACCTTCCCATTGCATAACCAACCCCCGTATCCAAATCTCTTTTGTTTTTTTTGTGTTTTGGTTTTTCTCGATATTAGCTCTTTCCTTTGGAAACAATAAAGTTCGGTGGTTACTCTTGTCTTATCGAGTTAAGTTAATCAATAGCTTAATATCAACTTTTCCACCATGACACCCTTGATCCACATGATTTAAAATAATGTAAATTTTTTAAAACTTTTGAAGAACTCAACCTATCCACCTTCCTATGAATCCCCCCAAGACAAGTTTTTCCATCACTAGTTAAGATGTTCTTCTTAAATCTCAAACTTACTGGTGGAGTAGTTCATTTAGAAGTTAAAAGGTATATGATATCTCCGTCAGTATAAGAGTTTGGAGAGAATTTGAATCTTTCCTGTGAATATATCATCCTCGAGACCGAAGACAAATGATACATTTTCAAGAGTGCTACTAATGAACATGAGACTTCAGAAACAAGAGGGAAGGTGAATTGTGTGGTCTAGAAAAACATGGTTGTGAAAAACTTTGCTGATTAAAATCAAAGTTTAAAATTATCCTGAAAATAATTTAAATATTAAGCAGCAGAAAATAAATTACAGAATATAAATTGCAGAAAATAAAGAGTTGAGGGAAAGAGAGAACACCGAGTATTATACAGGTTCTGTCAAACAAGAAAAATACATACTCCTCTCCCCTACAGTTTATCTTAAGAGTGGTTAGTCTTCAAGCTTATAAGCAAACTTTGTGAATTTTTAACACGAGTTGAGCACATGAACCTTAAACCTTGGTTTTAACCCAGGCTAAGCAATAACTTGAGTGATTTTAATATGAACTAATCTCAAACCTTATCAGGCTTCTAATATCGGGCTAGGCTTTAACCTAATATTTGTTTTACCACGGGCTAACCAAGAACCTAAGATATTTTACCATAAGCTAATCTCGAACCAACATGGGCTTGATCACACAATCCGTAAACCAAAGCTTTTACGGGTTTAACTTCGAACCTAAACAAATAATCCATAAATGGATATAATATTCAACCAATGTATAAATAAAAGCTCCTTGGTGAACTTACAAATCTTCCCTTCTAGAATTACACATCCTCACTCACAAAATAACTTTCTCAAAAAAGCATTTAGACTAAATATTAGTGAGATAAATTAAAAGAAAAGTTTGATAGAGAGAGAGAGAGAGAGATAGAGAGAGAGAGAGAGAGAAGTGTGAGACACAATTCTAGATGATTTGAAATGATGGAAAAGACCTCTATTTTTACGCTAGAGGTTGGCTCACAAAGGAAATTGATTTTAATGCATTTTAATATTGGATAATCGATTAGAACCTAATGGAAATCAATTAGATACCTAAAAAATAATAAATTATAATCAAGTAACATACTTTTGATCAAGAAAGATCCAATAAATACTAACATTCTTTTGATTATGACAACTAGTCTTTAATGATAACTAAAGTCAAGCATAAAGTGGTTAAAGATAAAACCAGGTTATTAGAGCTTGATAAGTTGGATTATCTTATGATGGAATTTAAAATAATATAACTCAAGCCTCGTCTAAAATTAAAGATCAAGTAAGTGCTTAAAATATGGAAGCATCTGACAAGTCTCGAAGTATATGAAAGTCGACCTCAATGTGTTTGAGTGAATCTATTGTAAAAGCTTAAGAGATTTCTCATTAAGTATACAGATAATTACACACACATATACACACACACACACACTAAATCAACTATTTAAACTAATTTTTATCAAGAAAATATTTTTAAAAATGCCTTGAATTCGTTCCATTGAGTTGGGAGCTGTCAGAATAGCTCTGGGAAAAGTTTTTTCCTTGCAAATCGATTGTCACCTTATCCCAATTGATTGAGAGAGTTCAAAAATGAACCCTAAGAGATTAGGACATCATCTTAATTATAGGTAACAACTATATATCTTTCCTTACCAATTTTAACTTAGTAATCGATTAGTTCTAAGGCAACCAAACAATTGGTGCATGATGCCAACCGATTGGCACATCAATTATGGTCCTAAAACCTTTTTATTTTTGTGCCAACCTCTAGCATATAAATAGATGTCCCTTCCCATATATTTTGATATCCATAAAATTTCATTTCATTTTTCACCTCTCACTATCTCTCTAGAAATTCTTTTTGTTTACTATCCCTCACTAAAAGTATAGTTGTAGCACTTTCGAGGAAGTTATTATGCGAATGAGAAAATTGCATTTTGGAAGGATAGTTTTGTAATTTCACAAATGAAATTTTTTTTACCTTGGTTGATCAACTTATCCACTTAGGGATTATTTGTTTAGGTTCGAAGCTCAACATGTAAAAAGTTTTGTTTTGGGATTTGTATGATCAAGTCTCTGTTTAGGTTCGAGATCAGCTCGGTGGTAAAATCTCATAGGTTCTTTGTTAGCCCAGTATAAAATCAAGTTTTGTTTCAAGTTCATCCCAGTGTTAAAAGCTTAGTTTGGTTTGAGATTTGCCTAGTGGTAAAGTCTTACAGGTTCTTAATTAGCCTGGTATAAAACAAAGTTTAGGTTCAAGCTTGGCCAGGTGTGTAAAGTTTGTTTTGGCTAAACATCATCCCGATGTTAAAATCTTACAGGTTCTTGGTTAGCATGGTATAAAACCAATTTTCGATTCCCAAGTTTATCCCAGTGTTAAAAGCTCTCCAAGATTCAAGATCAGCCCGTGCAAAATCTTAGTTTGAAGCTTGAAGACTAACCGCTCTAAGTTTCTTATGGAAAGGAGACTAACCACTTCAATCCATCATTTGAAAGGAAGACTCGGTGCTTCACTCCTTGTTTGCAGTTTGGTTGGAAGTTAGCCACAAACTTCAATTTCCTTGAAAATGGGGTTCGAGAGTTCAACCTACTAAATGCTCTTAAGTTTAATTGGATACTCTTAAGATCGATTATGTGGGACAAAACTAAGTCATTTTTTACTGAACACATATAATTTCAGGTGTTCTTCTCTCTTCCCTTAAACTCTTTAGATTTTCGCATTTTACCTTTTACAATTTTATATTTCGCTGCTTAATCCTAAAACTATTCTAAAATGTTTTTAAACTCTGATTTTAATCTCAAAAGTTTCTCAAACTCAATTTTTTCTGAAACACACAATTCACCCCTCTATTATGTGTAAAGTCACAAGTCCAATAGAGCATTCATAAGAATATTCTAGTCCCTCTTCGTTCTCATTGTCCATGTTGAAAATATTTCCTTTCGGCACCTGTATAATCCTAATTGTTAGTACCATGGTTTTGTGATTGGATAAATTTTGGAAAAACATGGTTTTTCATAACAAGATGTTCTGTTATGTATTTTCAACCAGATGTCGAAGACAATGTCATTACATCTTGGTTTGATGCAGTACACGCCGCTGTTTGTTATTTCTTGACAAGATTTGATTTGATTTTCTAAGATTCCTTTTGGATATATAAAATTTATTTCCGCATGTCAAGAATATGGAATCCGGAACAAGTGAATCCGATCTCCAACAACATTAAAAGTCTATAAATCTGGTTGGTGAGCTAATTTAGGATACTTGAAGATTTGTTCCAAGATTTAAGGAGATATTTTCAGCAACAATCAGCACATGGATTAAGGAATATTTGGGTAGAGACTTTGAAGCCCATGGGCAACTGAAGGCTTATAAAAGGAAGACCAAGACCTAGGGAAAATAGTTCTTAATAGTTTGTAAAATAAGGGTTTAGGTTTGAAAGTCTCTCGTGTTCATTGTGGTGTAAGTCACCTTGTATCTTTTGATACTTGTGGTAGACATAGTGTTCTCACTCATAAACCTTTAGGTAATGAGTTGAGTATTATTCTCCTCTAAGCTTTTAAGAAAAGAGTTGAGTATTATTCTTGGTGGAAGCTTTTAAGTAACACAAGTATTATTTTTAGTTAAGAGTCTTAACTAAGTATTTGTAATTGGGAAGTATGTTCTTCCTCGCAGTTCCTAGGATTGGGATTGTCTTTCTTTGTAATTGGGAAGTATGTTCTTCCTGGAAGTTCCTAGGATTGGGATTATCTTTCTTTGTAATTGAGAAGTATGTTCTTCCTGGAAGTTCCTGGGATTGGGATTGTCTTTCCCTGTGATTAAGAGTTTGATATCACTACAGTGATTGGAAGTGAGTCAATTCTCATATCAAGGAAATGCCAAGGTAGAAGTTACACTGGGTAGGGATTAAGTGAGGGGTTGTAAATAGGGGATTTTAGCTTCAAATTAATAGTGGATTTCCTTCCTGGCTTGGTAGCCCCCAAATGTAGGTGAGTTGCACTGAACTGGGTTAACAATTGATTGTCTTCTTTATAATTATGAGTTTATAGTTCTGCATAATATATCAGTTTGGTATTGCTATTCAGTCTGTAGGCAGATGTTGTAACATTCGTCATGACATCATATTCTGATGTTTGTGACATCAATTATTTCAAATTATGTAAGTTCCAGAATTTCAATTGGCACCAAAGCAAGCACTTTGTTCTGTTTATTAGGTGAGCTCCAGGGAGAATAATCCTGGTACTATTTGGCTATTTGAAGGAAAGGAAAGGTTGATATTTGTCTTTGATTCAAGGGACAACTACTAATGTTTTCCTGGTGCTTCTGTGTGCCCTTATGCAGTTACTGTTACTATTAAAACAACGACTGATGGTTGTTTTTATATCACAACTACTGATGGTTTTGTTAAGGTTACAACTATTGATGGTTGTTTGTGCATGATGTTATACAAGATGTCCTGACATCTTTCCTGTAATATGTTGAGGCTGTTTTAATTTGTCTTTTGCTGCATATGCCTTTGATGGAAGAACTCTGGTAGTTCGTAGTCTGCCTCTAGTATTATCGCTAAAGAAAGAATTGGCCTTGAAAGACATAATAGGCTAAGTTGTTTACTTGAATAAGAAATATGATGAAATCAATTCATGATTTCTCATGAAATCTCTAGTTATATCAAATGCTTTCATCTCTTTGGGAGAACATTTATTAGAAGGTAAGCTAGTTTGGTAGATCCTCATAACTCTTCTCAAGAGATTTATCTTAAAGGTACTAAAGTCATCAACAACTGGGAGTAGTTGAAGAAGAACATATGACATGGGCTCTGATGTAATGTTATCCTATGAAGTTGTATTGGGAAGTAATTCTACTAGGTACTTAGGAGAATGGATAGAAGGTCAAGTCCAAATGTCTAGAACATATGTTCTAACATCGTAAATATTTATGCTGATCAATAATGGGAGATGGATCAGTTTTTAAAATACATTCAGAGTGAAGACATTCAATAATTGTGAAGGCTTTTTGGAGTAGAATATCCTATCAGTCTCAAGATTCATTTGAATGGGATTTCTATATCTTGATCTAAGAAGGGTGGTATCCTATGATGATGAGCTAACTGCTTCTTACTAATATAGTGCATCAAAAGTGAAGAAGTCTTTCATCAAGGAAGTATTATGTAAGCATCTCTTTCTCATCTACTGGATGAAAAGGAAGAGAGTGTTTTTGTGTGCACGATGATGTGGTTTTGAAGATATCCAGAGTATAAAATGAGTTGAATAATGGTTAAGTTTTTGGAGGAGTCTTTTCAAGATTGGGAATTTAACTGAAGGGATAAGGCTTAATTTTCAAAGTTCTAACATGTAATTAAGAACTTTATTAATCAACAATCAGGTTAAGTCAGTGATATGAAATCAGAATGTCTCAACTTCATAACAGACATCAGTATACTCAAGCTAAAGGCCAAGTCTTACATTGAAGTTCTCACTTATGTGTAAAATTGTATGGCTTTCTCAAAAGCTCTTCAGTTCAAGGTTAACCTGGGAGTGGTTATATATATCAAGGGAGGAAGTTACTGGTGAGCAGCTTGTATCATTCTACCAAATGTTCTCTTTGGTGTTGTTGCCAAAGATACAGATGAAGGTGCTGAAGAACTGAATAGTTCAGGAGTCCCATGTCTATATGTTGTTCTCCTTGTCTAAAGGATTAAAATCTAGTATGATAAGTTGTTTCAGTTTGTGTGATCAATGTCTTGTTATGAATAACTGATCACTAATGGGAAGAATGGTGTTGAGGTGTTCAATGAAGTAGAGGTGAATATGTCACAACAAAGGTTGCAACATCAGTCTATTGCAATATTTCTAGAGCTTTCTCTTGTGAGCCTTATCAAGCTTTTGCAAGGTAAGAATCTTGGTTGATCTGATGTATGCTCTTGTAATAGTTGTTGATATCTTTGATGAACTTTAGAAAAATAAAGATCAAATCTATTTGAAGTTATCAAAAGTTCTTTATCAACTTGTACAAATGACAGTTGGGTTCCAAATGGTGAATAGAAGCATGTCTACATGCTTGATTGTTATTCTGAAAAGGAACTGGGTGGACTATAACATGGAAGAATCATACTTATTTGAAGTTTTTAAAGATCATTATAAGTTCCAACCAATTAATGAATATCTTTGAGCTTCTATAGTGTTAGTAAAATGTATAGAGATACTGTTGTCATTAAGGAAGGAAGGGATGTTGAACCAAAAGTTGGAACATCATCTCAGGAAACTGATTCTTCAAGTTAGAAGACTCTGAATAACTGCATGAATAGAATCCGAAATTTCTCAAGTCAGCTAGAGTTCAGGAGGTTTATCCAAGGGAGTGGATGTTAAGGAAACTGAATTTAAGGAGACCTTGACAAGTGTATGTTGGATTAAAGTTGGGCCCCCTATATCTTTACAAAGAAAAATCTGGTGATGTTGGGTTAATAGGGGATGTCTATATGTGGAAAGAAATCTTGTCTCCTCAATCAGCCAAGTTTCGTTTGTATCCTAGTCTTTACTAAGGATGAGTATAATGTTGAAGGAACTATTGCTCTTTGGTTTTTGCATACAATGTCAAATAGGATGTTATGACATTGTACTATGGATTGGTTGTTACAGTCTGTGTAATCAAGTTGGGAAGTGTGACTTGACAAAGCTCATTGATACTCGTATTAGTTTGGCCAGGGATCTTACTGCAAGAAAATATATTCTCCTTAGCTTGGAATCTCTGGGAAGTATCATGAGTCAGAAGTAGAAAGTCCTTGGATACAAGTCAGTTTGAAAACTTAAAGGTGTTTTGGAAAATTGATCTAGTACGGAGTCAACATAGAAGGCGTCTAAACTATCGTCCAGAGAACTATGGTTACAGTTAACATGGACTGTGTAGTCAAAGCTCGGGAAGAGTGGAGTGAAAGAGAGTGTCTCTCCCATGTGGTGAGTGGTGCATTAATAATAAGAGTAACTACACTTGCTTCAGAAATGCTCTCGTTGACTGACTCTTTGATACAAGCAACGTAATCTCTATGTTTAAGAATCAGTCTAAGCTAAGTTTCAAAATGAAATAAATCATGGCATAAGGATGATTCTATAAAGCTTGGTGAGATGGAAGATATGGGGGGGATAAGAGTGCTAATTCATAGTAGGCTGAACTCAAAAGAAATTTTTTGTAAGTTAGCAACCAATGTATCCATGTCAATGTTTTATCTCGTATAACTTTTGAAAAGTAAGGAGTTCAGAAGGTCATCTACAGGAGGAGTAAAAGTGTCAAAGTGTGTTGATCTTGCAAATGTTTAAGGGTCTGTCATACTTGTATGCTCTTGTTGTTGATGTGGTTTATAGTGTACAGATATGTCAAATCAGATGTTCTAACATTGTGTTTATGTGTGAACTTGGATAGCTCATGTGTGTTGTTCTAAGGAGATGATTCTCAGATGTGTGAACTTGGATAACTCGCGCAGGTCGTTTGGGTTTTCCTCGGTTTTGGTCTGGTGATTTCCGGGCTAGTTTTCTTGCGCTTTAGGAAAAGTTTCTTCTTCCACTTGGGTAGGATAATTAGTTCTCTGTGCCTAGAAGTGGTTCTGAGTGACAATGGGGAGTAATAAGCCTGTCTATTTCTAACTGCTTCTGAATGCAGTGTGTGCTTCTGTTGGTTGTGTATACTTACTCCAATTTTGTCAAGATTTTGGCTAAAAAGGGGGAGTAAAGTGTTGATGTGCTTTGTGTCCTAATGTTATATCACATGTATCAACATGTTGATTTAGCATTGTGATAGGATTGTCTGCTACTGCTAGGGGAGAGTAGTTATTATGGTTGCTTACTGGATGCAACTATTAAAGGGGAGAATGATAAGTTTGTCATGCTGATTGAGATGGAGGATGCTACTGTTGCTGCTCTGATGAAATGTGTGCAAAGATGTCAAACAAAGCTTATCTGACATTTTGCATGATGAAGAATCTTTTGGATTTTTTGTGCTAAGATTGTTTTAGCAAAATTTTTCCAAAGGGGGAGATTGTTAGCATCATGGTTTTGTGATTGGATAAATTTTAGCAAAACATGATTTGTCATAACAGGATGTGATGTTATGTGTTTTTCAACCAGATGTCAAAGACACTGTCATGGCATCTTGGTATGATGCAACAAGCGCCACTGTTTGTTATTTCTTAACAAGATTTGATTTGATTTTCTGAGATTCCTTTTGGATATATCTCAGTTATTTTCGTAGGTCATGAATATGCAATATGGAATAAGTGAATCCAATCTCCAACAGCATTAAAAGTTTCTAAATCTGGTTGGTGAACTAATTTAGGATACTTGAAGATTTGTTCCAAGATTTTAGGAGATATTCTCTGCAGCAATCATCACATGGATTAAGGAATATTTAAGCAGAGACTTTGAAGCCCACGAACAACTGAAGGCTTATAAAAGGAAGACCAAGACCTAGGGCAAAATAGTTCTTAATAGTTTGTAAAATAAGGGTTTAGGTTTGAGAGTCTCTCGTATTCATTATGGTGTAAGTCACCCTTTTATGTTTTGATACTAGTGGTAGACATAGTGTTCTCACTCATAAACCTTTAGGTAATGAGTTGAGTATTGTTCTCCTCTAAGCTTTTAAGCAAAGAGTTAAGTATTGTTCTTGGTGCAAACTTTTAAGAAACCCAAGTATTATTTTTAGTTAAGAGTCTTAACTAAGTATTTGTAATTGGGAAGTATGTTCTTCCTGGCAGTTCATGGGATTGAGATTGTCTTTCTTTCTAATTGGAAAGTATGTTCTTCCTAGAAGTTCCTGGGATTGGGATTGTCTTTCCCTGTGTTTGGGGAGTTTGATATCACTACGGTGGTTGGGTTCTTATATCTAGAAAGTGCCTAGGTAGAAGTTGCACTGGGTAGGGATTAAGTGAGAGGTTGTAAACAGAGGGAGTTTAGCTTCAAATTAATACTGCTAATAATGGATTTCTTTCCTGGCTTGATAGCCCCTAAATGTAGGTGAGTTGTACGGAATTGAGTTAACAATTGACTGCCTTCTTTATCATTGTGTTTATAATTCTGCATAATATAATAGTTTGGTATTGCTATTCAGTCTGTAGGCAGATGTTGTAACATTTGTCATGACATCATATTCAGACGTTTGTAACACCGATTTTGCCATATTATGTAAGTGCTAGAATTTCAATAATTGTATCAAAACATCTTTGACTTGAATTTTTCTACTTGGAAAAATGATTCTTCCATCAAATTTCTCTAAGTCAAGCATCATTGCACTTGAAAAAAAAATCGACATTGCAGCCAAGACATTTCCTGCAACAATTTTCCCCCAACCAACACAGAGTATACAATTTATTTTCTTATGTGGAAGATCAAACAATACTGCAACCGTAGAGCATACTAAAAAAATTTATACCCATCAAATTAAAGCTCTTGATATCAATTGTTAGGGAGTCCGACATAGAGAAAAATAAAAGACACAATCACAACACAAAGGATATAACATGAAAAGAAACTTCTAAACCAAAGAAAAATACAACAACTCTTATAAATGGCAACTAGAGAATAACGTACTATTTAAATTGTTACATTACATAAACTACCATCAACCACTCCAAAACCCTTATATACCTACATTTTCAAAACAAAAACTTAACTATCATTCACAACACTCTAATTTAAGAATATAAAAGAAAATATAAAAAGTCAAATATATTATTAAAATTCTATTTTGTAATGAGAAACTTGAATTCATTATACAGTCTTAAATTTTTTTTGTTTTTGTTTTTATTTATAAAACTAAACAGATTTTTTAACATATATATTTTTAATCATTACGAGTAAACCTCATTCCAAAAAGTGATAGACAAACCATCACCAAGAAGCAAATAGGAGTTGTCATTGATGACATGGAAATAATTTTTAATTTCTAACCAAATTGTAGAAAAGTATGGTACTTAATGTTAGTAGTGCCTCTAAAACACTTTTTATAAGGAAAGAAAGTCAGGTTAGATTTGAATTGCAGAGATCCCAATACATTTTAAGAGAAGTTGCCTCATTAATTTTCCAGGTAGATCTCAGGCCAAAACCAACCTCAAGAATATTATTTAGTCGATTTAATATTATTTACGTCCGAGTCATCCTTCCTTATTAATGTATTAATGTGTATATTTCGCATGTGGGTGTTGGTACTTTCAAGACCAACCCTGTCTAGTTGTAGAAAATTTACATCATAATCTATTTCGTTTTTTTATTCATTCTAGGTTCAATCACATGGAAAGATGTCTTTACACGTTGGTAACTTTTGTCCAATGCTCATCTTAATCCAATTTCATTTTAAAATAATTTTTGTTATACAATTTTTATGCATAAATTAAAAAATATAATTTGTTTCAGACGACAGAAGACTTAACAAGATCGATTGATTTAATTATGAAGATTCAATACATAGTATCTTTGTATAAAGACGGCGAACATATAAAGTTTTAGTAGAAGGATATGTATCTGGTCTGAGATATTGGTCTATCAAACACTATCAGATTTAATTATATGGTCTCCGACAATCCACATTATATCAAGCAAAAACAACTTTAAATGTCAACCATTATAAACTTGTTATCACTACGCCAAAAACAAGTTTTAGCAGCGCCTCTACTAAAGCGCTTATTGAAAAAGCGCTGCCATAGCCTTCACAAAAAACAAAATTAAAAAAAAGGGAAACCTACGAAGGCGCTTTTTTAAAAGCGCTGGCATAGGGTTCCCTACCAAAGCGCTTTTCAGAAAGCGCTTTCATAGGTATTTGAAATATCTAACCTACGAAAGCGCTTTTGAAAAGCGCTTTGGTAGGGAACCCTATGCCAGCGCTTTTGAAAAGCGCTTTGAAAGGGGGACCTACGAAAGCGCTTTTTACCTCAGAAGCGCTTTGAAAGGGGGACCTATGCCAGCGCTTTTTAAAAGCGCTTTCGTAGGTTATTTTTATAATAAAATTAAAAATCCCTAAATCTTCTTCATTTCTTTCGTTCAGAGCTTCTTCATTTCTTCATTTCTGCCGTCGCCGCCGTTCGTTCCTTCCTCTTCAGTCGTCGTCGCCGCCGTTCGTTCCTTCCTCTTCAGTCGTCGCCGCCGCCGGTCATTCCGTCTTCTCCACCTTGGTAAGATTCTTTGCTTTAATTCTTGGTTTACTTTACATACGCAACTGTATATGTAAATCAATATGCATGTGTTTAATGTTATAATGAGTTAGTGAACTCTATTAGGTTTAAGATTATGAGGCTAGAAAATAGATCTCATGTAACTCTTAGTTGCAACCCTGTTAGAGAAATTAGTCATTCTTTGGAGAAAGAATTTGTTGAATCTTGTCTGCAGTTTTCAATGGAATATTTTGTATTACTTGTTTCTGCAATCATTTTAAGGTAATGGTGTCAATATTTGGAATTTGAAATGTGGCTTATTTTAATGGAATTTTTTGTGATGCTTCTGCCACCATTATAAGGTAAAAGTGCAAAAATTAAGAATTTGTAAACACTCTAAGAAAGAGTTGGGTTTTTCCAAATTCCATCATTTTAGACGCTTAAGTTATTGTTTAAAGGTAACCTGAGTTGTAATTATGAGTTTGAAATGATGATATTTTGTAATATTCTCATGCTTCTGCCATTATTATAAACTTATGGTTCAAGGATTATGAATTTGAAAACACTCCAAAGAAAGATTATATACTTCTAGCATGAAATGAAACAGTCATGACAAACTTCTTGAAGATTATTTATGATCCAATTGCTAATTGAAGTGATGATATTTTAGGTGTTACTTAAGTGAATCTTCAAATGTTACTTCAGTTTCTATTAGAGTGTTGCTTGAAGATTTTACCTCTTGGTTTTAATGTGAAAGTGAGACAAATATGATCGATCACATGGATAATACAAAGCATGTAATAGTTTTGAAAATGACATGATATATTTTAATAATCTGATAGTAAGATGTAATAGTTTTGAAAATGTGATGCACCCTGATGCCTAATGTCAAATTGGAGCAATATTGTATTTAAAATTCTAGTGTAATGTTTAATGTTTTGCTTTTCGGTGTCAAGGTGAGTCAAGGTGTAGCAGATTTGTGTTGAAAGTTTTTGTGCATTTTTTGAAAAATGGTGATAAATGTTGATGATATATTTGGTCTTATTTAAGTGAATCTTTAAATGTTACTTCAATTATTATAAGAGTGTTGAAACTCTTTTCTGTTGTTCTGGTGTATATGTT
The DNA here is from genome assembly GCA_948472305.1 of Vicia faba. Lineage (NCBI taxonomy): Eukaryota > Viridiplantae > Streptophyta > Magnoliopsida > Fabales > Fabaceae > Vicia > Vicia faba. Next base: position 1,151,975,019 of record OX451741.1, on the reverse strand, counting down.
GAAATATAATTTTTGTATTACTAATAGAAATATCAAGTAAAATATATGTGTAGTTCTGAAGTTTTAATTTTTACATAAGTGAAATTAAAAAGACCCGGGAATTTATTATGTATATAAAAATTGAAAGCTCCATTGTCACTCTCATTTATCCTGCATTTATGATTTGTTTTTCTTCTCTCTCTGAACCTTAGTATGAATTTTGATTGAATCACAGGGAGAAAGAATTAGCTGCTGTTAAGATAAATGCAGCAGATGTTGATATAATTGCAAACGAACTAGAGGTAACTTCTTCAACATGTACAGAAATCTATCTAGTAAGCTTACATTCCAATTAATTAACATACTTTTCTTATACAACAGTTGGACAAAAAGGTGGCTGAAAGAACCTTGCGTTGCTGCCATTCGTCATTTGCTTACTAGTATGGTGGAAACAAATAAGGGAATGTGATCTGTATTGTCAATGAAAATGTTTTGTTTTTAGTTACTCCTAAGTTTAACATGTTGTTTACATTCAAATCATGCAGCGGATAGTTCAACGATTTAATATCGATTGTGGTAGGAAAAAGCTGTGAAACTTTCTCCGATTGAAGAAATTTGAACTGTCCTTGATCGTAGTGTACGCGGGACGCTCTCAACATTTTCAAAGGTTTCTATCCTATTCTTGAACTGACTTGAATAACTGATTGTTTTTACTTTTATTTTCCGGCTCAGTGTGAATTTCTAATGATTATAGTTGAGTGGAATTCATGAGCTGCGGTTGTGTTTTTGTTTATATCCGACTTCACTAGTTAGTAATTAGTTATGAGTTGTTTAGCACATGCTTGAACTGACTTTGATTACCTGATATGTTGAATTTGAATCACTAATTACATCCTAACCCCCCAAAAACTTTCTATCATTGTTATTTTTACTTTATATTTTTTTATGTTCAAAACATTTTTCAAACAAAGCTCTTGTTTGCTTAGAATAGTAATTATTACATATAAATTGTATTATCATCTTTCCTCGTGGACTCATAATTTTAGTCATTGTATTTTGATATTTGTTGACACATCTACTACACATACAATAAAAATTTTAAACAAGACTATCAAAAATTAAGTTCAAACTTAAAACATCTTTTTATTTAAAAGAGATTTCTTACAATTTTAATTTCATATATTTATCTATTTATTATTAAGAAAGAAAAGTAATGTAATTAAATTATAATATTTTACTTTTAGATTATATTAAGTAATACTCATTATTTCGACATGCATGTGGAATATTCATGATGTCAATTTCGTTTATCGTTAAGTGAGGTACTTACTAACTTTGTGAATTGAATTCGCCATAGGGGTTACTTGTGAAGAGTGAAAGTTTGACCGTTTTTGTTTAGCTTAATTAAGACATGGATAAGACATGGATGAATTCAAACCGATTGTCGAAAGAGTACGAGAAAGGGGTATGGGAATTTGTTGAGTTTGCGGTTGCGCACTCCAAAGACCCGCTTCGAATGCCGTGTCCTTGCTTGGGTTGCTGTTATGCCGGGGGTAAGGTTGACGGGAATCAGTTGGGATCTCATTTACTACGGTTTGGAATTGATAGAAGTTATACATGTTGGACAATGCATGGTGAGAAAAGTACCGGGAATGCTGAGTCGAGTTGTAATAGGAAGTATGCTTCAAACGACGATTGCACAGACACATACGATTGTGATCGAGTCGAAGAGATTGCAGAAGCGCTTGAAGAAGATCTTGCGGATTGTCCCAAAATGTTTGAGAGGTTGGTAAGCGATGCAGAGAAACCGTTGTATGTTGGTTGTTCAAAATTCACAAGATTGTCTGCGGTGTTAAAGTTGTACAACTTAAAGGCGGACAATGGATGGTCGGATAAAAGTTTCACAGAGTTATTAGCCCTTATGAAAGATATGCTACCAGAGGATAATGTTCTTCCCAGTCGAACGTATGAAGCCAAAAAGATGTTGTCTTCTATTGGAATGAGCTATGATAAGATACATGCATGTCCAAACGATTGCGTTTTGTTTCGAAACGAGTATGCAGCGTTGAATGAGTGTCCTAAATGTGGTGCCCCTCGATATAAGAAAAAGTTGTCTCCTGCTAAAGTCTTATGGTATTTTCCTATAATTCCGAGATTTAGACGCATGTATCGTAGTGAGACCGATTCAAGACACTTGACTTGGCATGCAGATGAAAGAATTATTGATGGAAAGTTGCGACATCCGGCAGACTCACCACAATGGAGTAAAGTTGATACTGAATATCCTGAATTTGGAAAAGAAGCAAGAAACCTTCGGTTGTCATTGTCTACTGATGGAATGAACCCGCATGGTATTCAAAGTATCTCGCATAGCACATGGCCTGTGATTCTTATGATTTATAACTTACCTCCGTGGCTATGTATGAAGCGTAAGTACATGATGTTATCTATGCTAATTTCTGGGCCTAAACAACCAGGGAATGACATAGACGTATACTTGGCACCCTTAATCGAAGATTTAAAGTTTTTGTGGGAGAGAGGTGTGAAGGTTTACGATGGGTATAGGAAAGAAAGTTTCAACTTGAGGGCGATGTTGTTTGGAACAATTAATGATTTTCCAGCATACGGAAATCTATCCGGGTACAGCAACAAGGGTCAAAAGGCGTGTCCTGTTTGTGAAGATGAAACCGATACGACACGATTGGCGCTTTGTCAGAAGAATGTCTTTCTCGGCCATCGTAGATTCTTAAATTCTAATCATCACTACCGTGGGTGGAGAAAAGCATTCAATGGAGAGGCCGAACATCGTACAGCCCCGCCTTTTTTGTCAGGTGATCAAATTTTTGAAAAGGTGAAAGATGTGAGCACTCAGTTTGGCAAGCCTTTTGCACATTCAATTGTCAAGGGTGGGTGGAAGAAGAAGTCAATTTTCTTTGAACTTCCATATTGGAAGTCGTTGTACGTAAGACATTTCCTGGATGTTATGCATATTGAAAAAAATGTATTTGACAGCGTTATAGGTACGCTACTCAATATACAAGGAAAGTCTAAGGATGGCGTTAACATAAGGAATGACATGGTAAACATGGGGATGAGAACTGAATTGGGGCCCGTGACGAAAGGAAGACGAACATATCTGCCACCTGCTGTTTACACTCTATCTAGAAAGGAGAAGAAAACATTGTGTAAGTTCCTCAGTGAAGTAAAAGTTCCAGAAGGCTACTCTTCAGATATTAGAAGACTTGTGTCCATGAAAGACCTCAAGTTAAAGAGTTTGAAGACGCATGATTGCCATGTTATAATGGAACATTTTTTACCAATAGGTATACGTTCTATTCTGCCAGAAAAAGTAAGAAGCGCAATAACTAAGCTGTGTTTCTTCTTCAGGTCTATTTGCAGTAAGGTGGTCGATCCCGCGATCTTACCAACATTGCAAAATGAGATAGTTGTTACTTTATGTGATCTTGAAATGTATTTTCCTCCCTCGTTTTTTGACATAATGGTTCATCTAGTCGTTCATCTTGTGAAAGAGACACAACTGTGCGGACCAGCTTATATGAGATGGATGTACCCTGCTGAACGTTATATGAAAATATTAAAAGGGTACGTGAAAAACAGAAGTCGACCAGAGGGTTGTATTGCCGAGCGATACGTTGCTGAAGAAGCGGTTGAGTTTTGTACTGAATATCTGTCAAATGTTCAATCAATTGGACTCCCCAAATCTCATATTGTCGGAAAAAAAGAAGGAAAAAGGCTAATTGGAAATAAAGTTGTGACAGTATCAATGGTCGAACGGGATCAAGTGCACTTGTATGTTCTGCACAATGAGATTGAGGTTGAGCCGTTTGTTGAAATGCACAAAGTTGTTCTCCGAGATTTAAATCCAAATAGAAATGAGAACTGGATAGTACGAGAGCACAATCGAAGTTTCATACCGTGGTTTAGAGATCATATTTATTCAAAGTATCGTTCAGATCCTGCTTCAGTAACAGAAAGGTTGAGATGTTTAGCCTATGGTCCATCTGTAATTGTGCTTTCTTATAGCGTATACGCAATTAATGGATACACATTTTATACCAAAGAACAGGATGATAAAAGTACTATGCAAAATAGTGGTGTTACCTTGGTAGCTGAAGCTATGCACATATCAAGTGCGAATGACTTAAATCCGAAATTTGCAAATTTGTCATATTTTGGGGTTATCGAGCGCATTTTGGTGTTTGATTACGCGAAGTTTCAGATTCCTGTATTTGGTTGCAAGTGGGTTGAAAATAATAGTGGCGTACGAATGGATAAGTCAGGATTTTTGCAAGTGGATCTCAATAGGGTAGGGTACAAAGATGAGCCTTTCATTCTAGCCTCTCAAGCTAAACAAGTGTTCTATGTCAATGATCCGACAAGTACGAAATGGTCTATAGTGCTTTTATCTAACAAAATAGTTGATGAAAAAATTGAAGATCAAGGTGATATTGGTGTTGGCATTGAATCTTGTACAAGAAACGATCAAAATGAGAATGAATCTTGTATTAGAAATGATCATAATGAGGGTATTTGGATCAATCCAACCGTCCGCATTGTTAAGAGACGCGTAGTACACAATCCTACCAAGAAAAGAAAGAGACGTTAGTGATAAAGTTAGTGTTAATAGTGTACTAATGTGCTTTAGTTTGTTTGATACAGGTTCAATGGCTCCAGATAGAGATGCTCCACCTGAAAACCCACCTGAAAACTCACAAGAAAACTCACAAGAAAGAGTTTCTTCGGATACAAATGCTCCACCTGATACTGAAGCAAAAGAGGTTGCACGAGGCATCACTATTATGAAGGGAATCATTCGACATAGAGACCAAGGATTAGTATACCGATTGGAATGGAATTCTGATAAACAACCAATTGGTCCTAATTCTGCAAAGTTGACAAGTTATATTGGTACACTTGTCAGTATGCATATTCCGGTCTCCGTAGCTACCTGGAAATCGAAAACGAAAAATTTAGAATTGGAGGAGAAAAAACAAGCGATTTGGGAAGAGCTTCAGGTATATATCATATATGGTTAATTGTTGTTATTATCTTGACGATAAATTGTTTAAATTACTTATACTAACACACTATGCGTACGTTTTTTTGCAGAGGACTTTTGAGATACCAGATGAACGTAAAAGCTACATACTTATTTTGGCCGGCAAAAGATATAGAGGGTGGAAAAGTTTTTTGACAAACACCTATCTTAAGGATAAAGATGGAAAATTTCTTGAAGAGGCACCGGGACGGCCAACAAAGTATGCGACCTTCATTGATGAAGCAGATTGGGCTGAGTTTGTAAAGCAAAGAGAGGAAGCTTTTCAGAAAAAGAGTGCCACGAATAGTGAGAGAGCATCCAAACCCGCGTATCCATACAAAAAAGGGCGTTTGGGATATGCACGCTTAGAGGATAAAATTGTAAGTAAATAGAAATGCGTTTTAATTAATTGTCTACATGTGCATGTTTTAATTGACGATTTTATCGTTTGTGTCAATGCATAGTTAGAGGAGACTAAAAGTGAGGAAGCTTCACTTCCTGTACATGTGTTGTGGAAGGAAGCTCGTGTGGGCAAGAATCAAGCTGTCGATCCCGATGTTCAGAGAGTTTATACTGAATGTGTAAGTATAATACTGTGTCTTTAATTAAATCAAATGTTTTTTAATATATAAATGATTTTTTATCTCCACTAATAATTATTTAAATGTAAATGAATTACAGGAGACCTTGTCGCAATCGGCATCCACCGGTGAGGAGAGCGTACTTAGTAGAGTACTAGATGCTCCCGAGTATCCCGGTCGGGTGAGGGGTAAGGGTCATGGTGTGACTCCAACCTCTTTTTATAAGAGTTCTAGGAGAAGATCAAATCTTACCAATGAAGAAGTGTTGCAAAAGTTGCAGGAATTGCAAGCACATGTCTCTGAATTGCAAAGAGATAAAGATATGTATATGAGAGAAAATTGCAACACTTCATCGGTGAGAGAAACTAGTGATAAGGCTAGTATCAACTATCAAAAGAAATTTCCCGAGGTAATTATAAGTTTTTTTCCTTACAAACTGTTCTATTTTATTAATGATAATGACTTTATATTTTCTATTTGTTTAGGGCATTTCATCTTGCCAACTATACTTATCGTCACCGAATTATCGACTAGTTGGCAAGGGAAAAGTGCACAACACTTCGGGAGATTTACTTCACCACAGACCGCTCCCGGATGGACACCTGAAAGTATCGGTGGATGTTGTATTAGATCGTGATGCGATTCTACCGGTACCTGACATGGTCTCAGAGACGACATTGCTGCGAGATGCAATAGGATCATTTGTTGCATGGCCCTCGGAGCTCATTACCATTAGTGATGAGGTATACTGAAAACGATTATGAATCATTTAGTTTTCGAATGTCAATTCTAAACCGTTTATTAATTATTTTTTACATTTTAATTTTAGACTGCTCCTATAAAACCCGCAATTAAGGGTAAAGGGATTTTACAGGAGGAGGAGTCTGTTGCATCACTAAAAGAGGTACATTTAAAGTGTTAATATATAGTCTGAATCTAAATCTGCATGATTTTATATTTTACCTAACTTATATGATTTTTAGGCATCCGCTCGGGAGTCACAACAAGTGACGCAGCAGGTTCGTAGCGTACCACCCACTGGTCCTCCGAAGCAAGCGGCAAAAAAAGGCGGTGCTTTTGTGCCTCGATACCGTTCGACACTCGCAACAATGGTTGATATGTCCGATTTAAAGGATGGTGGTTTACGTGAAATCAACATGGATGAAAGTGTCTTCGGTATTGAATTCCCGTCACATATTACAATTGATGACTTGGAAGAGATTTTTAGGCATGATCAACTAGGCTTCAGTAATATGCACTCATACATCCGATAATATTCACTCATCCGATATATTATTTAATTAGTCCCACAATATAATTTATTTACACATTTCAATGAAAATAATCTAATGTTTATTATGTTTTTATTTAAGGTTGTTGTATGACAGAGTGTTGCGCGGGACTGCATTGTCTAACAGATTCCGTTTCGTGTCTTCCGCCCATTGCAGCGGAATGACAATTGCTTCGGAACCGGAATCAGTTAGACAGCGCTTAGTAGATAGATTCATGTCCATCGGTAATACAGAAAGTCTGCATCTTTGGGCGTATAATACCCGACCAGTAGGGTTAGTTTCTCATTCTTGGTTCATCTAATCTCTGTTTCTTTTGTGTATAGCAAAATTTTCATATAACCTATTGTTTTAATTTATAGAGCACACTGGTTGCTGCTTGCTATCAACCCGATAAGAGAAGTCGTGTATTATCTGAATTCGGTAAATGGTGAATGGACCAATTATCCGGCTATGAAGGAAATCGTTGATTTGTAAGTGGGATCGTTCTAAATATATATTCGTGTATATTTATATATTTTCTTATTTGTGGGATTGATCTAAACATATGCTTTTATATATTTAATAATTAGATCAATACAAGTGTTCCGTAGTCAACGGGACGCACAGGTATCCCGGACTAAATCAAACAACATCACTTGGATCCAAGTGCAGGTACATTACTTTTCACAATTTTGCTTATAATATTTATGCTACTTGGTAAAACAAGACAACTATAGAATCTTATTTGTTTTATTATGTAGTGTCCGCAACAGCGAAACAGTCATGATTGCGGATACTTTGTTTTGAGGTTCATGAAAGAAATCCTTCAGGCGAATCAATTAGAGATTCCGCTCACGGTATGAATTTATAACTTAAGATAATTTCATATAATTTATTACATTTAACTAAATATATCATTTATATTATGTTTTTGTTTTGTAGTACCTTGACGAATTCCGTGCTGCTGGGTACCCGAAGCTTAAGTTGGAAGAAATTAAAGAAGATTTGTGTCAATATTATATTAAGCAATTTTTCATGTAGGATTTGTGTCGATTTGAACTATAATATTATTGATGTAATGATGTATATATATAATTTTGGATATTATAATGGTATTATATTAGTATATATATTGTCTTACTGATGGCTGAAATAATAGCGTCGAAAATATATTACAGGTCAAAAATATATTACAGGTCGAAAATATTACAGGTCGAAAACATTACAGGTCGACTGGGAGGATTAAATTATAGGCTGCACATAAAAATACCTCATTTAGAAACGACAGCGCTTTTAAAAAGCGCTCTTAAAGGTCCACCTACTAAAGCGCTTCTTAGTAAAAGCGCTGCCAAAGACTAGTAAAAAAGCATAAAAAATTAAAAAAAAACGCAGCATACAAAAGCGCTTTTGGAAAAGCGCTCTTATAGGGGGGCCTATCAGAGCGCTTTTTCCAGAAAAAGCGCTCTCATAGGGGGGCCTACCAGAGCGCTTTTCCAAAAGCGCTTTTGTATGCTGCGTTTTTTTTAATTTTTTATGCTTTTTTACTGGTCTTTGGCAGCGCTTTTTGGGAAAAGCGCTCTTAAAGGGGGGTCTACCAGAGCGCTTTTTCCAGGAAAGCGCTCTTATAGGGGGTCCTACCAGAGCGCTATTTCCAGGAAAGCGCTCTTAAAGGGGGGGTCTACCAGAGCGCTTTTAGAAGCACTTTTGTTACCTACGCCAGCGCCAGCTATTAAAGCGCTTTTAAGCGCTTTTAAAGGCCAAAATAAGCGCTTTAAAAGCCCTTTTCCGTAGTAGTGTATGTGCCGCAACGGATATTCATTCATTCTCATTCTTGAAAGTTACACCTTTCTGACCTCACTTAGCTGAGTGTTGGAATGCTAACGTTGCAAGTCCATCCCATTCTACCGTATCAAAGGCTCATACCACCGCATCCGAGAAGCTCCCATTGACTGTATCATCGATCTCTTGTTCCATTATGGAACAATGACATTGTCTATAAGATTCGACTTTTAATTTTTCACGAATTTCCACAAAAATCCACCATATCCTAATTGTTGCTCCCACGCAAGTGATACATCTTCCATTCTAATCTCTGATTAACTCTATACCAACGATTGTAACACCCAAGTCACCTAAGATAATTGTTTATCGCAATGCAAGTGTGACCGTTGAGGCGAGATCACTCGTTCCCACTCCCGTAAGAAAATTTTAGCCTCATCCAACAAAGAAGTCGATCAAGTCCTCGTAACTTCTCTAATTGTCTCATCCCCTCATGCTCAAATCCCCCTATCAGTCAGAGTCATTCAAGTTCAAACCTCTAAGAAGCTCCAACTGCAAGCGCAAATTCTTGAATTGGAATATTCCAAAGCTTCAAATAACTTTAAACCAATGTAGACATTCTAGGAGAAAACGATCTGTTCACCAATGTTTACAATTGGTGCAGTAGTAGAATGCACACCTCCTTGCTAAAAGACTCCTCTGAGTAGAAGAGAATCTATAAGTTCCTCTTCCTCAATGTCACTCATCACGGGAAGCGACATCTAACATTGGTCAGTGAGCCACACCTTAAGTGGTTCTCGATGATGCCATCCCTCGACATCGGGGAAACCCTAGATCCCCTAAACATTGTATCTACCAGGATCACCCTCCCATCCTTAGGACTTTGGGGGTAGAGGCAAAAACCAAACTTTTCTTGAAAGTCACCGCCACCAGAGATCCTCATTGCACCATTCTTAAGGAAGAAATGAGCAAGACTTTGAGTCAAAGACCTCGACCACAGGATAAATCCACTTTCTAAATGCATCATTGATAATAGAATCTCTAAATCCCTTGAAAACCCACTGAAGCTAGAAATATACGACTAAACTAGGGGTTCAGGTGAACATGTTGAACATGTAGACATAATACTTGACTACCATCACACCAAGAGCGCAGTGAAGTGGAAACTATTCATCCTAACACTCAAGTGGGAAGCCATGACGTGGTTTAAAACCGTGCCCGATGCTAATATCGACTCCTGAAAGAAATTGTTCGACTCTTTTACAACTCAATTAACGACCCAAATGTGGAACCTTATTTTGAAGATAATAAACTTTTAATCAAGACATCATATTTTGATGATGACAACTATAAATAAAATAACATAGACATCCATCATGATAAATATGCAACCAATGATAAGTCAAACAATGTACTTAAGCGGTTAAAGATGCAAATCATGAATATAAAGGTTTGATAAACTTGACTATCAGATGAAGGCAAACAAACTGAATTCTATTAAAATCCTCAAGAGATCTCAAGCAAGTGTCAACATAAAATATTACAACTGACAGAGAATTAGAGAAAATATCCTAAATTAGTAAGTGGGTGAAACTATGTAAAAGCAAAGGGACTTTTTCGTATAATTAGTTAGATCAAATTATCAATCGATTAGAAATGATCTAACTTGAAGCGCAAGGCAAGTTGAATGAAACTAGATTCTACGAAACGATTATATATCTTATTTTTCTATATTGGGAAGTTATATACGATTAATTTTTAAAAATTAACCGATTAGAAAAAAGCTTCAATCGATTAGATAATAGTTTTTTTGCTTAAATGCTATTTCCTTTTTGGGGAACCTAAAACCTATAAATAGAGGCTCCTTTACTCATTTCAAAAGATCCAGAACAAAAATTTATGTATTGAGACTCTCTCTCTCTAATTTTTATTTTAACTTCCTCTAATTAGTTCTTATAATCAAATGCTTTTGTAAGGAGAGTATCATTTGTGAGTTAGGTCACCATTGTAATTCTAGAAGGGTATAATTGTAAAAATTCACCAAAGTAATCATGTTTATAAACCTTGGTTGAATACTGTGATGCGGTGGGAGAACTGACTTGAGGTTTTGCGTTTGTGTTTGCAAATGTTGCGGTTAGAAAGAGTCGCCACCGACTTTTATTTTATCCAAAAGGAAAGGTAAAAAAGCACAGGAAAGACCTTTGAGATATTTTCTTGAGTTCGGGGGATAGATTATGAAAAGGGAAGGTGCTAGCACCCTTTTCATCCATGGTTTTCCATGGGCTCTTAGTTAATTGTTTAGATCACTTGCTTTTATTTGAAATTGTTTGAAATGGTGCTTGGTGTTTGGTGTGTTTTTGAAAGTATTTTGAAAAGAGGCCATTCGTTTAGGCAATCTTTGTAATGATTCTCGTTCGTAAGAATGTATACAAAGATGTTTGTCTTTTGAAAATGTTTTCAATATTTTGTAAGATGTTTTGAAATGTGTGTGTGTTTGTTTTTTAAAATAGCAAGGGTTGTTTTGAAATTGAACAAGTAACTAGAAGCCATCTACCTACTCAAATGTCTTTCTTGTGCATTTTTATTCCTTTGATATTGTTGATTTACCATTGATTTGGTAGACAACCCTATCTTTGGATGTAAACGGGACGGGCGTGGGTCATCGTATGACCATGATAGCAATGTTGCCAAGTATCTTAGCATGTTTGAGGGACCAAGATCATTTTGTTTTAGGAATCATTTGTATAGCATCATCGAAGGACTATGATCTTATTTTGTTTTGTTTTGCCAAGATACTTCGCATGCGTAACATGGCCATTTTTATTTAGGCAACCAAGTGGGAGAAACCCTAAGGGTGCTTGTGTGCAAAGTGTGTCATTTTCATGCTTTTTATCTTGCATTAGGTTTTTTCTATTTGTTTTGTTTTTGTTCTTGTCATGCAAACCCTAGTTTACTAAACATGGTATATGAAAGCAATAAATTGCGTAAAATAAACTAAACTATTACAACAATTATTATGGGAGGGGGATACAAGTTTTTGAATGGGGATATTGCACAAATATAAACCTAAAAATACTATTACAACCCAATCGAATATTGTGCGCATTAAATAAATATACAAATATTAAAATGCAATGCAAATGTATTTATGTAAAAAATGTTTTGTATTTGTTTAATGTATGAGAAAATAATTTAATTAAACCCTAAAAAGAAAGGAAAAATAATATTATTATTTTTGGAAAGGGGTGAAACCCTAATTTTTTTAATTAAAAGAAAATAATGTTTCATATTAATATTTTGTCCATTTTTTGTATAAGTAAATAATAAATAATATTATGTGCAAATATTAAAAATTAAATATGTATGGAAAATAGGTATTTATGTGTATAAATAATATAATAAAAATATATAGTATTTTTTTATTATTTAAAAGTTATTTTAAGAAAATGATTTCTATTCTATTAAATAAACTATTTTTTATGCAAAAAATAAAAAAAATAAAAATAAAAATGTGAAAATAAATAAATTATTTTTGGATATTTTTTATCATTAAAAAAAATAAATGCAAGTAATAATATAAAAATATGCAAGAAAAATGCAAAAATATAAAATAATAAGTCAATGGGGTGCAGTAGCAATTCAGGAGGTGTGAAAAGCAAAAACAAAAAGGCCAAGAGCGCCAAAAAGCCCAAGACAACTCATCCCTGTCCTCCAACCAGTCCTTGCGCGCACGTTTTATTTCAAACCTGCAACTTGCTCATGCTTGCACAAAAACAAAAACTGATAACAAGAAACTTGTGGCATTTAATCTAACGATTCCAACCATATAAAATTTGTGACCTAACTCTAAAAGATCAAGGAGAATTTTAATGGCCCTAATTCGTGACCTAAAAATTTCATGAACTTCAAGCTTTAAATTCTCACAGCACAGTTAATATAAATGAAAAGTATGCATATGTACAGCTTCACCATGTTATGGACTACATTTTTCCTTCACAAATCGTGGCTTGAGGATGCCTATTCAGAGAGATAGAGTTTTGAAAAATACCTCCCTCAGTTGGATTTGGATAGAGCAATCCATGGACTTTGATGGAGGCCTGAGGATTGTGTGAGCTTCCTTGAACTTCCTTCAAGCTATTCCAATGCCTAGCTTGCCTTGTGGATGGCCAGAACTCTCTGCTTAAGTCATGCTGCAAGCTCCAAGTTTGAAAATGGCAATGGCTGAAACAGGGCTTACAGATGCAGGGTAAGGGCTTGGATAGCTTTGGTATGTTATGTATGAGGTGTTTCAAGTGTCAAGCCACAAAACGCACGAGCCAAAAATGAAATGGCTATGATTTTGCAGCAACTGTATGTTTTTGCAGAAAAATGGAGTTTTTGTGTTTTGGAGAGTTTCAATTGTAAAGAAATCGTGTTGGTTTGTAACAAGTTTGTGAATGTGTATAGAATGGATACAAAGTCCACTCCTTACCAGCTGTACAAGTTCTCACCTTTTGGCAACCTTTTCTTGCATTTGAAGAAAAGTGAAGTGACCATTGCTACATGCTTGTACTGGCTGGCTTGTGAGCTGATAGGAGTTGGTACACATTGCTTGATACCTGTAGGAGTTGTTTGTACCAAAGGGACAGGTCCAAGGCTCAAGATTTGTAAAGTTGCAAAAGCTCACCTTTATGAAAATGGCATTGTAACCTTTATGCCTAAAATGGAATTATCTCTTGTAAAATGTTCCAAAAGCCAAGATAAAGCCTTTAAATTCCGAGTTTGCATTTAATTTTATAGAGTGTAGAATGAGTTTAGGAATTGTAAAGCAAGGTACAACCAGCATGGATTGAATTTGCAACTTGATGCTTTGTAAAAATGGCTTGATCAAAAGTGAGAAAATGCTAACTTCCCTTCTTCGATTCTCCCTACTAAAAAATGATCTTGGATAGTTCTTGGACATTTTGGAAAGCTTGCAATATGCTATATAATCCATATTTGAAATGAATTTTGATATACCTCATGGAACTAGGTGAAAAATGTCCATGAAGTTGGGTCAAAAACCTGCCTAAATTAGGGCAAAATTTCACTAAGTTAAGAAGTTCATGGACCTATATTCACAATTTCATAACTTGAGATCTAAGAATCTTTTGGGAAATGTTTGTGAAGAAAAGTTGTAGATTTCATGGAGGACTACAACTTTCATTTTGTAAGTTTTCTTTGAATCAAAATACATCATGGTGAAAAAGTGGTGGAAAGTTGGAAAAAAATAAGAAAATTTTCACACTTAGAAAAATTCTAAGTTATGAAAATTTTCAAATTCAAAACCCTAATTCTCAAAATTGATTTTCTTGGTGAACACGTTTCATATTTTGACATATCTTGATGAATTATGACCCTTGGCACTTGATTTTGACCAAAAAGTCAAAGTTTGACTTTTTAGTGTACAGTTGACTTTTGATCAGTTGACTGCAAAATTCATCTGTCAATCAAATGAACTTGAGATCTTTTGAACCATGTAATTAAGTCAATATGATGCCATTGAACCCTTGAAATCATTTTTGTACCCAATTGGTCATTGGCTAGGTTAAAAATCAGAAATTGCCCTATCTCAGTTAAAACCCTAATTTTGACCATTTTGCCCTTTTGATGATTTGATCAAATTTCTTGAGGAGTTGTGATCCAAACATGATCAAATGGTACATATGAGTCTAAAATGTTGATATGGATAAAAAATTATGAAGTTTGACTGTAAATTGGCCATGGTTGACGTTTTCCCCAATACAGCTGATTTTTAGGTCAACTGTCCAATTGACTGATCAAAAATGTGGTTCAAGGCTTGAAACTTAACATGAGCAATCTTAGGGGTCCAACATGATGTATGAAAGTCACATGAAGCATTGGTGGTCCAAAAGTCCTTGTGCAAACTCAAACCCTAATTTTGGGGTATTAGTGCAAGATGAGATGTCTTGAGCTGACCAAACCCTAATCTTGTCTTGAGTCCAAGAAGTCTTGTGAGAAAACTCTTGATAAATGAGAGGGAAAATTTTGTGGTACAACAGCTGCCCCTGTTCAATCTTCTTGAACCTGAAGAGTTAGATTGACGAGTTTTTCTGTTTGTGACTCGAAGGTAAAAGATGATTGGACACTAGAGTGCCCATAAATTTGCACTCGACAAAAAATATAGTTGAGGGAATGGGCTTAAAGATGCCATTTGGAGAGGTGATAGAATCTTCTTGGAGATGGGCTTGTAGATGCCATCCAAGAATGTTTGCTGAACTGTAAGTTATAAGTCAAAAGAATAAGTATCAGAATGGTGTCCGTATCTAGAATGTATCTGAACTGTATCTGGAGACTGAATATGTATGAGCAACAGAATAACATCCGCGTCTGGAGCGTATCTGAATTGTATCTAAACTTGAAATTTGAATGAGTATCAGGATGGCATCCGTGTCTGGAGCGTATTTGAACTTGAAATCTGAATGAGTATCAGGATGGCATCTGTGTCTGGAGCGTATCTGAACTGTATCAAAACATGAAATATGAATAAGGGTCAGAAAGGCATCCACATCTGGAGCGTATCTGAACTGTATCATGAATGTTGAAGTCTGAATAAGTAATAGAATAGTATCCGCGTCTGGAGCGTATCTAGACTGTATCTGAATTTGAAAACTGAATGAGTAACAAAATAACTTCTGTGTCTGGAGTGTATCTGTACTATATTAAGAAAGCTGAATTTGAATAAGTAGCAGAATGACTTCCATGTCTGGAGTGTATCAGTACTGTATCTTGAAAGCTGAATCTGAATGAGTAACAAAATAACTTTCGTATCTGGAGTGTATCTGAACTGTATCTTGAAGTTGGATCTGAATGAGTATAAAATAGCTTCTGTGTCTGGAGCGTATCTAAACTGTATCTGAGATCTGAATCTGAATGAGTAACAGAATGACTTTCGTGTCTGGAGTGTATCTGAACTGTATCATGATTGCATATTGTTAACGGTAACTGTTAATCTTATCCTGAAAAGGGTAAAATGTTAGCTGCAACACAAAGTTATGTTGCATGAAATGTATGATGCAATATATGTGTCTTATCAATGTTTATGATATATGGATGTGATGTATGCGCATGTAAGCTGATTTGCTGTATTGCTGAGGAAAATAAATCCTTGACTGCTGCCGGGGACAACAAATCCTTGATTGCTGAGGATAAGAAATCCTTGGCGACTTCACTGGGGATATAGGGATCCTTGGAGTATTGACAAACAAATTTGTTGCGAGCCCTGCCATATACTGCCTGAGTAATATGCCTGGGGAATCCAGAGAATTTTGATGACTTCTACTGGGGATTACACAATGGGAATCCTTGTTCTGCTGGGGAATAAAGAGAACTCTGATGACTTCTACGAGGAATTAATAAAGAGAATCTTCATTCTATTGGGGAGAAATGAAAACTCTGTGGGGAAGAAGGCTTATTCCCACTTGGAAAAAGTTCAAGAGTTTCAGTCATCTGCCACTCTACTGGGGGAATTATCCTAGGTTGGGGAGATACAAAATTTAACTGTTATCTGGTTGATTTTCAGACTTCAAGACAACTTGCTAGGGAATTTAGAGAAACTGGATGGTTTCTGTTGGGGATTGATAGTTAGAAGTTTTGGCTCTGATGGGGATTAAGGGTTTGAAATTTTAGCTCCGCTGGGGATTGGGAGCTGTACTGTAGGGATTGCTCGTGGAATAGCCCAAAGATGTTTTCCTATTATTTCAACCTGACAGTAATTGATCTTTTCCACTTTGTTTATTTGTAAACAATAATTATGTTCAAATGCATATGCTCATTAATGAATAATTGGACGTTTTTGCAAATAAAAACAACAAGGGTAAAGAAAAAGGCAAACAGTTTTCTGTACTTTGAAAGAGATATCTTTGTATTTACTTGAATAAGTATTTTGTACAAAGGAGACAGACATCCTAGTAAGAGGATGGTGTCATAAAAGTAAGAAGAATTTATACAAAGAAAGATGGCTATATGTGATAATCCCATGGGGTTCCCATTCTGCTATAGCCTTCGTATCTCTGAATATCTTGTCCATCCGTTGCTTCGTCCGAAGATGATTGAATTGATTAGAAGCTCCAGAATTTGGCAATGAAGAGATTATCCTTAAAGTGATCCGGCGAGACATAGTCATACGCTTTAATTCCCTAACTTTTTCCTGGACCGCCCTTTCGGGTTTTCAGTCCACCGGGAAACCCTTTTTTTCCCAAGTCGCCCTTTCGGATTTTCATCTTGTCGGGTGTACAAATTTTTTATTTATTTTATCCCTAATTTTTTCCCGAACCTTTTTAGTTCGCCGGGATGCCCTTGTTTTGCCTAGGTGTGTCAATCTAGCGGGTCTCTTATGCGTAGTGTCTTTTGACTATGTCTGTGTTCGCAGGGTGTGGCAGGTCGTCACCGTACATGGTGGTTAAGATCATTGCCCCACCAGAAAAGATGTTCATGATTACAAATGGTCCTTCATAGGTAGAAGTCCATTTGCCCCTGGGATCACTTTGTGGAAAAATGATGCGCTTGATCACCAGATCTCCAACTTGATATACTTGGCGTCTGACTTTCTTGTTGAAAGCCTTGATCATACGCTTTTGATACGTCTGACCATGGAAAACAACAGTAAGTCTCTTTTCATCAATTAAGTTCAGTTGATCAAGCCGGGTTTGGATCCAATCGTCTTCACTCAAACCTGCATCCTTCATGATTCTCAAAGAGGGAATCTGAACCTCAATAGGTAAAACAACCTCCATGCCATAAACCAAAGAATAGGGTGTTTCCCCAGTTGATGTTCGAGCCGTGGTACGGTACCCGTGGAGAGCAAACGGTAGCATTTCATGCCAGTCCTTGTAGGTGACTGTCATCTTTTGTATGATGTTTTTAATGTTTTTGTTAGAAGCTTCGACTGCACCATTCATCTTTGGCCGATAGGGGGATGAACTGTGATGTTGAATCTTGAACTGCTCGCACAAGGCGGTGATCATAGTATTGTTAAGGTTTGTACCGTTTTCAGTGATGATCCTTTCGGGGATACCGTACCGGCAAATAAGGTTCTGGTTGATAAAGCGGGCAACAAGATTCTTAGTAATAGATGTGAAGGAAGCTGCTTCGACCCATTTGGTGAAATAGTCAATGGCCACCAGAATGAAATGGTGTCCATTGGAGGCTGTAGGCTTGATCTCCCCAATCATGTCGATTCCCCACATAGCGAAGGGCCAAGGAGCTGTTAAGACATTTAGAGGAACCAGAGGCACGTGCACCTTGTCTGCATAGATTTGACACTTATGACCAATAATAGCTTGCCCGTAGAATTTTATTCGCCATCGTATGCCGACTAGAGTGAGTGCCAAAGGTACCTTCATGCAATTCAGCCATGACCTTTTCAGCTTCAATCTTGTCCACACAACGGAGCAGAATAGAATCATGATTACGCTTGTACATGATGCCATTACTTAGGAAGAACTTAGCTGAGAATCTCCTTAAGAACTTTTTGTCATTGACTGAAGCTCCTTCCGGATATTCTTGAGCCTTGAGATACCTTTTGACTTCATGAAACCACGACTGGTCCACTACTTCTTCGGTATTAATCTTGTGACAGTGTGCTGGTTCGTCCATCCATTCAATGGAGATCTGGGGAGCCTCATTATCCCAATTAAGTTTAAACATAGATGACATTGTAGCTAGAGCATCTGCTAGCTGATTTTCTTCTCGCGAGAAGTGCTCGAAGGTAATCTGCTCGAAATGTGGTAGCAATGTCAAAACATGTTCTTTGTAAGGGATGGGGTTTGGATGCTTAGTGTCCCACTCTCCTTTGATCTGACTGATGACCAAAGTTGAGTCCCCAAACACATCTAAGGATTTGATTCCCAAGTCTATGGCAACCTTGAGTCCAAAGATGCATGCTTCATATTCTGCCATGTTGTTCGTACAGTTGAAGCAAAGTTTGGCAGTGAAAGGAGTATGGCATCCTTCCGGAGATATGAGCACAGCATCGATACCGTTACCAAGTGCATTGGATGCCCCATCAAAGTACAGGGTCCATCGGGATCCTTGTCCAGGTCCGTCATATGGTCTGATTTCTTCAACATTGTCCACTGTCATGATGTCTTCGTCAGGGAAGTCAAACTTCATGGACTGATAATCTTCTACAGCTTGATGGGCCAGATGATCAACTAGCACACTTCCCTTTATAGCTTTTTGGGCAGTGTACTGTATATCGTATTCTGTTAGGATCATCTGCCATCTAGCTATCTTCCCAGAAAGAGCAGGCTTCTCAAAGATGTACTTTATCGGATCTATCTTAGATATCAACAAAGTGGTATGAGTCAACATGTACTTTCTTAACCGGCGAGCAGCCCATACCAAAGCGCAACAAGTTTTCTCGAGCAGTGAATATCTGGTTTCACAGTCGGTAAACTTTTTGCTTAGGTAATAAATAGCATGCTCTTTTTGGCCAGACTCGTCATGCTGCCCCAGTACGCACCCCATTGAATTCTCTAAGATGGTCAGATACATGATTAGCGGTCTTCCTTCGACGGGTGGCATCAAGACATGAGGCTCTAGAAAATATTCCTTGATTTTATCGAAAGCAACCTGACATTCATCATTCCATCTGACTACCTAATCTTTCTTCAACAACTTGAAGATTGGTTCACAAGTAGACGTTAAGTGAGAAATGAATCTGGCAATATAGTTTAGGCGTCCCAAAAAACCTCTGACTTCCTTCTCAGTACGAGGAGCAGGCATTTCTTGTATAGCTTTGACTTTGGCAGGATCAACCTCGATGCCTTTGTTGCTGACAATGAAACCTAGGAGTTTACCGGACCGGACTCCGAATGTGCACTTGTTTGGGTTCAATCTTAGCTTGTATTCCTTTAATCTGAAAAACAGCTTTTGCAAGTGATTAAGGTGTTCTTCTTCAGTCTGTGATCGGGCTATCATGTCATCTACGTAGACCTCTATCTCATGATGTATCATATCATGAAACAAAGCTACCATGGCGCGTTGATAGGTTGCCCCGACATTCTTCAGTCCGAATGGCATCACTTTGTAGCAGAACGTACCCCACTGTGTAACAAATGTAGTTTTCTCCATGTCCTCAGGTGCCATTTTGATCTGGTTATAGCTTGAGAATCCGTCCATGAAAGAAAATACCTTGTGCTGAGCTGTGTTGTCAACCAGGATGTCAATGTGTGGAAGTGGAAAATCATCTTTAGGGCTGGCCTGTTTAAATCTCTATAATCCACGCACATTCTTACTTTGTCATCCTTTTTAGGCACGGGAACAATGTTGGCCACCCATTGAGGATAAAAAGTAACAACCAGAAATCGAGGATTGAACTGCTTCATAACTTCTGCTTTGATCTTCTCTGACATGTCAGGTCTCATGCGGCGGACTTTTTGTTTCACTGGTGGACAGTCTTCTCTTGTGGGTAGACGGTGTACCACAATATCTGTATCGAGTCCCGGTATGTCTTCGTGTGACCAGGAAAAGATCTCAACATAATCATGAAATAGCTGAATTAGGCGCTCCTTGACACTCGACTCTAGATTGGCACCTACTTTGATTTCCTTTTTATCTTCCTCAGTACCCAAGTTGATTGTATCCAACTGCTCCTCATGAGGTTGAATTGCTCTTTCCTCTTGTTGTAGTAATCTGGCCAATTCCCCTGGCACCTCACAATCTTCCTCACCTTCGTATTCGGCTTGGTAGACTGGATCTTCAGAGTCACTGAAGGCTATAGCAGTATCGTTACCCATGGGATCCGGAATGGAAGGGTACCTGCATTTGTGAGTGTGGGTGTGTGTAAGGGTATAGCCATCTTAAAACAATAAAATGTAAAAGAAAGACAATGAGCACAAAAGGTTTATCTATGAAAAAGCGTCCATGATTCATTGAATAACATATGTAGATGAAATAAAAACCCTTACAAATGGACCATTATGCCTCGGGTAAGACACAAGGTTTTTAAAGTACGAATTGTTTGTGAATTATTACAGTCCAACAGAAATGTAAAAGATAAATTACAGAGATATGAAAGTTATCGGGATGAAGTCTTTGGCTTCCCAGTTGCAAAGTCCTCCGTCGACAGTAGGAAATATCCAATCTTCCAAGCTGCCATCCTCTTCATTGTCTCCTACTGCATTGACGCTCTGGTTGGTAATCTTCATAGGTGGCCCCCAGCACGGGCACGACACATAACCTTCTGACTAGTTGAAGTAAACCCCAAGCCAAACTTCTCTGATTTGTTAGGAAAGTCTGGAAGCTGACCCCAGATTATGCATCCCCCTTCTTCCACTACTGCTCTTGCATCCTTTAGAGATGACATCCGAGGCGGAGGTCTTGTGATCTTAGGAATCGAGGATACCGCCTTGGTTGCTGCTATTTCTTCAGAGACTTCTTCAAAATGTTGGAAATGGGTCTCTATGAACTCGCCATCTAACTCCATATAACAGAAGGAATTCAGATGACTAATCATATACTCCTCCTCCCCATGGACAATTATGATCTTCCCTTGGACTGGGTACTTTAGCATCTGATGCAAAGTGGAGGTGACAGCACTGGCATTGTGGATCCAAGGGCGTCTCAATAGACAGGAATAAGAAGGACGGATGTCCATCACATAGAAGGTTGAGTTGAAAACCTGATTTCCCACCTTTATTGGGATGTCCACCTCCCCATGGACCATCCTCTTCGATCCATCAAAAGCTCGCACCACTATGTTGCTGGGTTTTAAAGTCAGCCCCTCACAATCCAATCTATCAAGGGCTTTCTTCGGTAAGACGTTCAGAGATGATCCAGTATCAACCAAGACATGAGCTAGGGTTGTTCCTCTGCACTCCATTGAGACATGTAATGCGTCGTTGTGTTTTCTCCCTCGGGGTGTCAAGTCAGCATCGGAGAAACCCAGGCCATTATCAGCTGTCAAACTGGCCACACAGTCCTAGAACTGGTCAACAGACGTTTCTTGCGGCACGTGAGCTGTCTTCAGAAATTTTACCAAAGCTTTGGCATGTGCTTTAGAGCATAGTAGCAGAGCTAGCATAGAGATCTTGGAAGGGGTCTTCCCCAATTGTTCAACCACATCATAATCACTCTTCTTAATGATCCTCAGGATTTCTTCCATCTCCTTCTTGGATGTTTCAGGAATAGCTAGTGATTGAGCCTTCATCTGGACAGGCTCCTCTTGAACGTTCTTTCCTTTATTCTCAACAGTGGAAACAGGGATGGGAATTGTATTGTCTTTGTCGGTGGGTACGCTTGCAGGTACAATCACTGGTGTAGAGGTAATCTTCGGAACGACCACGGGTCCAAAGACTGCTGTTGGAGGAGCAATCTCTAGAGAGAAGATCCTACCACTACGGGTGATCTTGCTAGTTCCAACAATATTGCTAATGTCGGAACTGTCCTCTTCGGAGCTTTCTTCTTTGGCAGTCAGTTCAATCTGTTTAATACCATGGTAGTAGATTTCTCCACCATAGTTCCATGGTACTATTTTATTTGATTTGTATGGGGTCGGCCCGGGCATTGTTATCTTAAGTGGAGCAGTCTTTGGAGCAGGTGTAATCCTAACGAGTCTTTTAGGGGCCCTGGAAGGATTGGCGTAGATGGTTATTATAGAAACTTCTTTCATTGGAACGGGTGAAATAGGAGCATTCTCAAACAAAATTTATTGGTTATCCATCAGTCGTTGGATACATTTCTTCAACAGAGGACAGTCAAATGACGAGGACAAGCAAACATGGAAGTCTTTGTCACAACCTGGGAAGATGCCAGCTTTCAACAAATTCAACTTGATAATCGGGAGCGGAGTTAACAGTTTATCCACGGTAGCAACAAACAGATCTTCTTCAATAGAGTTGGCATTGTGACCATGCCTCATCATTGGGGTGGAAATAACATTTGGTTTCTCAGGCGCTTCAAACTCAACTTCTTTCGTGTCTATCAGATCTTGGATTTTGTTCTTCAGAGCCCAACAATTGTTGGTGTCGTGCCATGGACTTTCAGAATGGTATGCACATCTGGCGTTGGGATGGTAATGTGGATACATAGTATTAGGATTCTTTGGGGTCTCTTTTAAAGTGTCCAGATTCAACTTCAAGAGATGTGGTAGGACTTGAGTTGGAGTCATGTTAATCTTGGTAAATTACCGAACTGGCCTTTCTATCCTTTGTTGATTAGTTCTTGGTTGGTCTGATGCAAGCTTCGGAATCATAACGGCCCCATTGTTGGTCGGCTCTCGATTCTTCCCTGATTTCTCTATGAATAGACAGCAGACACTTCCTTTCTTCCAGTGAAGGGATTTTTTACAGCTGTTGAGGCAGACACATCCTTCTGAATTTTCCCACTTCTTATACCAACCTCCACTCTTTCGCCGGTTAGAATCAATTCAGTAAATCCTGCAGAAGAACTCCCAATCAGATGATTGAAGAAAGGACCTGATAGAGTTCTCAGGAACATGTCCACCAACTCCCTCTCAGATAGAGGGGGTTGCACCCTTCCGGCTAGGTCTCTCCACTTTTGCGCATCATCTTTAAAGCCCTCACTGGAAACCATGGCCATACTCTGTAGCTGAGTACGGGTTGGTGCCAAGTCAGCGTTGTATTGATACTGTTTATAGAAAGCGGCGACCAGGTCTTCCCAATTGTGGATTTCATCCCTCTCCAACTGGTAGAACCAATCAAGTTGCGTTCCTGATAAACTGTCTTGGAAAAAGTAGACCCACGGGTCTTTGTCAGCAGAATGTGGTTGAATCTTCCTGACATAGGATCTGAGGTGCATTTAAGGGCAAGACACCCCATCATACTTGGAAAATAGTGGCACTTTAAACTTTGGAGGGATTAAAATTCCTGACACCAACCCTAACTCTTCAAAATCTAGCCCCGGTACTCTCTGGATTTCCATAGCGCTGAGTCTCTCTTCAAGGTGTTTGTACTTGTCATCAGCCGGAGGGTATTTTTGTTCAGAGTAATCCTCCTCTTCCTCTTCTTCTTCTTCAGAATCTGATGGTACTTCCATTTCTTTTCCTTTTCTTTCCCCTTCCTCAGATGTTGTTGGAAATTCCAAGGTCCTTCTGGCTTGTCCCTGAAATCTTCTGCCCATGATTACCACACCAGCTGACTTCTTCTTCTTTTTCTCTTTCTCTTTTTCCTTTTCTAGCAGAGTCTTCAGCTCCTCTTGCCCCTTGGCTAAGGTCATGAGTAACTGTTGAAATTGTGAATTCTGAGCTTGCAGATCTTTGACCATTTGTTCGATATCCATCTTACTGAAATAAACATTAGAGAGATGAGGAAACTTGGTGTGAAGACCTGTTTATTCTTATGATGAATGATATGTATTCATGCAATGCTTTCAAGGATTCAGAAATTCAAATGTGTTTTAAACAAAAAAGAAACACACGTCATATTAATAAAATAGAATTTGAGTACATCAATGCCCCTTGGGCAAAATAATACAGAATTCTAAGGTAAAAAGACGTTGCACATCCTCTTTGGTGCAATGTAGGTGTTGAGAGTCTGCTCTTCATGAATTAGCCGAGTGAGTTACAAAACCTTCTTCTCGCTTGCGTAGAATTGGGCTTCGAAAGTATCGCGTTCTTCTTTGAGCTGTATCCAACTCCTTTGTAGATCTTCGAGTGATGTCGGCATGTCAGGATGTAGGATGGTGTATGGAACCTCTCCTTCCTTAACAGGCTCTATAATCACTGGGAGAATAGAGGGGTAAGGCATCATAAGACTTTGAGCGCGGTTTCGTACCCACTTGAGGTAAGGCTCAAGAGGGATGGAATTTTTGTGTCCCAAAGTCTTGCTATCCACCTTGTTTGGCATCCTCCAAGCTCGGATGAATCTCTGACGGAGTCCTTGGTCGTCGTTGTCATAGTCGAAAACAAATCCTTGAATCAGCATGTCATGTGGGCCATCCCTTCGGGCGTAACTAAACTGTCTTAGAGCCAAGCATGGGTTGTAGGTGATGCCTCCCCTAATGCCAAGTAGAGGGACATTAGAGAATTCCCCACAATGGTCAACAATAATGACATTCTCTTTGGACCGAGAACACCAATGAATATCTGAATGGTTAAGTGTCATTAACCGTTGTGACCACCTCAAACCTTGCTCATTCTTCAAGACTGATTGGGGAAGATGAAAAGTAAACCATCTTTCCAGGAGAGGAGTACAACACATAAGAACACCTCTTTTCCTCATTGTACGAGTGCGAAAAGAGTGGAGGATATCCCCAAGCAATGTAGGCACCAGGTTGCGAGTCATGAAGATTTTGACAGCGCTTACATCTATGAGTTGGTCAGGATTAGGGAACAAGACCATCCCATAGATGAGAAGAGCTACAATCTCCTCAAAAGCTTGCAAGTCTAGATAATTCCAACAACTTCGGGCCTTCTCAAACAGAAACTTTGACAAGAAGCCTTTGACACCACTTCTAGTTTCCCAATGTGTTATGACATCAGATGAGTGCAAGTGCAGCGCTTGAGCAATCTCCTCTGGCTTTGGATCTCTTTCTGTACCGTTGAAGGGTAGTTGATTAAGAATAGGAATCCTCAGAAGTTGAGAGAATTCTTCCAAAGTGGGCACAAGTTGATAGTAAGGAAATGTGAAGCAATGATGCAAAGGGTCAAAGAACTGGAAGAGAAATTTCATCATATCCTCCTATGTGTTGGAAGTGACCAAGTTGAGTAGACGACCATGTCCCTCGGTGAATGGAGAATTCTCAGGAATCCTTGAAGATAGCTCCTTGAGTTGTGGAGGAATTCTCACAAGGTTGATTTGGATAGTTTTCCTGCGAAGTGAATCCATATCCTACAAAACAAGAACAAAGATGAATCTCCAAAATCCTTGAAATGGTTAGTGAATGCATATGATGTTCATGATGTCCATGATGTTATGCATAAGTATATATGTACAAACAAATCACACAAGTTCCTAGTTTAGGCTTGCATGAGGTTTCATAGGTAAGTACCCTCTTGAAGTTTAGTTGGCTCAACCTGTCCTAGTAATAGTAACCGGGTTCTAAGGAGCTCAATATCACTGGATTGTTTCCTTGTTCATTGTTTCAATTCAAGCCTCTTTACTGGCGACCGAAATATTCCAAGGAACCAACCCTCAATGAGTGTAGTATCGAGTATCTACCAACTTCGGACTGCACCGAAGCCGGTCATCTCACTACATCCTAAAAGGCCAAGTTGGTCAAGTAAAGGTTCTAGAAGTTCATTAGTGCTTCATGACATCACTCAGCGGCCCCATATTCTCTTTGATTGACTCAAAGGCTACCGGTACCCACAAATATGTCGCACTAACATAGCTATTGCTTAGACCATGTCGGTATACCCCACACAGTTTCCACAATGTATTGCTATTTACCTAAAATGTTTCCCAAATCCGGGTGGAGGATTTAAATCCAAAAAAAGAACCATAATTGTAAAGCAAACAAATCAAACAATATAAGCAAATAAAGGTGATCTAAACCCTAAGGTAACCCCACTTTTAGAATTATTCACCAGCAGAGTCGCCCGTTCTGTGATGCGGTGGGAGAATTGACTAGAGGTTTTGCGTTTGTGTTTGCAAATGTTGCGGTTAGCAAGAGTCGCCACCGACTTTTATTTTATCCAAAAGGAAAGGTAAAAAAGCACAGAAAAGACCTTTGAGATGTTTTCTTGAGTTCGGGGGGTAGATTATGAAAAGGGAAGGTGCTAGCACCCTTTTCATCCATGGTTTTTCATGGGCTCTTAGTTACTTGTTTAGATCACTTGCTTTTCTTTGAAATTGTTTGAAATGGTGCTTGGTGTTTGGTGTGTTTTTGAAAGTATTTTGAAAAGAGGCCATTCGTTTCGGTAATCTTTGTAATGATTCTCATTCGTAAGAGTGTATACAAAGATGTTTGTCTTTTGAAAATGTTTTCAATGTTTTGTAAGATGTTTTGAAATGTGTGTGTGTTTGTTTTTGAAAATAACAAGGATTGTTTTGAAATTGAACAAGTAACTAGAAGCCATCTACCTACTCAAATGTCTTTCTTGTGCATTTTTATTCCTTTGATATTGTTTATTTACCATTGATTTGGTAGACAACCCTATCTTTGGATGTAAACGGGACGGGTGTGGGTCATCATATGACCATGATAGCAATGTTGCCAAGTATCTTAGCATGTTTGAGGGACCAAGATCATTTTGTTTTAGGCAACCTTTGTATAGCGTCATCGAGGGACTATGATCTTATTTTATTTCATTTTGCCAAGATACTTCGCATGCGTAACATGGCCATTTTTATTTAGGCAACCAAGTGGGAGAAACTCTAAGGGTGCTTGTGTGCAAAGTGTGTCATTTTCATGCTTTTTGTCTTGCATTAGGTTTTTTCTATTTGTTTGGTTTTTGTTATTGTCATGCAAACCCTAGTTTACTAAACATGGTATATGAAAGCAATAAATTGCGTAAAATAAACTAAACTATTACAACAATTATTATGGGAGGGGGGATACAAGTTTTTGAATGGGGACATTGCACAAATATAAACCTAAAAATACTATTACAACCCAATCAAATATTATGCGCATTAAATAAATATACAAATATTAAAATGCAATGCAAATCTATTTATGTAAAAATGTTTTGTATTTGTTTAATGTATGAGAAAATAATTTAATTAAACCCTAAAAAGAAAGGAAAAATAATATTATTATTTTTGGAAAGGGGTGAAACCCTAATTTTTTTTATTAAAAGAAAATAATGTTTCATATTAATATTTTGTCCATTTTTTGTATAAGTAAATAATAAATAATATTATGTGCAAATATTAAAAATTAAATATGTATGGAAAATAGGTATTTATGTGTATAAATAATATAATAAAAATATATAGTATTTTTTTACTATTTACAAGTTATTTTAAGAAAATGATTTCTATTCTATTAAATAAAATATTTTTTATGCAAAAAATAATAAAAAAATAAAATAAAAATGTGAAAATAAATAAATTATTTTTGGATATTTTTTATCATTAAAAAATAAATGCAAGTAATAATATAAAAATATGCAAGAAAAATGCAAAAATATAAAATAATAAGTCAGGGGGGTGCAGTAGCAATTCAGGAGGTGTCAAAAGCAAAAACAAAAAGGCCAGGAGCGCTAAAAAGCCCAAGACAACTCATCCCTGTCCTCCAACCAGTCCTTGCGCGCGCGTTTTCCTTCAAACCTGCAACTTGCTCATGCTTGTATAAAAATAAAAACTGATAACATGAAACTTGTGGCATTTAATCTCACGATTCCAACCATATAAAATTTGTGACCTAACTGTAAAAGATCAAGGAGAATTTTAATGGCCCTAATTCGTGACCTAAAAATTTCATGAACTTCAAGCTTTAAATTCTCACAGCACAATTAATATAAATGAAAAGTATGCATATATACAGCTTCACCATGTTATGGACTATATTTTTCCTTCATAAATCATGGCTTGAGGATGCCTATTCAGAGAGATAGAGTTTTGAAAAATACTTCCTTCAGTTGGATTTGGATAGAGCAATGCAGGGACTTTGATGGAGGCCTGGGGATTGTGTGAGCTTCCTTGAACTTCCTTCAAGCTATTCCAATGCCTAGCTTGCCTTGTGGATGGCCAGAACTCTCTGCTCAAGTAAAGCTGCAAGCTCCAAGTTTGAAAATGGAAATGGATGAAACAGGGCTTACAGATGTAGGGTAAGGGCTTGGATAGCTTTGCTATGTTGTGTATGAGGTGTTTCAAGTGTCAAGCCACAAAATGCACGAGACAAAAATGAAATGGCTGTGATTTTGCAGCAACTGTGTGTTTTGGCAAAAAAATGGAGTTTTTGTGTTTTGGAGAGTTTTAGTTTTAAAGCAATCGTGTTGGTTTGTAACAAGTTTGTGAATATGTATAGAATGGATACAAAGTCCACTCCTCACTAGCTGTACAAGTTCTCACCTTTTGGCAACCTTTTCTTGCATTTGAAGAAAAGTGAAGTGACCATTGCTACATGCTTGTATTGGCTGGCTTGTGAGATGATAGGAGTTGGTACACATTTCTTGATACCTGTAGAAGTTGTTTGTACCAAAGGGATAGGTCCAAGGCTCAAGATTTGTAAAGTTGCAAAAGCTCACCTTTATGAAAATGGCATTGTAACCTTTATGCCTAAAATGGAATTATCTCTTGTACAATGTTCCAAAAGCCAAGATAAAGCCTTTAACTTCTGAGTTTTCATTTAATTATGGAGTGTAGAATGAGTTTAGGACCTGTAAAGGAAGGTATAACCAGCATGGATTGAATTTGCAACTTGATGCTTTGTAAAAATGGCTTGATCAAAAGTGAGAAAATGCTAACTTCCCTTCTTCGATTCTCCCTACTCAAAAATGATCTTGGAGAGTTCTATGACATTTTGGAAAGCTTGAAATGTGATCTATAATCCATATTTGAAATTAATTTTGAGATACCTCTTGGAACTAGGTGAAAAATGTCCATGAAGTTGGGTCAAAAACCTGCCTAAATTAGGGCAAAATTTCACTAAGTTAAGAAGTTCATGGACCTATATTCACAAATTCATAACTTGATATCCAAGAATATTTTGGGAAAAGTTTGTGAAGCCAAGTTGTAGATTTCATGGAGGACTACAACTTTAATTTTGGAAGTTTTCTTTGAATCAAAATGCATCATGGTGAAAAAGTGGTGGAAAGTTGGGAAAAAATAAGAAAATTTTCACACTTAGAAAAATTCTAAGTTATGAAAATTTTCAAATTCAAAACCCTAATTCTCAAAATTGGCTTTCTTGGTGAAAAAGTTTCATATTTTGACATATCTTGATGAATTATGACCCTTGGCACTTGATTTTGACCAAAAAGTCAAAGTTTGACTTTTCAGTGTACAGTTGACTTTTGATTAATTGACAGCAAAATTCATCTGTCAATCTAATGAAATTGAGATCTTTTGAACCATGTAATTAGGTCAAGATGATGCCATTGAACCCTTGAAATCATGTTTGAACCCAATTGGTCATTGGCTAGGTTTAAAATCAGAAATTTCCCTTTCTTATTCAAAACCCTAATTTTGATCATTTTGCCCTTTTGATGATTTGATCAAATTTCTTGAGGAGTTGTGATCCAAACTTGATCAAATGGTACATATGAGTCTAAAATGTTGATGTGGATAAAAAATTATGAAGTTTGACTGTAAATTGGCCATGGTTGACTTTTTCCCCAATACAATTGATTTTTAGGTCAATTGTCCAATTGACTGATCAAAAATGTGGTTCAAGGCTTGAAACTTAACATGAGCAATCTTAGGGGTCCAACATGATGTATGAAAATCACATGAAGCATTGGTGGTCCAAAAATCCTTGTGGAAACTCAAACCCTAATTTTGGGGTATCAATGCAAGATGAGATGTCTTGAGCTGACCAAACCCTAATCTTGTCTTGAGTCCAAGAAGTCTTGTGAGAAAAATCTTGATAAATGAGAGAGAAAATTTTGGGGTACAAAAAATAATGTCCAGATAGGAATTATGTATGTGGTTTTAAGCTAAACCTGTTAAAAGCTTACTTTTGGGGATTGTGTGATCACTCTTAGTTATAGGTTGAAGATTAGCCTTGTCCCAAAATCTTCTTTGGTTCTTGGTTAACCTGGCTAAAACCAAGACAGCTTGAATATTAGACTTGTACCAAAATATTCATTGGTCTGAGCAGCCTAGCTAAAATCTCAGAGGTTATTTGGTTATCCTATTAAAATGAAAGGGAGCTCTGATATTTTCGAACTTGAAGACTAACTACTACAAGGTCCGTGTTCATGGAGAGAAGACTAATCGCTTCAATCTACAGTTGGGAAGGAAGCCTGACCACTTCACTATCAATAAGTTATTAGAGAAAAGACGCAAACACCAATATCATTTGTCTTATAATATTTTGTTTGAAGGCCAACTATCACTTTCTTGTATAAGGGGGTCAACGAGTCATTCCTACTAAAAGCTATCAAGTATTATTAGAAACTCTCAAGACCAATTCTTGAGGGAGAGAAGTAGGTCATTTTTGTTTTTGACCGAACCTCTATAATTCTTGGTGTTCTCCTTCTTCCCTTAACTATTTACTTTCTTCACTTTAAATTTACAATATTTACTTTCTGCTACTTAAGACTTAGAAAATGTTTTCAAAATCTGATTTAATTTGCCAAAAGTTTTCAAAACCATGTTCTTCCAAAATATAAAATTCACCCCCCTCTTGTGTATGAAGTCACAAGTACAACAAGTGGCATCAGAGCCTAACTCTTGTTTAGGGACTAATCATCTCAAAAGAAAGATGACTTCCAACACAAGATTATTTTTAAATACACCACCGCCTTTTAAAAAAGATAGTTTTGATATTCGGAAAATCGAATTTAAATTTTTTATTCAAAGTATAAATCATGATTTATGGAAAATCATAATCAATGGTATGTTTACCATAATCATCAAGTAAATGATGAAGAAGTGGAAAAACCTTATTCACTTTGGACCAAAGAAGAAAAGACAATATATATATATATATATATATATATATATATATATATATATATATAGTTCTCAAATCCAATTTTTTAAACCTATTTGATGTTTGTCATTGTAAAACCGCCAAAGAAATATGAGATACTCTAGAAAAGATATATGATGGAGCTTCTCCAAGTATCAAGCTAGAGAAGATGAACACACGAGGTGAAGAAGTAGTTGATGTTAGCTTTAAATGTTTTCCTAGAACTAGACCCATAGGAAACTTTAATAAAAAATATTTTGCTAACATATTTCTAAGAATTAAGAATTGGAAAATTTATTCAACTCTTAAATCTATAGATGAAAACCTTCATGAATTTCAGAAAAAATCAAGAAAGAATGGAATAATAAGAAGATGGATGAGCTGATTCAACTACACAAAGATGAACAAATCCAAACCGAAGAATTATTGTAACACCTCAATTCTACCCGACAATATATATGAAATCAGAGTTACAAAAATCGACAACCAAATCAGGATGCTACAAATTCAACTTCTGAGAACGACATTCATTAAAGATATATAACACATTAAACTTGGATGAACCAACAACAACATAAATTAATCTTTTAAAGCCAACAACTTTCATAACCACACAATAGAATCAAATATTCAACCTAAAGAATATAACATCTTTATCCAACTAAAACAACTTCAAATAACAATTATTTAACGAACAACAACTTAAAGTGCAACAACTGAATAATAAGAACAATAAAATAGCAAGCGTTCATCCCCCCGAGTGTTACGTATCAGAGCAATGACACCAGTTTGAACTATTGAAGGTAAACCACCTTCACTCTGGATTACCGGCACGTTACCAACGTAAGAGTAACATTCAAATAGAATGGGTGAGATATCAAACCATATAATCGGATGTATGATAAACATTATATTAGAATAAGTTCATGCAAAAATCACAGCTTCATAATTAATGACAACATAAGCATAATCAAATCAACCACACGACGACACAGAATGCTACACAGAATGCAACTTGTCTTTATGCAAATGCATATGGTACCAATGGAGAAGAACTCCTAACTTAAAGTTTTTCCAATAAATAGAGGCATCAACAAGGCATAAGCCTCCAACTTAATATTTTGCCAATCCACGCCAACTTAACGAGCGTCGACTTTAACTTGATATGCGATGTATGCGACACAATATGAATGTAGCAACAACAATAAAAAACAACAATTCAACATAAATCAATGTTGGCTATAAGCCTACAACATCTTTAAAAATTCAACATAAATCAACATCGGCCATGAGCCTACAACATAATATTTGGCAAAATTAGAGGCATATCAACATAAATCATCAACCTATAAATTCTCAATTCATGATAACTTATACAACACTGGTATCGACCAAACCAACATGTACGACAACTAAGACATAATAATAAGTAACTCATACTCCTCGACACACACAGAAACAAAGAAGAATAATAACTAACTTATGTTCCTTGACATAACCTGCAACTTCGTGTCGCTCAACAATAGTATCGTGCTCCTCGGCACGCCTCATAGCCTAATGTCGCTCAACATCCAACACATATATTCTCCGACACACTTCATAGCATAAATACGGCTCGACACCTAACACCATCATCATCCTCCTCGACCACTAATTCCGGCCAACAACATAGAACAATACAACAACATAACTATCACCGTAATAATCCCCATGATTTTCGGCCAACTGCTCAGAATAACACTGCAACAGGAAAGTATACCTACTTTCAATAGATTCACTAATTGTACAATATAGTCACGATGAACCCTTCCTATAACGACCACAACAACAATTTACTAATTTTCCTGCCAACCACTCGAAATATCACAACGTCCTAACAACCACATCAACAAGTAAAATCTACACTAACCTAATCATCGATTATAACGGGAAAATATACAGAAAAATAAAAACGCCCACAACATAACAATCGGGCAACTTCCTATAACAGGTTCATTAAATAGTTGTACGGTAACTCCCTAAACGACTACAACATGAGGAAACAAGAAACTTTAATAAAAAATCCAGAACATCAACGTGCAACAGTCAAACAACGACCAATTCCCACATAATATCCATCATAAATCCCATTATAAGGTCAGAAACCTACCGTTACCTAGATTGAAGGTCACTCTACCAAAATTCCAGCCGACAACCTTGCTTTGTTCTGCTCGACACCGGGCAGCTTGCTCCTCTCTTCGCGCGACTTCACACGGTCATGCACAAGACTCCTTGTTCTCCAAAAACCAAACCCTTGTGTCAGCTTAACCTTATCTCATCAATTCTATTGGGCCTAACTTACAGACTCCCACTTTACTACTTCCAACCAATGACATAAGCCCAACACAATTATTCTATTAATTCCAACATTATTATCATTATTAATCAACTACTTAATTAATTAATAATAATCTAACAACTTATACCAATAATTCCCAATATTTCACAACTTCAACAAATAATCCAAAAATAATTTAATTAAATAATTAATTAAATTAACGAGCGTTAAAACTCTCCCCCACTTAGAATATTTTCTTCCTCAAAAATTTACTCGATACTACCACACTTAACGTGAATTTCGCATCTCACTCATTGATTCCAAGTCGTGTCTGGAAACACTTCGACCACTACTTTCTCGACATAACAATAACTCAACACGATTTAAATCCAATACACACATGTTAATCATTCAACACCTTCGCGACATAATCATTAATAACTTATTAACCACCTCAACAATATCTTGACATATCAACATTTAAAGTAGTAACAATCATAACACACTTACACTTGGATATACAACATCACCTTATCATCTTAACAACATTTTCAACTCCAAAACATATGCACAATTTGATTCTCATGTATATATATATATATATATATATATATATATATATATATATATATATATATATATATATATATATATATATATATATATATATATATATATATATATATATATATATATATATATATATATATATGTCAATTACCAATGAACTATCAACAACTTTATTCATATCGTCGTATCACCCTTATGGTGACATCAGCATAACCAACATAATCAACTTCGTCATATTATGGAGTACTATTCATCATTTACGGTAACCAACAACAACATCACGACAATGGGAAAAAATTATTATAACATCAACTTAACAGTATAACTCAATAAATATGCACACAACTCACCATCAACAGATAACCACATTAGCATCCTTATAAAATCAACAAATATTTACGAGAAAACATAGTACCCTGGCACATCATCCCTATATCAACAATCCACCAAATCAAACATGTAGATCAAGACATATCATTTCCATATACTTCTGATATTTAGTCCTTCACTTCTAACGAGTCGTACACGCATAGCAACTGCACCACATCATGCTTCAACTGCTCAACTCTGATCATCCATCTTACATCACCGTCCTTATTAATTTTTTTGTCTAATATATGTTTTACAAGTTTCAGACTTTCTTTAACATCCACCATAGCATAGTTGTTCAATTGATATTTTCAATCTTTTGATAACGATAAATCGTATCGTATAATTGCTACGTTTTTAGTTCGTTTTCATACTGCATTAATCCATTTAACTCCCGATTATTCCGAGTTTTTATGTCTTTTCACAGGTACAACATGTCTCAAGTCAATTTAGTAGAAAAAGATCATATGAAGAAAGTTAACATGAAAACCAGAAGAAAAAGAACGATTCCGCAAAGTTCTGCAGTTTTTGATGCTGTGACGGTCGTCACACATCACTTACGAACATAACGCGCTGCTAAGCGTCTTACGCCCGTCACCTTGGTGTTACGACCATAACACGCTTATTACATGAAGAATGCCCGTAACACACTTGTGGCGATCGTTACACGCTTAATCCAACTTTATGAAGAACGTGAGGTGAAGACGTGGAGACATGGGCAACGAAAAGAAAGGATTCTTCAGATACTCCTACAATCTCTCAACCTCACCAACGCCCAGTCTTCCTGGTTTTTCTCCACAACTGAAGTGCAAAGCCCACGTTCTTGTTTTTTTAACTGTCAATTTCTCCTCTATAAATACGAGAGATTTCGATGAAGAACAGACAAAGTTTAATTTTCACAAATTTCTTGCGGAAGCTCTGCCGAATTTATGAACCATTTCCCAGTTTGCATTTTTCCTGCTGTTATTGTTTTTATTTCCCTTTTACCATTGAATAGCCATTTCCAACATTAGGAAATTTCTATCTTAGTTAGAATTTGTTTTTAGCCTCAGACTTCGTTTCGAGTTTCAATTCCGAAGGTTCCAATCTTGCCGACTTGTGGAAGAGGGAGCTTGAGGAATAGTATTATTATTCAGGTCTTAATCGCATTTAATTTAATTTTAAGTACAATTTGTTTACGTTCAATTACTGTTATTTATTTATCATGAATGTTTCACTGCTTTCCAATTATATTTCCTGTCTGTCTGTTTCAAGTACCATGGCTAGCTAAATTTCTAGAGTCGGGATGTGATAATAGTAATTGAATAGATTAAATTGTTCCTAAGCTAAAATCCAAATTAACTTAATTTCTGGCTGTGACTTTTTATAATTAAAATCAATATTTTTGTTACGAGAGTAAGAAAAGTAGAATAGGTTAGGATCAAGACCACAAGAGTGTGAGGTTTTAACCGGATAGCTAAAGTTAGGCATTTGATTTAAATACAACGAGAGCACTTTAAAACGAATTAGACTTTATTAAGTTTTCAAACAATATTTTCTAAACACTTATGGGCTAGCGAGAGCAGGCATAGGGCTTTAGGGGTATAATCCGAGATAAGACCACGAGAGTGTGAGTTGAGGGTTTTTAAACTGATAATTTCTACAGAACCGTTTAAGTTAAACATCTTTATATGCTTAGGTTCGATTAAATCCGCTTAGGTTCACTATATTACATACCGACCACTTTATTATTATTATTTCCTTAGTTCGATTTAGTTTTCCTCTACTTTAACTTCTAAAAACCAAACGTGACATCATCCGCCTTAGCTAAACTAGCAAACCTTTATAGCACTAGAGTGATTACAAAGTCCCTGTGGGTTCGACATCTTTTTATTACTACAACGATAGGCTGTGCACTTGCAGTTAAGATACCGTTAGACACATTACCTCGTATGCTAAATTTCTCAAGGAAATCCTATCTAACAAGAAAAATATAGAAGACAACGGAACAGTTACACTTACTGTTGAGTGTAGCGCTATTATTCAAAATGATATGCCCCCTAAGTTAAAAGATCCAGGTAGTTTCTCTATACCTTGTAACATTGGAAAGTTTGACATAGACAAAGCTCTATGCGACTTGGGAGCAAGTATCAGTGTCATGCCCCTATCTATTTTAAAAAATCTGGAGATGGGAGAACTTAGACCCACAAAAATGTCCGTTCAATTAGCTGACCGATCAGTTAAATACCTTGTAGGTATACTAGAAAATGTTCCAGTTAGAATAGGTCAATTCTATATCCCGACCGATTTCATAATCATGGACATTACCGAGGACTCAGTTACTCCTATCGTATTAGGAAGACCCTTCCTTGCCACAGCTG
Source organism: Vicia faba (assembly GCA_948472305.1). NCBI lineage: Eukaryota > Viridiplantae > Streptophyta > Magnoliopsida > Fabales > Fabaceae > Vicia > Vicia faba. The sequence continues at coordinate 1,151,938,207 of OX451741.1, read as the reverse complement.
GAGCTATAATTGACGTAAAGAAGGGCAGACTAACATTCGAAGTTGGAGAGGAAAAAGTGGAATTCATCCTCACTCAATTCTTACAAGCACCAGCCATGAATGACACATGTTATCTAATCGATGTTATAGACGAGTGCGTAAGAGAGATGGAAGCAGAACAGACCACATACTCTGAAATAATGAAAATCCAAACCCCTCTGATATTCGAAGATGACAATTGGCGTGAACCATATCAAGATGATAGTCTAAGAGAAAGTCTAGCACTTACACTTGATCATATGCCATGTCCAAAGAAACTGGGTTTAGAATTAAAAACCTTAACCAGGAACCTAAGATACGAATTCCTAGATACCGAATGTACGCGACCAGTAATAGTCAATTCCAGTTTAGGAATGCTTGAAACTAAGAAACTTTTAGACGTCCTAAGGAAGTACCCGACTGCATTAGGTTATAACATATCCGATTTGAAAGGAATATGTCCTTCAATTTGTATGCATCGTATTATGCTAGAAGAAGATTGCAAAACCTCTAGAGAACCTCAAAGAAGGATTAACCCAATCCTTAGCACTGTAGTCAGAGATGAAATTAAGAAGCTATTGGAAGCAGAAATCATATATCCAATCTCCGACAGTAAATGGGTTAGCCCAGTACACGTCGTACCGAAGAAAGGAGGTATCACTGTTGTGAAGAACGCAAAAGGCGAACCGATAACACAAAGAGTGGTTAATGGGCATATAGTGTGCATTGATTATAGAAAACTAAACAAAGCTACTCGAAAAGACCATTTTCCTCTACCCTTCATAGATCAAATGTTAGAGCGATTAGCCAAACATTCCTACTTCTGCTATCTAGATGGTTATTCCGGATTTTTCCAAATTCCTATTCACCCTGATGATCAAGAGAAGACTACATTCACGTGTCCCTATGGAATGTTCGCTTACAGACGAATGCCATCCGGATTGTGCAATGCCCCAACAACCTTTCAACGATGTATGATGTCAATCTTTGCAGATTTCATCGATAACATCATGGAAGTGTTCATGGACGACTTCTTTGTGTGCGGGCAAAGTTTTGAAGGATGCCTATCAAACCTAGAAAAGGTTTTAGAAAGATGTGTGAAAGTAAACCTCGTGCTTAACTGGGAAAAATGCCATTTCATGGTCAGAGAAGGAATCGTACTAGGACATGTTATATCTAATAAGGGAATTGAAGTTGATAAAGCTAAGATAGAAGTCATAAAAGAACTTCAACAACCTAAGACCGTTCGAGAAATACGAAGTTTTTTAGGACACGCCGGTTTCTACCGATGATTTATCAAAGATTTCTCGAAGATCACTAAACCACTTACCGGTCTATTAATGAAAGATGCTGAGTTCATATTCAATGAAGATTGTCTTAAAGCGTTTGAAACTCTAAAATCAGCCCTTATCACCGCACCAATCATGCAACCACCCGATTGGAGATTACCTTTTGAAATCATGTGCAATGTGAGTGACTACGCCGTAGGCGCAGTTCTTGGACAAATGAACTACGCCACAACTGAGAAAGAGCTGTTAGCAGTTGTCTTTGCGCTTGACAAATTCCGTTCTTACCTAGTAAGAGCGAAGATAATCATTTACGCAGACCACGCTGCTATCAGATATCTACTAACCAAGAAGGATGCAAAACCAAGACTCCTTAGATAGATCCTACTTTTTCAAGAGTTTGATCTAGATATTAAGGATAAGAAAGGAACCGAAACATCGTAGAAGACCACTTGTCAAGATTAGAAGGTATAAAACTCAAACAAGTACCGATTAACGATGATTTTCCGTATGAACAACTGATAGCGCAAATAAGAAGCGATCTAGCTCAACTGGATCTAAACAAACCAAAAGCCAAGGAAGCCGTGGAAGCGATCCATACAACCATGGGACTGCCATGGTATGCTGACATAGTCAACTACTTAGATGTAGGTGCGCTCCCACCAGACTTAACTTATCAACAGAAAAAGAAATTCTTCCATGATCTCAAGTATTATTATTGGGATGAACCTTTATTATTTAAAAGAGGACCAGACGGAATTTTCTGCCGATGCATACCTGAAGAAGAAATAGAAGATGTTATTTCTCACTGTCATTCATCTCCCTATGGCGGACATGCAAGCACTTCAAAAACCTGTGCAAAGATCCTACAAGCCGGCCTATTCTGGCCTAATCTATGGAAGGATGTCCGCATCGCTGTTAAAAACTGTGATCAGTGTCAACGCACCGGTAACATTTCAAGACGCAATGAAACACCTCAAAGAGGAATACTAGAAGTAGAAGTCTTTGATGTTTGGGGAATCGATTTCATGGGACCTTTCCCATCTTCTTTCAGAAACAAGTATATACTCGTAGCTATCGATTATGTTTCAAAATGGATTGAGGCTATAGCCTCTCCTACAAATGACACACGAGTAGTAATTAAGCTCTTTAAAAACACAATCTTTCCAAGATTTGTTGTGCCTAGACTTGTCATTAGTGACAGTGGCTCTCATTTCATTTCGAAGATATTCGACAAATTATTATCTTAGTATGGAGTCAAACACCGCGTAACAACACCGTATCATCCACAAACCAGTGGACAGGTCGAAGTCTCGAATAGAGAAATTAAACAAATCCTAGAGAAAATTGTCGCCATATCTAGGAAAGATTGGTCATCTAAGCTTAACGAGGCTTTATGGGCTTATAGGATAGCCTACAAGACACCTATAGGAACTACACCCTTCAAGCTTGTGTAAGGAAAGTCCTGTCATCTCCCGGTAGAGTTAGAGCACAAGGCATATTGGGAAATAAAAACGCTAAATATAAACTACACTGCTGCTGGAGAGAAGCGAATCCTTGACTTAAATGAACTGGAAGAATTGAGATTAAACGCTTATGAGAACGCTAAGATATACAAGGAAAGAACCAAAAGATGGCACGATAAGCGCTTATCCTGGAAAGAATTCAGTGTGGGAGACGTTGTGCTACTATTCAACTCTAGACTTAGGCTCTTTCTTGGAAAACTGAAATCCAGATGGTCAGGTCCTTTTGAAGTTACAATAGTATTCCCTAGCGGAGCAATATAAATTCAGGATAGAAATAGTGACCCATTCACAGTGAACAGACAACGATTAAAACAATATTATCACATTGAGAATAGAGACTATGCAAATAGTCAAAAACTTTTAGAATTACCCACTATTTCCTCTGAATGATCTACTGCTAAGCACTATGTCAGGCTTATGACGTTAAAAACAACGCTTAGTGGGAGGCAACCCACCTATTTGTTTTTGTTATTGTTTCCGCTTGTTTCTATTTATTACTTTTGATTTCCGTTTCTGCATTTATTTCTTTTAAAGCCTTATTTTCATTATTTTCTTTTCCATTTTTCTAAAAATCTTTATAAAACTGCTGCTAATTTTAAAACAACTTTACTTGCTACATGATTTCTGAAAAGTCTTTTTCTATGTTACCTTCTCCCCTGATTTGTTTCCCCATTTAACATTTACTATGGAACCACAACCACAGAACTTTATGGAAACCACTTTTAGAGGAAGGAACCAAATGAGAAGATTTGAGGAATTGTCACAAAGGAACATCGGTATGACTCTGTATTATGATGAACCAACCATGGACACCTTAGGTATTAAGGATAGTGTCATTTATCTGTTTAACCAACTGGGATGGAAAAAACCCATATTAAGTCTAAGTTTGTCACATACCGCGAGCTTACCTTTGAATTTTTGAGCTCCATAGTTCATATACCTGAGCACGGTTTCGGAGCCAGAAAAGGATTTATAGCTTTCAGACTATTCGGTATTGAATTCGTTTATAACCATAAGGAATTAGCTGACTTACTAAGATTCCCTAGCAGACCTTTTGCTTTTACTACCACCCAGTTGGAATTAATGGATTTCGAGCTAGATTACTTTTGGGGAACCTTAACCAAAAACTATCACCCTGAGCCGGATAGCATGGACACAAATGAAATACACAACCCCGCTATCCGCTATTTTCATAAGATTCTAGCTCATACTGTATTCGGAAAGGAACAGAACCATACTGCAGTGTCTAAGGATGAGATGTTTTTACTGCATAGTATGACCCAAGGCCGACCTGTTAATGCTGTTCCATTCATGATGTAAACCTTTTCTCGCATTGTTCAGGACCCTAATGAACCGATCATCGTGGGAGGCCTAGTCACCATGATTGCCAATGCCCTCAGACTTAGATACCAACTGCATAAATGTACACACTTTAGTTCAATTCGCCCTATGAATATTGATTTATGTTTCGACCTACGCATAAGAGAAAATCTAGGTCATGCACCTTTTGAATACCTGATAAAGAATGAAGTTGTCACTTTATTTACCCTTCCAAACCATGCTAAAGTGAGTGTCCACAATCGCGATAACTGGCTTTATGAGCTAAACCCTCCTGACCATCCTTCAACACATGAAACACCACAATCTTACCAAGTTACTGATGATAAGATGTCTGATGAGAGTGATCCTGAGACCCCTCCTGGTTACTATGACATTAACAACATTGTAGAGGATACTGAAGCCCCTGAAATAACCAAAGGAGAATACACTGAGAATTTGAACAAAATCTTAACCACACTGGATGTTTATAAAACTGACATTAATGGAATCAAGGACGAATTGAAGAGCATGCATCTGGACATAATAGGCTTGACTGACATAATTGTGGAGCAAATTTTATCACATGAATTCAGCTTTAGAAGATTTAAAAACGAGACTTGGATGAAGTAGCAGTGATCAGCATTTGTTTTTACTTTTCTTTATGTTTTTTGTTTCTAGGTAGTTTCCCTTTATGCAAATTTAAGATTTCATTTTAATTCTACACAAGTTTACTTTCTGCAACTTTTAAGTTTCTGTTAAAGAACAAATATTCATTTCAATGCAAATTTCAGTTTGTTTTTATTTACAAGTTTCATTAAATTTAGTGCATGCTACAGCAAAATTCAATTCACTGCATTTTTATTATCAGTAACCTATTATACTGATACTGGCATTTTGCAAATTTTGTTCTGATTGATTGGTTGTATGATAATTGGGATGTGTACTCAAATTGACTGATATTGTGTTTAATATATATTGCTGAATTACTGTGTTAGAATATAAGGGGTGTTGGAATTAATCTGCTTCATTTATGAAATAAGTGTTGTCCGGTTTGGAATTGCAAATATTGCAGCTGTAATGATCGTAGTATACCTATGATGATCGTATCACGTGTTTCACCGTGTTACGCCCGTCAGCCTCCTGTGATGATCGTCACACGCGTCTGAAACACGTCTTTTGCTATTCCAGAAGTAGTTTCTCCTTCCCACTTCTCCCTCCTTTTCCCAAAACAGTCCACCACCCATTCAAATTCTTTCTTTAATCACCCACTCCAACATTTAAATTCCATTACTCCACTCCATTTCCCCATTCACATTCCAACTTCCCACATTTCTTCCTACACTATATATTCAACCCATTTCTTCATATTTTCCATATCTCTCAAATCCAACCCCTTTCACGTTTCAATCCCCTTGCATGCAATGGCCAACAACCAGCAGCAAATCCCTAACATCATTCTCAGAGAAGGAGACCAAGGAGAAACCCAGAGAACAAAGTTCCAAAAATTCCAACGCCGCGGTCTCCAACCAACTCGATATGTCGACCTCGACTGTCTGAGAGATTTGGGACTGCTTGAGAGCATCTAACAACTTCTGCAAAATGTCAATCTGTGGAATCTGTGCAGCTAACCACAACCTATCTATGAAACTCTCACTTTGGAGTTTCTGAGTTCATTTTCTTACATCACCCCTACTGGAGCCACCAACCAACTCTCTGGCGTGACAAAATTCCGCATGTTCAACACTGAGTATCAGCTAACACAAACTGATATCGCGCGGCTGCTCTGTTTCAGTTCTGATGTAGGTGTCCACCTTCGTATGCCGGATAATTTCAGCAATGAAGCATTCAACTTATGGCACAGCATGACAAACAATCATGCAAGCTCTTATGACCACCTCAACGCCACCCATATCCGTAATCTAGCCACCAGATATTTTCACCGCATCCTTTGCAACACCATCTTCTCCAGAGATATCAACCACAAGCTCAACTCCAAGGAGTTTTTCTTCATGCACTGTGCATTTACCGTCCAGAAGATCAACGCTGCTCCATTTCTATTGGCCTATATTCACTCCATCTGCACTAGAGGCGACAAACCCTTCTACATCGGAGGGATTGTCAATTCTCTTGCTTTATCTTTGAATCATGGTTCCGCTCTCACTGATATGCCTTCTATGGCACCGACATTGCTTACTCTGGACCACTGCAAGTCTGCCCACCTCATCCATGAGCGGGAAGATGGAAAATTCCACCATGTGATCTGAAACATCATTTATAATAACATTATTTTGCCTTGCAGGGACCGAATTGATCCTCAAAACAGAGCCAATTGGCTATTCGATCCTGCAGCTCCCGAGGGCCATGTTCCTATTCATGAAGAACAGCCTGATGCCCCCACGGACGAGATACAAGAAGAGTTGGACCGAGCTTCCCCAGTTCATGACATTCCGGAAACTTCATCAGCACCACCTCCTATCACTCTTGAAGAAATTCTCCGAGCCATCCACCAGCATAATCAAATGGGTGCAACACTTGCAAGAAAACAACAGGAGCAGTATGATAGTTTATGTGCACAGAACGCTCAGGTTTTGAGTGGACAGTGGAGCATGAACGAGAAGTTAGACGAGGCCTTGTATGAACTAAACACTTTAAGGATGGACGTCAGCACTCTTGGCTCCCATGACACTGATTCCGAAGCCACGCCTACCAGGCGATCAAGCACCAGGAGCAGAGGACGTGGACATCAGTAGTCTTTATTCTTAATTAGTTTGCTTTTGTTGTTTCTTTTTGTATTTGTATTTCCCCGCTATTATACCAAAACATTGAGGATAATGTCTGATATAGTGTGGGAGAGGTACCTTTCCCTTTCCGCATTTTCCATTAAACAAGTAATTTTTACGATATTTCTCAGTTTCAATTCTTCCCCGCTTTATTTAGCCATACCAAAATTTTATGCTTTATCTTCGCATAGCCCGACATACCTACCTTAACGAAATCCTAGTTAGGAAGCCGAGAATGATTCAACAAGATCGATACGGTTATGACACCTTAGACTTCCTACTTACGCGATCCATTTTAATAACCGTTATACCTATATCTTGAGTTTTAGTTCTAAAGTAACCCCTAGTAGTTTATACTAGCAGCCAGCACCATCTAGACACAAACCACGTGGGGAGCTGATGAATATAAGTGTTTGATTCCTAATCAATGAAATATCCTTCTTATCTCGCTGCTAAAAAGGAAAACTTGCACCAAAGTACAAGGTCGCATATAAGAGATGAGCAAATAATGAAGGAGTCCATTGTTGGTTGGTTCAGAGGTATATGGTTCTGAACTTGGTAAGGCGTGCTACGGCTCGATCCCCCACAACCTCCAATTTGGATAATATGTGTAGGGTTGCCACATTCGTGTACCAGACCTCGTGCTAAAAAGGATTAAAGTCACTAACCGATTACTCCACTACGTGCGTGCTAAGACAAAGGGCTTAATGTGATTGCGCTAGAACAAACCGGGTGAAATAAGTACAAGAGACTCTGGGTAGAATTATAACATAATTATTGGACAATTTTTTTAAAATGGAAGTCCACGACTTAGCCTGTTGCTTGTGTCATTAGTGTATCGTTAGTGTTTTACTTAAGTATCGGTCGAACTAACGATTGATTTCCCATAATTTTTTTGAAAACCAAAGGTATTTTATGCATGTGCGTTTGATAAAACTTGTCCGATCTTTCTAAATTATTATTTGCTTGACGACAAGCAAAGGTTTAAGTATGGGGGAATTTGATAACGAGAAATCGTATCGTATAATTGCTATGTTTTTAGTCCGTTTTCATACTGCATTAATCCATTTAACTCCCGATTGTTCCGAGTTTTTATGTCTTTTCACAGGTACAACATGTATCAAGTAAATTTAGTGGAAAAAGATCATATGAAGAAAGTTAACATGAAAACCAGAAGAAAAGGAACAATTCTGCAAAGTTCTGCAGTTTTTGATGCTGTGACGGTCGTCACACATCACTTACGAACGTAACGCGCTGCTAAGCGTCTTACGCCCGTCACCTTGGTGTTACGACTGTAACACGCTTATTACATGAAGAATACCCGTAACACACTTGTGGCGGCCGTTACACGCTTAATCCAACTTTATGAAGAACGTGAGGTGAAGACGTGGAGACGTGGGCAACGAAAAGAAAGGAGTCTTCAGATACTCCTACAATCTCTCAACCTCACCAACACCCAGTCTTCCTGGTTTTTCTCCACAACTGAAGTGCAAAGCCCATGTTCTTGTTTTTTTTAACTGTCAATTTCTCCTCTATAAATACGAGAGATTTCGATGAAGAACGGACAAAGTTTTATTTTCACAAATTTCTTGCGGAAGCTCTGCCGAATTTACGAACCATTTCCCAGTTTTCATTTTTCCTGCTGTTCTTGTTTTTATTTCCCTTTTACCATTTAATAGCCATTTCCAACATTAGGAAATTGCTATCTTAGTTAGAATTTGTTTTTAGCCTCAGACTTCATTTTGAGTTTCGATTCCGAAGGTTCTAATCTTGTCGACTTGTGGAAGAGGGAGCTTGAGGAATAGTATTTTTATTCAGGTTTTAATCGCATTTAATTTAATTTTAAGTACAATTTGTTTATGTTCAATTACTGTTATTTATTTATCATGAATGTTTCACTGCTTTCCAATTATATTTCCTGTCTGTCTGTTTCAAGTACCATGGCTAGCTAAATTTCTAGAGCCGGGATGTGATAATAGTAATTGAATGGATTAAATTGTTCCTAAGCTAAAATCCAAATTAACTTAATTTATGGCAGTGACTTTTTATAATTAAAATCAATCTTTTTGTTACGAGAGTAAGAAAAGTAGAATAGGTTAGGATCAATACCACGAGAGTGTGAGGTTTTAACCGGATAGCTAAAGTTAGGCATTTGATTTAAATACAGCGAGAGCGCTTTAAAACGAATTAGACTTTATTAAGTTTTCAAAGAGTATTTTCTAAACACTTATGGGCTAGCGAGAGTAGGCATAGGGCTTTAGGGGTATAATCCGAGATAAGACCACGAGAGTGTGAGTTGAGGGTTTTTAAACTGATAATTTCTACAGAACCATTTAAGTTAAACATCTTTATATGCTTAGGTTCGATTAAATCCGCTTAGGTTCACTATATTACATACCGACCACTTTATTATTATTATTTCCTTAGTTCGATTTAGTTTTCCTCTACTTTAACTTCTAAAAACAAAACGTGACAACATCCGCCTTAGCTAAACTAGCAAACCTTTATAGCACTAGAGTGATTACAAAGTCCCTGTGGGTTCGACATCTTTTTATTACTACCGCGATAGGCTGTGCACTTGCAGTTAAGATACCGTTAGACACATTAGGTCGATCGCACATCATCTTTCACTTTGCAACGTTAGCTTGCATATGCTACTTTGAATTGTTCAATACGTCTCAACTCTTTCCTATCCACTCCTCTATAAATTCACACAAACTGAGGAGCGACTATCCTCACGATATAACATTAATCACTTTACACACCATTAAGATAGAAAGACAAGTTTATACCATCCAACACGATCCCGTCTACTATCAACAAGAGATTAAGGGTGATCAGTTCCTCAATTTGTCAATAGACAACCGATAACCATAATGGAGTATAAACCATCATTACCAAACTATAATAGTGTTCCTTTAAAACTTTTACTCAAGTCACCTAAAGCACCATAATCCAATAATCTCCAATGAGGTTTACAAATACTCCCAAATTTTCCCTCTCACTCGATTCTTGTTGATGAGCCACCAACGCTCAAGATATAACACGGTCCATATTACACTCGCTTAGCCTCACACAAAGGTTAAGTATTCTCCAGCTCAAGAATTAGTTTCTTAATCTCTGCATCATCAGGAATACAAATTAGATTACGGAATCTCAACATGCCATGCACATCTAACTTGAAATAATCATTCTCAGTCTGATCGAGTCCAACCACCGAATCTACCAATTTCACATCTAACTTTTGAGCTTTTTTGATACTATCCAGAGGATCCTTGTTAATTTTCAACATCCCTAACATAACACCCTTCGGTTTCACATTGAAAACTAAGCTCATATCTCTGAACTGTTCAGTTAACTCCAATTCTTTAACAGTCATTGCTAACATATGTAAAGTTTTTCGACTTAAAGCATCAGCCACAACATTAGCTTTTCCTGGATGATAATTCAAACCAAAACTGTAATCCTTTAACAAATCCAACCACCTTCGTTGTCTCATATTCAATTCCTTCTGATCAAATAAATACCTTAAACTCTTATGGTCACTAAATACTTCAAATCTAGAACCAAAAAGATAATGTCTCCATGTCTTCAACATAAACACCACTGCTGCTAACTCTAAGTCACACGTAGGATAATTCCTCTCATGAACTATGATTTGTCTAGAAGCACAAGAAACAACTTATCCAGTTATCATTAGCACACCACAAAGTCCCATCTTAGACGCATTCATAATACACTACAAATGACTCACTTGGATTAGGAAAAACCAACACCGGAGCAGTCGTCAATCTTCTCTTTAGTTCTAAAAAACTTTCTTCACATGAAACATCCCATACTTGAAATGATGAAGGACTATCCTTTTTAATGTCGAACATCTCATTTCTCAACTTATTCGCCAACAACATATTATGCTTGACCTCGTCTTGAACAACTGCAATAATAATCATTTATGCCCAAAAAGTCTATAGTTCTGTAAACGACTTCAGAGTCCCTCCATATAGGAATGCATCTACCATATCCGAAAATACTTCCATAGGATAGAATATATTTCTATCTCCTCACAGGTTCAAATGGAACACCAATCCGATACTCGGAACACAAGATATGAATTTCCAAAGTTATCCGAAAATGTGATCACCGACGTCATGCAGCGACATACTATTACACACCTTACTATAACATCAGAACAAAATTTATTTGTACCAGTATCAACACTTACCATTCTTATCTCTTAAAATTTTACTCATCTCCTTGCATTTCCGACTCACGATTCAAAACATTCTAACAACTTCAACAACTTTTACAATCACTCACAAGGATCCCATGACAAGGTCTACAATAATTTGTCACTTTATCACCATTCAAACATCGATATCTAATGCAAGGGCTACCCAAACCGACAACTTCACAGTCCACTAGTAGCGCTGAAACATCGCAACTTTCTAAATTCCATCTTCTAAAAATTATCCTCGTTACTTAATAATCACCTTCATAAACATTAGGGATTTACACTTTACTCGTATATCAACAACCGTTACATCGTTCCTCATCCTTCGATAAGTAAACATCAACAATGTTTGATCATCCTTCCTCAATACGTTCCAACTTGATTAACAAACAAAATCTTTAATCCATGTCACCTTAGGATTCGAGAAACAACAAAACTTCAAAAATACTTGCAGTGTCGCCTTACCAAACCAACATCTTACAACCGAAACATATCCGAGAAGCAAAGCTTCTCACCCACTTATCTTGAAACCAACTCCTGCAAACAAGCAATTAGAAAAGCAAGAAAGAACCGACCGTGTTTCACACACTTGTCACATACAAAGGAATAAACAACGTTAGACAACTTGGCCGGACGAACCTACTTGCTCTGATACCAACTTTGTAACACCCTAATTCTACCCGACAATATATATGAAATCAGAGTTACAAAAATTTGACAACCGAATCAGGATGCTACAAATTCAACTTCTGACAATGGAATTCATTACAGATACATAACACATTAAACTTAGATGAACCAACAACAACAAAAATTAATCTTTTAAAGCCAACATTCAAATAGAAGGGGTGAGATATCGAATATTCAACTTCAAGAATATAACATCTTTATCCAACTAAAACAACTTCAAATAACAGTTATTTAACGAACAACATCTTAAAGTGCAACAACTGAATAATAACAAAAATAAAATAGCAAGCGTTCATCCCCCCGAGTGTTACATATCAGAGCAATGACACCGACTCGAACTAATGAAGGTAAATCGCCTTCACTATGGATTATCTACACGTTACCAATATAGGGGTAACATTAAAATAGAAGGGGTGAGATATCAAACCATATAATCGGATGTATGATAAACATTATATTAGAATCAATTCATGCAAAAATCACTGCTTTACAATTAATGACAACATAAGCATAATCAAATCAACCACACAATGACACAGAATGCAACTTGTCTTTATGCAAATGCATGTGGTGCTAATGGAGCAGAACTCCCAACTTAAAAATTTGCCAATAAATAGAGGCATCAACAAGGCATAAGCCTTCAACTTAATATTTTTCCAATCCAAGCCAACTATACGAGCATCAGCTCTAACTTGATATACGATATATGCGACACAACATAAATGTAGCAACAACAATAACAATCAACAACTCAACATAAATCAACATTGGCCATAAGCCTACAACATCAACAACAATTCAACATCAACTCAACATAAATCAACTTCGGCCATGAGCCTACAACATAATATTTGCCAAAATTAGAGACATCTCAACATAAATTATCAACCTGTGAATTCTTAATTCAGGATAACTTATACATCACTGGTATCGACCAAACCAACATGTAACACAACCAAGATAGAATAATAACTAACTCATACTACTCGACACGCATAGAATCAAAGAAGAAGAATAACTAACTTATATTCCTAGGCACAACCTGCAACTTCGTGCCGCTCGACAACAGTACCGTGCTCCTCAGCACGCCTCACAGCCTAATGCCGCTCGACATCCATCACATATATTCTCCGACACACTTCGCAGCCTAAATGCCGCTCGGCACCTAACACCATCAGCATCCTCCTCGACTACTAATTCCGGCCAACAACACAGAACAATAAAACAACATAACGACCACCACAACATAACCCATGATTTTTGGCCAACTGCTCAAAATAACACATCAACGGGAAACTATATCTACTTTCAACATATTCACTAATTGTACAAGATAGTCACGTTGAACCCTTCCTATAATGACCACAACAATAATTTACTAATTTTCATGCCAACTGCTCGAAATATCACAATGTCCTAACGACCACATAAACAAGTAAAATTTACACTAACCTGATCATCGATTATACCGGGCAAATATATAGATAACTCAAAACGCCCACAACATAACAACTGGGAAACTTTCTATAACAGGTTCATTAAACAGTCGTACAGTAACTTCTTAAATGACCACAACATGAGGAAACATGCAACTTTAATAACAAATCCAGAACATCAACGTGCAACAGTCATACAACGACCAATTCCCAAATAATACGCATCATAAATCTCATTATAAGGTCAGAACCCCACCCTTACCTGGATTGAAGGTTGCTCTACCAAAATTTTAGCCGACAACCTTGCTTTATTCTGCTCGACACCGGGAAGCTTGCTCCTCTCTCCATGCGGATTCACACGATCACACACAAGACTCCTTTTTCTCCAAAAACCAAACTCTTGTGTCAGCTTAACCTTATATCATCAATTCTATTAGGCCTAACTTACACACCTCCACTTTACAACTTCCAACCAATAACATAGTCCCAACACAATTATTCTATTAATTCCAACATTATTATCATTATTAATTAACTACTTATTTAATTAATAATAATCTAATAACTTATACCAATAATTCCCAACATCTCACAACTTTAACAAATAATACAAAAATAATTTAATTAAATAATTAATTAAATTAACGGGAGTTAAAATCATCGTCATCATCTTGTACATATCATACAACTATAGTTCAATCCTTCGAAAGAACATATTCTATCGTAGAACGAGCAACATCAGATGAAGGATTCTCCCGTTCAAAGAACAACAAACAAATGAAGATTTTTCTTCAATAATTGAACAAATAAGAGGAAAGACATCAACCTTAGGGAGAAACATGAAAGAATTATCTTTCAATAAAGAGGATAAAATATGCCTAAATGCACCTGTGATACGGTGGCAGAACCGACTGTTATACTGTTTTCATTTTGTATTCGTAAATGTCGCGGTAAGCAAGAGTCGCCACCGAATTTTCTTTTATACAACAAAGGAAAGGGTGAAAAGAACAGAGACAGACCTTTTTCGAGAGTTTCTGAGTATGGGGGATAGATTATGGAAAGGGAAGGTGTTAGAACCCTTTCCATCCGTGGTTTTCCACGGGCTCTTAGGTGCTTGCTCATTTTTTTAAATTGTTTTCGTGTTTGTGTGTTTTGAAAAGTTTGTTTGTTTTATGCTAACTCTTGTATCAGTCCTCAAGAGTGTTGATAAAGCATTTTTTGAAAATGTTTTGAATGTGTGGTGTGAAGAGTTGTTTTGAGCAAGTACCTAACAACTATCTACCTACTCGAAAAAGGTGTTCTTTTCCTCCTTTCCTTTAGATAGTGCTATCCTACCATTAGTGAGTAGGTAGCCTTATCGTTTGGATGTTGAGGTACTATCAAAGGGACGTTTACAGTCACTAAGGCAACTGGGAAAGAACTTTTAGTAACTGTCCTAAAGTTCTAAGATCACTTTTTAACCGAGGCGACATTGAAAGGGTCATCGAGGGGCTTGTGATATCTTGAACCAAAGGACAACCACTAAAGATCCTCACATTTCGAGAATTGTGACCGTTTTCGAAGGCAACCGAAGTGGGAGATACCCTAGGGGTGATCATGTGCAAGTGTATTGATTCAGTTCATTTATCTTGCGCATTAGGGTTATCTAACAATTTCAATTTACAGTCTTTCCATGCAATCCTATTAATCTAAGCAGTTAATAATAGTGCAATTATTTAAAATGCATAAATTAAACCTACCTATTATAGGGCCTCGGGGAGGGGGATACATAACCAAATTTTTGGGGAGTACGAAAATCAAAAGCAGCAAAAAGTAAAAATCCTAATTATAAACCTATTACATCCCATAAGCAAATACAATAATAAATGCGAAAGAAAACAAACGCGCGCAAAATAAAAAGAGCGTCTAAACCCTAAAAAATATTTCTAAGTTAAAAGAGAATCTTTTTTTTTTATTGTTGTTTTTGTTTATTTGGAAAAAAGTTTGAGTTAAAAATAATGAATTATCTAGAAGAAAAAGAAAATAATTAATTAATAACAATTCTAACAAAACCTAGTATTTTTTAGCACTTTATTTATTTAAGAAAACATTCAAAATTAACCTAGTTCTAATTATTTTTAATTTATGAAAAGAAATCAAAATAATTAAATTTAGTTAATTTATGAAAATAAAATAAAATAAAATCTAGATCTAAGTTCTTTTTATGTGTTTTTGCTTTTATGATTAATTAAAAAAAATGATTTTTAAAAGCATAAAAACAATTAAATGAGTAAAATAAAGTAAAAAAGAAAAGAAAAGGACTGGGCCTGATGTGAGCAGTGGGGGGGGGGTGCGTCTATGAATTATGTTAGGCCCAAATTATACAAGCCCAATGCCTTCTTGATCTCATGTTGCCTGCTCCTGAGGGTTCACCGTGGGTGCCTAGATCTGGATCATCTGATCTGGATCTGATGAGATCTCATGGTGTGGAGGTGACGTCGCATGGTGCATGCGTTAGCCTTTGTGACACTGGATCTGTAAACAAAAATTAGAAAGATTATATGGCAAGAGACAGGGTTCGAACCCCTGCCCTTGCTCATAGTAACGCCTTAACATACACTGCCTCTACCGTTGGGACGATGATACTTCCAATGCTTAGACTGCAAATAATGGTTAAACAATAAAAAAAGTCTTAATTTTTTAATTCAAACAAAACTAATCCAGGTGAACTCTTGCTGTTATGAATGATCCAATGAGATGCTTCCATTATGCCACGCCTGCCATCAACATAAACCTCAACCCTTGACTCACTGGAGAAGCGCTGGAGCCCTAGCTCCGATCGTCTTCTCTAGTAATCGTAACCTCTGAAACCTACACAAGAGTCAAAATCAATACGAAAGAAAGGTCCTATCCTCATAAATCGACCATTGTGAGTTCAATGGTGACCTCTCTTTTGGCTAACGTGACCTGTACAATGAGATATGATGAAAACAAAACAGCACGACATAACAATGGTGGATCCTTATTTTGACGTTCAAGCTTGCCCATGATGCGTTATACCTGTTCTAAGGATGCATAAGAACACATGCACACATGTTAAAGCATTCAATAATGTATAAATTTTTAGTTTCAAATCGATCAAACCTTGCTTGATCAGAGCTGTTTGGATATGGTGATTTGAGATGCCGCGAGCTTCAAGAGTGATAGGTGCGGACTCCTGTGAACCTCAGGATGATGATGGAGTGCCTGGGACATATTGAGGGAGGCTGGATCTCGTGAACCAAGGTTTCCCTTCTTTGAATTTTTTTTGAAACTTTAGGGTTCTGTTTGAGGCTAGCCGCGCATATCGCTTTACTTCTGAATGATTATCCATATATATGAGGCAACATTAGGGTAACAAATATGGAGAGATATCAATGCCTTCATGAAAGAAATATTTGATTTCCAAACTTTCCATTTTTGAAGATTTCTTCCTTTTAATGGTCTTGCACGTTTCTTTTTGACATAATCAGAATATATTTCATAATATTTAATAGAAATATGATCTCAATCCAATATTTTATTATTTCCATTATTTACTTATTTAATTTTGAATTTTGATGAATACAAAAAATAGCATAAATAATAGAGTAATGCATGGGTGGGCTTAGAGGTCGTGGACCATGTTAGAAACAAGTTTCAAACATAAAAAGATAGGCCCATTTGGAAAAATTCCAAGTTAGTTCAATATTTGCTTCATGCATTTTTCCAAGAATTGGTGAACTTTAGAAATGCATATCTCTCTCCATTCTAACTCTATGATGGTGTTCTTACACTTTTTAGAGATCTTAGGATGTCCTCTAAACAACCCTTTTGGTTTCATCTCAATTGAATCTTCCATGTTCATGTACTAAGCTTTGACCCAAAAGGTGTTTTTGTTTGACTTTTTGAAAGGACCCATAGTGTCTGAGCTTGTATCTTTCAATTGGTGCATTTCTTGAACTTGAGGGCTGAAGAGAATTTCTAGGGAATTGGATTCTATTCAAAATGAGCCTTGGTTGAAAAATTTCTGATAAAGTATGAGAAAGTTATGCCTGGTCAAAGTTTGGTTGAATTTTCCTATAGAAACCCTAATTAGCAACTCTTGACTTTTGATGAATTAGGAGAATTTCTCGAGGAATCATGATCAACCCTTGATCAAATGGTGGATATAATTTAAAATGTTTATGTTTACCAAACATCTTGAAGTTTGACTGTATATAGGCCACAATTTACTTTTGACCTAATACAGTTGATTTTCAAGCATTTGAGCAATTGACTGAGCAAACTTGTAGAGCAAGGCATGAAATTTGTCATGGACAATCCTGAAGACATATTAGGACCATGGAATACATTTGAGACCATTAGAGCTCACACATCTTTATGAAAATTGAAACCCTAGTTAGAGGTTTATTTCCTTAGGAGGAGAATTTGTCTGGTCAATTCTTAGTCATCCTTGAGCAGTTTGAGGACCTAAATGGGCATGCCTTGAGTAAAATGAAAGGGTAAATTTTGGGGTACAACGTCTGCCCCTGTTCAATCTTCTTAGACCTGAAGGTTTTGATTGGCTTGTCTGCCTTTCGTGATCTGAAGGTGGAAGATGATTGAGCACTAGAGTGCCCAGAAATTTGCACTCGTCTGAAGTGATATTGTTGGTGGATAATATAGGAAATGGGCTTACAGATGCCATTTAGAAAGGATGACAGAAGACAGTCGAATATGGGCTTAAAGATGCCATCCAAGGAATATGATAGAGAGTCGTCAGAGATGGGCTTAAAGATGCCATCTAGAGAACATGCTGGTTTTATGAGAGATTCCTTTGTGGGGATTCCAGTTCCTGTCGTTGAGGAGGACCCCGCTGAGGAATGTTGGTATTTATTTCAGGAAATAGAGTCTAGGAGCTTCATTTGTCCATTACTCTAATGGGGAGTTATCTCTTGACTGAAGAGACGAAAGTGAGCTGTTATCTGGTCGAGATCCAGGCTTCACAGCGTCTTGCTGAGGAAAATAAGGCTGACTGCTATCTGGTTGTATTCCAGGTTTCACAGCGACCTATTGGGGAATATGAAATTAATTGCTATCTGGTCAGTTCCAGGCTTTGCAGTAATTGTAGACATTGAACTCTTATCTGGTCGTATCCAGGCTTCAGTGATTTGAAGAAAATAAGCTGTTATCTGGTCGGGTCCAGGATTTAACTTGAATCTGAGGTATACTGTTATCTGGTCAGATCCAAGCTTCAGTGTCATAGGTTATACTATCATCTGGTCGGGTCCAGGCTTCATAGTAATTAACAAAATAAATTGCTATCTGGTCATACTCCAGGCTTTACAATATCTTTAACTAGATAAGAATCAGAAAATCTTACGGTCGATTTAACTGAACCAGAGAAAGTATCTATCGAAGAAGAATCAGAATAAATCATTGGTCAATTTAAAGTGAACCAACAGAGATATTGTGATATCTTCAACTAGAATAGAATCAGAGAAATCTTAGGGTCGATTTAACTGAACCAGAGAAAGTGTCTACCGGAGAAGAATCAGAATAAATCATTGGTCAATTTAAACTGAACCAGCAAAAGTATTATGCTATCTTCAACTGGAATAGAATCAGAGAAATCTTAGGGTCAATTTAACTGAACCATAGAAAGTGTCTACGGGAAAAGAATCAGAATAAAATCATTGGTCGATTTAAACTGAACCAGCATAGATCTTGAATTATCTTCAACTGGAATAGAATCAGAGAAATATTATGGTCGATTTAACTGAACCAGAGAAGTCTTTAATTGTCTTTGAATAGACAAGAATCAGAAAAATCTTAGGTTCAATTTAACTAAACCAGTGAAAGTGCCTACTGGAAATGAATCAGAATAAACCATTGGTTAATTTAAACTGAACCAACAGGGGTCTTGAATATGATCTTCTGAAGAAAATGCTGGAGTAGCCCTTCGCCAGAGGTAACCTTTGAAAAGACTGTCAGGTCATAAAAGTAGTTTGTGATGTTTGTTGATTGATCTTTCTTGAAAAGGTAAAGAGTTAGTCATATGCAATGTCATGATGTATGAAATGCATTATGTAATGATGTTCTCAAAATAAATGAGATTGTGTTGTATGCAATATGTATGCGCATGCCATGATGTATGAATATGAAATGTTGTTGCGAAATTTCCTAGTCTGGGAAAATAAATCCTTGACTGCTTCTGGAGAGTATTGGGAAGTTGAATCCCGGACTGATGTTTGGTAGATGAGGAAAGTGGTTCTTTCATTTCCGTTGGGGATAATGAATGGAGATGATTTTCCAGGGATTTCCTCTTTCCATTTTAGGGTACTCTGCCATGGATCTTTGACTTCTACTTGAGAATGCTCCGCCGGGGAGAAGATGCTATATTGGAAGATCTTACCAATGTAGAGAAATAAACTCTGTTGGGGGATGAGCTTCCGCGGCTAGAGAAATAAACTCTATCGGGGATGAGGCTTTATAAACTATTTGAGATTATAAAACTTAGCTGGGGAACATGGATTTCAGCTCTTTGAGGGAACTTTGCTGGAGGAGGTAATTCCTGCTTAGGGAAGAAGAGGTCAAAACTTTGGTTGTTTTCACTCTGTGGGGACATAGACATCACTAGGACGTATGCTGAGGATGTAGCAGTGACTTTGAAGTAGGACGTCTCTGCCTTTGTACCTGCTGGAGAACATAACCGCGGGGACTACAAATGGCTTTTTAGACTTTATCCAGTTTCTTAAAGTCATTAGCAATTGTCTTTCTGTTTTTTATTCAAGTATTTGTAAACAGTAATCATATTCAAATTCATATGTCAAAAATAATCACTGGACGTTTTTTGCAAAACAAAAAAGAAAAAAAGAAAACGAAAAGTTTTGTACTTTTAAAGAAATGATTTGTATTGATTTTGAAATTTGCCTATAATAGGCGTTTTTTTGTACAAAGAGACTGACATTCTAGTAGGAGAATGCCGTCATGAAAATGAAAACTATAAAAAATAGTGTACAAAGAGAAAACAAATATGTGTAATAATCCCATTGAGTTTCAATTCTGCTATTGCCCTTATGTCCTTGAGCGTCTCATCACTTTATTACTTGTCCGAAGTTGACTGGATTGATTGGTACCGTTTAAGCTTGATAGTTGGTACTGGAATTTGGTTGCAAGGAGATCCAACGGGACATAGTTATACGCTTTTAAATCCCTAACTTTTTCCCGGACCGCCCTTCCGAGTTTTCAGTCCACAGGGATACCCTTTTTGCCCAAGCTGTCTTTTTAGGTTTTCGACTTGCCGGGTATACAAATGTTTTGTATTTATCCTTAATTTTTTCCAGAACTTTTTTGGTTCACCGGGATGCCCTTATTTTTGCCTAGGCCAGTCAACGTAGCAGGTCTTTAGTCATGCGTAGTATCTTTTAAATATGTCCACATTCACAGGGTGAGGAAGGTCGTCACCGTCCATAGTGGTTAAGATCATGGCTCCACCAGAAAATATGTTCTTGATCACAAATGGCCCTTCGTATGCGGGAGTCCATTTTCCCCTGGGATCACCTTGCGATAGAATGATGAGCTTGATTATCATATCACCAATTTGATATACCTGATGTCTGACCTTATTGTTAAAAGCTTTGATCATATGCTTTTGGTACATCTGACCATGACAAACATCTGCGAGCCTTTTTTCATCAATCAGGTTCAGTTGGTCAAGTCGGGTCTGGATCCATTCATCTTCGTTCAAGCCTGCATCCTTCATGATTCTCAAAGAAGGGATCTGGACCTCAATAGGTAGGACAACTTCCATACCATATACCAAAGAGAAAGGAGTTTCCCCTATTGATGTGCGTATTATGGTGCGGTAACCATGAAGAGCAAATGGTAACATCTCATGCAAGTCTTTATATGTCACCGTCATCTTCTATATGATCTTTTTAATGTTCTTATTAGCAGCCTCTACAACGCCATTCATCTCCGGCCTGTAAGGAGAAGAGTTATGATGCTGGATCTTGAATTGCTTACAGAGCCCAGTGATCATAGTGTTGTTGTGATTTGTACCATTATCTGTAATGATTCTTTCGGGGATGCCATACCGACAGATAAGGTTATGCTTGATGAACCGCGCCACAACATTCTTGGTAACAGAAGCTAATGAGGCAACGTTAACCCACTTCGTAAAGTAAGCAATGGCGACTAGGATGAAGTGATGCCTGTTTGAAGCGGTAGGTATGATTTCTCCGATCATGTCAATGCCCCACATTGCCAAGGGCAAGGGAGCAGTCAAGACATTCAAGGGATCCTGAGGCACATGTACTTTGTCAGCGTAGATATGGCATTTGTGACAAGTTCGAGAATGCGGATAATAGTCTGCTTCCATAGTGGACCAGTAATATCTTGCCCTCAGAATATTTTTAGCCATGGTGTATCCACTAGAATGGGTGCCAAAGGTACCTTCATGTAAATCCTCCATAATCCTCTTTGCTTTGCTCTTGTCTACACACCGAAATAAAGTAGAGTGGTGGTTGCGCTTGTAGAGGATCCCGTTACTGAGAAATTTTTTGGCAGAGAACCTTCTTAGGAACTTCTTATCATTTACTAAAGCTCCCTTAGGATACTCTTGGCCTTTGAGATATCTTTTGAATTGATGGAACCATAGTTTGTCCATTACTTTTTCAGTATCAATCTCGTTACAACAAGCTGGTTCACCCAATCTCTCAATAGTGATCTGAGGAGCCTCATTATCTCACCTGACCTTGAACATGGACAACATAGTAGCTAGCGTGTCCGCTAACTGGTTCTCTTCTCGTGGAAAATGTTCAAAGGTGACTTGTTCAAAGTGTGGAAGCAATGTCAACACATGCTCTTAGTAAGGGGTGAGATTAGGATGCTTTGTGTCTCATTCTCCTTTGATCTGGATGATTACCAAAGCTGAATCTCAGAAAACACTCAAGAACTTGATTCTTAGGTCAAATGGAGCTTTGAGACCCATGATACATGCTTCATACTTAGCCATATTGTTGGTACAGTTGAAGCATAGACTAGCAGTGAGAGGGGTATGACAGCCCTCGGGAGATATGATTATAGTACCAATACCATTTCCAAGTGCATTGGAAACTCCATCAAAAACCATGGTCCATCGGGATCCTTTTTCAGGTCCTTCATCCGGTCCAAGTTCTTCACAATCGATCACTAACATGATGTTTTCACCCGGGAACTCAAAATTCATGGATTGGTAATTTTCCACATCTTGATGAGCCAAATGATCATCTAGTAAACTTCCCTTGATTTCTTTTCGGGTTATTTATTGAATGTCGTATTCGGCCAAGATCATATGCCATCTCGCTATTCTTCCAGAGAGAGTGGGATTCTCAAAGATGTATTTGATAGGGTCCATCTTAGATATCAACAAGGTAGTGCGAGTCAACATATACTATCTTAGTCGGAGAGCATCCCATGCCAAAGCGCAACAAGTTTTCTTGAGCAGTGAGTATCTTATTTCATAGTCAGTCAACTTTTTTCTACGATAGTAGATTGCATGCTCTTTTCGACCAGACTCGTCATGCTGCCCCAGCACACACCCCATTGAATTATCTAATACTGTTAAGTACATTATCAAAGGTCTTCCTTCAGTCAGAGGCATTAGAATTGGAGGCTCTTGAAGGTATTCCTTGATTCTGTCAAAGGCAGTCTAGTATTCGTCATTCCACTTTACCTTTTTTTTTCTTCAGGAGTTTGAAGATTGGCTCATAAGTAGCAGTTAGATGGGAAATGAACCTGGCAGTGTAATTTAAACGTCCCAAGAAACCCCTAACTTCCTTCTCAGTGTAAGGATCCAGCATCTCTTATATAGCTTTAACCTTTGCAGGGTCTACTTGAATACCCTTGTCAGTGACAATGAAACCTAGGAGTTTACCAGACCTTACCCCAAAGGTGCACTTGTTCGGATTCAGCCTCAACTTGTACGTCTTCAGTCTATCAAACAACTTTTGCAAGTGATCAAGGTTCTCTTCCTAAGTTTGAGATCTGGATATCATGTCGTCAACATAGACCTCTATCTCATGGTGAATCATATCGTGGAACAAAGCTACCATAGCTCGCTGATAGGTTGCCCCAACATTCTTCAACCCAAATGGCATCACTTTGTAACAGAAAGTGCCCCACTGTGTGAAGAAGGTTGTCTTCTCCATGTCTTCGGGTGCCATCTTAATCTGATTATAACCAGAGAAACCATCCATGAAGGAGAAGATATTATGTTGTGTTGTATTGTAAACCATAACATCAATGTGGGGAAGCGGAAAGTCATCCTGTGGGCTTGCCCTATTCAAGTCTTTGTAGTCCACACACATACGTACCTTTCCCTCCTTCTTAGGCACCAGAACTACGTTAGCAACCTATTGTGGATAGGAGGTGACAGCTAAGAACCCAACATTGAACTATTTCATAACTCCTGCATTGATCTTCTCTGACATTTCAAGATGCATACGACGAACCTTCTGCTTTACTGGAGAGAAATCTTCTTTAGTTGGCAGACGATGAACCACAATATCAATGTCTAGTCCTGGCAAGTCTTCATATGACCAAGCAAAGATCTCAACATAATCATGCAACATCTGTATCAACCGCTTTTTGACACTATGCTCCAATTTTGCACCTATCTTGACTTATTTTCTATCCTTTTCTATACCCAAGTTCACTGTCTCAACTGGCTCTTCATGAGGCTGTATAGACCTTTCTTCATGTTGTAACAGTCTGACAAGTTCTCCTAGTACCTCACAATCTTTCTCACCTTCGTCCTCGGCTTGGTTGATCAGATTTTCAAAGTCATAACTAGAAATAGCAGAACCGTTATCAATGGGATCCAGATCGGATGTGGATCTGCAGTTTGATACGTGAGTGTGTGTAAGAGCATAACTGTATTGATAAAGCAAAAAGTAGAAAAGAAAGACAGAGAGGGAAAAATATGTATGCAAAATGTCCAATGCTTTATTAATGACACATGAGATTGAAAATGATAACCCTCACAAATAAACCATTGTGCCCAGGGTAAGACACAAGACCATAGAGTTTATATTGTTCATTTATTACATATCCAGAAAAACAAAAAGACAATTAGTCCTGAATAAAAGTGACCGGCACAAAGTCTTTAGCTGTCTAGTTACTGGGTCCACCGTTGGTAGTAGGGAAGATCCAGCTATCCATGTCATAGTCACCATCATTGTCTTCTAAAGTGTTGACCCTATGATTGTTGATGTATAGGGAAGGTCCTCCAGCGCGAGCACGAAGAACAACCCTTTGAGCCCCTGAAGTGAAACCCAAACCAAACTTATTAGATTTGTATGGAATGTCAGGGAGTTAGCCCTAAATGGTACACCCACCTTCTTCAATTACTGCTTTGGCGTCCTTGAGAGAAGCCATCTCAATGGAGGTCTGGTGACCTTTGGCACACTGGTAACAATCTCAGTTGCAGCCACAGTCCGAGGCACCTCTTCAAAGTTCTGATAAGGGGTCTCGATGAACTCGTCGTCCATTTCGACATACCTGAAAGAGTTCATGTGGCTTACCATGTACTCCTCCTCACCACGTACTGTGACAATCTTTCCCCTCACTAGGTACTTCAACATTTGATGTAGAGTGGAAGTAACAGCTCCAACCCCATGGATCTAAGGGCGTCCCAATAAACAAGAATAAGATGGTCGGATGTCCATCATATAGAAGGTGGAGTCAAAGGTCTGATAACCAACTTTAATATGGATGTCCATCTCCCCGTGCATCATTCTTTTTGAACCATCGAAAGCCCTCACCACAATGTTACTGGGCTTCAGAGTCAAACCTTCTCAATCTAATGTATCAAGAGCCTTCTTGGGCAGAACATTCAGCGATGAACCGGTATCCACTAAAACATGGGCCAAAGTGGTGCCACTACATTCGATGGAGACATGCAGCGCATCATTGTGTTTTCTTCCTCTCTGTGTCAAATCAGCATCAGAAAAACCCAGTCCATTATCAGCGGTCAAACTAGCCATACAATCTTCGAATTGATCAGCGGAGGTTTCTTGTGGAACATGAGCTGTCTCGAGGAATTTTACCAAAGCCTTTGCATGGGCTTCGGAGCACAACAGTAGGGCCAACATTGAGATCTTGGAAGGAGTCTTCCCCAATTGTTCAACCACATTGTAGTCGCTCTTTTTAATTATTTTCAAGATTTCTTCCATTTCCTTCTTAGAAACCTCCGGAATGGATTCTGAATATGCCTTCGTCTAGACAGGCTCAACCAATATCTCTTTTCCCCGAGTCTCGGCCGACTCGGTGACAGGGGTGGCAAAAGGGCTAATCACAGGAGGAGTAGTGGAAGTATTAGCAGGAGCAACAATAGGAATGATCACAGGAGTAGTAACGGTTTTCGGATGAGAGATCTTAGGAGAGAACACTCTTTCGCTTCTTGTTATGTTACTGGTCCCAACGATATTGCCGACGTCAGGATCAGTACTTCTAATAACTTTGTCTTCAGCAACCAATAGGTCTTGCTTGACGCCATGGTAATAGACGTCAGCCCCATAATTCCAGGGAACAACTTTGTCCAAGGAATATGGTATTGGCCCTGGTATAGTGATGATCAGGGGAGCCAACTTTAGAGTAGATGTAATCCTGACGGGTCTTTTGGTGGAGACCCTGGGAGGATTGGACGAAATGGTTATAATAGAAACATATTTACATGAAACATTTGTGACAGGAGTCTTCTCAAATAGAATCTCTTTATCATCCATCAGGCGCTGAACACCTTCTTTCAACAAATAGAAACCAGTTGGTAGAGATAAACATAAGTGGCAACCTTCACCACAGCCTGAAAATAAACCGGCTTGCAACAGATTCCTTTTAACAGTCATGAGAGGAGTAACAAGTTCCTCAACGGAAGCAACAAACATATCATCATCAACATCATTAACACCATGGCCGTGCTTGGGCATGGGGGCAGTTATAACATTAGGAGTCTCGGGAGCATCAAATTCAATCTCCTTTGCCTCGATCAGATCTTACATCTTGTTCTTTAAAGCCCGACAGTCGTTTGTATCATGGCTTGGACTCTCAGAATGGTAAGCGCATAGAGCATTTGGATTGTAGCGGGGAGAGGCTGTATTAGGATTCTTCAGGGCTTCCCTCAAAGTTACCAGATTGGACTTC
This sequence comes from Vicia faba, assembly GCA_948472305.1. Lineage (NCBI taxonomy): Eukaryota > Viridiplantae > Streptophyta > Magnoliopsida > Fabales > Fabaceae > Vicia > Vicia faba. Next base: position 1,151,911,756 of record OX451741.1, on the reverse strand, counting down.
AATAAGTGTGGCAAAACTTGAGTCAAAGTCATATTAATCCGGGTAAATTATATCATAGGCCTATCTGCTCTAGGATGATTGTTCCACTGTTGAGTAGCTGCAGGCTTGGATATCATTACAGCCCCTACTGTTGGACGGTGTTTGGTTCTACCCTGATTTCTTTGACTGTAAGCAACACTGACCTCTTTCTTTCCCATGAAAGGTCTCTTTCCTGCACTTGAAGAGGTATCCTTTTGAATCTTGTCACTTATAATACCAGCTTCCACTCTTTCTCCAGTTAAGATCAGCTTAGTAAACCCAGCTGATGATCTTCCAATCAAATGATTGAAAAATGGACCAGATAGAGTATCCAAAAAAATGTCCACCAACTCCCTATCAGACATAGGGGGTTGGACTCTTTCTGCTAGGTCTCTCCACTTCTAGGAATAGTCTTTAAAACCCTCTCTAGAACCCATAGACATACTTTGGAGTTGCGTACGAGTCGCAGTAAGGTCTGCATTATATTGGTACTGCTTATAGAAAGCAGCAGCCAGGTCTCCCCAGTTACAAATATTGGTTCCCTTCAGCTGATAGAACCACTCTAGCTGAGTCTCGATTAGACGTCTTAGAAGAAGTGGACCCACAAATCCCTGTCAGCAGTGTAAGGCTGAATCTTCCTCACATAAGATCAGAGATGCATCTTGGGACACAAGACCCCATCATACTTAGCAAACACCAGAACCTTAAACTTTTACGGGATGACAACCGCATAAACCAAACTCAACTCTTCAAAATCCAGCCCAGGTACCCTCTGGATTTCCATTGCATTTAGACGATCCTCCAACTGTTTGTATATATCATCAGCAGGAGGATATTGCTCCTAATTATAGTCAGATTCATTATCAGATCCCCTCGGGACGAGGTCTTCCTCTCTTATCTCCCCTTCCTGATTGTCTCCTTCTTTTGAAGAAGTTACTAGTTCTGAAGCTTGCCGCACTGGTCCTCTGATCCTTCTTCCCAAATTCACTGCACCAGTTGGTCTCTTTGGCTTCTTCTTTTTGTCCTTCAGTATGAGAGCTTTCCGATCTTCTTTCCCTTTATCTAGAGCCACAAACATTTACTGGAACTAAGCATTTTGTGCCTGTAGATCCTTGATGTTTTGTTCAAGAGCCATTTCTTTACTTGCTGAAATAAACAGCGAAGAAGATGAGAACCCTGCTTTGAAACCTATTTATGCAATGACATGTATGATATACGTATGCAATGTTTTCGAGGACTTTGGGAAATTTAAATTTGTGAGCCAAAATGAAACAAAGATCTTATTAGTAGAATTCAAAATACGATTGCCTTTTAGGATTACAATTGAAAAATTCTAATAATTAATAAATCAGGTTTCCCATGGGCGCTTCCTCTTTGTGCTGAGATAGGCATTAAGACTTTCTTCTTCGTGAAGTTGCTTCGTTAGTTCCAACACTTTCCTCTCATAGGCATAGAAATGATCTCTATAGGTATCCCGCTCTTTCTTCAGCTGAATCCAGGATCTCTGCAGCTCTTCAAGATCAGTGGGCATGTCAGGATGGAGAACTATATAAGGAACATCCCCTTCAGTAATGGGCTCCACAATCACTGGTAAGATGGATATATATGGAATCACAAGGTTCTGAGCGCGAGCTCGTACCCATTGGAGATAAGATTCCATAGGGATGGAAGTCTTCGGACCCAAAGTCTTGGTATCAAATATGTTTACCATGCCCCAAACTCGTATGAACCTCTGATGATACATGTGATACGGTGGGAGAACTGACTTGAGGGTTTTGCGTTTGATCTCAAATGTTGCAGTTAGCAAGAGTCTCCACCGACTTTTCTTTTATCCAAAAGGAAAGGTGAAAAAGCACAGGAAAGACCTTTGAGATTATTTCTTGAGTTCGGGGGGGGGGGGGGGGGGTAGATTATGAAAAAGTAGGGTATTAGCACCCTTTTCATCCATGGTTTTCCATGGGCTCTTAGTTACTTGCTAGATCATTTGCTTTTTTGTTTGAAATTGTGCTTGGTGTGGTCTTTGAAAGTATTTTGTAAAGAGGCCATTTTTTAGGCAATCTTTGTAATGATTCTTGTTTGTAAGAATGTATACAAAGATGTTTGATCTTTTGAAAATGTTTTCAAGTTTACAAGATGTTTGAAAGTGTAGGTGTTGGTTTTAAAAAATAGCAAGCATGTTAGTTTGAAATTGAGCAAGTAATTAGGAGCATTCTACCTACACAAAAGTCTTTCTTGTTCATTTTCCTTTTCCTTTGACATTGTTATATTACCATTGATTTTGGTAAGTAACACTATCTTTGGATGTAAAAGGGACGGGCGTGAGTCATCGTATAACCATGATTAGCAATGCTGCAAGGTATCTTAGCATTCTTTTTTAGGGACTAAGATCATTTGAAAGGCAACTTAGATAGCGTCGTCGAGGGACTATGATCTTGTATTTTCTTGTTTTTGCTAAGATACCTTACATGCGTAATATGAACATTTTGTATAAGGGAACCAAGTGGAATAACCCTAGGGGTGCTTGTGTGCAAGTGTATTGTTTTCATGCTTAATTTTGTCTTGAATTAGGGTTTTCTAATTGATTGGTTTTAGTATTTCCATACAAACCATAATTACTAGCATGTTATATATAAAGCGATAAATTGCGGAATTTAAAGTTACTACGCTATTACAACATTTGTGGGAGGGGGGGGGGGGGGGGGGTGTACAAATTGTAAATGGGGATTGCAGGAATATAAACCTAGTTAGTCTATTACAACATATTGAATTGGTATCAATGTACAGGGAATTAAATGAATATATTGTACAAAATGAAATAAATATACAAGAAATGTAATTGTTAAGGAAATAGATATTTTTTGGATTTTTATGAGAAAAGAGGTTTTGTCTTAATATAATTAATTAAATAAAATAAGTAATTGAACTTACAAGTAAACCTAATTCACTAAGAAAGGAAATTAATAAAACCCTAATTCATTAATTGATTAAAGAAAATAAGTTTATAAAAAGTATTTTTTGGTATTTTTGTCTTGAAAAATATTTATAGTATTATAAAATATTTTTAGCCCTTTTTTACATTAAAATAAATATATTTTAATAGGTGTAAAAGAAGAATAAATACTAACCTAGTTTTAATTAAATTTACAAGATGATTTGCAAAAAATAAATAAAGTATAGTTAATAAAAATATTTTTGTGAGAAAAAAAAAGTTAAAATAAAAATCTTTTTTTTTTTTTTTTGCATTTTTATGATTTTTCACAATTTTGAAAATAAATAAAGAAATTAAAAATAAAATTAAAAAAAAATAAAATAATTAAACTTGGGCCAGGGGTGCAAGTAACCTGCAGAGGGTTAGCTAGCAAAAAATAAAACAAGCCAGGCCCAAAGACGCCCAACGCTTGCAAAAAAGTCAGAATGGTGTAAACAAATATGAAAAAATACCAAAGGGTACCACTGGGGCTCGAACCCAGGTCCCAAAGGTTACAGGCGCACACTTCTACCACTGGGGTGACTATACATCCGTTAACATAGGCAAATAATTAAATATATAAGGCAAAACACGCCCTGATGACTTCATCTTCAACCTCCAGCCAAACCAACTATAACTTTCTCATTTCTCATCAAAAATGAAAACTGTAAACATGAAACTTGTAGCAAATTTCCTCGGTTTCAGAAATGTAAATCATTAAAACTATAGATAAAAGATAAGCATGAATTTTAATGGTCCTAATCTGAACCCTAAAAATCTCAGAAATTTCAATTTCAAAATTCTCTGAGCTCAAGCAAAACTAATGGAAACTATGGACATGGTTAGCTTCAGGGCCATGACATCTACATGTTTTGTTCACAAATAAATCATTGATGATGCCTGTATGAAGAGTTCCAAAGTTAGAAAACTTACCTCAAAACTGGAAATCGTGTTTTGAGTTTGAGCTTGTTTCAGGTGATGATGATGACCAGGTTAGCTTCCTTGAGGTCCCAGGAAGCTAATGCAATGATTAGCTTGAGCAATGGATGGCTGAAATGGTCTGGAGAATTCAATGTGCAGAGCTCTTTTTTGAAAATAGAGGATGGTGTTAATGGTGTTACAGTTCTATAATAGGGTGTGTGATCAACTCTATATGATTTTTAGAAGCTTTAGAAACCCAAAGGCTAAGAAATGCACGAGTAGATTATGTGTTTTATGTTCTTGGTCAATTTGTGTGAAAATGAGTATGAAGTGTGATTCTGAGTTCTAGCTATTTTCAGCGGTCAAGCCTTTGTGTGTTTGTGTCAAATGGTTTGTGTATGTATAAACAAAAGTGTTTAAGAGCTTTTGACAATCAGAAGTATAAGTTTCTAGCTTTTAGCTAGGTTACTTGATTTTGAAGAAAAGAGCGAAACAAGTTTCAAGGAGAGGTACAAGCATGGGATGGGTGATTGTAAGTGTTTGAAACATTTCTCATGATTTATAGGAATTGTTTGATCAAAAGAGAATAAGTGCAAGGCTCAAGAACAAGTTTTTGTACAAAAAGTCACTTTATCAAAATGGCAATGTAACCTTTCTTCCAAATATGGATATAAAGCATGTCCATGCATTGAATGCTTGAAGTGAGGCGTCTAACAGCTGTGTAAACCATTAATTATGGAGTGCCTAACAAGTTTCAGGCCTACAAAGTAGTGTTTATTCAGCATAGTTTGAATTTGAATTTTGTTCATCACTAAAATGACTTGTAATTAAAGTGATAAAACCCTAACTTCATCTCTTCGATTATCCCTACTCAAGAATGATCTCAAGAAGTTCTTGGACATTTTGAAAATCTTGAAATATGCTCTAAAACCCATCTTTTAATTGCTTTTGAAGACTCCCCTTGGAACTATATGAAAAAGTGCCATGAAGTTGGGTCAAAATCCTGACCAAATTAGGGCAAAATTTCACTAAGTGTTTAGTTTCATGACCACATGTTCATAAAATTATAACTTGAGATCCAAGAATTTTTGGAAGGATTGTGTAAAGAAAAGTTGTAGATTTCATGGAGATCTACAACTTTCATGTTGGAAGTTTCTCTTGAATCATCTTGCATCATGGTGAAAATTTTGCTCAAAGTTATGAAAAATATGAAATTTCCAACACTTAGAAAAATTTCTAAGTTTAGACATTTTGACTTTTCAAAATGAAATCTTAACTTTTTAATTTCTTGATGAATAAGTTTCATATTTTGACATGTTTTGATGAATTATTATCTTTGGCACTTGAATTTGACCAAAAATTCAAAGTTTGACTTTTCAGTATACAGTTGACTGAAAAATTCATCTGTCAATCCAATGGACTTGCAATATTTTGAACCATGTAATTAGCTCAAAATGATGCAATTTGACTCTTGAGATCATGCCTTAAACCAATTGACCATTTTCTAGGTCAAAAATTAGAAATTTCCCTTTCCCAATCAAAACCCTAATTTTGACCATTTTGCCCTTTTGGAGATTTGATCAAATTTCTTGAGGAGTTGTGGTCCAAACTTGATCAAATGATACATATGAGTTTAAAATGTTGATGTGGATCCAAAATTATGAAGTTTGACTGTAAATTGGCCATGGTTGACTTTTTCCCCGATACAATAAATTTTTAGGTCAACTGCTCAATTGACTGAGGAAAAATGTGATTCAAGGCTTGAAACTTGTCATGAGTAATCTTAGGGGTTCATAATGATCTATGAAAGTCATATGGGTTATTGGAAGTCCAAATATCCTTTTGCAATCTCAAACCCTAATTTTGGTCATCAGTGCTTAAGGAGGTGTCTTGAGCTGATCAAACCCTAGTGCGGTCTTGAGCTAAGGAGATCTTGTGAGAAAATTCTTGATAAGTGAGAGGGAAAATTTTAGGGTACAACAGCTACCCCTGTTCAATATTCTTAAGCCTGAAGAGTTATATTGGCGAGTTTTGCCATTCGTGACTCAGAGGTGGAAGATGATTGGACACTAGAGTGCCTAGAAATTCACGCTCGATGATGTGATGGTAGATGGAATGGGCTTAAAGATGCCATTTGGAGAGATGATATAAAGTTGTGGGAGATGGGATTGTAGATGCCATCCAAAAGTGATTGCTGAATCTTGAAAGAGAGTCTGAATGATTATCAGAATGGCATTCTTGTTTGGAGCGTATCTGAACTGTATCTGAAATCCAAATTTGAATGAGTATTAGCATTGCATCCGTGTCTGGAGCATATTTGAATTGTATCTTAAGGTTGAATCTGAATGAGTACCAGAATGGCATCCGTGTCTAGAGAGTATCTGTATTGTATCTGAAAGAGACTATGAAGGAGTATCAGAATGGCATCCGTGTCTGGAGTGTATCTGAACTGTATCTGAAAGAGACTCTGAATGAGTATCAGAATAGAGTCCATGTCTGGAGCGTATCTGAACTGTATCTGAAAGTTGACTCTGAATGAGTATCAGAATGGCATCCGTGTCTGGAGCGTATCTGAACTGTATCTGAAAACTTTGAACATTATTAGTGGTAGCTGTTAACCTTATCCTGAAAAGGGTAAAATGTTAGCTAAAATTCAAAGTCATGTTGTATGAAATGCATGGTATAATGTATTCGTGTTATCAATGTTTATGATATATGGATGTGATGTATGCGTATGTGAGCTAATTTGCTGCACTGCTTGTTGGATTTGGGGAAGATAAATCTCTGACTGCTGCTGAGGATATGGAGTGTAAGTCTTTATGTTGTGAAGTTGAAGTGTTGATGAATTTCCGCTTAGAGAAATAAACTCTACTGTAAGGGAAATGTCGTGTACCGCTTGTAAAATCCTGTTGGGAAATCTTGAGAAATTGGATGACTTCTACTGGGGATTGATAATTGGAAGCTTTGTTCCGCTGGGGATAAAACTGCATACTGCGGGTGTTTATGGAAATAACTTAAAGATATTTCTATATCTCTTAGAGCCATCAATGATTGTCTTTCTATTTTGTTTATTTGTAAACAATAATTATGTTCAGATGCATACGTTCAAAAATAAATCATTGGACGTTTTTGTAAACAAAACACAAGAATAAAGAAAAACAGGTAGTTTTGCACTTTCGAAGGGATATCTTTGTATTGACTTTGAGTAAGTATTTTTGTACAATGAGACAAACATTCTAGTAAGAGAATGCTGTCGTAAAAAATGAAAATTTTGATACAAAGAAAAGATATCTATGTGCAATAATCCCATGGGGTTCCCATTCTGCTATAGCCTTCATGTCTCTGAGCATCTTGTCTATTTGTCGCCTTATCAGAAGATGATTGAATTGATCAGAACCTCTGAGTTTGTTAGTTAATGCCAAAGGTTATCCTTAAAGTGATCCAACTGAACATAGTCATACACTTTAATTCCCTAACTTTTTCCTGGACCGCCCTTTCGGGTTTTTAGTCCACCGGGATACCCTTTTTTTCCCAAGCCGCCCTTTTGGGTTTTCAACTTGTCGGGCGTACATATTTTTTTTGTTTTATCCCTAATTTTTTCCTTAACCTTTTTGGTTCGCAGGGATGCCCTTATTTTGCCTAGGTGTGTCAACCCAGCGGGTTTATTATGCGTAGTATCTTTTGACTATGTCTGCATTCGCAGGGTGTGGCAGGTCGTCACCATCCATGGTGGTCAAGATCATTGCGCCACCAGAGAATATCTTTTTGATTACAAATGGTCCTTCGTATGTAGGAGTCCATTTTCCTCTGGGATCACCTTGCGGTAGTATGATACGTTTGATCACCAGATCTCCAACTTGATATACTTGGTGTGATCGGTTGATCTGGAACTGACTGTTTAACGCTGGTTCGCAAAATGTCGTGGTAAGCAAGAGTCGCCACCGTCTTTTATTTTCTCCAACATGGACAGGACAAAAGCACAACAAAATTCCTTATGAGATAGTTTCTCGGTTCGGGAGGTAGATTTATAGAAAGGGAACGTGTTAGCACCCTTTCTATCCATGGTTATCCATGGGCTCTTAGATACTTGTGTTTTCAAAATGGTTTGCTTTTCAATTGTGAGTGAGTTTGAAAAAGTTTCGTTTAAAGATTTCAGATCGACTCTTGTATCAGTCCTCAAGAGCGTTTGAAAAATTGTTTTGAAAGCTTTTTGAAAGTGTCGGTGTGAAAAGAAGTTTTGATTTGTTTTGAATTAGAGCAAGTATCTACGAGTCATCTACCTACCCTAAGGAATTAGGCTGTGTAAATGTCCTTAAGATAGTGCCATCCCACCATTGAGAGATAGGTAGCACCACCGTTGGAGGTGTTTGGGTTAATTCGTTTGTAGGGACAGTGTGGTCACCAGAGAAACAGTAAGACACCTTAGAAGCTACCCTTATGCCATTGATCCTTTTTAATTCCGAGGCAACCGTTTCGAGGAAACTGGATCATGTCATGGACATAAGGACTTACTAAAACGTCATATACTCGACGACCACATTTCGAAGGCAAGGCAACAGTGAGACGTACCCTAAGAGTGGTGTGTGAATTTGTGTGTTGTTTTCAGTTTAGCATTTATCTTTTGATCGTGGCATGGTGAGCTACGCATTGTTTTTAATTTAGGCCATTCATTCTTTCATGCAATTAGCATTTAAAAAGTGCGGAAATTTAAATGCGGAAAGTAAAATCCTATGCTATTACAAGGCGCGGGTCTATACATCGTCAAATCAACAAAGACCCGTTTTTTAATAAAATGCGGAAAGTAAAAGACCTAATTACTATTACATCCGGAAAGCAGTTACATAATAATTGATAAAGAAAATAATGCGCGAAAAAAATAAATTGGAACGTCCGAGGGCGTTGGACCCTTTTGAAATTAAATTGAATTAAAAGTTAATTAAGTATTAAATTAAAGAAAATAAATGTTTTTTTGTTTTTTGTATTTAATGAAATAAGAAAAGAATTTAAAATTAGAAGGAAACCCTAGTTCTAAATATTTTTAATTATTAAAGAAAATGTTAAAGTTTAAAACCTAATTTATGCTAATTAATTATTTACATATTTATTTACAAAATATTTAGTAATTAATAATAATAATAATGATGAGAAAATTATTTGTTAAAAAAAAATGAAAAGGTTAAAAAACCCTAATTTCTACATATTTTATTAATTTAAGAAAATATTAAAGTTTTAAAACCTAAATTAACTAAGTTAATTGTTAGAGTTTATTTACAAAATAAATTAATTTAAATATTAATTAAACATATTTTAGTTTCTGATTTTTTTATTTATGAAAATTAATTTATGAAATTAAAGAAAACAATTAAAATAATTAATAGAATTAAGAAAGAAAAACAAATTAAAAATTAAAAATTGATGCAAACCATGGGGGGTGTCTGGCCCTTTTTGGAGGTTTTTTGGAAGTAATTTGGCCCATTAGACAAAAAGCCTTGTTTGACTTTCTGGCATCACGTGCGTGTTCATTGACTCCTGAGTACCGTGGTCTGCATTCTTTGGCCATTGGATTGGGTTTCATGGCCATTTATGTTCTGGCTGTTGGTCATTTGTGTTCTGGCCTCATCATGCATAAGTTGTTCTACTTTGGCCATTTGGCTTTTGGCTTTTGGCCATTTGTGTTTTAGCCTCATCATGCATAAGTTGTTCTACTTTGACCATTTGGCTTTTGGCTTTTGGCCATTTGTGTTTTGGCCTCAACGATCCTTAATGAACCTGCATGGGATCCTGTCTAAATCTGCAGTGTTGAATCTCATGAACACATTAAATAAAATCATAAAATGCAAATAAAGCCAATATATGAAGAAATTTAATGTTTAGGCACAATATGGCATGTATGAATGATTATACCCTTTTGATCATGGAGATCAAATCACTCTTACCCTTACTGGAAAATTAGTGACCTGAATGCTTTTATGCCCTCTGGATCATGGAGATCAAGCCAGCCTCATCCTTACTGAAGAAGTAGTGAGGTGTTGGTTTGTAACTGTGATGGCTTGTTTGTAGTGAGAGAGGGATTTGTAATAAGGATTTCAAGGTTTTAGGGTTCTTGAAAGAATTTGATATTCTAACAGTGTTGTGGCAAGGTTTTTTTCTCTCTTTTCCTCCTCTTTGGTTTGTGTGAAAAGAAGGTGATTATATAATGGAAATTAGGGTAAAGAAAATGGGCTTTGAATGTGCAATTGGGCCTCCAATGTTCACTTGAGTTCGTCACTTTCCAGGCTAAATCGCAGGGACTTAAGTGCAATTTTTGAAGTTGAAATGTGAAAACAAAATGTAGCCTACATCGATAACTAACTCCTGTCCGAAAATCGGCTCAATCGGATAAACGGTGAATTAGTTATGAATTTTTGAAGTTTCAGCTCAGACAAACTTATTTTGGGCTCCAGTGACGACTCTGACACGTTCTTCAATAAAAAACTGGTATTGATCGGTGCATAATTTGGTCTCGACTTTTGAAGAAAAGTTGTAGATCTATGAGTCAGTCACCTTGTGTAAAAATATGAGTCCAATCCGATAAAAAATGACTGAGTTATGAATTTTCGAAGTTTTCGCTCAGATGAAATAATATTTAGCATTCAGGATTTTCAGCATGTCACGCACTCTGAGCAAAAAACGAAGGCCTTTTGAATACCGTTTGAACTCAATACCTTCTGTGAAAATGTAGCCAACTCAATTTGTGAAATTTTGGCACCAGAACCAGCTCGATACGATGAAAATCGACCAAGTTATGATTTTCTGAACATGACGCAAATAAACTTCTGTCACAAATTTTCTGTATGAAAATACTTGATAAATCCACATTTTTGAAGACCTTCTGATCGAAATTGGCTTCCAGCCGTGAGAGATGAAAACGTAGATAATGTCAAGACAGAATTTTGGCCACCGGAACGGATTCAAAACGAGTCACGATCTTCAAGTTATGAATTTTTTAGCACGTAAAAACTGCACTTTCAGCACACTTTTTCACCATATTTCTTCGAGAAAACTCACACATTTGATACCTTCTTTAAAGAATTGACTCTTGAGCCAAACCTGAATTTGAGAATACGTTATCAGAGATATCTTAGCGAAAGAATACCTGAATATGACGCGTCGGGTTGGACTTGTGAATTTTTCTTGAAATGTTTTTGAGAAATATGGGAGGACAAATTTTGGGGTACAACAGTTGCCCCTGTTCAATCTTCTTAAACCTGAGGATGTAGATTGACTTGCGTGCCTTTCGTGATTCGAAGGTGGAAGATGATTGAACACTAGAGTGCCCAGAAATTTGCACTCGTATAGTAGAGTATCAGCAACATGATGGCGAGAATGGGCTTACAGATGCCATTTCGAAGAGATGATGGATAGGAGGATGGGCTTATAGATGCCATCTAAAAGTGTGACAAAACCTTGTCGGGAATGGGCTTATAGATTCCATTTGGAACTGTAATGGATAGTTGTGGAGATGGGCTTATAGATGCCATCGGGAGGTTGTCGATCGCGTAAGAGATTCCTTAGCGAGAACTTGCGTACCTGAGAAAGAAAAATAATTACCTGGCCCGTTACAGGAGTTGGTCTTCAAACTCTTTATGTAGATGTGCCCTAGCTGGATACAGGAATCAAATCTTTAAACTCTTCAGATGTGCCCTAGCAAGATACAGGAATCAAGTCTAGAGAATATAGTCGTCAACAGATACACCCTGGCGAGATACAGGAATCGGATCTTCGAACTCTTCAGACGTGCCCTGGCAAGATACAGGAATCGAGTCTGGTAAATATAGTCGTCAACAGATACACCCTGGCGAGATACAGGAATCGGATCTTCGAACTCTTCAGACGTGCCCTGGAAAGATACAGGAATCGATTCTGGTAATGTTAGTCGTCAACAGATACACCCTGGCAAGATACATGAATCAGATCTTCGAACTCTTCAGACGTGCCCTGGAAGGATACAGGAATCGAGTCTGGTAATGGTAGTCGTCAACAGATACACCCTGGCAAGATACAAGAATCGGATCTTCGAACTCTTCAGACGTGCCCTGGCAGGATACATGAATCGAGTCTGGTAATGGTAAGGTTGGTGAGTTGTCTCTACTGCCAGGTTATCCTCATGGACGAGTGGTCTTTAACGACGAGTGTCTATAACGACGAGTGTCTATAACGACGAGTGTCTATAACGACGAGTGTCTATAACGACGAGTGTCTATAACGACGAGTGTCTATGACGACGAGTGTCTATGACGACGAGTGTCTATAACGACGAGTGTCTATGACGACGAGTGTCTATGACGACGAGTGTCAATAACGACGAGTGTCTATGACGACGAGTGTCTATAACGACGAGTGTCTATAACGACGAGTGTCTATGACGACGAGTGTCTATAACGACGAGTTTCTATAACGACGAGTGTCTATAACGACGAGTGTCTATAACGACGAGTGTCTATAACGACGAGTGTCTATAACGACGAGTGTCTATAACGACGAGTGTCTATAACGACGAGTGTCTATAACGACGAGTGTCTATAACGATGAGTGTCTATAACGACGAGTGTCTATGACGACGAGTGTCTATGACGACGAGTGTCTATAACGACGGGTGTCTATAACGACGAGTTATATCAGAGAAATCTTTAGGCATTGATTTAACTGGATTTGTATTCTTTTACTGGGTTGGTCTCTTTTGACTGTATTCGTCTACATAGCTGATCTTTTAACTGTATCCTTCCTGAAAGGTAAATGTCAGTCATGTGCAATGCATGATATGGATCAAGCAATAATATTTTTTAACACATGAGATTGTATGATATGATGCGTATATACATGTATCATGATGTATAACAATGTGATGTTTATGAATGTATTTGCGTCTAGGAAGATAGATCCTTGATGGGTGCCGGGAAGTCAAATCCTGGGCTGATGTTGAAGAGTGAGATTCTTCGTTTCCGTTGGGGATGATGATTGCAAGAATACCGGTCGGAGAAGATAACTCCGTTGGGGAATAAACTTGGCGAAGAGATTACTCTGCAGGGAATTACTCTGTGGGAAGAGATACTTCGCTGAGATTTGATGATAACTCCGCTGTGGATTTCGTTGTTGTGCTCTGTTGGAAGTTTTGATGAACTCCGCTGGGGAATAAGAAGAACTTTACCGAGGACGATCTTTCCATGGCTTTTGGCTGAGGATAACCCAGTTATAAGCTCTGGTGGAGAAATAACCTTTGAATAAAACCGGGGAAACGCGTTCGCTCTGCAGGGAGTGAAGGTATCTTGGTCGCATTCTTCAGCTGAACTTACCTCGGCACTTCGGTGGACAGGGCAACCGGATCATTTAGACAACTCATTATTGCCCCAGTTTCTGTTGGAGAAGAAGGTACCGGTGAAGGTGTTTGATGACTGCCGTTTGACAAATCTTCTTCTGGTAGACAAGTGACGAGATACCGGGACATAGTCGTACGCTTCGATCCCTAATTTTTGCCTGGACCGCCCTTTCGGGTTTTCAGTCCACCGGGATACCCATTTTTGCCCAAGCCGCCTTTTTAGGTTTTCGACTTGCCGGGTGTACAGATTTTTTTCATTTCATCCCTTATTTTTGCCTAGGTGTATCAACCTAGCGGGTCTTTGATTGTGCGCAGTATTTTTTCGACTATGTCCACGCTCTCAGAGTGTAGGGAGGTGCCCCTGTTGTTGTGTTGTCATGCCACCAGAAGATCTTCGTTTGATCGTCCAATGCCCCAAGTGACTTAGACGGAGATTTGCCCCAGGCTAGTTGGCCTTTTGAGAGATTCTCCGAATCTTGACTTAACTGCCCTAGATGACAGACAATGATCATGCCATGCCCCTTGATTGGAGGTGCTTTTGTTCATTAGACATTCGTCGTGCGAACTTCTATGCTGTTCAAACAAAACGTCATATGCAAGCAATGTTATTTTAAAAATGCAAAGCTTATGTCTGTCTTGAAGTTTTTTGAAAAATGCATTTTTCAGTAAAACCAGCAAATTTTGTAAAATGTGATGTCAACTCAATATTTTATAGCAAGCCTTAAGGAGTCAGGATACCTTTGGTAACAGTATGCTTTCGAACTAACCCATGCTTCAGCTAGGACTTTTAAGGGTTGTAGCGTGGCCTGGTTCACGGTTTAAGAAACAAAGGATAAAGGCTCAAATTATTTGTACCCACCCGCTCTTTGTGATGTTCTTCGAACCTAAACTCAGTTGATCGTGCGTTAGACCTTGTTTGAGTCTTTGCTTTGATATACCAGCGATGGTTCATATATTGACAGTTTATTCGGAATAGGCAGTCATTCCTTTTTTGTTGTTGAGGGTCTGTAGGACCTCTTTCTCTTTTTTTTTGTTATCCCTGTTTTTTGCCTGAACTGTTTCTTTTTGGAATTACAGTCAGCGGGATGCCCCAGTTTTGTAAGTCTCCTTCATAGGTTTTGACTTATTGGGCTTTTATTTTGAGAAGTAATGACTGCCTGTCTTTATGATCGTTTGGAACCATCACTGTCTTTCTTGGTTTTGTAAGGACCTCTTTGGTGCCATTTGTTATGCACTTGGATCAACTGAGAGACTACCCTGCCCCAGGTTATGATTAAGGGTTTTAAATTTCGAAAATAAAAACTCCTACTTCTTTGGCTCAGATGGGTTGATGAGGGATTATCTTCCTTATCACTCCAGTGTTTAGGAATTGAAACAATGCCTGTACCTTATCAGCGGGGTCTGTTCGAGAGCATACTGTAAAGATCGTGGTATCATTTTCGTCATCCTCCCTCAAGAGGCTTAGGATTATTAACCGAGAATTGATCATCATAGAAAAATGAAAACAATTTGCATATGGTGAATACGAAATAATTACTTCAAAACAGACATGTGTAATGCATTAATGAAATAACCAAGTTTGACATGAAACAAAATGTTTGAACAATCAAAGAAAAATTACAATTTGAACATTCGAATGAACAAAAGTTTTTCAACCCTAGCCATGTTTTGGCAAGGGAGCAGTGATCACATTCAGAGTCTCTGGAGAGTCGAACTGGACTTCCTTCGCGTCGATCAGATCTTGAACCTTGTTTCTCAAAGTCCAACAGTCATCTGTAGCATGCCCCGGGCTGTCAGAATGATAGGCGCAGCGAACATTGGGGTTGTACCTTGAAGGTGTCCTGTTAGGATTCTTTGGAGGGTCCATGAGAGTTACCAACTTGGTTTCCAGCAACTGTGGCAATATCTGTGACAAGGTCATGCCGAGGGGAGTGAATTTCCTTTTGGGTCTCTCTTCCCTTTGCTGATTGTGACGCTGAGGAGCGCCGGCCGGTTTTGCAATAACCACCACGTTGACATCTTGGCGGTGTTCAGACCTATTCTGCCCTCTTGAGCCATAGACATCACTAGATTCTCTCTTGGATGGTTTCTTCTCAGTGTTCGAGGAGTCACCATTCTGTATTTTCCCCGACTTGATGCCAGCTTCTATTCTTTCTCCGGTCAAGATCATATTTGTAAACCCAGCAGCAGAATTCCCAATCAGGTGGTTGAAGAATGGACCAGACAGGGTCCCTAAGAACATGTCGACGAGCTCGCGGTCAGTCAGAGGTGGTTGTACCCTTCCAGCAAGGTCCCTCCATTTTTGAGCATATTCTTTGAAACCTTCACCTGCACCCAAAGACATTACCTGAAGCTGAGTGCACGTGGGAGCAAGGTCGGCATTGTACTGGTACTGCCTGTAGAATGCAGTGGCCAAGTCCTCCCAGCTGCGGATGTTGGCTCCATTCAGTTGATAGAACCAGTCGAGTTGAGTTCTGGCCAGACTATCCTGAAAGAAGTGAATCCACAAATTCTTGTCAGCCGTGTAGGGCTGGATCCTCCTTGTGTAAGACCTGAGATGCAGCTTAGGACAGGAGGCCCCGTCATACTTTGCAAAAGCAGGTGCCTTGAACTTGTGCGGGATCACTACCCCAGAAGACAGACCTAGATCCTCGAAGTCCAGGCCGGGCACTTTTTGTATCTCCATGGCACTTAGCCGGTCTTCCAACTGTTTATACCTGTCTTCAGCTGGAGGGTACTGCTCATCATTGTAATCGATCTCGTTGTCGGAGACCACTGGACTAGGAACCTCCCTTTCTTGGGCATTGTCTTTCCCAACAGATGGGGTAGTCTGCTCAACTTCATTTTGTGATTTGTTCCCAGATTTGCGTCTAGGGTTGAACAACACCATCCTCTTCTTCTTCTTTTTCAAAAGCAGGGTCTTCAGATCTTGTTGCCCCTGGGACAAACTCATGATCAACTCTTGGAACTGGGTGTTCTGAGCCTGGAGAGCCTTGATGGATTGCTCAGTAGATGATTCAGGATTCATGCTGATTGCTGAAATAAACAGCGAAGAAGGTAAGCAACCTGTAAAAAGGGATACCTGTAATGCAATGATATGTATATATGCATGCAATGTTTTCAAGGATCTCGCGGGGTAAACAAGAAATTTGTTAGAGTTGGGATCCGGTGGCTTGATTGAAGGACCTTCATGTTGTGGAGAGTCCTTCTTCAAGGGTCAAAGGCTCACCATATCGAGTGGGTCATAGCCCCTGACTCAAGTCATCATGTCTGGTTTTGACTTCCAAACAACCTTGGTTAGGGGAACCTTCTTCAAGAGTCAAAGCTCACCATATCAAGTGGGTCATAGCACCTGACTCGAATCATCAACCTGGCTAGAGGAAAATAAATCCCCTTTGCCCCTTGCTAGACATTTTGGTTCATCATGACCTGCATCACAGACCCTTAAGATCCTTGAAATGGATTAGTCCTTATGTAGGATGTATGCAATAGTATGATGGCATGATGTTATGCTATGCATGGAATAATGTAGGTAAACCCTGTTATGAGTTCAGATTAAGGACTATAAACAAAACCTGCAAGAAACTCAAGTGTCAGATAACAAGCATGCAAATAGTCAAGTTGGAAGGCAAGCAAGTCACACAAGAGAGCCCTTAGAGTTTAGGCCAGCATGGGGTCTAGGTATTACCCTCTTTCAGTTTGTTGGTTAAGACCTGTCCTATCAGAAGTAACCAGGTTCTAGAGGATCCCAATATCACTAACTACCCTCAATCGGTCATAACTCCAGCATCGCAATCTTTTCTTGCGGCCAGAACCATCACGAGAGTTTAGCCTCAATGGGCGTAGCATACTGCTACTGTTCTATTGGCCAAGTTGGGTCATTTAAGGTTCTAAGGTCGGTTGGTGCTTAATGACTCCTCAGAAGACCCATATTCTCCTCGTTGCAACACAAGGGATATTGGTACAGACCAAGGTGTCACACCAACGTATCCACTGCTTCACCCGTGTCGGTCTACGCCGGACAGGTCCCTCACAGCTTATGCTACCTAACAGGGTATCCCCAGATCCGGGTTAGGATCTATGTAACTCCGATGCAGCCCACAATAATAAAGCAAACAAGCACAACAATTGAAAACACAAGTGATCTTAGTCCTAAGGTACACCTCACTTTATAAGAGTCCCCAGCAGAGTCGCCAGTTCTTTGATCGGTGGATCTGGAACTGACTGTTTAACGCTGGTTCGCAAAATGTCGCGGTAAGCAAGAGTCGCCACCGTCTTTTATTTTCTCCAACATGGACAGAACAAAAGCACAACAAAATTCCTTATGAGATAGTTTCTCGGTTCGGGAGGTAGATTTATAGAAAGGGAAGGTGTTAGCACCCTTTCTATCCATGGTTATCCATGGGCTCTTAAATACTTGCTCATTGTGTTTTCAAAATGGTTTGCTTTTCAATTGTGAGTGAGTTTGAAAAAGTTTCGTTTAAAGATTTCAGATCGACTCTTGTATCAGTCCTCAAGAGCGTTTGAAAAATTGTTTTGAAAGCTTTTTGAAAGTGTCGGTGTGAAAAGAAGTTTTGATTTGTTTTGAATTAGAGCAAGTATCTACGAGTCATCTACCTACCCTAAGGAATTAGGCTGTGTAAATGTCCTTAAGGTAGTGCCATCCCACCATTGAGAGATAGGTAGCACCACCGTTGGAGGTGTTTGGGTCAATTCGTTTGTAGGGACAGTGTGGTCACTAGAGCAACAGTAAGACACCTTAGAAGCTACCCTTATGTCATTGATCCTTTTTAATTCCGAGGCAACCGTTTCGAGGCAACTGGATCATGTCATGGACATAAGGACTTACTAAAACGTCATATACTCGACGACCACGTTTCGAAGGCAAGGCAACAGTGAGGCGTACCCTAAGAGTGGTGTGTGAATTTGTGTGTTGTTTTCAGTTTAGCCTTTATCTTTTGATCGTGGCATGGTGAGCTACGCATTGTTTTTAATTTAGGCCATTCATTCTTTCATGCAATTAGAATTTAAAAAGTGCGGAAATTTAAATGCGGAAAGTAAAATCCTATGCTATTACAAGACGCGGGTCTATACATCGCCAAATCAACAAAGACCCGTTTTTTAATAAAATGCGGAAAGTAAAAGACCTAATTACTATTACATCCAGAAAGCAGTTACATAATAATTGATAAAGAAAATAATGCGCGAAAAAAATAAATTGGAACGTCCGAGGGCGTTGGACCCTTTTGAAATTAAATTGAATTAAAAGTTAATTAAGTATTAAATTAAAGAAAAGAAATGTTTTTTTGTTTTTTGTATTTAATGAAATAAGAAAAGAATTTAAAATTAGAAGGAAACCCTAGTTCTAAATATTTTTAATTATTAAAGAAAAGGTTAAAGTTTAAAACCTAATTTATGCTAATTAATTATTTACATATTTATTTACAAAATATTTAGTAATTAATAATAATAATAATGATGAGAAAATTATTTGTTAAAAAAAATGAAAAGGTTAAAAAACCCTAATTTCTAGATATTTTATTAATTTAAGAAAATATTAAAGTTTTAAAACCTAAATTAACTAAGTTAATTGTTAGAGTTTATTTACAAAATAAATTAATTTAAATATTAATTAAACATATTTTAGTTTCTGATGTTTTTATTTATGAAAATTAATTTATGAAATTAAATAAAACAATTAAAATAATTAATAGAATTAAGAAAGAAAAACAAATTAAAAATTAAAAATTAATGCAAACCATGGGGGGTGTCTGGCCCTTTTTGGAGGTTTTTTGGAAGTAATTTGGCCCATTAGACAAAAAGCCTTGTTTGACTTTCTGGCATCACGTGCGTGTTCATTGACTCCTGAGTACCGTGGTCTGCATTCTTTGGCCATTGGATTGGGTTTCATGACCATTTGTGTTCTGGCTGTTGGTCATTTGTGTTCTGGCCTCATCATGCATAAGTTGTTCTACTTTGGACATTTGGCTTTTGGCTTTTGGCCATTTGTGTTTTGGCCTCATCATGCATAAGTTGTTCTACTTTGGCCATTTGGCTTTTGGCCATTTGTGTTTTGGCCTCAACGTTCCTTAATGAACCTGCATGGGATCCTGTCTAAATCTGCAGTGTTGAATCTCATGAACACATTAAATAAAATCATAAAATGCAAATAAAGCCAATATATGAAGAAATTTAATGTTTAGGCACAATATGGCATGTATGAATGATTATACCCTTTTGATCATGGAGATCAAATCACTCTTACCCTTACTGGAAAATTAGTGACCTGAATGCTTTTATGCCCTTTGGATCATGGAGATCAAGCCAACCTCATCCTTACTGAAGAAGTAGTGAGGTGTTGGTTTGTAACTGTGATGGCTTGTTTGTAGTGAGAGAAGGATTTGTAATAAGGATTTCAAGGTTTTAGGGTTCTTGAAAGAATTTGATATTCTAACAGTGTTGTGGCAAGGTTTTTTTCTCTCTTTTCCTCCTCTTTGGTTTGTGTGAAAAGAAGGTGATTATATAATGGAAATTAGGGTAAAGAAAATGGGCTTTGAATGTGCAATTGGGCCTCCAATGTTCACTTGAGTTCGTCACTTTCCAGGCTAAATTGCAGAGACTTAAGTGCAATTTTTGAAGTTGAAATGTGAAAACAAAATGTATCCTACATCGATAACTAACTCCTGTCCGAAAATCGGCTCAATCGGATAAACGGTGAATTAGTTATGAATTTTTGAAGTTTCAGCTCAGACAAACTTATTTTGGGCTCTAGTGTCGACTCTGACACGTTCTTCAATAAAAAACTGATATTGATCGGTCCATAATTTGGTCTCGACTTTTGAAGCAAAGTTGTAGATCTATGAGTCAGTCACCTTGTGTAAAAATATGAGTCCAATCCGATAAAAATTGACCGAGTTATGAATTTTCGAAGTTTCGGCTCAGATGAAATAATATTCAGCATTCAGGATTTTCAGCGTGTCACGCACTCTGAGCAAAAAACGAAGGCCTTTTGAATACCGTTTGAACTTAATACCTTCTGTGAAAATGTATCCAACTCAATTTTTGAAATTTTGGCACCAGAACCAGCTCGATACGATGAAAATCGACCAAGTTATGATTTTCTGAACATGACGCAAATAAACTTCTGTCCCAAATTTTCTGTATGAAAATACTTGATAAATCCACATTTTTGAAGACCTTCTGATCGAAATTGGCTTCCAGCCGTGAGATATGAAAACCTAGATAATGTCAAGACGGAATTTTGGCCACCGGAACGGGTGCAAAACGAGTCACGATCTTCAAGTTATGAATTTTTTAGCGCGTAAAAACTGCACTTTCAGCACACTTTTTCACCATATTTCTTCGAGAAAACTCACACATTCGGATACCTTCTTTAAAGAATTGACTCTTGAGCCGAACCTGAATTTGAGAATACGTTATCAGAGATATCTTGGCGAAAGAATACCTGAATATGACGCGCCGGGTTAGACTTGTGAATTTTTCTTGAAATGTTTTTGAGAAATATGGGAGGGCAAATTTTAGGGTAATACACTTGGCATCTGAAATTTTTGTTGAAAGCCTTGATCATCTGTTTTTGATACATTTGACCATGGCAGACAGCAGTAAGCCTTTTCTCCTCAATCAAGTTTAGTTGATCAAATCGAGTCTGGATCCAATCTTCTTCATTCAACCCTGCATCTTTCATAATTCTTAGAGAGGGGATCTGGACCTCAATAGGCAAGACAACCTCCATGCCGTCTACCAGATAATAGGGTGTTACCCCAGTTGATGTGCGAGCTGTGGTACGATATCCGTGGAGAGCGAATGGTAGCATCTCATGCCAGTCTTTGTATGTGACTGTCATTTTCTGTATGATCTTTTTGATGTTCTTATTCGCGGCTTCAACAACACCATTCATCTTTGGCCGGTAAGTGGAAGAATTATGATGCTGGATCTTGAATTGCTCGCACAGGGCGGTGATCATAGTGTTATTCAGGTTCGTACCATTGTCCGTAATGATCCTCTGCGGGATACCGTAACGACAGATGATATTCTACTTGATGAACCGGGCGATAACATTCTTAGTAACAGAAGCGAAAGAAGCTGCCTCCACCCACTTTGTAAAATAGTCAATGGCCGTTAAGATGAAGCGGTGTCCATTGGAGGTTGTTGGCTTGATTTCCCCAATCATGTCAATCCCCCACACAATAAAGGGCTAAGGAGCCGTCAAGACGTTCAGAGGAACCGGAGGTACGTGCACCTTGTCAGCATAAATCTGACACTTGTGGAAAGTTCGAGAGTGTTGATATCAATCTGCTTCCATGGTAGACCAGTAATAGCTTGCCCGTAGGATTTTCTTTGCCATCGTATGCCCACTGGAATGGATGCCAAAAGTGCCTTCATGTAATTCAGTCATGATCCTTTCAGCTTCAACCTTGTCTATGCACCGAAGTAACACAGAGTCATGGTTGGTTTTGTAAAGAATGCCATTACTAAGGAAGAATTTAGCAGAGAATCTCCTTAAGAACTTCTTATCATTTACTGAAGCTCTTTCTAGATATTCTTGGGTTTCGAGATACCTCTTGACTTCTTGAAACCAGGGCTGGTCCACTACTTCTTCAGTATTAATCTCGTGACAGTGTGCTGGTTCATCAATTTGTTCAATGGTGATCTGGGGAGCCTCGATATCCCATTTAAGTTTAAACATAGATGACATTGTGGCTAGTGCGCCTGCTAGCTGATTTTCTTCTCGCAGGAAATGCTCGAAGGTAATCTTCTCAAAGTGTGGGAGCAATGTTAAAACATGTTCTTTGTAAGGGATAAGGTTAGGGTGTTTTGTGTCCCACTCTCCTTTGATCTAGCTGATGACCAAAGCTGAATCCCCGAATACATTCAAGGATTTGATCCCCAAATTTATGGCATCTTTGAGACCAAAGATGCATGCTTCGTATTCCGCCATGTTGTTTGTACAATTGAAGCAGAGTCTTGCAGTAAATGGAGTATGACACCCTTCAGGAGATATGAGTACAACACCAATACCATTGCCGAGTGCATTGGATGCCCCATAAAAAACCAGGGTCCATTGGGACCCTTGTTCAGGTCTGTCATATGACCTGAGTTCTTCATAGTTTTTTACCATCATGATGTCTTCATATGGGAATTCGAACTTCATGGAATGGTAGTCTTCCATAGCTTGGTGAGCAAGGTGATCAACTAGTACACTGCCCTTTATTGCTTTCTGGGTAGTATACTGTATGTCATATTCTGTCAGGATCATCTGCCATCCCGCTATTCTCCCAAAGAGGGTAGGTTTCTCGAAGATGTATTTTATTGGATCCATGCCAGAGCGTAGGTAATAAATAGCGTGCTCTTTTCATCCAGACTCGTCATGCTGCCCCAACACACACCCCATTGAATTTTCCAAAACGGCCAGATACATGATCAATGGTCTTCCCTCGACTGGTGGCATCAAAACAGGAGGCTCTTGCAGGTACTCTTTGATCTTGTCGAAAGGAGTTTGACACTCGTCATTCCATTTGACCACTTGATCTTTCTTCAGTAATTTGAAGATTGGCTCACAAGTAGCTGTCAAGTGAGAAATGAATCTGGAAATGTAATTTAAACGTCCTAAGAACCCTCTGACTTCCTTCTCAATACGAGGAGCAGGCATCTCTTGTATCGCTTTCACCTTGGCAGGGTCCACTTCAATACCTTTATTGCTAACGACAAAGCCTAGGAGTTTACCAGACCTTACCCCAAACGTGCATTTATTTGGGTTCAACCTCAACTTCTATTTCTTTAGTCTCTGAAAGAGTTTCTATAAATGATCAAGATGCTCTTCTTCTGTTTGAGATCAAGCTATCATGTCGTCCACATAGACCTCTATTTCATGATGTATCATGTCGTGAAATAGCGCTAGCATGGCACGCTGATAGGTTTCCCCACCATTTTTCATCCCGAAGGGCATCACCTTATAGCAGAATGTGCCCCACTGTGTGACAAAGGTTGTCTTCTCCATGTCCTCAGGCGCCATTTTGATTTGGTTGTAGCCAGAGAAACTGTCCATGAAGGAAAACACTTTGTGTTGTGCCGTATTATCAACTAGAATGTGAATGTGGAGATATGGGAAATCATCCTTAGGGCTTGCCCTATTCAAACCTCTTTAGTCTATGCACATTCGTACTTTGCCGTCCTTTTTGAGCACGGGAACAACATTGGCAACCCATTGCGGATAAGAGGTGGCAGCCAAGAATCCATCATTAAATTGTTTCATGACTTCTGCTTTAATCTTCTCTGACATGTCTGGTCGCATTCGACGAACCTTTTGTTTTACTGGTGGACAATCCTATCTTCTAGGTAGACGATGTACCACAATATCTGCATTAAGTCCTGGAATGTCTTCATACGACTAGGCAAAGACCTCAACATACTCGTGTAACAATTGAATCAGACGCTCCTTGACACTGGGTTCCAGATTGGTGCCCACCTTGACCTCTCCTTTCTCTTCTTCGGTACCTAGGTTGATGGTGTCCACTGGTTCCTTATGGGGTTGAATGGTTCTCTCTTCTTGTTGTAGTAATCTTGCAAGTTCTCCTGGTACTTGACAATCTTCCTCACCTTCGTCTTCGGCTTGGTAGATTATATTTTCAGAGTCAAAGAAGGCCATGGTAGAACCGTTACCCATGGGATCCCGAATAGATGTAGACCTGTATTGTGAGTGTGAGTGTGTGTAAGAGTATAACTATTTTTGAAAGAAATGAAAATGTAAAAAATAAAAAATAATGAGCATAAAGTTTGTATGCAAAAACGTCCATGATTAATTGATGTCATATGGAAATGAGATAATAACCCTTACAAATGGACCATTGTGCCTCGGGTAAGACACAAGGTTTTAAGAGTCTGAATTGTTTTAATATTACAGATCCAACAAAATGTAAAGACAAATTACTGTGGGATAAAAGTGATCGGGACGAAATCTCTAGCCTCCCAGTTGCTGAGCCCTCCACTGACAGTTGGGAAAATCCAATCCTCCAGGTTGTAGCTGTCTTCATCATCTTCCACCGCATTGACTTCGCGGTTGCTGATCTTCAAGGGTGGTCCTCCGGCACGAGCGTGGCGTACAACCTTCTGGGCACCTGAAGTGAAACCCAAGCCAAACTTGTCAGATTTGTATGGGGTATTTGGGAGTTGTTCCCAAATAGTGCACCCACCTTCTTATATCACTTCCTTGGCATCCTTCAAAGACGACATCCTGAGCGGAGGCCTTGTGATATTGGGAACTAGAGACACAACCTTGGTGACTGCCACATCTTGCGGGACTTCTTCAAAGTGATGGAATGAAGTTTCAATAAATTCACCATCTAATTCAACATATCTGAAGGAATTTAGATGGCTGATCATATACTCTTCTTCTCCATGAACGATGATGATTTTCCCTTGAGTTGTATATTTCAGGATTTGGTGCAACGTAGAAGTAACAACGCCGAAATTGTGAATCCATGGTCGGCCTAGCAAGCAGGAATATGAAGGGAGAATATGCATTACATAAAAGTTGAATCAAATGTTAGGGTTCCAACCTTTATAGGTATATCCACTTCCTCGTGCACCTTCCTTTTTGAGCCGTCAAAGTCTCTCACTACTATGTTTCTTGGTTTCAATGTCAATCCCTCGCAGTCAAGCCTATCAAGAGTTTTTTTAGGCAACACATTCAGAGACGAACCAGTGTCAACCAAGACATGAGCCAGAGTCGTGCCCCTGCATTCCACTAAGACATAGAATGCCTCATTATTCTTCCTCCCTCTTGGCATTAAATCAGCATCTGAAAAACCTAAACTATTATCTGCAGTAAAGCTGGCTACGCAGTATTGGAACTGTCCGACAGATGTTTCTTGGGGTACATGGGCAGTTTTCAGGAATTTTACCAAGGCCTTTGGATGCGCCTCAGAACATAGTAGTAAAGCCAACATGGAAATTTTAGATGGAGTTTTCCCCAGTTGCTCAACTACATTATAGTCGCTTCTTTTATGATCTTTAGAATTTCCTCCATCTCTTTCTGGGAGGTCTTAGGGATAGCCAATGATTGTGCCTTTGAACGGAAAGGCTCAATCAGAATATCTTTACCTCGAGTCTCAGTTGACTTGGCAGCAAGAATGTCAGTAGGAGTGATATCAGGGGTTGTAACAGCTTTGTCAGTTGGAGTACTAGCATAGATGATTGTGGGACTGGGAATATCCTTTGGATGAGCAACAACAACAGGAATGATTACGGGTCCAGAAACTGCTTTTGGGGGAGGAATTTCTGGAGAGAATATCCTTCCGCTTCAGGTAATCTTACTAGTCCCTCCAATACTACTGATATCAGAGTCAACTTTCTCAGAAATTCAATCTTCAGCAGTTGGCCAATCTTGCTTGATACCGTGGTAGTAGACACCCCTCCATAATTCCATGGTACGGTTTTGTCTGACGAATACGAGATTGGTCCAGGCATTGTAATTATCAAAGGAGCTGCTTTTTGAACTGATGTAATTCTAACGGGTCTTTTGGTGGAGACCCTGGAAGAATTGGCCGAAATGGTAACGATGGAAACATCATTATAAGAAATAGTTGGAATAGAAGTATTTTCAAACAAAATTTCATTGTTATCTATTAGGCACTGAATGCCTATTTTCAACAAAGGATAACTGGTTGGTGAGGACAAACAGAAATGACAGCTTTCATCACAGCGTGGGAATAGACCGACATTCAATAAGTTCTTTTTGATAGTTAGGAGTGGGGTCATAAGTTCATCAATTGAAGTAACAAACATATCTTCTTCAATGGCGTTGGAATTATGGCCGTGCTTGGGCATAGGGGAAGAAATGACATTGGGATTTTCTGGCGCATCGAATTCAATCTCTTTGGATTCAAGGAGGTCTTGTACTTTGTTCTTTAGAGCCTAACAGTTGTTAGTGTCATGGTCGGGACTCTCAGAATGATATGCACAACGGGCATTAGGATGATAGTGAGGAGATGTTGTGTTAGGTTTCTTTGGAGCTTCTTTCAAAGTCATTAGATTGGACCTTAACAAATGTGGTAATACTTGAGATAGAGTCATGTTAATTCTGGTGAACTGTTTGACTGGTATTTCGATTCTTGGTTGGTTTTTTATTTGCTGATCAGCCGCAGGTTTAGGAATCATAATAGCCCCACCATTGGACGACGTTCGACCCTATCTTGATTTCTATGAGGATATAAAACCACCACTTATTTCTTTCCAATGAATGGCTTCCTTACAGTAGCAGAGGATGCATATTTTTAAATCTTTCCATTCTTTATCCCGGCATCTACCCTTTCTCCGGTCAATATCAATTCAATAAAACCTGCCGATGAACTCCCAATTAAGTGATTGAAGAAGGGACCAGACAAGGTTCCCAAAAACATGTCTACCAACTCTCTTTCAGATAGGGGATGTTGGACTCTTCTGGACAAGTCCCTCCATTTTTGTGCATAGTCTTTGAAGCCCTCACTTGAAACCATGGCCATACTCTGGAGTTGAGTATGGGTGGGTGCAAGATCAACATTGTATTGGTATTGTTTGTAAAAGGTTGCAACAAGATCTTCCCAGTTATGAACATTGGCTCTTTCTATCTGATAAAATCAATCAAGTTGAGTTCCAGACAGACTGTCTTGGAAGAAGTGTACCCATAAGTCTTTGTCAGCGGTATGGGGTTGGATTTTCCTCACATAGGACCGAAGATGCATTTTGGGGCATGAGACTCCGTCATATTTGGCGAACATAGGTGCTTTGAATTTTGGAAGAATGACAATCCCCGATACTAACCCCAAATCCTCAAAGTCCAAGCCAGGAACTTTTTGGATTTCTATCGCATTTAACCGTTCTTCTAGATGCTTGTACTTGTCGTCGGCTGGAGGGTATTGTTCTTCAGAATAGTCTTCTTCTTCCTCTTCCTCTTCTGACTCTGACTGGACAACTGTTTCTTTACCCTTCCCATCTTGATTGTCTTTCTCACCGGACGTCGTTTCAAAGTCTAAGGTCCTTGTTGTTTGCCCTTGGAATCTTCTTCCCATGTTTAGAACTCCAGTTATCTTCTTCGTCTTCTTTTTCTTCTCCTCAACCAGCAAGGTCTTCAACTCTTCTTGTCCTTTGGCTAGAGTTAAGAACAACTGATGAAACTGTGTATTTTGAGCTTGGAGGTCTTTCACCGTTTGCTCGAGATCCATCTTACTGAAATAAACAGTAGAGAGATAAGGAAACTTGTTGCAAGAAACCTGCTTATGTTATGATGAATGGTAAATGCATATGCAATGATTTCAAGGATTTTAAGATTCAAATTTGTTTTAGACAAAAAGGAAACACACGTTATATTAATAGATTAAAGCTTGAGTACATTAGTGCCTTCTTGGGAAAAATAATACAAAAACTATAAGATGAAAAGGTAGTACGCATCGTCTTTGGTGCGATGTAGGCATTCAGGTTCTACTCCTCATGAAGTGGCCTAGTGAGTTCCAAAACCTTCTTTTCGCTTGCGTAAAATTGGGCTTCAAAAGCATCTCGCTCCCCCTTGAGTTGTACCCAATCTTTTTGTAGCTCTTCAAGAGAGGTGGGCATTTCAAGATGTAGGATAGTGTATGAAACATCTCTTTCCATGACAGGCTCAATGATTACCGGGCAAATGGAGGGATAAGGCATCATAAGACTCTAAGGAGGAGTTCGTACCCATTTGAGGTAAGGCTCAAGAGGGATGGAATTCTTGTGCCCCAATGTCTTTCTATCTACCTTATTTAACATCCTCCAAGCTCGGATAAATCTCTGGCGAAGACCTTGATTTTTGTTGTCGTAGTCAAATACCAAACCTTGAATCAACATCTCGTGCGGGCCATCCCTTCGGGCGTAACAAAACTGTCTTAAGGCTAAGAAGGGGTTGTAGGTGATACCTCCCCTAATTCCAAGTAAAGGGACATTATGAAATTCTCCACAATGGTCGAAAATAGTAACATTCTCTATGGATCGGGAACACCAATGAATGTCTGAATGTTTGAGCGTTATCAACCTTTGTGACCACCTTGAACCTTGCTCGTTCTTTAATACAGATTGGGGAAGATGCGAAATAAACTATCTTGCCAAGAGAGGAGTGCAACACACAAGGACACCTTGTTTCCTCATAGTGTGAGTGTGAAAAGAATGTAATATGTCTCCTAGCAATGTGGGCACTTGGTTGTAGGATATGAAGATTTTGATGGTGTTCACGTCTATGAGTTGGTCAGGATTTGGAAACAAAACCATCCCATAGATGAGGAGAGCCGCAATTTCCTCAAAAGCTTACAGATCCAAGGAATTCCAACAACTTTGGGCTTTCCCAAACAAGAACTTTGCTAGGAAACCCTTGACACCACTCCTTGTTTCCCAATGAGTTATGACATCAGATGAGTGCAAGTCTAGAGCTTAAGCAATCTTTTATGGCTTTGGGTCTCTTTCTGTATCGTTTAAAGGTAGTTGATTGAGAATTAGAATCCTCAAGTGTCGGGATAATTCTTCCAAAGTAGGCATAAGTTGATAGTCGGGAAATGTGAAGCAATGGTGTAAAGGATCGAAGAACTGAAAGAGCACCTTCAACATGTCCTCATCTGTGTTGGAGGTGACCAAGTTGAGTAGGCGACCATGTATCTCGGTGAATGGAGAGTTTTCTGGAATCCTTGAAGCTAGTTCCTTAAGTTGTGGAGGGATCCTTACAAGGTTGACTTGGATAGTTTTCCTGCGAAGAGAATCCATATCCTACAAAAGAGAACAAAGATAAATCCCAAGATCCTTGAAATGGTTAGTGGATGAGTATGATGTTATGATGTTCATGATGTTATGTAAAAATATGTATATTCAAACAAAGTAAACAAGTTCCTAGGTTTAGGCTTGCATGGAGTCTCATAGGTAAGTACGCTCTTGAAGTTTAGTTGGCTCAACCTGTCCTAGTAATAGTAACCGGGTTCTAAGGAGCTCAATATCACTGGTTTGTTTCCTTGGTCATTGTTTCAGCACAAGCCTCTTTAATGGCGACCGAAATATCCCAAGAAACCAAACCTCAATGAGTGTAGTATCGAGTATCTACCAACTTCAGACTGCACCAAAGCCGGTCATCTCACTACATCCTAAAGGCCAAGTTGGTCAAGTAAAGGTTCTAGAAGTTCATTAGTGATTTATGACATCACTCAGCGGCCCCATATTCTCTTTGATTAACTCAAAGGCTACCGGTACCCACAAATATGTCGCACCAACGTAGCTATTGCTTAGACCATGTCGGTATACCCCGCACATTTTCCACAATGTATTGCTACTTACCTATAATGTATCCCAAATCCGGGTAGAGGATTCAAACCTAAACAAAGAACCATAATGTAAAGCATACAAGTCAAACAATGAAAGCAATTAAGTGTGATATAACCCTAAGGTAACCACACTTTTAAAATATTCCCCAACAGAGTCGCCAGTTCTGTGATACGGTGGGAGAACTAACTTGAGGGTTTTGCATTTGATTGCAAATGTTGCGGTTAGCATGAGTCGCCACCGACTTTTCTTTTATCCAAAAGGAAAGGTGAAAAATCACAGGAAATACCTTTGAGATTATTTCTTGAGTTCGGGGAGGGGGGTAGATTATGAATAGGGAAGGTATTAGCACCCTTTTCATCCATGGTTTTCCATGGGCTCTTAGTTACTTGCTAGATCATTTGCCTTTTTGTTTGAAATTGTGCTTGGTGTGGTTTTTGAAAGTATTTTGTAAAGAGGCCATTGTTTAGGAAATCTTTGTAATGATTCTTGTTTGTAAGAATGTATACAAAGATGTTTAATCTTTTGAAAATGTTTTCAAGTTTACAATATGTTTGAAAGTGTAGGTGTTGGTTTTGAAAAATAGCAAGGATGTTAGTTGAAATTGAGCAAGTAATTAGGAGCATTCTACCTACTCAAAAGTCTTTCTTGTTCATTTTCCTTTGACATTGTTATCTTACCATTGATTTTGGTAAGTAACCCTATCTTTGGATGCAAAAGGCACGGGCGTGTGTTATCGTATAACCATGATTAACAATATTGCAAGGTATCTTAGCATTCTTTTTTAGGGACTAAGATCATTTGAAAGGCAACTTAGATAGCGTCATCGAGGGACTATGATCTTGTATTTGCTTGTTTTTGCTAAGATACCTTTACATGCGTAATATGGCCATTTTGTATAAGGCAACCAAGTGGAATAACCCTAGGGGTGCTTGTGTGCAAGTGTATTGTTTTAATGCTTGATTTTGTCTTGAATTAGGGTTTTCTAATTGATTCGTTTTAGTCTTTCCATACAAACCCTAATTACTAGCATGTTATATATAAAGCGATACATTGCGGAATTTAAAGTTACTACGTTATTACAACATTTGTGGGAGGGGGTATACAAATTGTAAATGGGGCTTGCAGGAATGTAAACCTAGTTAGTCTATTACAACCATATTGAATTGGTATCAATGTATAAGGAATTAAATGAATACAATGTACAAAATGAAATAAATATACAAGAAATGTAATTGTTAAGGAAATAGATATTTTTTGGATTTTTTATGAGAAAAGGGGTTTTGTCTTAATATAATTAATTAAAGAAAATAATTAATTGAACTTAAAAGTAAACCTAATTCACTAAGAAAGGAAATTAATAAAACCCTAATTCATTAATTGATTAAAGAAAATAAGTTTAGAAAAAGTATTTTTTGGTATTTTTGTCTTGAAAATATTTATAGTATTATAAAATATTTTTGGCCCTTTTTTACATTAAAATAAATATATTTTAATAGATGTAAAAGAATAATAAATACTAACCTAGTTTTAATTAAATTTACAAGATGATTTGCAAAAAATAAATAATGTATAGTTAATAAAAACATTTTTGTGAGAAAAAAAAAGTTAAAATTAAAATCTAATTTTTATTGCATTTTTATGATTTTTTCAGTATTTAGAAAATATATTAAGAAAATAAAAATGATATAAAAAAGAAAATAAATAAACTTGGGCCAGGGGTGCAAGTAGCCTGCAGGGGTTTAGCTAGCAAAAAATAAAACATGCCAGGCCAAAAGAGGCCCAACGCCTGCAAAAAAGTCAGAATGTTGTAAAAAAATATGAAAAAACATAAAAGGGTACCACTAGGGCTCGAACCCAGGTCACAAAGGTTACAGGCGCGCGCTTTTACCACAGGGGTGGGTATACATCAGTTAACATAGGAAAATCAATAAATATATAAGGCAAAACACACCCTGAGGACTTCATCTTCAACCTCCAGCCAGACTAACTGTAACTTGCTCATTTCTCATCAAAAATGAAAATTGTAAACATGAAACTTGTATCAAATTTCCTCACGATTTCATAAATGTAAAGCATTAAAACTATAGATCAAAGATAAGCATGAATTTTAATGGCCCTAATCTGAACCCTAAAAATCTCAGAAATTTCAGTTTCAAAATTCTCTAAGCTCAAGCAAAATTAATGGAAACTATGGACATGGTTAGCTTTAGGGCCATGATATCTACATGTTTTGTTCACAAATAAATCATTGATCATGCCTGTATGAAGAGTTCCAAAGTTAGAAAACTTACCTCAAAACTGGAAATCGTGTTTTGAGTTTGAGCTTGTTTCAAGTGATGGTGATGATCAGGTTAGCTTCCTTGAGGTCACAGGAAGCTAATGCAATGATTAGCTTGAGCAATGGATGGCTGAAATGGTCTAGAGAAGTCAATGTGCATAACTCTGTTTTTGAAAATGGAGGATGGTGTTAATGGTGTTACAGTTCTATAACAGGGTGTGGGATCAACTCTATATGATGTTTAGAAGCTTTAGAAACCAAAAGGCCAAGAAATGCACGAGTGGATTATGTGTTTCAAGTTCTTGGTCAGTTTGTGTGAAAATTAAAGTATGAAGTGTGATTCTGACCTCTAGCTTTTTTCAGTGGTCAAGCCTTTGTATGTTTGTGTCAAATGGTCTATGTATGTATAAACAAAAGTGTTTGAGAGCTTTTGACAATCAGAAGTACAAGTTTCTAGCTTTTGGCTAGGTTACTTGATTTTGAAGAAAAGAGGGAAACAAGTTTCAAGGAGAGGTACAAGCATGGGATGGGTGATTGTAAGTGTTTGAAACATTTCTCAGGAGTTATAAGACTTGTTTGAACAGAAGAGAACAAGTGCAAGGCCCAAGAACAAGTTTTCGTACAAAAAGTCACTTTATCAAAATGGCATGGTAACCTTTCTTCCAAAAATGGATATAAAGCATGTCCATGCATTGAATGCTTGAAGTGTGTCCTCTAACAGCTGTGTAAACCATTAATTATGGACTGCCTAACAATTTTGAGGCCTAAAAAGTAGTTTTTATGCAGCATAGTTTGAATTTGAATTTTGTTCATCACTAAAATGACTTGTAATTAAAGTGATAAAACCCTAACTTCATCTCTTCGATTCTCCCTACTCAAGAATGATCTATATGAGTTCTTGGACATTTTGGAAAGCTTGAAATATGCTCTAAAACCAATATTTGAATTTATTTTGAAGACTCCCATTGTAACTATATGAAAAAGTGCCATGAAGTTGGGTCAAAATCCTGACCAAATTAGGGCAAAATTTTACTAAGTGTTTAGTTTCATGACCACATGTTCATAAAATTATAACTTGAGATCCAAGCCTTTTTGGAAGGAGTTGTGTAAAGAAACGTTGTAGATTTCATGGAGATCTACAACTTTCATGTTGGAATTTTCTCTTGAATCATCTTGCATCATGGTGAAAATTTTGCTCAAAGTTATGAAAAACATGAAATTTCCAACACTTAGAAAAATTTCTAAGTTTAGAAATTTTGACTTTTCAAAATGAAATCTTGACATTTTGATTTCTTGATGAATAAGTTTCATATTTTGACATGTTTTGATGAATTATCATCTTTGGCACTTGAATTTGACCAAAAAGTCAAAGTTTGACTTTTCAGTATACAATTGACTTTTGATCAGTTGAGTGAAACATTCATCGGTCAATCCAATGGACTTGCAATGTTTTGAAACATGTAATTAGGTAAAAATGATGCAATTGGACTCTTGATATCATGCCTTAAACCAATTGACCATTTGCTTGGTCAAAAATTAGAAATTTCCCTTTCCAAGTCAAAACCCTAATTTTGACCATTTTGCCCTTTTAGAGACTTGATCAAATTTCTTGAGGAGTTGTGGTCCAAACTTGATCAAATGATACATATGAGTTTAAAATGTTGTTATGGATCCAAAACTATGAAGTTTTATTGTAAATTTGCCATGGTTGTCTTTTTCCCCAATACAATTGATTTTTAGGTCAATTGCTCAATAGACTGAGCAAAAATGTGATTCAAGGCTTGAAACTTGTCATGAGTAATCTTAGGGGTCCATAATGATCCATGAACGTCGTATGGGTTATTGGAAGTCCAAATATCCTTGTGCAATCTCAAACCCTAATTTTGGTCAGCAGTGCTTAAGGAGGTGTCTTGAGCTGATCAAACCCTAGTGCAGTCTTGAGCTAAGGAAATCTTGTGAGCAAATTCTTGATAAGTGAGAGGGAAATTTTGGGGTACAACAATACCCTTGAACATCATCCTCATAATTAAACATAATGCATTGGATAAGCATCTCGTGAGGACCATCCCGTCGAGCATAACCAAATTATCGCAGAGCCAGAGAAAGATTATAAGTTATGCCTCCCCTAATGCCAAGTAGTGGGACATTAGGGAATTCCCCGCAACGGTCAATAACAGAAATATCTCCCATAGACCGGGAATACAAGAGAATATCCGCGTGAGAAAGTGACATTATCCTTTGCGATGAGCCCAAACCTTCTTCGTTCTTTAGTATTTATTTAGGAGGTGAGAAATAAACAACCTTGACTATAATGGCACACTTCACATAAGAATGCCTCTTTTCTTCGTGGTACGAGTGTGGAAGGTATGCAAGATGTCTCCGAGTAAAGTGGGAAACAAGTTGCGAGAGAGGAAGACCTTGATATAATTCACATCTATGAGTAAGTCTTGATTAGGGAATAGTACTAACACATAGATTAGAAGGGCCAAGACCTCCTCAAAAGCCTGGAAGTCTGAATCACCCCAAAACAGTTGAGCCTTCTCTATTAGGAATTTGGCTAGAAAAACCCTTAACTCCGCTTCTTGTTTCCCAGTTAGATACAATGTCGGACCGTTTCAGATGCAAAGCTGCTACAATAAACTCCAGCTTTGGAGCTTCTTCCAAACCGGTGAAAGGTAACTGATCTAGAATAGGTATACCCAATAACTGAGAGAATTCTTCCATGGTGGGTACTAGTTGATAGTCCGGAAAGGTGAAGCAATGGTGCTTAGGGTCAAAGAACTGAAAGAATACACTCATCATCTTCTCATCAAAGCCTGAGGTAACTAGGTTGAGAAGTCGACCAAATTGTTTGGTGAACGAAGAAGTTTCCGGAACCCTTGGAGAGGTATTCTCACAAAGTACATTCGGATAGTGTTTCTACAAGTGGGAGCTATGATCTGCAAAACAGAACAAAGATAAATTACCTTGGTCCTTGAAATGGTTAGTGAAATTAATAATGGATGTTATGATGTGTGATACGATGGGAGAACCGACTTTAAGGTTTTGCGTTTGATCGCAAATGTTGCAGTTAGCTAGAGTCGCCACCGACTTTTCTTTTATCCAAAAGGAAAGGTGAAAAAGCACAGGAAAGACCTTTGAGATTATTTCTTGAGTTCGGGGGGTAGATTATGAAAATGGAAGGTATTAGCACCCTTTTCATCCATGGTTTTCCATGGGCTCTTAGTTACTTGCTAGATCACTTGCTTTTGTTTGAAATTGTGCTTTGTGTGGTTTTTGAAAGAATTTTGTAAAGAGGCCATTGTTTAGGAAAACTTTGTAATGATTCTCGTTCGTAAGAATGTATACAAAGTGTTTGATCTTTTGAAAATGTTTTCAAGTTTGTAAGATGTTTGAAAGTATAGGTGTTTGTTTTGAAAATAGCAAGGATGTTGGTTTTGAAATGGAGCAAGTAATTAGGAGCATTCTACCTACTCAAAAGTCTTTTATGTTCATTTCCTCTTTCCATTGACATTGTTATCTTACCATTGATTTGGTAAGTAACCCTATCTTTGGATGTAAACGGGACGGGAACGGGTCATCGTATAACCATGATTAGCAATGTTGCAAGGTATCTTAGCATTCTGTTTTAGGGACTAAGATCATTTTAAAGGCAATTTAGATAGCATCATCGAGGGACTATGATCTTGTATTTTGCTTGTTTTTGCTAAGATACCTCAAATGTGTAATATGACCATTTTTCATAAGGCAACAAGTGGAGTTAACCCTAGGGGTGTTTGTGTGCAAATGTATTGTATTCATGCTTGATTTTGTCTTGAATTACGGTTTTCTAATTATTGGTTTTAGTCTTTCCATACAAAACCTAAATACTAACATTTGTATATAAAGCGATAAATTACAGAATTTAAAGTTACTATACTATTACAATATTTGTGAGAGGGGGTGTACAAATTATAAATGGGGATTGCAAGAATTTAAACCTAATTAGTCTATTACAACCATATTGAATTGGTATAAATGTACAAGGAATTAAATTAATTCAATGTACAAAAAGAATAAATATGCAAAAATGTAAGTGTAAAGAAAATGGATATTTGTTTGGATTTTTTAGAGAAATGTGAATTTGTTTTAACCTAATTAATTAAAAGAAAATAGTTAATTACCTAAATTTATTAAGAAAAGATTTTAAATAAAAACCCTAAATCTATTAATTGATTAAAAGAAAATAAGTTTGTAAGAAAAGTATTTTTGGTATTTTATTTGTCTTGAAAATAATTATAGTGTTATAAAATATTTTTGGCCTCTTTAATATTAAAATAATATATTTTAATTGGTGTAAAAGAAAATAACTAATAACCTAGTTTTAATTAAATTTACAAGATAATAAGTAAAAATAAATAAAGTATGATTAATAAAATAATTTTTTGTGTGAGAAAAATAAATAAACTAAGTTAAAATATAAATCTACTATTTTTTATATTTTTATGATTTTTTTAATTAGGAAAAATATTTAAGAAAATAAATGAAATAAAAATAAGAAAATAAAATAAATTGGGCTAGGGGCGCAAATAGTCCACAGGGGGGTTAGAAAAAAAACAAAAACAGAGGCCCAAAGATGGAGCCCAGCGCCTGCAAGAAAGGTCAGAAAAAACAAAAAAAAAAGAAGTGAAAAACACAAAAGGGTACCACTGGGGCTCGAACCCAGGTTCCAAAGGTTACATGCGCGCGCTTCTACCACTGGAGTGGCTATACATTCATTAACATAAGCAAAACAACAAATATAATACAAAATACGGCCTGAGTTACACTTCATATTCAACCTCCAGCCATACCAACTGTAACTTGTTCATTTCTCATCAAAAATGAAAACTGTAAACATGAAACTTGTAACAAATTTCCTCACGATTTCAGAAATGTAAAGCATTAAAACTATAGATCAAAGATAAGCATGAATTTCATTGGCCCTAAACTGAACCCTAAAAATCACATAAATTTCAATCTTTAAATTCTCTAATCTCAAGCAAAATTAATGGAAACTATGGACATTGTTAGCTTTAGGGCAATGGTATCTACATGTTTTGTTCACAAATAAACCATTGATGATGCATGTATGAAGATTTCCAAAGTTAGAAAACTTACCTTGCAAGAGGGTATCAGGTTTGAAGTTTGAGGAGATTTCAAGGTGTTCCAATGGTTGGGTTAGCTTCCTCAAGTTCCCAGGAAGCTAATGGAATGCTTAGCTTGACCTGAAAGGGCCTGAGGAGTTCTGGAGAAGTCCAAGTGTAAAACTCTGTTTTTTAAAATGGAGGATGGTGTTAATGGTGTTACAGTTCTGTAACAGGGTGAGGGATCAGTTCTAAATGATGTTTAGAAGCTTTAGAAACCAAAAGGCTTGAAAACGCACGAGGGAGTTATGAGTTTCAAGTTTTTGGTCAGTTTATGTGAAAATGGAGGTATGGAATGTGATTCTGAGTTCTAGTTGTTTTTAGGGCATGAACATTCGTGTCTTTGTGGGAAATGGTTTGTCTATGTATAATCAAAAGGATTGGAGTGCATTCGCAAGTCATAAGTACAAGTTTTTAGCTTTTGGCAAGGTTACTTGATTTTAAAGAAAAGAGGGAAACCAAATTTCAATGTGTAGTACAATCATGGACTGGGTGATTGTAAATGTATAAACCATTCCTTATGAGTTATAGGACTTGTATGATCAGAAGAGAACAAGTGCAAGGCTCAAGAACAAGTTTTGTGCAAAAAAGCACTTTAACAAAATGTCAATGTTCACTTTCTTCCAAAAATGGATATAAAGCATGTCCATGCATTGAATGCTTGAAATGAGACCTCTAACAGCTGTGCAAGACATTAATTATGGAGTTCCTAACAAGTTTGAGGCCTTTAAATTAGATTTTATGCAGCATAGTTTGAAATTTTAATTTAGTTCATCACAAAATGACTTGTAATTCAAGTGATAAAACCCTAACTTCATCTCTTCGATTCTCCCTACTCAAGAATGATTTCAAGGAGTTCATGGAAATTTTGGAAAGCTTGCAATGTGCTCTACAACCCATATTTGAATTTCTTTTGAATATTCCCCTTGGAACTATATGGAAAAGTGTCATCAAGTTGGGTCAAAATCCTGACCAAATTAGGGCAAAATTTCACTAAGTGTTTTGTTTCATGACCACATGTTCTTAAAATTATAACTTGGGATCCAAGCACTTTTTGAAGGAGTTGTGTAAAGAAAAGTTGTATATTTCATGGAGATCTACAAATTTCATGTTGTAAGTTTCTCTTGAATCATCTAGTATCATGGTGAAAAATTTGTTCAAAGTTGTGAAAAAAACTTGAAATTTCCAGCACTTAGAAAAATTTCTAAGTTTAGAAATTTTGACTTTTCAAAATGAAATCTTGACTTTTTTATTCTTGATGAATAAGTTTCATATTTTGACATGTTTTGATGAATTGTGATCTTTGGCATTTTAATTTGACCAAAAAGTCATTTGACTTTTCAATATACAGTTGACTTTTGATCAGTTGACTGAAAATTCATCTATCAATCCTTTGGACTTGAGCAATGTTTTGAGCTATGTCATTAGGTCAAAATGATTCAATTGGACTCTTGAGATCATGCCTTAAACCAATTGATCATTTGCTAGGTCGAAAATCAGAAATTGCCCTTTCCTAGTCAAAACCCTAATTTAAACCATTTTGCCCTTTTGGAGATTTGATCAAATTTCTTGAGGAATTATGGTCCAAACTTGATAAAATGATACATATGAGTTTAAAATGTTGATGTGGATAAAAAAATATTAGGTTTGATTGTAAATTGGCCCTAGTTGACTTTTTCCCCAATACAGTTAATTTTTAGGTCAACTGCTCAATTAATTGAGCAAAAGTTTGATCCAAGGCTTGAAACATGACATGAGTGATCTCGGGGGTCCACAATGATCCATGAAAGTAATATGGGGCATTTAAAGTTCAAAATTCCCTGTGCAAACTCAAACGCTAATTTTGGTCATCAGTGTTTAAGGAGGTGTCTTGAGCTAATCAACCCTAGTGTAGTCTTGAGCCAAAGGAGATCTTGTGAGAAAATTCTTGATAAGTGAGAGGGCAAATTTTGGGGTACAACAGCTTCCCCTATTCAATCTTCTTAAACCTGAAGAGTTAGATTGGCGAGTTTTTCCATTCGTGACTCGAAGGTGGAAGATGATTGGACACTGGAGTGCCCAGAAATTTGCACTTGGGGATGTGAAGGTAGAGGGAATGGGCTTAAAGATTCCATTTGGAGAGATGATGGAAAGTTTTTGGGGATGGGATTGTAGATGCCATCCAAAAGTGATTGCTGAACAGGATTTGTAAGCTGAAATCGAATGAGTGTCTGAATGGCATCCGTGTATGTAGTGTATCTGAATTGTATCTGAAAGTTGACTCTGAATGAGTGTCAGAATGGAATTCGTGTCTGGAGTGTATCGGAACTGTATCTGAGAGTTGACTCGGAATGAGTATCAGAATTGCATCTATGTCTATAGCGTATCTGAACTGTATCTGAAAGTTGAATCTGAATGAGTATCAGAATGGCGTCAGTGTCTGGAGCGTATCTTAACTGTATCTGAAAATTGAATGAGTATCAGAATGGAATCCGTGTCTGGAGCGTAGCTGAGATGTATCTGAAAGTTGACTATGAATGAGTGTCAGAATGGCATCCGTGTCTGGAGCGTATCTGAACTGTATCTGAAAACTTTGAACATTGTTAATGGTAGCTGATCGGGACTTTATAAGTATGTCGGGATACTAACTGCAAGTATATAGTTCAGTCGTTCTAGTTTTAAAATATTATCGAACCCACAGAGACTGAGGATCAATCGCATATGATCTAATGCTACAGTTTGTCTAACTAAGCGATGAATATTCGATTTTTGGGGGAAACAGTTTAATTAAAAGTAATAGTACTAATTATACTGGTATGTGATAGTCGGACTTCGGGAATTCGGTGAATTGCTTGGCCTATAAAGTATTTCGATAAAAGCTAATTGTTTAAAAACCTGAGACATACACTCTCGTGTTCATGAAATAAGTTATGCTACTAAACCTAGTGGATGCACTTTAAATTTAATAACACTTTTTGAAAACAATTTGAATTTAATTAATTTATTAAAACACTCTCGTGTATTTAAAAATTAATGTTTCGTTACCACTATCTGGGTTGAACCCCAGCTCTCGCATGCAGGTTCTTGCCTTAATTAATTTCCCACTCTCGTGGCAAAATTGTGTTAATTAACCTCTCACTCTCGTGATAAGGTTAGTTAAATTAATCTTGGAAATTGGAAACCAGAAATTGTTTTATAAATATTTTTGGCCAAGGTATCACTGAATTCTTTTAGTTCTTACGGGTCACATACCGGTATTAATAATTTAGCCGAACATAATTAACTTGAAAGCAATACAATTCAAAATATAATTCATAACAACAATTGGCATAATATAAAAACTGAATAAATATTAATTGCAATAAAAACATGGAATCAAAGTTGCTATGGTATTCTTGAAGTATTACAATAATCCTTGAGCTTGATTGCAGTAAATAAATCGTGTTAATTCTTGAAGGAAGAATTAACACTTAAAACTAAAAACTAAAACTTGGAATGAAAATTACAGGAACATAGAAAAAACTCTAAAACAAGGAAATAGAAATAATGCATAAAAATAGAAATTTGGTCTGTAGAAAATTCTTCGACCCCTGCAGCTTTGCACTACCACACATATATATAGCAGAGGAGATAGCAGTTGAAAGTGTCTTGAGAAGAGGCTTGAGTGGCGTGAAAATAGGATGCATGGTTACTGAGTGGAGGAAATATTGGAGAAGGATTCTGCCTCACGTTGCCCACGTCTCCACCAAAGCATAACGTTCCTTTTTACGCGCGTGACGGTCGTCACAGGTGGGTGACGGTCGTAATGCGCTTAAATAGCGCATTACGCTCGTCAACAATGTGTTACGAGCGTTATTTCTAGTTGGGGAGGCGTGACGGTTGTCACAGGGTGTGACGGTCGTCACAGGTGCAAGATTCCAAACTTTTGTATTTTTAGTTCTTTTTCTCTTTGTCTATTGTCTAGCCTTCTTCATGTTGTCCTTTTCCATTGGTTTGAGTTGACAAATATTATACCTGTAAAAAGACAAATAAACTCGGAATAATCGGGGGTTATACGACTTAATGTAATATAAAATCGGTAAAAAGC
Source organism: Vicia faba (assembly GCA_948472305.1). Lineage (NCBI taxonomy): Eukaryota > Viridiplantae > Streptophyta > Magnoliopsida > Fabales > Fabaceae > Vicia > Vicia faba. Next base: position 1,151,870,668 of record OX451741.1, on the reverse strand, counting down.
ATAGTAATTATATGATACGTTTTCTCGTTATCAAATTCCCCCATACTTAAACCTTTGCTTGTCCTCAAGCAAATAGTCATTCAAAAGGTCGGACAAGTTTTGTCAAGCGCATATGCATGACATACCTTGGATTTTTAAAAGCAATTTCGGGAAATCCTCATCGGTTCGGCCAATACTTGACTGAAACACTTAAGATACGCTAATGACACAAGCAATAAGCTTAGTCGTAGGCTTCCATTTAAAACGAGCTATCCAACAGTTCCGTTATAATTCTGCCCAGAGTTCCTCGTATCTATTTCACCCGGTTTCGTTCTGGCACAATCACATTAAGCCCTTTGTCTTAGCACGCACGTAGTGGAGTAACCGGTTAGTGACTTTGATCCTTTTAGCACAGGGTCTGGTACATGAATGTGGCAACCCTACATATGTTATCCAAGTTGGAGATTGTGGGGGATCGGGCCGTAGCACGCCCTACCGAGTTTAGAACCAGATACCTCTGAACCAACCAACACTGGATTCCTTCATTATTTGCTCAGCTCTTATATGTGACCGTATATTTTGGTGCACAAAATTTCTTTTCTTTTAGCAGCGAGATAGGAAGGATATTTTTAGAATCAGGCGTCAAACACTTATATTCATCGATTCTCCACGTGGTTTGTGTCAAGACGGTGCTGACTGCTAGTATAAACTACTAGGGGTTACTTCTAGAACTTGAAACTCCAGATATCGGTATAATGGTTATTGAAACGGATCGCGTAAGTAGGAAGTCTACGGTGTCAGAACTGTATCGATCTTGTTATGTCGTTTTCGGCTTCCTCAACTAGGATTTCGTTAAAATAGGTATGTCGGGCTAATGCGAGAAGAAAATTTTTTGGTATGGCAAAATAAAGCGAAGAATTTGAATCGAGACATATCGTAAGAATTTACTAGTTTTATAAAAGATTAAAAGGTACCTCTCCCACACTAAATCCGACATTGTCCTCAATGTTGTGGTATATAGGCGGGGAAGTACAATTACAAAAACAAACAAAAAGGAAATGAAACAGAAAAAAGTAAACTACATAAAAAATAAAGAAAAACTACTGGTGACCACGTCCTCTACTCCTGGTGCGAGAGCGTCTGGTAGGAGTGGCTTCTGTGTCAGTATCTTGGAAACCAAGGGTGCTGACGTCCATCCTTAAGGCATTAAGCTCTGACAGGGCGTCATCTAACCTCTCATTCATGTTGTGTTGCCCAGTCAAGATCTGAGTGTTTGGAGCGTACAAATACTCATATTGCTCCTGCTGTCTTCTTTCAAGCGCTGCGCTCATTTAAAAACTGTAAAAAGTAGACTTGTTTAAAATGAAATCATAAACTGCCTAGAAACATAAAACACAAGGTAAAAATAAGTGTTGATTCTGCTGCTTCATCCCAGTCGCGTCTTCAAGTCTTCGAAAGTTGCATGCATGTGAGAAAACTGTACCACAGTTATATTAGTTAAGCTTATCACGTCCATACGCATACCCTTCAACTCGTTCTTGATACCGTTGATGTCCGTCTGATAAACATCCAGCGTAGAAAAGATTTTATTCAAATTTTTAGCATATTCCCCTTTTGTTATTGCAGGGGCATCAACTTCCTCTACGATGTTGTTACCATCATGGTAACCAGGAGGGGTCTCGGGGTCACTCTCATCAGACATTGTGGTATCATAAACTTGGTAGGATTGGGGTGTCTCAGGTGTCGAAGGGTGGTCAGGAGGGTTAAGCTCCTACAGCCAATTGTCGCGATTTTAGGCACTTGTTTTGGCATGGCTAGGAAGTGTAAATACCGTGACTACTTCGTCCCTTATAAAGTAATCAAATGGTGCAGGACCTAGGTTACCTATTATTCGTAGGTGGAAAAAAATCAATGTTTATAGGGAGGATTGAAATAAATTGTGTGCACCTATGTAGCTGGTATCTAAGTCCGAGGGCGTTAGCAATCATGGTAACAAGGCCTCCTATGATGATTGGCTCTCTAGGGTTCTCAGCAATGCGGGTAAATGTCTACATCAGGAATGGCACTGCATTTCAGGTCGGCCATGGGTCATGCACTGCCGCAAAAATATCTCATCTTTAGATACGGCAGTGCGGTTCTGTTCTTTCCGAAAATGGTATGTGCTAGAATCTTATGGAAATAGCGGATAACAGGGTTTTTTATTTCATTATTATCCATGCTATCTGGCTCAGGGTGGTAGTTCCAAGTTTAAGTCCCCCAAAAGTAGTCTAGCTCAAAATCCATTAACTCTGCCTGGGTGGTAGAAAAAGCAAAAGGTCCGCAAGGGAATCCTAGAAGGTTGGATAATTCTTTATGGGTATAAGCAAATTCAATACCAAACAACCCGAAGGCTATAAATCACTTTCTAGTTCCGAAACCGCGCTCGGGTATATGAACTAAAGAGCTTAGAAACTCAAGGGTGAGCTCGCGGTATGTAACAAACCTAGATTTAATGTGGGCTTTTTCCACTCCAACTGGCTAAACAGACAATGGACACTATCCTTAATGCCTAAAGTGTCCATTGGTGGTTCATCATAATATAAGGTCATGCCAATATTTCTGTGTGATAATTCCTCAAACCTCCTCTTTTGGTTCCTGCCTCTAAAAGTGGTTTCCATAGTAAATAGCAAAGGGGGAAAGCAAATCAGGGGAGAAGGTAGGATAGAAAAAGACTTTTTCAGAAAACCTGTAAAGTTGATTGAAAATCAGCAGCGGTTGTAAAAAAAAAAATTAATTTTTTTTAGAAAAGATGAAAAAGAAAATAATGAAAATAATGCTTTAAAAGAAAACGAATATAGAAACGGAATAGAAAGTTAAAGACAAAAAAAAAACAGAAACAAACAGGTGGGTCGCCTCCGACGCAACTCTTTGTTTAACGTCATAATCCTGATGAACATGAGTGCAAGCGCTCATGGTGGTTCTCTCGAGGATGACTCCTCGGTTGAACTTTTAGTAATCGTCGTTTTTCCATGGCCACTTATCAAGCCATCTCACATATCCCTCGCCTTTTCTTTTCTTTCTTTTGTGGGGTAGTGCATTCTTATGAACTTGTGGTGGTGGTTCTGGATCTATCCTAATTATCAACTTTTCAAGTTTGGGCTTAGTGATTTCATCCACCACCTCAAAGGTTAACCTTACCTTCTTAACAATAATTATATCCCTAGTTTCACGGTCCTCTAATTTTCTCTTTTTATACAAGACTTCCAACAAGGGTGCATTAGTGTGGATATTTTCCAATACCTCCACATATGTTTTAGATTGGGAGTCTATCTGAGCTTCCATAAAACTTTTCGAGAAAGGAAACGGTGGGGTATATGGGTGAGGCATAACAATAGGTGCTCCCTTTTCTACCTCTTCTACAACCTCCCTTTTAGATGGTGTTGGAGGATTTTTATTAATCTTTACTCTTTTCTCGTCTGAACTCTCCTCGTCCACATCATTACTCTCCTCAACCTCATTATCACTCTCTTCAACCTCATTATCGCTCTCCTTAGGATTTTCAACTTGTTTTTCACTACTGGTTGTTACAACATCCAATTTCTCCTCAGGGAAGGGTCCTAGACGGTTCTGTTCAAGCTGGGAGATTTGGGTCTCTAAGGCTATGTTGTGGGTCGCGAGCGAGTCAACCACAGTGGTCAGTTGCCTAAGGTTTTCACTGTTTTGAAGACTTTGTTTTCTAAACTCTTCGTTCTGGACAGTTTGTGTCTCTACAAAGTGCTCCATAAGAGATTCTAACCTAGAGTGAATTAGCATCGCGTCGAAATCCTCCATTGATGTTTCGAAGTTGAAATCATGCGATTCTTCTGATTCTTCAAATTGAGTTAGAGTCGCATTTTGTGTTTTCGTAAAGCACTTTGTCATCATTGATATTTCATTAAAATTTCCCATTAATATTTCGAGGTCGGATTTATAGGATACTTGTGTCTCCTCAAAATATTGGGTGTAGTGATTGTAGGGGAAATTTGGTTGAGGATAAGTTTGGTTGGAATTATAATATTCTTGCGATTCCTCAAAACGTTGGGATTGGTGGTTGAAAGGTAATTCGGGTGAGAATGAGTCTGTGATGCATTGAAATTCTCCAATAGTATTTCGAGGTCGGATTTATGGGATTCTTGTGATTCCTCGAAATACTCAGAGTGGGGGTTGTAGAAAAAATTCGGGTGATACATAGTAACTGGGACAAGATTTGTAGATGAAAAGGCCCGCTTAGGGAGTGAGTATTTGGCATACAAATCGAAAGAGGGTTGTTGTTGCCTAGTCTAAACGCGCAACAGAAGAATCGTACTTAATTGATTAATCAATCCCCGACAACGGTGCCAAAAACTTGATTGGGACTTTATAAGTCTGTCGGGATACTAACTGCAAGTATACAGTTCAGTCGTTCTAGTTTTAAAAGATTATCGAACCCACAGAGACTGAGGATCAATCGCATACGATCTAATGCTACAGTTTGTCTAACTAAGCGATGAATATTCGATTTTTTGGGGAAACAGTTTAATTAAAAGTAATAGTACTAATTATACCGGTATGTGATAGTCGGACTTCGGGAATTCGGTGAATCGCTTGGCCTATAAAGTATTTCGGTAAAAGCTAATTGTTTAAAAACCTGAGACATACACTCTCGTGTTCATGAAATAAGTTATGCTACTAAACCTAGTGGATGCACTTTAAATTTAATAACACTTTTTGAAAACAATTTGAATTTAATTAATTTATTAAAACACTCTCGTGTATTTAAAAATTAATGTTTCGTTACCACTATCTGGGTTGAACCCCAGCTCTCGCATGCAGGTTCTTGCCTTAATTAATTTCCCACTCTCGTGGCAAAATTGTGTTAATTAACCTCTCACTCTCGTGACAAGGTTAGTTAAATTAATCTTGGAAATTGGAAACCAGAAATTGTTTTATAAATATTTTTGGCCAAGGTATCACTGAATTCTTTTAGTTCTTACGGGTCACATACCGGTATTAATAATTTAGCCGGACATAATTAACTTGAAAGCAATACAATTCAAAATATAATTCATAACAACAATTGGCATAATATAAAAACTGAATAAATATTAATTGCAATAAAAACCTGGAATCAAAGTTGCTATGGTAATCTTGAAGTATTACAATAATCCTTGAGCTTGATTGCAGTAAATAAATCGTGTTAATTCTTGAAGGAAGAATTAACACTTAAAACTAAAAACTAAAACTTGGAATGAAAATTACAGGAACGTAGAAAAAACTCTAAAACAAGGAAATAGAAATAATGCATAAAAATAGAAATTTGGTCTGTAGAAAATTCTTCGACCCCTGCAGCTTTGCACTACCACACATATATATAGCAGAGGAAATAGAAGTTGAAAGTGTCTTGAGAAGAGGCTTGAGTGGCGTGAAAATAGGATGCATGGTTACTGAGTGGAGGAAATATTGGAGAAGGATTCTGCCTCACGTTGCCCACGTCTCCACCAAAGCATAGCGTTCCTCTTTACGCGCATGACGGTCGTCACAGGTGGGTGACGGTCGTAATGCACTTAAATAGCGCATTACGCTCGTCAACAATGTGTTACGAGCGTTATTTCTAGTTGGGGTGGCGTGACGGTCGTCACAGGTGCAAAAATCCAAACTTTGTATTTTTAGTTCTTTTTCTCTTTATCTATTGTCTAGCCTTCTTCATGTTGTCCTTTTCCATTGGTTTGAGTTGACAAATGTTATACCTGTAAAAAGACAAATAAACTCGGAATAATCGGGGGTTAGACGACTTAATGTAATATAAAATCGGTAAAAAGCATAGTAATTATATGATACGTTTTCTCGTTATCAGTAGCTGTTGATTAATCTTATTCTGAAAAGTGTAAAATGTTAGCTAATATGCAATGTTATGTTGTATGAAATGCATATTATAATGCATTCGTTTTATCAATGTTTATGATATATGGATGCGATGTATGCGTATGTCAGCTAGTCTACTGCACTATTGTTGGATTGGGGAAAATAAATCCCTGACTGTTGCTGAGGATATGGAGTGTAAGTCTTCATGTTGTGAAGTTGATGAATTTACACATAGAGAAATAAACTCTGTTGTAAGGGAAATGCCATGTACTGCTTGTAAAATCCTGTTGGGGAATCCAGAGAAATTGAACAACTTCTACTGAGGATTGATAACTCGAAGCTCTGTTCCGTTGGGGATTAAACTGCACATTATAGGGGATTTCAAGGAAATAGCTTAGAGAGATTTCCCTACCTTAAAGCCATCAGTGATTGTATTTTTATTTTTTTCATTTGTAAACAGTAATTATATTCAAATGCATATGTTCAAAAATGAATCATTGGACGTTTTTGTAAACAAAACACAAGAGTAAAGAAAAACATATAGTTTTGCACTTTCAAAAGGATATCTTTGTATTGACTTTTAGTAAGTATTTTTGTACAATGAGACAAACGTTCTAGTAAGAGAATGTCGTCGTAAAAAATGAAAATTTTGATACAAAGAAAAGATAGCTATGTGCAATAATCCCATGGGGTTCCTATTCTGCTATAGCCTTCGTGTCTCCGAGCATCTTATCCATTTGTTGCCTTGTCCGAAGCTGATTGAATTGATCAGAACCATCAATTTTGTTAGTTGAAGTCAAAGGTTGTCCGTGAGGTGATCCAACAGGACATAGTCATACGCTTTAATTCCCTAACTTTTCCCTGGACCGCCCTTTCGGGTTTTCAGTCCACCGGGATACCGTTTTTTATCCAAGTCTCCCTTTCAGGTTTTCAGCTTGCCGGGTGTACATATTTTTTTTGTTTTATCCCTAATTTTTGCCCGAACCTTTTTGGTTCACCGGGATGCCCTTGTTTTTTCGAGGCGTGTCAACCTAGCGGGTCTCTTATGCGTAGTATCTTTTGACTATGTCTGCGTTCACAGGGTGCGGAAGGTCGTCGACATCCATGGTTGTCAAGATTATCGCTCCACCAGATAATATGTTTTTGATTACAAATGGTCCTTCGTATGTAAGAGTCCATTTTCCCCTGGCCTCACCTTGCGGCAGTATGATGCGCTTGATCACTAAATCCCCGACTTGATACACTTAGCGTCTGACCATTTTGTTGAAAGCCTTGATCATCAGTTTTTGATACATTTGACCATGACAGACAGCGGTAAGCCTTTTCTCATAAATCAAGGTCAGTTGATCAAGTCGAGTTTGGATCCAATATTCTTCATTCAACCCTGCATCCTTCACAATTCTCAAAGAGGGGATCTGGACCTCAATAGGCAAGACAACCTCCATGCCGTATACATGAGAGTAGGGTGTTTCCCCAGTTGATGTGCGTGCTGTGGTACGATAACCATGGAGAGCAAATGGTAGCATCTCATGCCAATCTTTTTATGTGACTGTCATTTTCTGTATGATCTTTTTGATGTTCTTATTTGTGGCTTCGACATCACCATTCATCTTTGGCCGGTAAGGGGAAGAATTGTGATGCTGGATCTTGATTTGTTCGCATAGGGAGGTGATCATAGTATTGTTCAGGTTCGTACCATTGTCTGTAATGATCCTCTCCGGGATACCGTACTGGCAGATGAGATTTTTCTTGATGAAACAGGCGACAACATCCTTGGTCACAAAAGCGAAAGAAGCCGCCTTAACCCACTTTCAAAAATAGTCAATGGCCACCAAGATGAAGCGGTGTCCATTGGAGGCTGTTGGCTTGATTTCCCCAATCATATCGATGCCCCACATAGTAAAGGGCCAAGGAGCCGTCAAGACATTCAGAGGAACCAGAGGTACGTGCACCTTGTCAGCATAAATATGAAACTTATGGAAGGTTCGAGAGTGTTGATAGCAATCTACTTCCATGGTAGACCAGTAATAGCCTGCCCGTAGGATTTTCTTTGCCATCGTTTGCCCACTAGAATGGGTTCCAAAAGTGCCTTCATGTAACTCAGCCATGATATTTTTTGCTTCAACCTTGTCTAGGACCAAAGTAACACAGAGTCATGATTGCATTTGTAAAGAATGCCATTACTAAGGAAGAATTTAGCAGAGGATCTCCTTAATAACTTCTTATCGTTTACTGAAGCTACTTATGGATATTCTTTATCCTCGAGATACCTCTTGACTTCGTGAAACCAAGGATGGTCCACTACTTCTTCAGTATTAATCTCGTGACAGTGTGCTGGTTCATCCATTCGTTCCTTGGTAATATGAGGAGCCTCATTATCCCATTTAATTTTAAACATAGATGACATTGTGGCTAGTGCGTCTGCTTGCTGATTTTCTTCTCGCGGGAAATGCTCGAAGGTAATCTTCTCAAAAAATGGGAGCAACGTCAAAACATGTTCTTCGTAGGGGATAAGGTTAGGGTGTTTGGTGTCCCATTCCCCTTTGATCTGGCTGATGACCAAATCTAAATATCTGAATACATTTAAGGATTTGATCCCCAAATCTATGGCAGCTTTGAGACCAAAAATGCACACTTCATATTCCGCCGTGTTATTTGTACAATTTAAGTAGAGTCTTGCAGTAAAAGGAGTATGACACCCTTCAGGAGATATGAGTACAACACCAATACCATTGGCGAGTGCGTTAGATGCCCCATCAAAAACCAGGGTCCATCGGGATCATTGTTCAAGTCTGTCATATGGTTGTAATTCTTCAGAGTTGTTTACCATCATGATGTCTTCATCTGAGAATTCGAACTTCATGGACTGGTAATCTTCGACAGCTTGGTGAGCAAGGTGATCAGCTAGTACACTGCCCTTTATTGCTTTCTGGGTAGTATACTGTATGTCATATTCTGTCAAGATCATCTTCTATCTTGCTATTCTCCCAGAGAGAGCAGGTTTCTCGAAGATGTATTTTATCGAATCAATTTTAGATATCAACAAGGTAGTATGAGTCAGTATATACTGTCTTAGCCGGCGAGCAGCCCATGCCAGAGTGCAGCAAGTTTTCTCGTGGAGTGAATATCTTGTTTCACATTTGGTAAAATTTTTTCTCAAGTAATAAATAGCGTGTTCTTTTCGGCCAGACTCGTCATGCTGCCCCAGCACACACCCCATTGAATTTTCCAAAACAGTTAGATACATGATCAATAGTCTTCCCTCAACCGGTGGCATCAACATAGGAGGCTCTTGCAGGTACTCTTTGATCTTTTCGAAAGCAGTTTGGCACTCATCATTCCATTTGACTACTTGATCTTTCTTCAGTAATTTGAAGATTGGTTCACAAGTAGCTGTCATGTTAGAAATGAATCTGGCAATTGTAGTTTAAACGTCCCAAGAATCCTCTGACTTCCTTCTCAGTACGAGGAGAATGTATCTCTTGTATCGCTTTCACTTTGGCAGGATCTACTTCAATACCTTTATTACTGAAGACAAAGCCTAGGAGTTTACCAGACCTCACCCCAAATGTGCATTTATTTTGGTTCAACCTCAACTTGTATTTCTTCAGTCTCTCAAACAGTTCTGTAAATGGTTAAGATTCTCTTCTTCTGTTTGAGATCTAGCTATCATGTCGTCCACATAAACCTCTATTTCGTGATGTATCATGTCATGAAACAGAACTACCATGGTACGCTGATAGGTTTCCCCAACATTATTCAGTCCGAATGGCATAACATTGTAGCAGAATGTGCCCCACTGTGTGACAAAGGTTGTCTTCTCCATATCCTCAAGCTCCATTTTGATTTGGTTGTAGCCTGAGAAACCGTCCATGAAGGAAAACACTTTGTGCTGTACCGTATTATCAACTAGAATATCAATGTGGGGAAGTGGGAAATCATCCTTAGGGCTCGCCCTATTCAAATCTCTGTAGTCCATGCACATTTGTACTTTTCCGTATTTTTTGGGCACGGGAACAACATTGGCAACCCACTGTGGATTGGAAGTGACGACAAAGAATCCGACGTTAAATTGTTTCATGACTTCTCCTTTAATCTTCTCCGACATATCTGGTCGCATGCGACATACCTTTTGTTTTACTGGTGGACAGTCTTCTTCTATTGGTAGACGATGTACCACAATATCTGTATCAAATCCTGGCATGTCTTCATACGACCAGGCAAACACCTCAACATACTCGTGTAGCAATTGAATCAGATTCTCTTTGACACAGGGTTCCAGATTGGCACCCACCTTGACTTCTCTTTTGTCTTCTTTGGTACCAAGGTTGATTGTGTCCACGGGTTCCTCGTGGGGTTGAATGGTCCTCTCTTCTTGTTGTAGTAACCTGGAGAGTTCTCCTGGTACTTTATAATCTTCCTCACCTTCTTCTTCGGCTTGGTAGATTAGATTTTCAGAGTCACGGAAAGCCATAGCAGAACCGTTACCCATGGGATCCCGGATGGATGTAGACCTGCATTGTGAGTGTGAGTATAACTATCTTTGAAAGAAATGAAAATGTAGAAAAGAAAAACAATGAGCACAAAGTTTGTATGCAAAAACATCCATGATTCATTGATGTCATATGGAAATGATATAATAACCCTTACAAATGGACCATTGTGCCTCGGGTAAGACACAAGGTTTTAAGAGTCTGAATTGTTTTAATATTACAGATCCAACAAAATATAAAGATAAATTACTGTGGGATAAAAGTGATCGCGACAAAATCTCTATCCTCCCAGTTGCTGAGGCCTCCACTGACAGTTGGGAAAATCCAATCCTCCAGGTTGTAGCTATCTTCATCATCCTCCACTATGCTGACTTGGTGGTTGCTGATCTTCAAGGGTGGTCCTCCGGCACGAGCACGTCGTACAACTTTCTGGGCACCTGAAGTGAAACCCAGACCAAACTTATCAGATTTGTATGGGATATCTTGGAGTTGTCCCCAAATAGTGCACCCACCTTCTTCTATCACTGCCTTGGAATCCTTTAAAGATGACATCTTGAGTGGAGGACTTGTGATCTTGGGAACTTGAGACACAGCCTTGGTTACTGCCACATCTTACGGGACTTCTTCAAAGTGCTGGAATGGAGTTTCAATAAATTCACCATCTAGCTCCACATATCTGAAGGAATTTAGATGGATGATCATATACTCTTCTTATCCATGAACGATGATGACCTTCCCTTGAATTGGATATTTCAGCATTTGGTTTATCGTAGAGGAAACAACGCCAACATTGTGAATCCATAGACGGCCTAATAAGCAAGAATATGAAGGGCGAATATCCATTACATAAAAATTTGAATCAAATGTTTGGGTTCCAACTTTTATGGGGATGTCCACTTCCCCATGCACAATCCTTTTTGAGCCGTCAAAGGCTCTCACTACTATGTTTCTTGGTTTCAGTGTCAATCCTTCGCAGTCAAGCGTATCAAGAGCTTTTTTAGGAAATACATTCAGAGATGAGCCAGTGTCAACCAAAACATGAGTCAGAGTTGTGCCCCTGCATTCAACTGAGACGTGCAATTCCTCATTATGCTTCCTCCCTCTTGGCGTTAAATCAGCATACGAAAAAACTAGACCATTATCTGCAGTCAAGATGGCTACATTGTCTTGGAACTGATCGGGAGATGCTTCTTGGGGTACACGGGAAGTTTTCAGGAATTTTACCAAGGCCTTTGCATACGCCTCAGAACATAGTAATAAAGCCAGCATGGCAAGTTTTGATTGAGTTTGCCCCAATTGTTCAACTACATTGCAGTCGCTTTTTTTTATTATTTTAGAATTTCCTCCATCTCTTTCGGTGAGGTCTTAGGGATAGCTACTGATTGTGCCTTCATCCGGACAGGCTCATTCAGAATAACTTTACCTCGAGTCTCAGTTGACTCGGCAGCAGGAGTGTCAGTAGGAGTGATAACAGAGATTGTAACAGTGTTGTTGACAGGAGTATTAGCAGAGATGATTGTAGGACTGGGAACAACCTTTGAAGGAGAAACAACAACATGAATGATTACGGGTCCAGAAACAGCCTTTGGAGGAGCAATTTCTGGAGAGAAAACCCTTCCACTTCGAGTAATCTTACTAGTCCCTTTAATATTACTGACATCAGAGTGAACTTTCTCAGAACTTGAATCTTCAGCAACTGGCCAATCTTGCTTGATACCGTGGTAGTAGACATCCCCTCCATGATTCCATGGTACAGTTTTGTCTGACGAATACGGGATTGGTCCAGGCATTGTAATAATCAACGGAGCTACTTTAGGAACTGATGTAATTCTAACGGGTCTTTTGGTGGAGACCCTGGAATAATTGTCGGAAATGGTCACGATGGAAACATCATTATAAGAAATAGTTAGAATTGAAGCCTTCTCGAACAAAATTTCCTTTTTATCTATTAGGCATTGAATGCCTGCTTTTAACAATGGACAACTGGTTGGTGAGGACAAACAGGAATAACAACTTTCATCACAGCCTGGGAATACATCGGCATTCAATAAGTTCTTTTTGATAGTCAGGAGTAGGGTCATAAGTTCATCAACTAAAGTAACAAATATATCCTCCTCAATGGCGTTGGCATTATGGCCGTGTTTGGGCATAGGGGCAGTAATGACATTAGGAATTTTTTGTGCATCGAATTCAATCTCTTTGGCTTCAAGGAGGTCTTGTACTTTGTTCTTCAGAGCCCAACAATTGTTTGTGTCATGGCCGGGCCTCTCAGAGTGGTATGAATAGCGGGCATTAGGATGATAGTGAGGAGAGGTTGTGTTAGGGTTCTTTGGAGATTCTTTTAAAGTCATTAGGTTAGATCTTAACAGATGTGGCAATACTTGAGATAGTGTCATGTTAATTCTGTTGAACTTTCTGACTGGTCTTTCAATTCTTGGCTGGTTGCTTCTTTGTTGAGAAGGCGCAGGTTTAGGAATCATGACAGCCCCCTCTATTGGACGACATTTAACCCTATCTTGATTTCTCTAAGGATATACAACAACCACTTCTTTCTTCCCGATGAATGATTTCCTTAGAGCAGCAGATGATGCATCTTTTTGAATCTTTCCATTCTTTATCCCGACTTCTACCCTTTCTCCGGTCAATATCAACTCAGTAAAACCTGTCGATGAACTCCAAATTAAGTGATTGAAGAAAGGACCGGACAAGGTGCCCAAAAAACATGTCTACCAATTCTCTTTCAGATAAAAGAGGCTGGACTCTTCCTGCCAAGTGCCTCCATTTTTGCGCATAGTCCTTGAAGCCTTCACTTTAAACTATGGCCATACCCTATAGTTGAGTATGGGTAGGCGCAAGATCCGTGTTGTATTGGTATTGTTTGTAAAAGGCGGCGGCCAGATATTCCCAGTTATGAACATTGTCTCTTTCTAACTGATAAAACCAATCAAGTTGAGTCCCAGACAAGCTGTCTTGAAAGAAGTGTACCCATAAATCCTTGTCGGAGGTATGACGCTGTATTTTCCTCACATAAGACCGGAGATGCATTTTGGGACATGAAACACCGTCATATTTGGCGAACATAGGGGTTTTGAATTTTGGGGGAATGACAATGCCTGATACTAATTCCAACTCCTCAAAGTCCAATCCAGGCACTTTTTAGATTTCCATTGCACTTAACCGTTCTTCTAAATGCTTATACTTGTCGTCGGCTGGTGGGTATTGTTCTTCAGAATAATCTTCTTCTTCCTCTTCCTCTTCTGACTCTGACTGGACAACTGTTTCTTTGCCCTTCCCATCTTGATTGTCTTTCTCACCGGATGTCGTTGCAAAGTCTAAGGCCCTTCTTGTTTTCCCTTGGAATCTTCTTCCCATGTTTAGAACTTCGGTTATCTTCTTCATCTTCTTTTTCTTCTCCTCAACCAGCAATGTCTTCAACTCTTCTTGTCTTTTGGCTAGAGTTAAGAACAATTGTTGAAAGAAACCTGCTTATGTTATGATGAATGGTAAATGCATATGCAATAATTTCAAGGATTTTAAAGATTAAAATTTGTTTTAGACAAAAAGGAAACACATGTTATATTAATAAATTAAAGCTTGAATACATCAATGCCTTTTTGGGCAAAACAATACAAAAACTCTAAGATAAAAAGGTAGTACGCATCCTCTTTGGTGCGATGTAGGCATTCAAGTTCCTCTCCTCATGAAGTTGCTTAGTGAGTTCCAAAACCTTCTTTTCGCTTGCGTAGAATTGGGCTTCAAAAGTATCTCGCTCCCCCTTGAGTTGTATCCAATCCCTTTGTAGGTCTTCAAGAGAGGTGGGCATGTCAGGATGTAGGATAGTGTATGGAACATCTCCTTCCATAACTTGCTCAATGATTACCGGGAGAATGGAGGGATAAGGCATTATAAGACTTTGAGCATGAGTTCATACCCATTTGAGGTAAGGCTCAAGAGGGACGGAATTCTTATGCCCCAATGCTTGCTATCTACCTTGTTCAACATCCTCCAATCTCGGATAAATTTCTGGCAAAGACCTTTATTTTTGTTCTCGTAGTCAAATACCAAACCTTAAATCAGCATCTCGTGCGGGACATCCCTTCGGGCGTAACCAAACTGTCTTAAAGCTAAACAGGGGTTGTAGGTGATACCTCCCCTAATGCCAAGTAAAGGGATATTAGGAAGTTCTCCATAACGGTCGACAATAGTAACATTCTCTTGGATCGGGAACACCAATGGATGTCTGAATGTTTGAGCGTCATCAACCTTTGTGACCACCTTGAACCTTGCTCGTTCTTTAATACAGATTGGGGAAGATGCGAAATAAACCATCTTTCCAAGAGAGGAGTGCAACACATAAGGACACATCTTTTCCTCATAGTGCGAGTGTGAAAATAATGTAGGATATCCCCTAGAAAAGTAGGCACCGGGTTGCGGGATATGAAGATTTTGACGGTGTTCACATCTATGAGTTGGTCCGGATTTAGAAACAAAACCATCCCATAGATGAGGAGAGCCCCAATTTCCTTAAAGTCTTTCAAATCCAAAGAGATCCAACAGTTTTGGGCTTTCTCGAACAAGAACTTTTCTAGGAAACCTTTGACACCACCTCTTGTTTCCCAATGAGTTGTGACATTAGATGAGTGCTAGTGTAGAGCTTGAGCAATCTCTTCTGGATTTGGGTCCCTTTCTGTACCGTTGAAAGGTAGTTGATTGAGAATCGGAATCATCAAGAGTCGGGAGAATTCTTCCAAAGTTGGCACAAGTTGATAATTTGGAAATTTGAAGCAATGGTGTAAAGGATCAAAGAACTGAAAGAGCATCTTCACCATGTCCTCATCTGGGTTGGAGGTGACCAAGTTGAGTAGGCGACCATGTCTCTTAGTGAATGGAGAGTTTTCAGGAATCCTTGGAGCTAGCTTCTTAAGTTGTGGAGGGATCCTTACTAGATTGACTTGAATAGTTTTCCTACAAAGAGATCCATATCCTACAAAACAGAACAAAGATAAATCCCAAGATCCTTGAAATGGTTAGTGAATGTGTACAATGTTATAATGTTAATGAGGTTATATACAAGTATGTATATACACACACAACAAACAAGTCCTTAGGTTTAGGCTTGCATGGAGTCTCATAGGTAAGTACTCTCTTGAAGTTTAGTTGGCTCAAACCTGTCCTTGTAATATTAACCAGGTTCTAAGGGGCTCAATATCACTGGTTTTTTTCCTTTGTCATTGTTTCAGCACAAGCCTCTTTAGTGGCGAATGAAATATCCCAAGAAACCAAACCTTAATGAGTGTAGTATCGAGTATCTACCAACATCAGACTGCACCAAAGCCGGTCATCTCACTACATCCTTAAGGCTAAGTTGGTCAAGTAAAGGTTCTGAAAGTTCATTAGTGCTTCACGACATCACTCAACGGCCCCATATTCTCCTTGATTAACTCAAGGGCTACCGGTACCCACAAATATGTCGCACTAACGTAGCTATTGCTTAGACCATGTCGGTATACCCCGTATAGTTTCCACAATGTATTGCTACTTACCTATAAAGTATCCGAAATCCGGGTAGGGGATTCAAACCCAAACAAAGAACCATAATGTAAAGCAATACAAGTCAAACAATGTAAGCAAGTAGATGTGATCTAACCCTAAGGTAACCCCACTTTTAGAATTGTCCCTAGCAGAGTCGCCAGTTCTGTGATATGGAGGGAGAACTGACTTGAAGGTTTTGTGTTTGATCGCAAATGTTGTGGTTAGCTAGAGTCGCCACCGACTTTTCTTTTATCCAAAAGGAAAGGTGAAAAAGCATAGGAAAGACCTTTGAGATTATTTCTTGAGTTCAGGGGGGAGATTATGAAAAGGGAAGGTATTAGCACCCTTTTCATCCATGGTTTACCATGGGCTCTAAGTTACTTGCTAGATCACTTGCTTTTGTTTGAAATTGTGCTTTGTGTGGTTTTTGAAAGTATTTTGTAAAGATGCCATTGTTTAGGCAAACTTTGTAATGATTCTCGTTCGTAAGAATGTATACAAAGTGTTTGATCTTTTGAAAATGTTTTCATGTTTGTAAGATGTTTGGAAGTGTAGGTGTTTTTTTTGAAAATAAAAAGGATGTTGGTTTTGAAATATAGCAAGTAATTAGGAGAATTCTACCTACTCAAAAGTATTTTATGTTCATTTCCTCTTTCCATTGACATTGTTATCTTACCATTGATTTGGTAAGTAACCCTATCTTTGGATGTAAACGGGATGGGCGTGGGTCATCGTATAACCATGATTAGAAATGTTGCAAGGTATCTTAGCATTCTCTTTTAGGGACTAAGATCATTTGAAAGGCAACTTAGATAGCTTCATCGAGGGACTATGATCATGTACTTTTCATGTTTTTGCTAAGATACCTCACATGCGTGATATGACCATTTTTCATAAGGCAACAAGTGGAGTTAACCCTAGGGGTGTTTGTGTGCAAGTGTATTGTTTTCATGCTTGATTTTGTCTTGAATTAAGGTTTTCTAAGTATTGGTTTTAGTCTTTCCATACAAACCCTGATTACTAACATTTGTATATAAAGCGATAAATTGCAGAATTTAAAGTTACTATGCTATTACAATATTTGTGGGAGGGGGGTGTACAAAGTATAAATGGGGATTGCAATAATTTAAACCTAACTAGTCTATTACAACCATATTGAATTGGTATAAATGTACAAGGAATTAAATGAATACAATGTAAAAAAAGAATAAATATGCAAATATGTAAGTGTGAAGAAAATGGATATTTGTTTGGATTTTTTAGAGAAAAGTGAATTTGTTTTAACCTAATTAATTAAAAGAAAATAATTAATTAGCTAAATTTATTAAGAAAATATTTTAAATAAAAACCCTAAATCTATTAATTGATTAAAAGAAAATAAGTTTGTAAGAAAAGTATTTTTGGTATTTTTTTGTCTTGAAAATAATTATAGTGTTATAAAATAAAATTTGGCCTCTTTAATATTAAAATAATATATTTTAATTGGTGTAAAAGAAAATAACTAATAACCTAGTTTTAATTAAATTTACAAGATAATAAGTAAAAATAAAGTATGATTAATAAAATAATTTTTTGTGTGAGAAAAATAAATAAACTAAGTTAAAATATAAATCTACTATTTTTTATGTTTTTATGATTTTTTTTAGTATTAGGAAAAATATTTAAGAAAATAAATGAAATAAAAATAAGAAAATAAAATAAACTGGACCAGGGGCGCAAATAGTCCACAGGGGGGGTTAGAAAATAAAAACAAAAACTGAGGCCCAAAGATGGAGCCCAGCGCCTGCTAGAAAGGCCAGAAAAAACAAAAAACAATGTGAAAAACACAAAAGGGTACCACTGGGGCTCGAACCCAGGTCCCAAAGGTTACAGGCGCGCGCTTCTACCACTGGGGTGGCTATACATCCGTTAACATAAGCAAAACAACAAATATATGATACAAAACGCGCTCTGAGTTACATCTCATCTTCAACCTCCATCCAGACCAACTGTAACTTGTTCATTTCTCATCAAAAATGAAAACTGTAAACATGAAACTTGTAGCAAATTTCCTCACGATTTTAAAAATGTAAAGCATTAAAACTACAGATCAAATATAAGCATGAATTTCATTGGCCCTAAACTGAACCCTAAAAATCTCAGAAATTTCAATCTTAAAATTCTCTAAGCTCAAGCAAAATTAATGGAAACTATGGACATGGTTATCTTTAGGGCAATGATAACTACATGTTTTGTTCACAAATAAATCATTGATGATGCCTGTATGAAGAGTTCCAAAGTTAGAAAACTTACCTTGCAAGAGGGTTTCGGGTTTGATGTTTGAGCAACTTTCAAGGTGTTCAAATGATTGGGTTAGCTTCCTCTAGTTCCCAGGAAGCTAATGGAATGCTTAGCTTGAGCTAAAAGGGCCTGAGGAGTTCTGGAGAAGTCCAAGTGCAAAGCTCTATTTTTGAAAATGGAGGATGGTGTTAATGGTGTTACAGTTCTGGAACAGGGTGAGGGATCAGTTCTAAATGATGTTTAGAAGCTTTAGAAACCAAAAGGCTTGAAAACGCACGAGGGAGTTATGAGTTTCAAGTTTTTGGTCAGTTTATGTGAAAATGGAGGTATGGAATGTGATTCTGAGTTCTAGCTGTTTTTAGGGCATGAGTATTCGTGTCTTTGTGGCAAATAGTTTGTCTATGTATAAGCAAAAGGATTGGAGTGCATTGGCAAGTCATAAGTACAAGTTTTTAGCTTTTGGCAAGGTTACTTGATTTTGAAGAAAAGAGGGAAACCAAGTTTCAATGTGTAGTACAAGCATGTACTGGGTGATTGTAAGTGTCTAAACCATTTCTCATGAGTTATAGGACTTGTATGATCAGAAGAGAACAAGTGCGAGGCTCAAGAACAAGTTTTGTGCAAAAAAGCACTTTATCAAAATGGCAATGTTCACTTTCTTCCAAAAATGGATATAAAGCATGTCCATGCATTGAATGCTTGAAATGAGACCTCTAACAGCTGTGCAAGCCATTAATTATGGAGTTCCTAACAAGTTTGAGGCCTGCAAATTAGAGTTTATGCAGCATAGTTTGAATTTTGAATTTGGTTCATCACAAAATGACTTGTAATTCAATTGATAAAACCCTAACTTCATCTCTTTGATTCTCCATACTCAAGAATGATCTCAAGGATTTCTTAGAAATTTCGGAAAGCTTGTAATGTGCTATATAACCCATCTTTGAATTGCTTTTGAATATTCCCCTTGGAACAATATGGAAAAGTGTCATGAAGTTGGGTCAAAATCCTGACCAAATTAGGGAAAAATTTCACTTAAGTGTTTTGTTTCATGACCACATGTTCTTAAAATTATAACTTGAGATCCAAGTACTCTTGGAAGGAGTTGTGTAAATAAAAGTTGTAGATTTCATGGATATCTACAACTTTCATGTTGTAAGTTTCTCTTGAATCATCTAAGTTTAGAAATTTTGACTTTTCAAAATGAAATCTTGACTTTTTGATTTCTTGATGAATAAGTTTCATATTTTGACATGTTTTGATGAATTATGATCTTTGGCATTTGAATTTGACTAAAAAGTCAAAGTTTGACTTTTCAGTATACAAGTTACTTTTGATCAGTTGACTGAAAATTCATCTATCAATCCTTTGGACTTGAGCAATGTTTTGAGCTATGTCATTAGGTAAAAATGATTCAATTGGACTCTTGAGATCATGCCTTAATCGAATTGATCATTTGCTAGGTAAAAAAATCAGAATTTGCCCTTTCCCAGTCAAAACCCTAATTTTGACCATTTCGCCCTTTTGGAGATTTGATCAAATTTCTTGAGGAATTATGGTCCAAACTTGATCAAATGATACATATGAGTTTAAAATGTTGATGTGAATAAAAAATTATGAGGTTTGACTGTGAATTGGCCCTAGTTAACTTTTTCCCCAATACAACTGATTTTTAGGTCAACTGCTCAATTGATTGAGCAAAAGTGTGATCCAGGGCTTAAAACATGACATGAGTGATCTTGGGGGTCCATAATGATCCATGAAACTCATATGTGGCATTGAAAGTTCACAATTCCTTGTGCAAACTCAAACCCTAATTTTGGTCATCAGTGTTTAAGGAGGTGTCTTGAGTTGATCAACCCTAGTGCAGTCTTGAGCCAAAGGAGATCTTGTGAGAAAATTCTTGATAAGTGAGAGGGCAAATTTTGGGGTACAACATGATGTTTATGATGTCATGATTATGCTTAAAACACAGATAAACACAAGCAAATCACACAATATACCTTAGGCTCGAAGGCATGCATGAGGTTTAAGGTAAGTACCCTCTTGAATGTTCAGTTGGTTCAACCTGTCTTAGAAATAGTAACCGGGTTCTAAGGAATCTCAATAGCACTGATCTTTCTTTATCGGTATTATTTCAGCTTAGCAATCTTTTCTTGTGGCTGAAACATCCCGAAAGTCCAATCTCAATGAGTGTAGTATCGAGTATCAATCGATTCCCAACTTTACACTGAGGCCGGCTATGTCACTACTTTATAATGGCCAAGTTTGTTCAACTAAGGTTCTAAGGTTCGTTAGTGCTTCACAACACCACTCAGCGGCCCCGTATTCTCCTCGATTCAACATAAGGGATACTGGTACCAACCAAAGTGTCACACCAACACAGCTATCGCTTCAACCATATCTGTCTACGTCGTACAATCTCCAAGATCTATTGTTGTTTACCTAAAAAGTTTCCCCAGATCCGGGTGTAGGATCCTTATAAATAACCCCAACAAACCCTTAAAAGTAAAGCAATCAAAGCAAACAAAGAAAGCAATTTTAAAATGAACTAGACCCTAAGGTAAACCCCACTTTTAAATATTTTCCCCAGCAGAGTCGCCAGTTGTGTGATACGGTGGTAGAACCGACTGTTATACTGGTTTGCATTTTGTATTCACAAATGTCGCGGTAAGCAAGAGTCGTCACGTACTTTTCTTTTATCCAACAAAGGAAAGGGTGAAAAGAATATAGAAAGACCTTTGTTGAGAGTATCTGAGTAAGGGGGATAGATTATGGAAAGGGAAGGTGGTAGCACCCTTTCCATCCATAGTCTTCCACGGGCTCTTAGGTACTTGTTCATTTTTTAAAATTGCATTCTTGTTTGTGTGTTTTGAAAAGTTTGTCTGCTTTATGCTAACTCTTGTATCAATCCTTAATAGTGTTGATAAAACGTTTTTTGAAAATGTTTTGAATGTGTGGTGTGAAAAGTTGTTTTGAACAAGTACCTAACAACTACCTACCTACTCGAGAAAGGTTTTATTTTCCTCCTTTCCTTTAGATAGTTCTATCCTACTATTAGTGAGTAGGTAGCCTTATAGTTTGGATGTTGAGGGACTATCGAAGGGACATTTACGACCACTAAGGCAACTGGGCAAGAACTTTTAGTAATTGTCCTAAAGTTCTAAGATCACTTTTTAACCGAGGCGACATCGAAAGGGTCATCGAGGGACTTGTGGTCTCTGGATCTGATGAGATCTCATGGTGTGGAGGTGACATCGCATGGTGCACGCGTTAGCCTTTGTGACACTGGATCTGTAAACATAAATTAGAAAAATAATATGGCAAGAGACAGGGTTCGAACCCCTGCCCCTGCCCATAGCAACGCCTTAAGATACACTTCCTCTACCGTTGGGACGGTGAAACTTCCAATGCTTAGACTTCAAATAATTGGTTAAATAATAAAATAAGTCTTAATTTTTTAATTCAAACAAAACTAATCCAGGTGGAATCTTGTTGTTATGAATGAGCCAATGAGATGCTTCCATAATGCCATGCCTGCAGTCAACACAAACCTCAACCCTTGACTTACTGGAGAAGCGCCGGAGGCCTAGCTGCGGTCGCCTTCTCCGACAACCCTAACCTCTGAAACCTGCACAAGAGTCAAAATCAATATGAAAGAAAGGGCATATCCTCCTAAATCGACCATTGCGAGTTCAATAGTGACCTCTCTTTTGGCTAACATGACCTGTACAACGAGATATGGTGAAAACAAAACAACACGGCATAACAATGGTGGATCCTTATTTGGACGTTCAAGCTTGCCCATGATGCGTTATAACTGTTCTAAGGACGCATATGAACACATGCACACATGTCAAAGCATTCAACAATGTATAAATTTTTAGTTTCAAATCTATCAAACCTTGCTTGATCGGAGCTATTTGGATATGGTGATTTGAGATGCCACGGGCTTCAAGAGTGATAGGTGCGGACTCCTGTGAACCTCATGATGATGATGGATTTCCTGGGATAGATTGAGGGAGGCTGGATCGTGTGAACCAAGGTTGCCCTTCTTTGAATTTTTTTTGAAACTTTAGGGTTCTGTTTGAGGCTAGCTGCGCATATCGCTTTACTTCTGAATGATTGTGCATATATATGAGACAACATTAGGGTAACAAATATGGAGAGATATCAATGCCTTCATGAAAGAAATATTTGATTTCCAAACTTTCCATTTTTGAAGATTTCTTCCTTTTCATGGTCTTGCACGTTTCTTTTTGACATAATCAAAATATATTTCCCAATATTTAATAGAAATATGATCTCAATCCAATCTTTTATTATTTCCATTATTTACTTATTTAATTTTGAATTTTGACGAATAAAAAAATAGCATAAATAATAGAATAATGCATGGGTGGGCTTATAGGTCGTGGACCATGTTAGAAACAAGTTTCAAACATAAAAAGATAGGCCCATTTGGAAAAATTCCAAGTTAGTTCAATATTTGCTTCATGCATTTTTCCAAAAATTGGTCAATTTAGCAATGCATATCTCTCTCCATTTTAAATCTATGAGGGTGTTCTTTAACTTTTTAGAGAGCTTAGGATATCCTCTAAACAACCCTTTTGGTTTCATCTCAATTGAATCTTCCATGTTCATGTACCGAGCTTTGACCCAAAAGGTGTTTTTGTTTGACTTTTTGAAAGGACCCATAATGTGTGAGGTTGTATCTTTCAATTGGTGCATTTCTTGAACTTAAGGGCTGAAGAGAAGTTGTAAGGAATTGGATTCTCTTCAAAATGATCCTTGGTTGAAAACTTTCTGATAAAGTATGAGAAAGTTATGCCTGGTCAAAGTCTGGTTGACTTTTCTTATAAAATCCTAATTAGCAATTCTTGACTTTTGATGAATTAGGATCATTTCTTGAGGAATCATGATCAACCCTTTCTAAAATGATGGATATCACTTCAAAAATGTTTATTTTGACCAAAAATCTTGAACTTTGACTGTATATAGGCCACAGTTGACTTTGGACCTAATATAATTGATTTTCAGACATTTGAGCAATTGACTGAGCAAACTTGTAGTGCAAGGCATGAAATTTGTCATGGACAATCTTGAAGACATATTAGGACCATGGAAAACATTTGAGACCATTTGAGCTCACACATCTTAATAAAAATTGAAACCCTTGTTAGAGGTTTATTGCCTTAGGAGGATAATTTGTCTGGTTAATTCTTAGTCATCCTTGAGCAGTTTGAGGACCTCAATGGGCATGCCTTGAGCAAAATGTTAAGGCAATTTTTAGGGTACAAAAGCAACCTACAAGGAAGATATATTTTCAATATGGGTAGAAAAGAAAAAATCATCCATCATACAAATGTACCTAAAGTAAGAAAGCTGTCCACTTAAAATATTTTGGTTTTAAACTAAAAGGATCTAAAGGTAGAAACCTTAGATCTTCTGTGACTAATGCACTTAGGCCCAAGTGGATGATATGAGAACCAAAGGTGAAACCTTAAGTATTTTGTAGGATATTTTTTTCAACTTAAAAGTTCTAAAAAGAGATTATTTTAAGAAGCTCTATAAAGCAGAATTATACTCTTGAAGTATACATGTTTAAGTCTTTGATCCTGAAGATGAACAATGAAGATGAATGTTAACCATTATGATAAAAGTAACACATTTTGAGAGTTTCTCAAAATTAATGATCTGAGATGATCAGTAGAATGAATAAGCCTGTTATGGACTTATCCATTGTTGTGATTTTACCAACTCGTATCCAACGATGTATGGAGAAGTACAGACCATTATGGTGTTTTTCCCTAATGACCTTATTTAAGTGTCTTCTATTCGGAGATAAAAAGGTTAAAATCTTTGTCTCACCGTGATTGAAGATACTTAAATACAAAACAAACCCTATTTTTGGCCCTAAGATGCATGCAATGCTTATGATTATGGATGCAAATGACCAACTCCAAAGGTGACACAAAACACCACTGGTGAAGCAGGAAATAAAACCAACGTACCAAAAAGAGAGTTCGACCTGGAAAATAAATCATTGGGGAACAACACGACTCTAGGGATGGCTATAAACAGGTAAATCCAAAATCATGACTAAAGAAACCAATTGCATAATAATATTTTAACAACAGAAACTCTTAACAATGCACAAAACAAGCTAACAAGGAGGTAACCATTAAGAAAGGATTACCGACTTAATGGGAGGAAAGAAACTCAACTCTGTTAGAGGAAAACCAACTCCGCTGGGGAAAAGAAGACTCAACTCTACTGGGGTAAAGCCCCAAGAGGAGACAAAGCATCATTAACTAAAAAAAGAGGAAAAAGTAATGGGTAACAACGACCGATATATAACTGTGAACTACCCACTCATAGAGTAGATAACAAAAAAATAGTAACATAGAATCACAGGGGATCAGAAACTACCAACCCGAAGGATGCAAATAGAAAAGGTAAGATAATACCGATAAACATCAATATTGGGTTAGGTAACAAATGATTGACATTAGTACTTATGACTGGAAACAAATGTTTGACATCAACGCTTATGGCTGGGAATAAATGGTTGACATCAGAACTTATGGCTGGGAGCAAAGGTTGACATCAACACTCATGGCTGGGAACAAAAGTTGACATCAACACTCATTGCTGGGAACAAAGGTTGAAATCAACACATATGGCTGGGAATAAAGGTTTGACATTAGCTCTTATGGATTGGAATAAAAGTTGACATCAACACTTATGGTTGGGAACAAAGGTTTGACATCAGCACTCATGGCTGGGAACAAAGGTTGACATCAACACTTATGGCTAGGAACAAATCAACTCTATTGGGGTAAAGTCCAATGAGGAGAAAGAGATAAATACCGACTAATGAATAACAGCGAACTACCAACTCAGGGATGATGGTATAAAAAACATAGAACAATAACAAGTTTCCCAAAATTCTGGTATTCCACCTAGAAAGGGTCTGAACTTCTTTTTTAACCGAGGCATTCCGCCTGGAAAGGGTGACAAATTTTACCAACTTCTGGATTTCACCGAGAACGGTAACAATTTATTCTTTGATGAAGATATCACTTGAAAAAGGTAATAACTGCTATAAGAATCTTTCAAAAAACTGTGTTTATCATCGAAGTACAACCAAACTCAATAACAACCCGTCTCCCATAACATAGAGACTACCATTCATCAGAGTAAAAACATCTTATCTGGCATTAACAGACTTACTAGGGAAGTACAGGTCGCTCAAGTAAAGAGACTGCCACTTGCTGTTACAAAAAGGATTACGATAACACTGCTGGGAAATGAATATTGATTTCATGGGGAAATACCAACACATTCCTGCTGAGGGGATAAAGTCTTTACATGAAAAATAAATGCACATTCTCAATATAGGGCTCAAAGTCTATAGGGACAAAGATTATTGTTGTCGGGACCAAAAATTCAACCCAAGAACAAACCGGAGTGAAACAGTCAACCAAGACACCACTCAATGAGGAATAAACTCAAATGGGGATCAAATTCCATCTAGATAATGATCTGGGTAGGAAGGTTGAAGAAAAATTCTTCCACGAGGGATAGCTCAGTAGGAAATTTAAAGGATATACACTTTTTGATTAAAGTTGAAATTCTATTGGAGAGAGGATAACATAACTCTGCAAAGAAGATAATATGCCAACAAAAATATCAATGAATGCAAATGAACCATGAGTTTTAATTCAGCTATGCATGATGTATGTATGAATGTATAAATGTTATCATGTATATGCTGACAAAACATTGTGTTTTCCATGTACTTAGAAGCCATCCTAATTTAATTGTATCCATAAAATTCGTCCATGAATGAGAACACTTTGAATTTTGCTGTGCTATAAACCAACATATCAATATTGGGCAATGGGAAATCACATTTTGGACCCACTTTATTTAGATCTCTATAATCAACGCACATGTAGACTTTTCCGCATTTCTTTGGTAATGGAACAATATTGGGAATCCACTGAGGGTACACTGATGTCACAAGAAAACCAACATCAATCTGCTTCAAAACTTCTTCTTTAATCTTCATTGCCATGTCAGGATAAGTTCTTCGCAGCTCCTGCTTGATTGGTAAACATTCTAGCTTTAGCGGAAAATAATGTTCCACAATATCGGTGTACAAACCAGGCATGTCTTGATAAGACAAAGCAAATCCTGCTCTTCACATTGGGATGAAGAAGTGCCCCAATGTTTACTTCTTTTAAATCTTCTTCTGAACCTAAATTAATTGTCTCCAACGGCTCTTTATATGGCCGAATGGTATTTTCCTCGCGCTCAAAAAACTGTGAAACCTCTTCTAGGATTTCATCATAATCTTTTTCTTCAGCCACATACACAGGATATTCAAAGTTGGGAGAGGATGCGAGGTCATTGCACTCAACGGGTTTTTTAATTAATCTGCACATACGAGTTATGATTGATTTTAGAAAATGACACATGTAACAAGTGATTATGCAGATTTATTTATAGTTATTATTTATTTCTAAAGGTTTTTTATGATTAGCATTTTCCAAGAAAAAACAGAAAATAAAGACATAATTTAGAAATAAAAAATAACTTTTATTAATGATCTTAAAAATTAAAACAAAAGACACGCCCATAGAACATCACTTTCACCTTGGGAAGAGTGAAAGACTTTTGAAAAGACAAACAAAAAACAAATTACTTTGAAACGTGAACGCAAGAAGGAACATCAACAGTGATCCAATTCTGGATTCTGACTCCTTTTGTCACAAAATTCGGCATCTCTTGCTCTGGCTCATCTTCGAGAATAACGTTGATCTTTGGAGTAGTCAGATAGGGATATCCTGCACTGTGAAAGATGTCTTGATATTTACTCAAATACAATTTTGGCTTCATAACTTAGTTCTCCAGGGAGAAACCCAAACCAGTCACATTCCTGTTCATAGGGGGATTAATAACCTACCCCCAAATCTTGCTAGGGCCCTTCTACACTACCTATTGCACATCCTTAAATGAGGTGATATAATCTTCATTCTTCCTTATATTATAAATAGAAAAAGATTGGAACTGAGTTCCAACACCAGCTTCATTAGCTTCTAAAATGCTACAGGAAGAAAAATGAGATATCAACTGAGTTTGCTCACCGTTCACAATAACTACCTTTCCTTCCCTGACAAATTTCAGTTTCTGATGCAAGGTTGAAGTAACAGCTCCTGCTTCACGGATCCAGGGTCGTCCTAATAAAAATCTATAGGTTGGGACAATATCCATAACCTGAAATGTGATTTGGAATAAGTGCGGACCTATGTGAATAGGTAAATCCACCTCTCCAATGACAAATTTTCTCGAACCATCAAAAGCTTTTACTATAATGCCACTAGGGTACATAGGGGTTCCCTGGTACTTAAGCTTCATGAGAGTGCTTCTTGGTATGACATTCAAAGCAGATCCATTGTCTATCAGCACATTGTAAAAAGAGTCATTCTTACGATTCATAGATATATACAGAGCCAGGTTATAATTTCTCCCTTCATCAAGTAATTCCTCATCACAAAATCTCAGATTGTTACAAGATGTAATATTCCCTGACACATTGTTGAACTGATCCAGAGACATATCCCTTTCAATAAAAGCCTGATCCAACACCCTCATCAGAGATTCCCGATGAGCAGAAGAGTTCATCAATAAGGCTAAAATGGAAATCTTAGATGGAGTTTGCAACTACTGATCCATAATGTTGTAATCACTCATCTTGATAGTTTTTAACAGATCATCAACATATTATTCCAAGGAAGCTCCACTAGATTCTCCTACCACTTTTTTAGGTTCAACATTCTCAACAACCTTCTTACCAAAATTAACATCTTCTGGAAAGGTAGGGGCGAAGACACAACCACTATGAGTTACCCGACTAGATTCAATAATATTCTAAACATGGGACAAAGGTTGGATATGAATTTGCACACCATCTTCTAGGATAGTTGCATTGTACTTATAAGGCACAACTTTATCTGATTCATATGGGATATGACCTGGAAGACAAATAACTACGGGAGCAACAACATGTTTGTTGTGATATGAAATCTCTACAGGAGCAGGAACAACAAAAAATGGCACAGTGACATTCACCCTTGCTTCTCCAAAATTCTCAAGAATCACACGATCATTATCAAAAAACATATATATATCAGAAGAAAAGAATTCGGTAACAAAAACATACGCATAA
This sequence comes from Vicia faba, assembly GCA_948472305.1. Taxonomy (NCBI): domain Eukaryota; kingdom Viridiplantae; phylum Streptophyta; class Magnoliopsida; order Fabales; family Fabaceae; genus Vicia; species Vicia faba. Next base: position 1,151,842,291 of record OX451741.1, on the reverse strand, counting down.
TCATAGTCTTCTGTCATATTAACTCCATTATAATCATTTATGTTTCCTGTGACTCTGATAGTACCTTTATTTAACAACAATTAAACACCTCTTTTTACAATAGAACAACCACTAGAATCCCTACAACAGATCTGACAGAACCTATAATGATGCCCCTCCTGGCCATCCATGTGACAAAATGTGGTGTGCAGATGTACCAGATCATCATCCATATAATTTACATAAAAATCTGAAATTCGTTGGGATAACCATAAGCCATATTCACCTCTTCTTCATATTCAGCCTTTGGTCTGATTATGTGGATAAGACCTTCATCCATTATCTCTTGGAGATCAACTCTGACTTAATCACATCCATGGATATTTGAACTACAAATACTGCAACCCCCATGATCATGTGTATAATATCTAAACTCACAGAGATAAACATGCATCTTCACTAAATCACCTCTAAGCAGATATATATATATATATATATATATATATATATATATATATATATATATATATATATATATATATATATATATATATATATATATATATATATATATATATATATATATATATATATATATATATATATATATATATATATATATATATATATATATATATATATATATATATATATATATATATATATATATATATATATATATATATATATATATAAATCACAAAGTCCCCATGACAACCAGCAACCATATTCACAGCACCTCCACCTCCATGTTTGGGTAGTGGGTTATCCTTTACATTGGGACCAATGTCTTTAAAAGAGAAGAGACCAGATCCTACCATCGTCTGCACTTCATACTTCAATGGATAACATTTTTTAATGTTTTTCCCAGGGGATCCTTGATGAAAATCACAAATTTGATCAACTTTATAATACCATGAAAAGTTGAAGGTATAGCATGAAGAGGCCTAGTCTGCACCAGATTCTTATGAATCAAAGCCAAAAAAAATTCTGCATAACTCATTGGAATATGATTAAAAGCTTCTCTCTTCCGACCTTTCCCCTGATTACTTTGTTGAGGTTCTCTCTTATAGGAAACAACACTCGGAGCTACATTGACGATTAGAGTTACTGAAGCAACCTTTTGTTGATGTTGATGACGTCTTCTTAAAGGTCTAACCCTTCTTTCTTGAACGACAACATTCATTTATCCTTCTTTATTTTTAGAAAACCCATATGATGATTTATTTGTTCCACTAGAACCTTCATATTTTGTCAATCATCCTTCCCTGACGGCTTCCTCTAGACGGACAACCATACTTACCATCTCAGTGAAATTATTTGGCGCACTCACCACCATTCTTTCATAGTAAAATTAACTAAGGATTTTTAGGAATACCTTAGTCCTTTCTTACTCCCCATCGAGGGTACCACTTGGGCAGAATCTTTGTGCCAACGCTGCACATACTCTTTAAATGACTCCTTATCTTTCTGAGCCATCGCTCTTAATTAGTCACGGTCAGGTGCCATAAACATGTTGTACTTATACTGCTCCATGAAAGCTTCACCCAAGTGATTGAATGTGTGGATATTGCTGTTGTCCAATCCCATATACCATTTCAAGGCAGCATTAGTTAAACTATCATGGCAGAAATGAATAAGCTAGAATTGGTCATCAGTATGAGTGGTCATCCTTCTGATATACATCACCAGGTGGTCACGGGGACAAGAGTTTCCCTTGTGCTTCTCAAATTCTATAACCTTAAACTTTGCAGGCACTTTCACATTAGGAACTAAGCAGAGGTCACTAACATTCTGTCCAAATAACTCTTTCCCTCGGAGAGCCTTCACTTCTTTATGCATTTCATTGAATTGATCCTAAAAGTCATGCATTCAGTCATAAAAGCCCAAACTTTCACTTGGTGGAGGAGAAGGATGATATACTTCATCATTAATAATAGTCATATCATTCACCGCATGAGGTGCAACGTGATGAGTCTCATTATTAGCAACAGGAGTAGCGTGCACCATAAGAAGTGCAGAAATAACAATAATAGTTTGAACAAATGGAGCAACTTGAGCAACATGATTGTAACCTTCTGGCATGAAATTCTTAGGAATTCCCGATGGTTAATCGTAAAGTATACGATATTGAGTAGCAGTAACTAGAGTAACAAAGATGGGAAGTGACTAAATCTCTGAAATGACAGTCGTATGCTATGTTTCTGAGCATCCACCAACGACTCTACCAAAGCGGTCAGGTTGGCTATACCAGCCCTCAAAGCAATAACTTCTACGCGTAGCTCACAATTCTCTTTTTCAAGGTTTTCCATCTTCTTTCTAAAATTAGCCTGAGTATTGTAGCGATGGAATAACTTGCCGACTAAACAAAGTAGAGCAACAAGTAAGACACATGGGAAAGATAGAAATGCAAAAATGTGTGAAAAATGATACATGACATGCAATTCACATTATTTATTTTGTTTATTCAAGGAACTCAAAGAAAAATAAACAATTGCAAATATTGAAGCACTAACACATTTGGAAATACTGAAAAATCTCATTTTAATAATAACTTTGGAATGGATTACAACTTGTTAGTACAAGTTTCAATAATCCTAAGTACAAGATAATAAATATAGAATTTAAAAAATCCTAAGGAGTCAAAGCTGATGAAGACCTCTCCACACACTGACGCTTTCCCTTAAGTCTTGCAATCTGAGCCTTCAACTGGTTGTTCTCTTCTGCATACTTGTCGACGACTTCTTTCCATCCACCAGAATCATAAAATTGGTGACCGAGACCTGGCTGAGCTCTAGAGGAAAATAAATCCTCTTGCTTCTCCATCACATCTACAATATAACTCTCAAAAATCTCAATCAAGTCATCCTTCACTTTCAATTTTGTTGAGTATGACACCTCCAAAGTCTGGTACTTGTTCTTCCATGCTTCTTTCCCTTGTTGCATCCTAACTAAGGCAAGCTGAAGTTCTCCATATCATCTAAGAGAGGAGGAGTAGTCCTTATAAACATGTTAGTTAAATGTTATTTACGAGAATAAGGCATCTTCAACTGAATTTCCCTTGCTTGTACCCAACAGAGATGAGGCTCTAAGGTGACAACTCCTCTTGGTCCCAAATCTTTTCTACCCATTCTATGAATATGGCGCCAAGCCTTTTCAATCTATTCCATAGCTGCCTTATGATCTTCTCCTTCTTTGAGAAAGAAACCACTCTAATGAATATTGCTTGGCTTGTCTCTCATTGGATATCCAAGTTGGTGATGTGCAAGAATAGGGTTGTAGTTAATACCTCCCTTTGTACCAAGAAGAGTTACATTGGGGAAAACACCACAACTATCAATGATATTCACATCATAATAAGCTTGATGATACTAATCAATGTTAGAATGAGTGAGAGCCATAATATTCGCTGCCCAACATGCTCTTTCTTGATATCCCAAAAAGCAACAGACAGAGGTAAGTAAGAAATAAACCACTGATATAACAATGGTGTGCAACAAATGATCATCCCTTCCTGATAGGAATTACGAAGATGGATGGAATAATAAGCATCTCCTAGAAGTGTAGGGACTGGATTCCCAATCAGAAAGATCCTAATGGTATTAACATCCACAAATTTTTCGATGTTTGGAAACAAGAACAACCCATAGGCAAGCAAAGAAAAGATAGCCTCAAAAGTAGTTGTACTATTCATCATGATGAAGTAACGAGCTTTCTCCAATAGAAACTGAGCAGGTAAACCCCTGATTCCTCCTTTGGTAGTCATGTTACTCTCAATATCTGACTTCCTAAAGTGAGTTATAATGGCAATCACATGAGACTTCGGCTCTCCTTCTAAGTCGGTGAAAAGAACACAATCAGTAATAGGTAAACCAAGTAAGTAAGAATACTCCTCCAATGTGGGCATCAACTGATAATCAAGAAAAGTAAAACATCGGTATAACGAATTATAGAACTGGACAAATGTATAAAGAATACCCTCATTGATCCTGAGCTTCATAAGAGGTACAATGGATCCATACTTCTTCTGGAAATCTATAGGACTCTCAATCTCAAGAATCAAACTCATCAGTTCCTCTATCTTAGGATCCTTGAAACTGTACTTCCGAGTGTTTCTCCTTCCAAAATTCAGGGTCAAAAGAGTACCTGAGATATTTGCAAACATCCCGATTATCTCGGTAATTAGCAATATTCTCAGGAAAAACTCGTTTGAGTGCAGCATCGCATGACAAATACTTCCAGATTTCTCCGTTATAGTCTCCGCATTACACCTAAGAGGCCAATATGGGTTATGGGTTCTACGGCTTCTCAGATTTACAGGCTCCCAAGTCGAAAGAAACAATGTCTTCCTGATTGCTCGGTAAACAAATACTATAGTCAAAGAGGCCTCCATTGAGTGGGGGATCTCATGTCTCCTTTTTCGGAATTACTCCCTCAAAGTTAACATGACTATACCACCCGTCCTATGTTAAGTTTGCCCAAGTCCAAGTATAAACCAGACATACATATATACAATAAATAATAGCACATACACAGATACACAAAGATAGGCTCAACCCACTTAGAGATAAGTCCCCAGTGAAGTCGCTAGTTTTCTATAGCGCTAGAAATGTTGAGACTAAGCCATTGGATTGACTTAACTCGTACAAATCAAATAAAAATCTCCACAGTGCTTTATTGTTTCCAAAGGAAATGGGAAAAGAGCAAATAAACCCAAAAAAGAGGGGGAGAATCTAGGTACGAGGTTTATTATGCAAAGGGAAGGTATTAGCACCCTAAAATATACTGTACTCCGCAGGAACCCCTTTGAAAATCTGTGTATTTTGGCTATAAAAAGTGTATACAAATTAAGATGGTCAAGATGAGAAAATAAGTATTTTTTTTATAATTTTTCACCTGCCGTGGTTGTGAACCTTTAGTGCCTACGTACCACCTTCCGTGCAATAGGGGATTAGGGTACTCGTATTTCACCTCAAAAATTTTAGTCGCTCTTTCATCATATTTTGTTTATGTTTCTTCTCTTTTTCTGCAATTTATGCTTTGGTATTGTGTTCTTGTCATTTTCAGGCCTCTATGATCATACATGAAGGAAAGAAGATAAAATCGGACGAAAATCAAAGAAAAGCGTGAAGACCGGGTTTCTCTAGTACAAAAACCAGAGATGCATTACGGATGCCCATAATGTGCATTACGGCCCGTAATTCATCCCAAATGAGAAGGACCCCTTTCCAACACGCCCAGTAGAAATACCCACGTCCTGTTACAGCCGCCCGTAACGCATGTTACAACTCGTAACAGGAGGGTGAAAACCAATATTTGTGTTTCTTTTTTCGACCGATTTTGTCTCTGATTTGGGGTTTTTGATTTTAATGTTTTATGTAAAAAATATAAATATCCCTTGAGAGGATGGGAACAACTTTCTTTTTTGTATCGTATAATTTTAGGTTTTCCGCAAGTTTTTCATTCCTCTTGTACAAGCCTTCATTGGAGCATTTAGATCAAAGCACATTTTAACTTACAAGTTTATTTTTAGGTTCTATTCCTCTGTTGTTAATTCTTTTTTCAAATTTATCTAATGATGTATGCCAATATTTTGATTGAATCTATTGTTTGTTTTCTCACTATGAGTGAGTAGTTCCCTAAGGGCTAAGGGTCATGAACCCTATCGATGATTATCCATAGGAATTAGTCTAAGTTAATTACGAGAATTCCAACATTTGTTTATTTTAAAAATATGAGATTTTGAATTAAAACCTTGCTATGAAGTAGGAGTGTTCTTAGGTTTTTACAGTAGTTAGAAAAGATACATGTGAATGCCCGATAAATGGTTTTTGAACAATCAAATCCAATGTCACGAAAGTGCTTGGATGAGATTGAGAAAGTGTTTAATATTTTAATAGTTTTGCAAAAGTAATGATCACTGAACGCTTCTAAGTTATAAAAAGCCGACGAGCATCTCGTTCGTTAGAGATAGGGAAATACGCTGGCGAAAGCAGGTATTGCCCATAATAGTCTATTTTTCTATAAAACTATGTCGAAATTCTCGCAATAAAAATACTTAGGCCCTAAGGAGAAATCATAGATAGTAGTGATGACCCTAAAGTTCCGTTTGTTTTATTAATTTTCAAGTTATTCCCAATTAATAGGTTTTCAAAAAGTGCTTTTGAAAATAAGCTATTTTGACCTAAGTGATTTTTTACTTAAGATTGTTTATCTCCAACCATTCGATTGCTCTAGCTTTACAATGATAGGATATAATTCGGTACTTAACCATTAGTCCTTGTGGATTCGATACTTTTTACTACTCTGACATTAGTCGTGCGCTTACGGTGTGTCACTGAAAGAGATGGTTACAGTACTAAGCCTCCTATTTTTTTTGGAGAGAAATTTGACTATTGGAAAGATAGACTACAAATTTTATTTCTAGACTATGATGCAGATCTTTGGGATCTTGTTGTATTTTTCTATGAAGAACCTGTATCTGTGATTGGTATTTCCATTCCCAGAAAGATAGTGAATGATGATCAGAAGCGTGTTCTCAATAATCATCATAAAGCTAAGACTATTATTGTCAACTCAATATCTTACAATGATTATCAGAATATCACTAATAGAGAAACAACGAAAGACATCTTCGATTCATTGAGAATGACACGTGAAGGCAACACTCAAGTCAAGGAGACTAAGGTTCTAGCCTTATTCCAGAAGTATGAAGCCTTCAAGATGGAAGATGATGAAACCATCAAAATCATGTTTTCAAGGTTCTAAACTTTAGTCACATGACTTAAAGTTTTGGACAAAGGCTATTCTACAGCTGATCATGTTAAAAAGACCACTCGAAGCCTTCTGAAGAAATGGAGACCTATAGCCACTACATTAAAGCTATCTAAGGATCTAAATAACTTAACTCTTAGTTGGTTAGCTCCCTTAGAAGTCATGAAATAGAACTAGAGGAAGATGAGCCCCATAAAAGAGGCAAGTATGTTTCTCTAAAATCAAGGTAAGAAAGGACCAAGTCAGAAAAATGCAAAGCTTTCCAAGCTGAAGAAGTAGAAGACTCTGATGATGAATATTCTAATGACAAAGATGAATTATCCCTTCTTTCCAGAAGAGTCAAGCAACTTGGGAAGAAAATACAAAACAACTTCCAAAGACCCGGGCGTAGAGAAGATCATTCTGAATCATCTGCAAGAGGAAGAGCAAGTAAAGAAGTAATTCGTTACGAGTGCAAGGAGCCTAGACACTACAGAAATGAATGTACAACACTCAATAAGGAAAGTATTAGAAAAGAAAGCTTTAAAAATAATGCCTTCAATTACAAGAAGAAAGGTCTCATGGTAAAATGGGGTGAATCATAATTTGAAGAAGAGCGAGCTAATGTAGCATTCATGGCTACTGCATTAGAAGGAAACACATCAAAAATTGAGTCTGACTCAAAAGAGGTATTTTTTAAACTCTCTTGTGCTGACCTAGAATTATGTCTACCTGAATCTCTGGGTAGGTATCAGAAGCTTCAACAAAAATTCAAGAACAATCAAAAAGATCATGAATATGAAGTTGAATAATATGTTAAGCAAGAGAAAGAAGTTTCTGATTTAAAAGGAGACAACTTTATTTTAGAAAAATAAAACATCTTTCTAAACAAGAAATGTTTAAATCTTAAAGAAACTCTTTCTAAAGCACCCCCATCTTTTGAAGCCGTCTTATACAAATATGATAAGACATTTCAGAAATCCTTGAACAATAACATAGATAGAAGCAAAATTGCTTCCATGATCTATGGTGTCAGTCATTATAAAAAAAGAGGAATTGGTTATGGTTATGATGAAGACATTCAAGAAAATAAACCATTTTCTCCATTTTCATATCTTTATCCTTCAGCACAAAGACAAATAGTTATTGTTGGACAAAAACTCAAGTTTATCAAAAACTATGGGAAAACTAATTCTAAAGGACCCAAAAGATTCTAGGTACCAAAAGACAAAATATTGTATGTTGCATATATCTCATGCAGAGTTGAAAAACCAGACACGACTCTTGAATTATGGATGCTCACTTTACATAATGGAAATAAAGCATATGTTCCAAACTTGGAACTCAATGAAGCCAAGTTCGTTAGCTTTGGAGGAGTACAAAATCGAAGATTAAAAGAATCTGGAACTGTTGGTTCTGGAGAAAAGACTAATGGTTCAGAGGATAAGGATTCCAACAGAAAGAATGATATATAAGAAGTATCTAAATACTCACCATTCATAAAAGTCTAGTCTTATATGAAGAAGTGACTCTAAGAGATAAAGCTAAATTGTCAGAACAAGTTTTTTAATCTAAGGAAAAGCTTCTGATATTGGTGTCTCTGATAGAACCAACTTATTTCCAAGAATAACTTCAAGATGAGGAATGAATTTCAGGTATAGAAGAAAAACTATATTTGTTCTCCAAAAATGATATTCGAAATCAGATGCCCATGTTCTGAGGAACTCACGACATTAAAATCTAAATGGTTCGTCAGAAATGAAGTAAGTGAGAAAGTTGATTTCTTAAGAAATATAACATGTCAGGTTAGAATTTCTCACCATCTATTTTTAATTGTTTTTATTTATGAAGCCTATCTTGATACTTCTACAAGTAAGAAGATATTTTGATCATAAACTCGCTTAGTCAGAAAACCTTTGGTTTTTGTGACTAATAATATCAACTCTTTTCTTTTCAAACGTATGGTTGTAATTCTCCTTTGACACTTTTAAAATTAAAATCATAAATGCGCCGTTTGATTGCACCTGAGCGATGGGAATTCTTGATATTAGGTTAAAATCATCATTACTTTTTCTTTCTATACGTCTTCTATGCTTAAGTAATCCTTTCAAAACTGCTTTATAAAAAACTCACCTCTTTCACCGTCACACACTTCTTCACTTCACTACCCACACTTTAAACTGTTTCAAAACCCTAAAACTCTTTTTCGGTTCATCATCTTCATCCATGGATGCTCAACAACAACGAATTTTCGAGTTCACTCAATAAATGTTTCTTCTACAAAAATATTCACAAAAAGATTCTAACCTGGTTCCTCATCTTTTATCAACATCAGATAAATCTTCCGGGTCAGGGAAAAAGGATATTCAAGAATAAATGTATTATGTTCCTGAAATCACTCTTGGTAATAGTTTGGACCAGTTAAAAGTTCTATGTGAAACCCTAGTTGATTTCCAAAACCTCAAAGATAATGGCTTTAATCTTCTGCATGATGTAACTGTTCAAGTATGGGAAAATTACCTCAAAGATAATGACCATTTATCCGTGAAAGACTTTTGGATTCATGCCAAATATTCCTTCTTTCAAGTGGTCTCATTCGTTAATGGAAAGAAGATTGTGATCAACAAACAAATTATTGCAAAACTCCACAATCATGATGGAAAAAGAACAAGATGCTATGAGGTTGTGGAAAAATGTTTTTATTTAATCAAAATATCCAAAGTCATCTTTCCATATTCGAAACCTTCCAGTAAGACTGAAGATCTTCATGATCATCTAAAAATCTGCCCCAAAATTCTATGATTAACTACTTGTTGTAACTGGTTTTAAATACAAAGTCGCCACCCTTAATTTTTATCCTAATGAAGGGAATATAAAAGAATAACCCTAAAAAATATCAGAGGTTCTAAATTGTTGACTCGGTTATAGGCGAAGGAAAGGTGTTAGGCACCCCTCATCTACCTTGTTCATAAGTATACTAGGTTTGGAAGAATAATCTTTAGGAAATAGGGTTTTAATGTTTATCAGGGGAACCACGATTTTAGTCGTATGCCTACATATCCTCTTATGAGGAATCAGAGTCTCAATTCGTAGTTCGCAGTTGGTTTGTGTATTTTATAGAATTGCTTTCGAATTATTCTTGAACCTTGTATGACTTGAAATTTTTTTATGTGTTAATCGTAGAAAACATCTTTATTTAAATGCATGATTAAAAATATTTCTATGCAATGAAATTAAATAATATTTTGGATGAATTTAGAAAATAATATTCATGTGATTTAATAATAATAATAACTAATATAATATTATAATTATAAACAGAAAACAAAAAATAGAAAATATAAAAATAATAAAGAAAACTAAATAAAACACAAGGGGGGTGCAAATAATACTTGACTAATAAAAATGGCGGGGGGTGCATATATTAGGGCCTTGAATTCATATATTGAATTCAGGCCCAATAAGACAAGGGGGTACATTTTTGAGTGTGTTAGTAAAACTGGGGGGGCGTGTAAAGCATCAATTAATCATCAAGCTAAGTTAGAGATTATCTTCTGGCGCCTTAAATTTATTTGTTCGGTTCCCTTTCTAGACTCTCTCTTTTTGATTCGCAGGTGGAAGTCGGTGATGATGATTAAGGTGGTGGTTTGAAGGCGTTGGCGGCGCGACGATTCGATCTAGGGTTTCAGATGTTGAAACCCTAGGCAGCGGTGAACACGGATTACAACGGCGATGCTTCTCTGTTCTTCTAATTATTTTCTTCTCTGTAATTCTTTCCTCTCTGATTTTTTTGTTGGTCCTTTGTTCTGTTTTAACAATTAGCTTTTATAGTATTTTAGGAGTTTAGTATATTAGGAAATAGATTAATATGTTTGTAATTTGTTATACGATTTTAATTACGTTTTGAATATGAATTTGATTTTGTCTGTAAATTTGTGATATCCTTGATTATTTTCTATATTAGTATTAATCTTGTCTAAACATTATAATAGGTTTTGATTATGTGCATTAACCTAGTTTCTATTTTGTTACGATATTTTCCTGGAAAGTTAATGCACAAATTTTCTTATGTTTTTATTATAGTAAAAATAGTAAGATTAATAATAGGTTAATAATAATGTTAATAATAATAATAATAATAATAATAATAATAATAATAATAATAATAATAATAATAATATTATTATTATTACAATTTAAACAAAACTTTTTTTTTAAAAAACGAAAACCAAAAACTGAATTGGGCCATAATGTTTCAACTTATTGGGCATTAACAAGAAAATGAACTGCTTTATACACCCCATTTTTAATATTTGAAATGTACTAAAAACATTACATGAGACCTTTCTGATTTAGAAAGGCCCATGATTTTTCAAAATAATGTAACTCCTTTCAATATTTAAAAAGGGCTAAAACCTGAACAAAATCATACCCAAAAATGTAGTTGGCTCAAAAAAACTTACATGGGCATTTCTGATTTAGAAAAGCCCATTGATTTATTTATAAGATAAACCCCACTTTATAAATTCTAAACTACCATAAATATATGAATAATATTTTATAAAGTAAAGTAATTTTTAGTAATAGGAATAAAAAAATTATGAACAAGTAGGAAAAATAAGGGGTATGACAGTTGCCCTTATTTAATTGCCTTTCGATTCAATAGTGCGAGAATACTTAGGTCTCGCACGTTTTGATTAGAAGTTTATATATATTGGAAGACCCCAAAATTTGTCCGAAAGATTATAAGGATACGGTGTACAACGTTCCCATGGGTATGAAGAGTAAGCATACATGATAATGTATCATCTAATTTGCGTTTGAACCAAAGTTGATTTGACTTAGACATGACGACGCTGATAACTGTTAAGCAATGTGGAAAGTGATTGAGAAGGGGGGGGGGGGGGGGTGAATATATCACCTCCTTATTTATCAAGGATTTAAAATCTATTATCAAAGTTTATTAAAAACAGCGGAAAAACACAGTCCCGAATCAACTTTCGTCTATTTTGAACCAACTACTAGAAAACCGAATATACGATAAACTTGTTGGATTTTATTTAAGATAAAATAGATCAAAATTAAACACATATTGATGTAAGTTTAAATTCACTTATCACAAGAACGCTATTTTCAATGAATAAAAACTTGCACGCAATTTTGTCGAACAATTGGTGTATGCTTGTTCGATGATCAACAATAATAGATGTTTTAGCAAAAGAGTTTGTACCTGTTTACCGTGGTTTTTGGTAAACAACCGTTGATCCTCCAAAAAGGAAAGTCCTTTTGGTTACTCACGGGATCGATCAGATTAATCCTAGAACATATGCTATTTTTTATGTTGGTTTGATGTAAAAGTTGGTATCTAGGAAGAACGAACGTTCGACCAAGGATATGGTGTTTATGGTTTTGGAAAGTAAGAAAGTAACTAGAAGTGCAAGTAAATATGTAGAAATGTAAACTTTGCAAAAGAAGTTCAAAGTAAAGTAAAAAGACTTTATTGATAAAAAAGGGTGTTTCCAACGTACATTCTCAGTTATTCTTTCACACACAACGGGTACTTGAATAATATTGAGTAACTAGCACAATAGGTTGAACACACGGAAACTCTACACAAACTTCCTAGTTTTATACTAAAATTATGTAATTGTAGAGGGTGGTTTTGCTTCTAGGATGAAGACAAGTGTCTTCTACATGTCCCTGACCTCTATCTTCCTCCCACGTCGCTTTGTTTTAACTGCTAGCGAACTGCATTTCCCTCCAAACTTCAAATTCAAATATCCTTCGCCTTTGGTGCTGACACGAAGGTTTGATCTTCTAGTAGAAGGCCACAAGACCTTTCCCATCGAAGGCTTGATTGTGATGTCTGGTCGAAGACCAATTTGTAACTCATATATTTTCTCTAAGTTTTTCCATCCGTCGAAGCATTTTCCAGCTTGGCTTTATCTGCTCTATTTTTGGTCCATGGGGCCAATATATAGTAGGTGTCGAATTCAAGAGCCAACAAATTGCCCCCCAAGAATTCCTATTTCGACATCGAGAGAAACACTCATTTGTTGATATTCCCATTCGACACCTGTCTTTTTGTCCAAAATGGCTATAACATGCGCTTTTCGTCTTCACACAGCTGCCACATTCAGAATCATCATTACTCTTTCCCAAGATGTCTTTTCAATCAGCCGTTACCATGCTGCCATTATAACCATTACTCCTACAACCTAGGCAAGCATGTCAAATGTTTCCCATCACCTGCACGATTACTGATTTGCAGCTTGCCACGTGCCCCACTATGTCCATAGCATTAAATGGCTTTGATGAGACACACTTCCCTCTGGACACTATAAATAGCCTTGAGCCTTCTCTTTTGGAACTTTCACAACACTTAGCATTTTTTATCTCCTTGGCAGAAAAGAAAAACACCTTACATCGTTATCTTCGTTCCTTACTATCTCATAACAATGGCTTTACTTTCTAACGCTCCCAACAACCCCAAACCTAAGAATGTGACTGACGTACAACGTCAACCAGAAATCTTCCCCATAAACTTTTCTCTTGCTTCGACTGAGGGGCCAAGGTTCTTCTATGAACCCATGACTAGAGAATGGCGTAAGGCGTATGATTCCCAGCTCCTCATCCCTGTTAGATATCATGAGAATATATACGCCATGTCTGACCCTCTATCTGCATGCGTCGAGGATCCCATGAAAAATCGTGCTTTCTTCCCCATACACCCTAGGCTCAAACCCATAGGCTGTGCGAAGAAGCCCAGGAACGATCCTGAGGATGTGACTCCAACTAACCAACAACGCGATCAAACAAAGGAGGACATTAACCTTCAGTTCATGAACAAAGGGAACATGATCTTTCGATTGTGCTCTAATCTCTCTTCAGAGTATTTAGACTGGCTGAATAAGATGGGGAAGGCACAAACCCCTGTTTGGAAGGAAATGGGGATTTATGATTTGGTGATGCTGTCGAAGACATGGTTGTCTTATTGACCTCTTATGTTAGTGTCTTCATTATATTTCTAGGACAACACTCATTTCACATTTCACCTTCCTTGTGGAATGGTGAATCCAACTCTCTTCGATATAGCAGCAATCACCGGCCTTCGACCAACTAGTGACTACTTTGACCCAGAGGACTTATCTGATGATGCCATTGGGTTTTTAGCTATAAAACCCACATACACAACATTCATCAACCATTTTCATGATAAATCCGGCAGTACCGTGTTGGAGGTCAAACACTTAGCTTTCTTGGCTATGTGGTTGTCTCGATTCGTCTTCTGTACCAAGTCACTTCAAGTGACTAAGAAGATGCTCACGCTCGGATCACAACTTCATCACGGCTACCCTCTCTGCTTGGCTGAATTGATTCTGGCCAATCTGTATGAGTCCATCAGCAATGGTGTGACTCAACTCAAAGTCATAGGAGACAGGGAAAGCTTGCTCCTTTCTGGCCCCTTTTGGCTTCTTCAACTTTGGCTCAACGCCACCTTCGAATCTTTTCTTCCCCAAAAGAATATGATAAACGAAGAAGCCCCATAAATTTTAAACAGGGGGGTCGAAGGCACCAGGCTAGCTTTGCTGAATCCGACTGACGAGGGTCATAAATTTCAAAAGGCCTTCACCAGCTTTGTGATGATGTTTGCAGAGCGCAAAAATTTTGTTTCGACCATGGCTCCCTTCGCCAGTCGAAAAGTTGGCCCATAATGGTTTACCAGACCATTTCCTTCAGCTGATGAGGAAGACTTGGAGGACGAATATGTGGCCATTTGGGAGTCGTTTCTTCGACCAAGAATCTTGCCACTAAGATTCAAGAGTTCTAAGAATCAATTAAGTTTGATTACTTACCAACCGAATCTTGTCTCTCGACAATTCGATATTGTCCAGTCACTCCCATCTCCCATCTACTCTCGAGAGAAACTGTTGTTATTTTATAATGCAGATTACTCAGAGGATGCTGCTATAAAGCACATTGGTAGGCACGTTGGTCAGACCATACTAACTCTGTTTGACTTCACTCTCAATTTCATGTGTTCGCATAATTTTGAGGGGTGGTGGAGGCAGTATTATAATGAGGAATTCTTCAACGAGAAGGATTTCGTCCACCACCTTCGCAAGGCGTTCAAACGGGTCCTTGACAAGATTAAGAAAGGTAATATTTTCTTTCTTTTTGTTTCCTTGTCTTAGATTCAATCATTCGATGTCACCTTATATTTTTTTCTTGTATAGCTGTCAAGAGGTCCAGCATAAAAAAGGCTGCTGAAAGCACCAAAGGGGGAGACCCTTATGTTAACCCTTCACCAAAGGTATTCACTTTTTGCTATACCTTTCTTCTTTTCTATTTTTTGATATAGATGCTGATGTCTTTGACTCTTATCTTTCTGGATGTTCAGAAAACCACTCCCAAGAAACAGAAGGTTCAGGAAATCGAAATCTCTAGTGATGAAGAAGAGGAGTCTCCTCTTATTCCTCTAAAGAGACAAAAATTAAAGAAATCAGCTCCCGCACCTGAGCCTCGTCCCAAAACAAAAATTAATATTACAGCTACCAAATCAAGGCCTCCTCCTATAGTCATCAGAGAACCTATTGAGCAAGAGGTAGCCGCTAGGATAAATAACCCTAGTGAGAGTGACAATTCTAGCCTCGGTGTCGAAGTTCCTCTTCAGGTATTTACTTCGACAGACATCTGCTTACTTCCTGAACTAACCCATTTTTTCATAAGAATTCTGAGAATAAAATTTCTTAATCTTCAGGATACTGCCGAAACTTCTAGATAAGCTCCGACTCCTGGCAAAGGATCTGCCACTCTTCTAAATAGTGAGGGAGATCCCACTTATAGGCCTTCTTCACCAAAAGGCTCCTTTGTTAGCTCCGCTGATAAAGTGAACCAAACTTCTGAGCCTCAATATGAGACCATAGAGGAAGCAAACGAAAAAGGCCCTATAGGCGAACATGAAGAAACTAGGGCTCCTCTGGGTGATGCATAGGAAGGCGAAGAGGGGGAGGCTACTGATGTCGTAGCTAGAACAAAGAGGGAAAATATGTTGGAGGGGGAAAATCAGGATGAAAGAATTCCAGATGCTGATGGCAGAGAAGGCTCTACTGAAGGGGCCCAAAATCTGACGAACAATGAAACTTCCCATATTCCAACACAAGTGGTTAATGTGGCTACTGCCACTAATGAGGGTGCCCCTTCGACAGGTTCTCGAACCAAAGAAGCTTTGGCTTTGATGAAAGAGAAAAATCCTCTGGGTTACTTAACTGCCATTCTCGAAGGGCGAGAAAGTTCTTCTGACCACAGTGTTTCGACTGCGTCCGAAAAGTCCACCTCAACATCCCCTCTCGATGAGGCGCTTCAGAAGGTTAAAGCACAAATTTTCAAAAGAGACTTAATGCTAACCTTGGATGGAGAACCTACTGCTACTTCCTTACTAAAGACCACTTTGAGGGATGTTGATCTCCTCGTTGCTTCTCCAGACGTAGCTAGCGTCATTCTGGATTTAACTTCCATTATTAACCAAGTGAGTGGACTACAATCGTCAAAGGACTCTTGTTCGCGAGATCGAAGAGGCCAAAGGCCATGTAGCTGCTGCTTGGCATGCTGCTACTGAATCAGCTTCCAAAGTAAAAGAACCATGGAAGACTCAATAGGCTAGGCAGAAAGAGGCTGAGGAGATCAATCGAGACACGACTAAAATGAGGGTGCAGATCAGAGAATTGGAGGCTAAAATTGCCGCCAATGATAAAAGGAAGTAAGAACTTCTCGCCACTAATACTGAGTCTGAAATCCAAGAGGAACTTGCTGAAGGGTTGAAGCATGGTGATCGAGCCCAAACGCTTGATGCTAAACTTGAAACCCTTCATCAGTCGAAGGCTCTTTGCGAAAGGCGTCTGGAATTACAAAGGATCAAATACCTCCAGATCAAGGCCAATCTCCCCTTTTGAATTTTGCCTCTATATTTGCATAATCACTTATTGTAACGACTCATCCATTTTGGCAATTTTCAATGAAATTTAAATTTCCATTTTGGCTTTTTCTTATTTCGACCGTGACTATACTTTGGCTATTTTAACCTCTTTAAGCATAGGTCTATACTTTTTCAAGTATTTGCCGTTTACTCTCAGAAGCCTTTTATCTTCATTTAACTCCTCGATCTCATAGGCTCCACCAGAGAAAGTTTGGATAATTTTTAAAGGGCCTTCCCACTTAGGGGACCATTTTCCCATATTTCTATCTTTTCGATCCATTGGAAGAATTACCTTCCATACTAGATCCTCAGGAAAAAATGCCTTAGGTTTTACTTTTCGATTATAGGATTTCTCGACCCGTTTCTTTTGTAATCTTAAGAGGTCTAATGCTTTCAACCTTTCTTCATCCAAATTAACCAATTCGTCTAACATCATATTCTAATAAACTTTAGAAGGAATATCCTGATGTCTCTGAACTCTCGTTGACTGTAGACAAATTTCCACTGGCAATACCGCATCATGACCATAAGTTAGGATAAATGGTGTTGTTCCTGTAGTCTCTTTAGGAGAAGTTCGACAAGCCCATAAAACTTGATCCAACGTCTTGTGCCAGTTTCTTGGTTTCTTTCCCACGTGTTTCTATATTAAATTGATAACCACCTTGTTTGCATCTTCGACTTGGCCATTAGCTTGTGCATAGTAAGGTGTAGATGTCAACAGTTTGAATCCCATTTCTGTAGCAAATTCTTGCATTTTTCGACCAGTAAAGACTGATCCTTGATCTATCGTTAATGTCTCAGGGGTTCCAAATCTATATATAATGTACTTTTGAATAAATTCAATGACATTTTCTTGGTCTACATTGACTAAAGGAATTGCTTCGGTCCATTTAGTAAAATAATCAATGCCCACCAATATGTATTTCTGGCTTTTAGAGGATGCGGGATGAATCGCTCAAATAAGATCTAAAGCCCAACCTCTAAAAGGCCAAGGTTTCACAATCGAATGAAGTTCGCTTACCGGTACATGCTGGATGCCTGTGTGCACTTGACATTCTTGACATCCTTTTGCAAACTCAACATAATCTTTTAACATAGTTGGCCAATACAGTCTTTGTCGAAATAACAGCCATTTCATTTTATGGCCTACTTGATGTGCTCCACTTGCCCTGGAGTGTGTAGTCGAAAGAGCTATGTATGCTTCTATTCACTTAGGCATTTCAGCAGCACACCTTCAGGTGTTTTCTTGAACAATTCCTTTCCCATTAGTATATAGCTTAGTGCCCTATACTTTATCTTTCGTTGTGTCGAAGCTGCTGGATTTTGTAAAAAATCTACTATAGACTTTCTCCAATCTTGTTCTGTTAGATTATCTATGAACGAAATCTCGAAGTTTTCGTGATAAGTGTATCCCAACGTTGTTGTTTCCAAATCTATTGGATACAACTTAGTGGATGCTACTCTTCCTCTAACTTCGATTGCTTGTTGTAGTTTTTCTTTCAAAACTTTATACCCAGAAGCGATCTGTGCCAAATCATTAGCCACTTGATTTTCCAACCTGGGTATATGTCGAATGTTAACCACTTCGAAGTTCTTCAACAATCTCCTGGCTATCACGAAATACATGATAAGATTTTCTCTTATGCATTTGTATTCTTTTGTAACTTGTTTTAGGACTAACTCTGAGACTCCCATTATTTTGACTCGAGTTTCCCCTAATTCCAACAAGATTTCAAGGCCTACGATCAAAGCTTCCTATTCATCCTCATTATTTAAACAATCTCCTTCGATCTTGTACTTAAATGTTGTTGGAATTTTGTTTGGAGAAATAATGAGAACCCCTACTCCAGTTCCGTCTTTATGACTAGAACCGTCAAAGTATAACTTCCAAGGTTCAATCTCCAAATAATTTATTGATTCTTCTGTTATTGAGTGGTCAACTATAAAGTCTGCTACCACTTGACCTTTCACAGCCTTGAGAGGCATAAAGGTTAATGAATACTCAGTTAATGCAAGTGCCCATTTGCCAATTCTGCTGTGCAAAATGGGTTTTGACAACATATATTTGAAAACATCAAAATGAGACGAAACGTAAACATTAACTGGTTTAATATATTGCTTGAATTTTGTACATGAAAAGTAAAGACATAAACATAGTTTTTCAACTTCGTTATATCTAGTTTCCGCATCATTTAAAACTCTACTGAGGTAGTAAATGGGTCTTTCAACACCATTCTCATCCTCTTGAGCTAACATGCTCCCTAAGGTTTTATCAGATGCAGCTATGTACAATCTCATACTTCTATCTCTACAAGGAGGTACCAGAATCGGTGGCTTGATATGGTACTCTTTGATTTTTTCGAAGGCCTCTTGTTGTTCTCGCCCCCATTCAAATCCTCCTTTGCTGAGTCGAAGTAGTGGTGAGAAGGCTTGCGTTTTCCCACTGAGGTTAGATGTAAATCTCCTTAGGAAATTTATCTTCCCAAGTAGATACTGCAATTCCTTTTTGTTGGTTGGTGCTTTTGCTTCCAAAATAGCTTTGGTCTTGTTTTGGTTTATCTCGATCCCCTTTTTATGGACCACAAAGCCTAAGAAGTCTCCTGCTTTGACGCCAAAATCACACTTTAGGGGATTCATTTTCCGACCATAGCGTCTCATCCTCTCAAAGGATTGTCAAAGATAGTCCATGTGAGCCTTCCCTGAAACAAATTTGACAATAATATCATCAATATAAATCTGCATAAAAGCCTCCATGAAATCATGGAAAATAGAATTCATTTCTCTTTGATATGTTGTCCCTGCATTTTTTAGGCCAAAAGGCATCACTACCCATTCGTAAGTGCCTAAGGCCCCAGGGCAACATAAAGCTGTTTTCAACACATCTTCTTCAGCAATAAAAATTTGATTATATCCAGAGTATCCGTCAAGCATACTCATGTACTCAAAAACAACGGCAAAATCGACAAGCATTTCTGCCACAAGCATTGGATATTCATCTTTGGGTGTTGCAGCATTCAGATCTCTAAAATTAATGCACACCCTTAAAGTACCATTTTTCTTTATAACAGGTACAATATTTGCAATCCATTCGACATACCTGGTTGTTTGGATGAACTTGCATTTCAGCAGTCTTTCGATTCGTTTTGATTTTCGACAGAATCTCCGGTGCAAAGCGCCTTGGAGTTTTCTTGACATGCTTCTTTCCAGGTTTTGTTGGCAATTGAAGTTCCACCAAGCTTCTGTCGAGACCAGGCATTTCATCATAATCCCATGCAAAGCAATCTTTGAACTCTTTTAACAATTGGATCATTTCGACCCTGAGTCCTGGATCTATCTTTGCGCTGATAAACGTTGGCTTTTTTATAGAACCTTCGCCTAGATTTACTTCTTCTAAGGAGTCTTGTGCTAGCATTCTAACACTATCTGCCAATGGATCTTTTTTGAAACCCAGAGGTTCATCATCATAAATGGCGTCTAACCTCTGATTTCACACTTCTTTCTCTTCCAAGTCAGGAGGTTCTGGGTCGAAATCTTTCCCAGGGAATTCTTGGGAAGATACCTGTTCATTGGCTTCAAGAGACATGTACTTGACTTCAACCTCTAAGGCCACTATCATTCTATTTTCGGCTACATATGCCGAAATATTTTGTAGAGCTTGTGACTCAGTTATCGTCCCCAAAATCACTTCCCGAGCCTGTTGTCCGTATATCATCAACTCCTCCATAGTCGGTGTTTGACAAATCCTCTCTATCCCACTGAAACCCATAGTCAGAGTATAGGTACAGAGAGCAAAAAGCATTGGGTGTTAGAGTCAGATCGAATTCAGGAGGGCTGCATGGCCCTATATGAGCCAAATTACTGTCGAAGTTATTCTTTCCAATGTTGTTCACTTCGCCCAGGTAGTAACTTTAATCTGCCTCGATGTTTTCCACGATACCATCGGGACGCCAAACCTTAACCCTCTGATGCATCGAATATGGAACTGCACCTATGCCAAGTATCCACTCTCTACCCAAGAGAAAATTATATTTGGTTTCGCTGAAATCACCATAAACATGGTAGGTCGAACAATGGAGCCCACCTTGAGATTGAGTTGTATAACTCCCATGGTGGTTCCAATACCCCCTTCATAGTTTGAAAGGACCATGTTGTGGGGCTTGATATCAGCATCCCCTTTTCCTAGTTTTTCCAGCATGGATTGTGGAACTATGTTTATGGTTGCCCCACAATCAACCAGGATCTTATTTATAGTCACTTCCCCTATCTTTTCTCTGATAAATAGGGGCTTGAGGTGATTTTTCATCGCCTCAGTTGGTGGCTCAAAGAAAGCGTTATGCTCCTCCACGCAACCATTATTCATTACATATTAACACATTGGCCTATGTCTGGCCATTTCCTGTTCGACCATCAAGTCAGTTTCCTCAACTTTGACCTGACGGTTGTATTCCCTAGGAAGCACCGATATGACATTTACCATGATGTCTAAAGTATCATCAGAGTCGGAGTCACCTTTGTCATTCGACCCACATTGTTCTGGCCACACCAGAGGTTTCCTCTCTAGAGGTTTTCTTTGCTTTCCTTTTCTTTGCACGTTGGTGCTAGATTCTGGGTGAGGCTCTACTGCAGCCTCTTTCTCGGCCTTTCGTCGCCTTTGGAATCTTCGCCATTGTGAACGAGACATGGGGTTCTTCCCCTTGTAGTTGCTCGATATGTGAGTCATTTTATTTGATGTAGTGGTATGGTACTCTTTACTGTAATCCAAAGAAGAGCCTCTTGGCACGTCGAACGATCGCCACTTTTCTTCACTGGGCCTTTTTCTGCCCATAGTGTTAAGCCAAGTACCTACAGGTACATTAGTTGGAGGCTGATAAGTTGGTGGCCTCCTTACCTGGTTCATGGGTCCTTTTTGATGTCCCCTCCTGGGATGGTATCTTTCTTCTTGATCCATTTTTGGTTGAGCATTGGTGCCCCATTTTGCCTTCACTTCTCTCATACCTTGTATGTGTTCCATAGCTTTCTTATCGAAGATAGAACTGCATCTGGGACACAGCATCACTTCAGACTTTTTCTTCTGGCATCGATGTAAAAATTCTGCCAGATCCTCATTTTTTTAGGAAATGCTGTTTTATTCACATCCTCCTGTCGAATGGCTTCTTTTGAAGCCTTGGCTTCAGATACCTCGACCATGTTTACCTCCATGTTGCTTTTGGCAACGAGGTTCAATTTCTGCATCTTGGCCTCCAAGTTCTCTATCGAACCTATAACGACAGCCAAGTAAGAACCTGTAGTGGTTCTCTTGTTGGAGCTTTCAGAAACTCCTTTGTTTGTGTTTGTGCCTTCAGTAACCCTTTTGCTTGAGCCTTCAGTAGCTCCTTTGTTCAGTTTCAGGCCTTCAGTGGCCTTCCTCACCCCTTAGATAGTTTTCCTAGATATGTTTCCATTAAAACTGCCAAATACAGGCTTGTTAACGAAGTCTTCAGAAACTTTAACCATATGGATGCCCACTGGTTCAGCATAATGTGCATCCCCTTGTAGCGGGTTCGCATCAATTTTCATTGCTGGCTTATAAGCGAACTTAAGCCTTCCTTCTTTGAGTGCTCCTTGAACAAGATCCCTGAAAAGAAAACATTGTGAGGTTTTATGGCCCAGAAAATTGTGATATTTACAAAAACCTCTTTTCTTCCTTTGTTCTAAAGGAGGCATTTTTTCCCCTGGGGGAACTATCATTAGGCCATCTTTGACTAATAAATCAAATATTTCATCACATTTAGTGATGTCAAAACTATATGTTTTCTTAGGGAATTTATCACTGTTCCTTTCAGACTCTACATGATTGTTTCCATTTGAGGGCACTAGCAATTTACAAGAGTATGGTGGCCCTTGTTTTAATTCCTCTAAATCTATCTCGCCTTCTTCGACATCTATAGGATCACTAGATGTCTCTGGATCGTCATCATCCATTTCGACATAGGCTACTCTTTCTCTTTAATGATTTTTGGTCGCCTTAGCCTTTTCGGCTTTAAGGTGTTCTACTTGTCGAACTCTATCGGCCAACTGGGCCATATCTCTCAAGTATCGGGTATCTAACTTTTTCCTAATGGAATAATCCAGGCCCCCTGCTGCCATTTCGACCAATTCATGTTCAGGAACTTGGGTAAAGCATCTGGCTTTAAGAAGTCGAAACCTATTTAGATACACATCTATTGGCTCAGTGAATCTCCTCTTCACACTAGCCAGTTCTTTTAGGCTTATTTTGGTCTGTCCCATGTAAAATTGTTCATGGAACAACCTTTCCAATTGATTCCAATTATGGATCGAATTGGCTGGGAGGGTAGTGAACCAAGTAAAAGTGTTTTTTGTTAGAGAACTTGGGAAGTATTTAATCCTAAGGTTTTCGTTGTTCGCCATTTCCCTGACTTCTATCAAATATCTCGGCACATGTTCGACAGTAGATTCTGTCGTATCCCCTGAAAATTTGGTAAACTTGGGGACTTTTCCCCTAGGGGGTAATTCTGTTTGCAGGATATATTCTGACAATGGGGATGTGAAGTTTGGTCTATGAGAACCGACGTTCATCCCATTCTGTATCATAATCCTTTCGATCATGGCAGTCAGATTATTATCCGTTCCATAATTTTGGTGTCGAACTTGCTGTATCAATTCATCAGCATTTTGGTTCATATTCACCATAATCACCCCTTGATCGATTTCTCTAGGGATTGGTGGTGGATTTCGAGGTATTTTTACCCTAGGTTGTTCTATTATTATTCTAGGGATCTGTGTATTTTGATAAACGATTAAATCTTCCTCCACGATTACCCCTTGGTTTACTCTTATTGGTATTCTTTGGGGTTGTTGAATAGTTTGGGGTACCCCAAAGAATTCAGCCATGCGTGTTATTTGCGCTTCCATTTGTTGATTCGACTGGGTAGTATTTTGAATTAGGGGGTTCAGCACTGTACTTAATGTTTGTCACTACATTTGCACCATATCATGGTTGCTTTCATCCATCTGTTGCCTCAAAATTGCTGTAGAAGCATTTGTGAGGCTTGGTATTGCATGTGATGGTCCTCCTAAAATATGGTTTCTACCCAAATTTTCCATACTGGCTCCAGATCCCTGTAATGGTGATGATGCACTCACCAAAGGTTCTGAAAAAGTAGACACAGCGTTCATAAGGCTAGCCATTTCAGTGGTTGGCATGCCATATGGCTGTTCTCGACCCATCCAGGCCGTCGAAAATCCTGGGGGAATATACAATCGAGATCTTGGATTTGCCCTTGGTGGGGGCGTTCCTAAAGGACCTCTAGGACTCACATATGAAAGTAAGGGTCCTGTTTGATTTGTGGTTAACGTTGGTACTGAACCAACAGAAGTTGAGAAATGTTCTCCAACGGTAGTCATAACTGTTGTTCCAGTAGTATTTGGTGGACGTATTTCTCCATGATTTGGCTCATTAGCCATTCTACGTTCGCTATTTCTCTTCCTAACAGTACACTCATTGGTTATTCTACCACTTCTTAATAACATGTAACACCGTATACTTATAAAAGGAAAGCAATAACATGAACAAATAGATGATAAAAACTAGCAACGTCCCAACGGGTGTGCCAATTTGTTTATCGTGGTTTTTGGTAAACAACCACTGATCCTCCAAAAAGGAAAGTCCTTTTGGTTACTCACGGGATCAATCAGATTGATCCCAGAACATATGCTAATTTTTATGTTGGTTTGATGTAAAAGTTGGTATCTAGGAAGAACGCACGTTCGACCAAGGATATGGTGTTTATGGTTTTGGAAAGTAAGAAAGTAACTAGAAGTGCAAGTAAAGATGTAGAAATGTAAACTTTGCAAAATAAGTTCAAAGTAAAGTAAAAAGACTTTATTGACAAAAAAGGGTGTTTCCAACGTACATTCTCAGTTATTATTTCACACACAACGGGTACTTGAATAATATTGAGTAACTAGCACAATAGGTTGAACACACGGAAACTCTACACAAACTTCCTAGTTTTATACTAAAATTATGTAACTGTCGAGGGTGGTTTTGCTTATAGGATGAAGACAAGTGTCTTCTACATTTCCCTCAACCTCTATCTTCTTGTCACGTCCCTTTCTGTTAACTGTTGGCGAACTGCATTTCCCCCCAAACTTCAAATTCAAATATCCTTCGCCTTTGGTGCTGACACAAAGGTTTGATCTTCTAGTTGAAGGACACATGACCTTTCCCGTCGAAGGCTTGATGGTGATGTCTGGTCGAAGACCAATTTGTAACTCGGATATTTTCTCTAAGTTTTTCCATTCGTCGAAGCATTTTCCAGCTTGGCTTTTCTGCTTTATTTTTGGTCCATGGGGCCAATATATAGTATGTTTCGAATTCAAGAGCCAACAATACCACTATTGTATCATTAAACAGAAAAACCAGTAAACCTATTGAATCACAAACTTGCAGAAAATGTAAAGAGAGAGAGAGAGAGAGAGAGAGAGAGAGATAGAGAGAGAGAGAGAGATAGAAAGTAAAACAATACATGGACAATTTGGTAAGGAATTTCCCCACTGTCGTCCTCGCGTGTGGGTACGTCTCCCTCCCAATTCCAATACAGAAATTGAGACCTGTTATATCAATTTCCTGAATGTTGTTTACAAGGTTACAATACAAAGACATAACGTAATCTCTAAGATCTAATTCTTCTTGTAAGAACCTTCACTTGATATGAGCTTATCAAGATTCCCTACAAGATCCACAATCAATCCTCTACTTCCACGACCTGTTTGCGAAATCGCCCCAATTTCCAAACCCCTCGCTACGACTGAATCTGAATTTTGCAATGGTGACTAACAAACCTGCAAGAACACGCTCGTTCTTGAAGGAAAAACCCTTTGGTTTTTCCTTAAAACCCCCTTCTGAATCTTCAACTTAACTTAGATCACCAATTGTATAGCTGAACATTATCTCTATGATCTATTGATCCAATGAACAAAGATGTTTATCTTCCGTTGTTGTTGAACCAAGATGATTGAGAAAATGATGGAGATGAAGTATCTTTCAGGTTTCTAATGCTCATAAATTTGATGCACAACAGTTGTATTTGTGACACCTTTCTGTTTTTGCTGTAAAAACTTAGTTACATAAGTAACAGAAAACGGTTAGAGGTGAAAAAATGCAGTATGAGTCGATGCATGTTTAACATGAGTCGAAAAATGTTAGTTGTGAAACATAATATGAGTCGATATAACCTATTATGTATCGATACATACTGATGGAAAAACATATTACAGAGAGATCAAATATGTATGAGTCGATGCAAGTCTTTATATGTCGATACAACATATTTTCCATAAAGAATCCAAAACCATTCATTTTATATGAGTCGATACATAATGTGTAACATCCCAATTCTACCCCTCATAATTAATAATAAAATCAGAGTTTCAAAATTTCATCCAAACATAAATTGAGGTATCACATATTCGTGTTTTTCATCACTTTGCATTATAATGCACATCAAAAAATATAAAGTCGGATATACCGATTCATCATATAAATCATCATATAAACATATGACTAATCACAGCACATCGGATGTGTTCACAAAATGTACGTATCATCATGTTATCATCAATACATAAAGTCATAGGATAGTATACATAAACTATCCTATCAAAATAATAATGTCGCCCAAATCCCGAGTGTTACTACTATCAGAGCAGAGCGACTCAAAATAAAGAGACTCAAGCTAATCCTCATCATCCTCGCGGATCACCTGCACGTTACCAATATAAAGGCAACGGCGAAATAAGTAAAGGGTGAGATACTCCAAAACATATAATTAAAGGCATGATAAAATATATAAATAGTTTTGGAATCATAAATGATATAGATCAATAAGAATATGTCAACAAATATCAAATCTCACATACTTTAAAATCATCATTTAGTGTATAAGATCAACACTTTAATATCATCACATAATCACAATAATCATGTCATAACAAGACATATATTCCAGTGCCATAAACTCATATCATCGCTTTACCGTCATGTTATATCCATCGCATAATTTCCATGAAATTATCACATCATAATCACTTTATGTTCAACATAAAAATCATCATAAAACAAAATATCATATATCATCACAATTCATTATAAGCCATCAAATAAAACTCAATGCCAAAAGACTCAAAAATAAACATAACTGACTCCATGAGACACGACTATGTTATGCATGTGGTACCCGTCGCTTTGTCCATAATTAGGGACATTCGGCATAAAAGCCCATCGTCGTTTTGGCATAAAACCCTCGTCGCCAATGCAATGTATGTGACTCGACAACACGACATCACAAACACGACACAATAAAACATCATCATCACACATCAAAATTGGTATAAAGCCCACGTCGCCGTATTTATCCACATCAAGATAAACATATCATCGCATCCCATATCATCAAGTATTCATTATAAACAAACCATCGCAAACATCATATTTAATCACACCACATCATTATCAAATAATTCACTAAATTTCAAACACGGGAAAATAGTCAAATATCAATAATCATCACAAAAGTCATTCATAATAATCGGCATCAATTATAATCATTAACGTCGCAATCAGATTGTTCATACGCGACTTAAACCGACTAAAACGCAACCAGTTTCAAATTAACCGTAAATTGACTTATTTCGGTTCGCTCCGTTAAAAACTCGTAATCTCGAAAAACTAACCACACCACGACGTTCTACACGTCAAATTTAGCTACCACGTCAATTTTCGTTAAATTCGGAGCAACTTGCTCCGTCGCCGAAATTGCCGAGATCGGGAAATCGAAACATAATCGGGTTCCAAATTAAATCGGCCAACTTATGTCATATTTGTATTTAATTAATATAAATATTTAATATATTAAATTAAGGAAATAAAAAAAACATAACTTAATTAATTATCTAAACTTACTGCTATTTCATTTCCTTGTTTTTCTAACTATGCTGCTAGTTCTGTTACACTGCAAGTTTTTCTTTTTTTCCTAAACTTAATAAAATAATTATACTTCAAATTTACATTTAGTTCTACCATATTCTATTTAATTTTCTTATTTCTAAACTTACAACATACTTAATTTATAGTTATAACTTACTGCTACTTCAATTCTGCTAAGCTTTTTCTTTCAATTGGATTTCAGTAGTGATAACTCAACTGCTACTTTAAGTTATAAACTTCACCTCAATTTACATACTGCTACATTAAGTTATAAACTTCATCTTATTAGTACTGCTAGCTTAACTTCCAATAATATATTTACTGCATAATTTTGCTTTTAGTTTTCAAAACTTAATTTAATTAATATAATCTCCATTTTCTTTTTAATTCCAATTTAACTAACCTAATACTAATTCAACAACAACAACAACACCTAATTAACTCTTCTAATTTCTATCACAAATCCTCAACAAAACTCAAAAACCCTAACATAAATTTAATCCCAAATCAAAATATACCAAATCAACCCTAACTATAAGCATTGGAAAATAAAACCCCTTGCCTTAAATGTTTGAAATGATTCTTGTTCTTCCAACAAAAACCCAAGCTATCTCTTGCTCCTCTTCTCTTCTAAGACCTCTTTCTCTCTCTCTCTCTCTCTCTCTCTCTCTCTCTCTCTCTCTCTCTCTCTCTCTCTCTCTCTCTCTCTCTCTCTCTCTCTCTCTCTCTCTCTCTCTCTCTCTCTCTCTCTCTCTCTCTCTCTCTCTCTCTCTCTCTACGTGTTTTAATGTTATGATACTTCTATCTCTCATAAAACAACAACTAATGCCTTTGTTTGGATTTTGGTCTTAAGACAACATGAAATTACCATACTATCCTCCACTAGTCTTACTAACCCAAAATAATTAAAATAACTCCAAATAATTAAATATTGGTCCGAATAATATTTTACCGAACAAAATTGAATAAAAACCGGACCGAACAAAATAATTACCGGTCCCTCAAAATAAATACCGGACCGAATAAAATAATTACCGGTCCCTCAAAATAAATACCGGACCGAATAAAATAATTACCGGTCCGAATAAAACGTCGCTGAATATATTAACAGATATACTGGTTAATATAAATATTCTCATCACAAAAATAAACGTCGAACGGTAACTCGAAAATATTAATATAATATTAAAATAAAACGGGGCGTTACAACTCTCCCCCACTTAAAAAAGTTTCGTCCTCGAAATTACCTGACTCGAAAAGCTCGGGATAGGAATCCCGCATCTTGCTTTCTAACTCCCACGCCGCACTTTCACCAGCTGCTCCTATCCAAACAAATTTAACCAAGGAGATCTCTTTGCCACAAAGAGACTTCATCTTACGATCTTCGATCCTTAATGACATCGTCTCCACTGTAAGATTGTCTCGCACTTGAATATCATCCATCTCAATCACATATGAAGGATCCGGAACATACTTCCGAAGTTGCGACACATGTAACACATCATGCAAGTTCAAAAGATTTGGTGGTAACGCCACTCTATAAGCCACTTTTCCAACTTTACTAGTAATTTGGTAAGGACCAATAAAGCGAGGAGTTAGCTTCTTCGAATTCAATGCTCGCCCAACGCTGGTTGTAGGAGTAACTCGCAAAAATAAATGATCACCATCTTGAAATTCCAAGTCTTTTCTCCTTTTATCATGATAACTCTTTTGTCGACTTTGAGAAATTCTCATCTTTTCTCTAATCATCTTCACCGTCTCAGTAGTCTCTCTAACCAATTCTGGTCCAAGCACCACACTTTCACCCGACTCATGCCAACACAAAGGAGTTCTACAACTCCGACCATACAAAGCCTCGAACGGAGCCATTCCAATACTAGCATGAAAACTATTGTTATAAGTAAACTCAATCAAATGAAGGTATGTATCCCATGAACCACCATGTTCAAGAATACAAGTTTGTAACAAGTCTTCCAACGATTGAATTGTCCTTTCTGTCTGACCATCAGTTTGAGGATGATAAGCCGAACTCAACATCAACTTTGAACCCAAAGCCTCTTGCAAGCTCTTCCAAAATTCAGAAGTAAACCTCGGATCTCTATCCGAAACAATACACAAAGGAATACCATGTAATCTCACAATCACATGCGTATAAATTTCCGCCAACTTCCATACGGGATAAGTGATGTTAATAGGAATAAAGTGAGTCGACTTTGTAAGCCTATCAACAATCACCCAAATCGCATCGTGTCTTCTTGGTGTATTTAGTAACCCCGTTACGAAATCCATATAAATGCTATCCTATTTCCATTCTAGAATCTATAACGGTTGCATCAACCTTGCAAGTTTCTGATGCTCCACTTTAGACTTCTGACAAGTCAAACAAGCATAAACAAACTGAGCCACTTCCCTCTTCATGCCCGACCACCAAAATAGTTTCTTTAAATCTTGATAAATTTTGGTTGCTCCGGGATGAATACTAAAATTGCTTCTATGACTTTCTTCCAAGATCATTCTCTTCAAATCCACATCATCGGGAATACAAATCCTATCTCGGAACCTCAATACACCCTGAGCATCCAACTTGAAATCTTCATTTTCAGTCTGTCCAATACTAACCAACAAATCAACAAGTTTCACATCAAGCTTCTGAGCTTCTCTAACACTATCAAGGAAATCATTATTGATCTTTAACATTCCCAAGATAACACTCTTCGGCGTCACTTCTACTACAAGACTCATATCTCTAAATTGCTCAATCAATTCCAACTCTTTCACCATCAAAAGTGACATATGCAAAGTCTTTCGACTTAAAGCATCGGCCATCACATTAGCTTTACCGGGATGTTAATTCAATCCAAAATCATAATCTTTCAACAATTCAAGCCATCGTCTTTGCCTCATATTAAGCTCTTTCTGATCGAACAAGTACTTCAAACTTTTATGGTCACTAAATACTTCAAATCTAGAACCATAAAGATAATGCCTCCAAATCTTAAGCACAAAAACAACTGCTGCAAGCTCCAAATCGTGCGTAGGATAATTCTTCGCATGAATCTTCAATTGCCTAGAAGCATAAGCAACCACTTTGCCATTTTGCATAAGCACACCACCTAAACCCATCTTAGAAGCATCACAATAAACAACAAATGATTCTTCAGGATTAGGCAGAATCAAGATCGTAGATGTTGTTAACCTTTTCTTCAATTCAACAAAACTTTCTTCACACCTGTCATCCCACACAAATGCAGCTCCTTTACAAGTCAACTTTGTCAAAGGAAGCGCCAACTTAGAAAAACCTTCAATGAACCTTCTATAGCAACCAGCCAATCCTAAAAAACTTCTAATCTCAGTAACAGGCTTAGGAGTTTCCCATCTCAACACAACATCAACTTTAGAAGGATCAACTGCAATGCCATTACCAGAAATTACATGCCCCAAAAATCTCACTTCACTTAACCATAACTCGTACTTTGACAACTTAGCATAATGCTTCTTCTCTTTCAGAACTTCCAACACGATGCGCAAATGTTCTGCGTGCTCTTCTTACGATTTAGAATAAACCAGAATATCATCAATGAAAACAACCACGAAATGATCCAAGTAAGGATGGATTATACGATTCATGTACTCCATGAATACTCCCGGTGCATTAGTGACACCAAAAGGAATCACTAAATATTCGTAATGTCCATACCTCGTCCTGAAAGCAGTTTTCTGAACATCTTCTTCTTTCACCCTTATTTGATGGTAACCCGATCTCAAATCTGTCTTACTAAACATGCGAGCGCCAACCAATTGATCCATCAAATCATAAATTCTAGGAAGTGGATACCTATTCTTGATAGTCACTTTATTCAACTGACGATAATCAATACAAAGTCTCATGCTACCGTCTTTCTTCTTCACCAATAACACAATAGCTCCCCACGGTGACACACTTGGTCTAACAAACTTCTTTTCGAGCAAATCTTCTATTTGGCTCTTCAATTCTGCTAACTCAGATGCAGACATCCTGTATGGTACCATAGAGATAGGTCTGGTACCAGGGACAAGATCCACAGAAAATTCAACTTCTCTTTCTGGAGGTGCACTAGGAATCTCATCAGGTAATACTTCGGGAAAATCGCACACCGCAGGAAAGTTTGCTATCATAGCTTGACTCTCCACAGAAAGAGTCTCCATCAACAAGAAAACCAACGCCTCATCCTTCATGAACTCATTCAACTGCTTCGTCGACACTAACATAGATTGTTCTTCTTCTACTAAGGAAGAAAACCTCACAGTGTTGTCATAACAATTGATATGGGCATAATTAGCTTTTAACCAGTCCATACCTAAAACCATGTCCAACCCGACAAGCGGTAAACAAACAAGATCCACCACAAAGTCTCTATCAAAGATTGATAAAGGGAAACTTGCACACACAAAAGACGTAGTAACCATTCCCTTAGACAGAACATCTACCACCATATCTCTATCCAGAGACGACAAAGTGAGATCCAATCTCTTTACACAATCAACAACAATAAAAAAGTGAGTAGCACCAGTATCAATAATAGTAATAAGAGGAAAGCTATTAATGAAATTAGTACCTCGAACAAGACCATCCTCGTTTGTCGTCGGAGCACCCGACAAAGCAAACACCTTTCCTGCTCCTTGAGTCTTCTTAGGCTTCTTACATTGAGCACTAATGTGACCTCCCTCACCAAAATTAAAACAAACCACATCCTTATGTCTACAATCGTGAGTCATATGGCCCACTTATCCACATTGAAAACATCTCACCTCATTCTCCTTAGTTCTAACATCGCTTCGACAAACATTACTTTTGTGGCCAGGTTTCCCACACTTGTAACAAACAATACTAGAAGGAGCATCTCCACCACTAGTTCTTCGCCCTTGAAATGCTTTCTATTTCACTTTACTAGCTGGAGCATCATACGGTTTCCACGACTTTGCTGACCTTTGTTTCTCTTATCAGACATAATCTTATAATGAGCATTACTGTCCTCCTCAAAGATCCTACAACTATCAATCAAATCCGAAAAGACACGGATTTTCTGATAACCAACAACTTTCTTAATCTCAGGATGCAAACCATTTTAAAACTTGATGCATTTAGAGAACTCGCCATTCGGCCCATCATAATGCGGATAGAACTTGGCCAATATAGTGAACCTTGCAGCATAATCAGTGATAGACATGCTTCCTTACTTTAATTCAAGGAACTCTATCTCATTCTTTCCCCAAACATCTTTCGGGTAATACTGTCTCATGAATTCCCTTCGTAAAACTTCCCATGTCACTTCCTCACCAGCAATCTCAAGCCTCTGACGGGTTCAACCCACCAGTCATCCGCATCAGCACTTAGTTTATGAGTACCATAACGGATCCTTTGCACAGGAGTGCAATCCATCACACGAAAGATTCTTTCAATCTCCTTCAGCCACGCCAAAGCACCTCCGGGATCATACTTTCCTTGGAAAGTAGGAGGATTCTCTCTTTTGAAGGTTGCCAAACTACGAGACCCAGTGTTCTCGTCAGCATTCGGCGATTTTTGGAAAGCCTGAGCCATTTCCTGCATAGCAGCAGCAAGAGCCTCATCATTCCTACCAGTGTTCCTTCCAGCCATAACAACTTATGCTCAAAACAAAATAAGGATTAGAATCAACAAATAACAATACTTGATTGATAGACGATAACAAACTCAACAGCTTGGCCAGACAGACTGACCTGCTCTGATACCACTAATGTAACACCCCAATTCTACCCCTCGTAATTAATAATAAAATTAGAGTTTCAAAATTTCATCCAAACATAAATTGAGGTATCACATATTCATGTTTTTCATCACTTTGCATTATAATGCACATCACAAAATCAAAAGTCAGATATACCGATTCATAACATAAATCATCATATAAACATATGACTAATCACATCACAGCGGATGTGTTCACAAAATGTATGTACCATCATGTTATCATCAATACATAAAATCATAGGATAGAATACCTAAACTATCCTATCAAAATAATAACGTCGCCCAAATCCTGAGTGTTACTACTATCAGAGAAGAGCGACTCAAAATAAAGAGACTCGAGCTAATCTTCATCATCCTCGCAGATCACCTGCACGTTACCAATATAAAGGCAACGACGAAACAAGTAAAGGGTGAGATACTCCAAAACATATAATTAAAGGCATGATAAAATATATAAATAATTTTGGAATCATAAATGATATAGATTAATAAGAATATGTAAACAAATATCAAATCTCACATACTTTAAAATCATCATTTAGTGTATAAGATCAACACTTTAATATCATCACATAATCACCATAATCATGTCAAAACAAGACATAAACTTCATCGCCATAAACTCATATCGTCACTTTACCGTCATGTTATATCCATCGCATAATTTCCATGAAATTATCACATCATAATCACTTTATGTTCAACACAAAGATCATCACAAAACAAAGTATCATATATCATCGCAATTCATTATAAGCCATCAAATAAAACTCAATGCCAAAAGATTCAAAAATAAATATAACCGACTCCATGAGACACGACTATGTTATGCATGTGGTACCCGTCGCTTTGTCCATAATTAGGGACATTCGGCATAAAAGCCCATAGTCGCTTTGGCATAAAAGCCCATCGTCGCTTTGGCATAAAAGCCCTCGTTGCCAATGCAATGTATGTGACTCGACAACACGACATCACAAACACGACACAACAAAACATCATCATCACACATCAAAATTGGTATAAAGTCCACGTTGCTGTATTTATCCACATCAAGATAAACATATCATCGCATTGCATATCATCAAGTATTCATTATAAATAAACCGTCGCAAACATCATATTTAATCACACCACATCATTATCAAATAATTCACTAAATTTCAAACACGGGAAAATAGTCAAACATCAATAATCATCGCGAAAGTGATTCATAACAATCGACATCAATCATAATCATTAACGTCGCAATCGGATTGTCCATACGCGACTTAAACTGACTAAAACGTAACTCGTTTCAAATTAACCGTAAATTGACTTATTTCGGTTCTCTCCGTTAAAAACTCGTAATCTCAAAAAACTAACCTCACCACGATGTTATACATGTCAAAATTAGCTAGCACGCCAATTTTCGTTAAATTCCGAGCAACTTGCTCCGTCACCGAAATTGCGGAGATCGAGAAATCGGAACATAATCGGGTTCCAAATTAAATCGACTAACTGATGTCATATTTGTATTTAATTAATATAAATATTTAATATATTAAATTAAGGAAATAAAAAAAACATAACTTAATTAATTATCTAAACTTACTGATATTTCATTTCCCTGTTTTTCTAACTATGCTGCTAGTTCTGTTACACAGCAAGTTTTCTTCTTTTTTTTGTTTCCTAAACTTAATAAAATAATTATACTGCAAGTTTACTTTTAGTTCTACCATACGCTATTTCATTTTCTTGTTTCTAAACATACAACATACTTAGTTTTTAGTTATAACTTCCTGCTACTTCAATTTTGCTAAGCTTTTTCTTTCAATTGGATTTCAATAGTGATAACTCAACTGATACTTTAAGTTATAAACTTCACCTCAATTTACATATTGCTACATTAAGTTATAAACTTCATCTTATTAGTACTGCTAGCTTAACTTCCAATAGTATACTTACTGCATAATTTTGTTTTTAGTTTTCAAAACTTAATTTAATTAATATAATCTCTATTTTCTTTTTAATCCCAATTTAACTAAGCTAATACTAATTCAACAACAACAACACCTAATTAACTCTTCTAATTTCTATCACAAATCCTCAACAAAACTCAAAAACCCTAACATCAATTTTATCCCAAATCAAAATATACAAAATCAACCCTAACTATAAGCATTGGAAAATCAAACCCCTTACCTTAAATGTTTGAAATGATTCTTGTTCTTCCAACCCAAAACCCAAGCTAGCTCTTGCTCCTCTTCTCTTCTAAGACCTTTTTCTCTTGCTCTCTCTCTCTCTCTCTCTCTATGTGTTTTAATGTTATGATACTTCTATCTCTCATAAAACAACAACTAATGCCTTTGATTGGATTTTGATCTTAAGACAACATGAAATTACCATACTACCCTCCACTAGTCTTACTAACCCAAAATAATTAAAATAACTCCAAATAATTAAATATCGGTCCGAATAATATTTTACCGAACCGAATTGAATAAAAACCGAACCGAACAAAATAATTACCGGTCCCTCAAAATAAATATCGAACTGAATAAAATAATTACCGGTCCCTCAAAATAAATACCGGACCGAATAAAATAATTATTGGTCCGAATAAAACGTCGCCGAATATATTAACAGATATACCGGTTAATATAAATATTTTCGTCGCAAAAATAAACGTCAAACGGTAACTCGAAAATATTAATATAATATAATATTAAAATAAAACGGGACGTTATATAGCGCGTTTGTGTCGATACATACTGAGTTGATTTTTGATTTTGAAAACAAAGCGTGATATGTATCGATGCATGAGTTTGTGTGTCTATGCATAAAGGTTTTAAAACATTTTTCAGGAGTATCAACTTGACATGTATTGATGCAAAGTATGAATGGGTTGACTCATACTGAAGCATAATTGTTTTTCTGATTCTTTGCTAAAGTAGTGTCGATGTAAGACCTTATGTATTAACCTGAAATTGTGCTTTATGTGTAAAAAACATTTTTGACTAAGTATGTATCGATGCAAGACCTTTTGTATCGATCTGAAATTGTGCTTTATGTGTAAAACACATTTTGACTCTTTTTTAACATGTTATACTATTGTCATATTATGCACACATATAGATTAAGCGCATTAGACATTCATCAACACTGTTTTCACACATATTTGCTATCCTACAAAACTACTTAAAGAAAAGGGTTGCTCACAAACTCCCCCTTTTTGATGATGGAAAATACTTGCAAGATATGTGATGATGGAGCACAGATGAATGAGTTTCTCCCCCTGAGTTTGTGTATAAAAGTATCAAAATAGTTCTCCTTCTCTAACATCGTTTCTTCTCCCCCTTTGACAACATCAAAAAGAGGAAAAGAGCTATTTTTCAGCAATACAGTTTAAGAGACACACAATATAATTGAGATGCAATCTCAGCAAAGTTGAAATAAAAACCAACGACATTCACAAAGTATGAAGCTTGGCATGTTAATCTATAAAGGTACACTCACAAAGAATGACAAAAAAATAGGCAATAACCAAGTAAACACAATAAAAAAAGTGAAAGCATTTAACTAAGAAAGTTTGTTGATTACATAAGCTGAAAAAATGTTTGAACATGACATGAATATAAATGATGGAACTAAGGACATGAATATAAATGTTATTAAATGGATGAGATGATATTCTTAAGGGTTGTGGCCACCAAAAGATTCATCAGCATCTCTAAAGTTATAGGGTGGAGGAGGCAGAGTTGGATTCTGATCGGGATTCCGGCCCATGAAGTTGTATCGCCGAAATCTATTTTGGA
Source organism: Vicia faba (assembly GCA_948472305.1). NCBI lineage: Eukaryota > Viridiplantae > Streptophyta > Magnoliopsida > Fabales > Fabaceae > Vicia > Vicia faba. The sequence goes on along the minus strand of OX451741.1, from coordinate 1,151,805,035 downwards.
CATCAACATTTCTGAAATTGTTCATGATGTCAGGGTTGTCACGACAATCATCCATAAAACCTACCATCTCATTATAGAATACTTGATTCCATTTGACCAAATCCGTATGTCACGAGTGCTGGTTGTGGTACATCCGGGTATGCTCATCATGCCATTCCCGATGTTCTTTGTGCCATTCATTTTGCTGGATACGCCAACTTCTCGCTTCCTCACGGCGGGCTTGATTAGCAATTTCCATCTGTTGGAACATCGCAGTAAGGTAAGCAAGAGCTTCCGAGAAAGAACCTGCAGCAACAGTAGCATCAGTGTGAGGTGGTACAGATTAATCATATTTATAGTTGGTAGGAGACCACCTATTTGGGACCCAATCACCCCAACCAGTGTTAGCACCAGCCGGATTTGCCTCAGGTTGGGCAACATCATTAATATCCTGCATGTCTTCATCAATAGGATCCTCATCCACATATATTTGTTCAGAGGGTATATCAAAATTATACACCCTTGTGTTGGACCATTTTCTTTGAAGTAAAGGCATTGTCGATTCTTATCCCATCTGTATCCCATGTGAGACAAGGTTTCCCTGTTGAATTCTTGGGCAGAAGTAGGAGAGACAAGTGGGACATGAGGAATTTCCAGATTCCAGAACTTGATGATTCTCATGATTAGAGGAATGTACCCTAGAGAAGTATTCTTTTGATTATTGTGCATGAGAAACGTGCGCTTGACAAAATAGTTGGGCCAATTTAGTGGAATCCTATTTTACAGAATGTGTAAGATGTGGATGTCTTCTTTGTCCAGCCTAGAGTGACCATCGGATCTAGGACGCAAGATGTGAGAAACGATCCAATGAAGCATTCTAGGAATGCTCTTGATCAGTCAAGTAGTTATTTTCTCAATTCACCTAGAGGCCTTTCCAGTTTCAGAATGGATGCAATGAAGGCTTCCTCATTATAATCAGTATCAAAACTCTAATCATGGCAGCTTTTCAGTACTGTCGTCCCAAATGGAATTCCAAATACATTCTTCCAATTGTTAGCCTCAAACACATACCTCCTGGTTCCATTTTTTACCTTAAATGACCAACCTTTACTTGTTTCCAAACCAGCATAGAAAGCCCTAATGAAATATTCATGGTAATCCTCTTTTACATTTAAAAATGAACCTAACCGTTGAGCATCCAGAATATCACATACATCTGTGATGTGAAGGGATAGAACCTTTGCCTTGTTAAATACATGAGGCTTCATGACTAACCTTGTTTTGAATGATTTCTCAAACTTTTCTACGGTAGCAGGATGCATGATGGTTAAGGAACTTGGAGGAATTTCTGTAGCAGAACCAGATGGGCCTGCACCAAGCTTTCCCTTTCCATTTGTCTTTGGAGGCATGATTTTGATGAAGAAGTGTAGGCAAGTAGCTTGAGGTGAATGTAGTAGGAGATGAAGTGAATGATGAAGATGATGAATGCTAATTAGGGTTAGCTGTTGTATGAGATGTATGAGATGATTGGAGTGATTTTAAGACCTAAAATTGGGCCGATGGGTCGACCCAAGTCTAACCCAAAAGAATTAATTAGCCTCATGTGTTGACACGAAACACGAATGTGTCGACATACTGTAAAAAAACTAATTTTTAAAAGTTTTGTTTCGACTCAAGAGTCGAATCTGTCGACCGAAAGTAATTGTTAGTTTTTGTTTAAGTTATTCTTATCAATATGTGTCGACACAAACTTTTATGTATCGACCTGAAAACAATTTTAATTTCTGTTTTTACAATTTTCTTCAATATGTATCGACTCATACATGTATGAGCTGACTCATATAAATTTTATTTTATTTTCCGCAGGTGTTTATGGAAAATTGGACTTGAGTCCCATTAGCAATTATATGTTTATGCAAAATGATCTATCCAATGATGATTATGCATTCATAAAGATGCGATGCAATTTGCTTATATCAAAGTTCAAACAATTTATGTATAGAAAAGCTTATAGACAATATTAGTGGAATATTTAAAAAAAATTTACAAGTAATCATAGAATTCAAGCAAGAAAGAGAAAGGAACGATATTACCTCAACATCATGGTGATATATAGAATTCAAGCATATCTCAACATCATGGTGATATATATATATATATATATATATATATATATATATAAAGTACATGCATGCTTAAGACATCAAGTAAGAGAGATCTAAAATCCCTAACTCACGATGAATGTTGAAGAAAGGTTCCTTTGCTAGTGGTTTAGTGAAAATATCAACAAGTTAATTTTTAGTAGCAACATGCTCAAACACAACATCCTCTTTTTCAACACGATCGCGAAGAAAGTGATTCTTAATCTCTATGTGTTTAGTGCATGAATGTAAGACAAGATTCTTAGTAAGGTTTATAGAACTTGTGTTGTCACATTTTATTGGAGTACGTTTTAATTGAATATCATAATTTTGTAAATGTTGCTTTAGCCACAAAATCTGGGTGAAACAACTACCGGCTGCTACGTATTCAGCCTCGGCGGTTGACAATGCAACAAAAATCTACTTTTTGCTATGCCAACTAACTAAGGAATTTAAAAACAAGTGACATGTGCTACTAGTGCTTTTCCTATCTGACTTGCAGCAAGAAAAATTAGAATCAGAGTAACCTACTAAGCTACAATCGCTTCCCTTGGAATACCATAGGCCATACTTAGAAGTACCATGAAGATACCTAAGTATACGCTTTACAACTTTTAAGTGGGATTCCTTAGGATCCGATTGATATCGTTCACACATACAAATGCTAAACATGATGTCATACCTAGATGCTGTAAGATACAAGAGGGATCCAATCATACCTCTATACTTCTTGACATCTACACTCTTATCGTGTTCATCCTTGTCTAAGTTTCCGTTGGTAGCCATAGGGGTGTCAATTGATTTTGAGTCGTACTTTCCAAAGCGCTTAAGAAACTCTCTGCAGTATTTTGTTTGACACACAATTGTTCCCTTATTGAGCTTCTTTATTTGAAGACCGAGGAAGTAGTTTAGCTCCCCCATGAGACTCATCTCAAATTCACCCTGCAAAACCTTAGAAAATTCTTTGACCAAATGTATGTTAGTTGAATCAAAAATAATATCGTCTACATATATTTGAACTAAAAGAATGTGCTTTCCTTTACGTTTAATGAAGAGAGTGGTATCCACTTTACCTATTGAATATCCATGATCAAGCAGAAATTTTCTAAGTCTTTCATACAAAACTCGAGGGGCTTGCTTAAGACCGTATAATGCTCATTTTAATTTGAAAACATAATCTGGATATTCATTACTCTCAAAACCAGAAGATTGTGAGACGTATACCTCTTCATTTATGAAACTGTTTAGAAAAGCACTCTTTACGTCCATTTGATAAAGCTTAAAATTATTAGCACACGCATAAGAGATCAAGAGGTGTATAGCCTCAAGGCGAGAAACTGGAGAATAAGTCTCCTCATAGTTAATGCCCTCCTCTTGGTTATACCCTTGTGCCACTAAATTTGCTTTATTGCGGGTTATCACTCCATTTTCATCAAGTTTATTTCAAAAAACCCACTTAGTACCTATGATATGATGGTCTTGTGGACGAGGGACAAGTTCCTAAACGTCATTTATTTTAAATTGATTAAGCTCTTCTTGCATGTCCATTAGCCAAAATTCATTAATCAATGCCTCTTTGGCGTTTTTTGGCACTACTTGTGAAATAAAAGCGAAGTCATAACATAAATTACTTTCTTAGAGTGAGTCATCACTCCTTTTGAAATATCTCCCAATATGTTGTCAATAGGATGGTCTTTTGAGGATTTCCAAGCTTGTGTAAGATCTTTTGCTTCCGCTGGAACTTCTTCCTCATCTTTTTCGTGACTTGTATCTTCCTCCTCCTCATCGTCAACTGTTTTGGACTGATCAATTTCGTCAACAGTTTCCTTGAGTATGTCTTCTATAGATACACCTGCACCATCAAAAGAAATACCTTTTCCAACCTCTTTCGGATAAGATTCAGCAAAAGAAACATGGACTAACTCCTTAACAATAAGTAAATGCTTATTATACACTCTATATGCTTTACTTGATTGTGAGTTTCCGAGAAAGATACCTTCATCAGCTTTTGCATCGAATTTCCCAAGGCTTTCTTTACCATTATTCAAAACAAAATATTTACAACTGAATATGTGAAGGGGTGACAAGTTTGGCTTTCTTACTTTTAAAAGCTCATAAGGGGTTTTATCCAAAATAAGTCGGATTAATATCCTGTTTAAAACATAACAAGCTGTGCTAATTGCATCAACCCAAAAGTATTTTGGTAATATTCCCTCATTAAGCATTGTTCTTGCCAAATCCTCTAAAACGCGAGTTTTGCATTCCACAACTCCATTTTGCTGTGGAGTCCGAGGGGGTGAAAAGTTATGCTGAATACCATGATTGTCACAGTACTTATCAAAGAGATGGTTTTGAAATTCACCTCCATGATCGCTTTGAATTGTAATTATTTTGGTTTCCATTATGTTTTAGGATAATTTTGCAAAACTCTTAAAAGCAGAAAAAGTTTCATCTTTGCCACAAAGGAATGTAGTCCAAGTAAATCTAGAATAGTCGTCAACGATTACAAAACCATAATAATTTCCACCTAGACTCTTTGTCATAGAAGGTCCAAAGAGGTTCATATGGAGAAGCTCAAGGAGACCCTTGTTTGCTTTCCCATTTGGCACGCGCCACATAGGTGATCTTTTGAAAATTTTATTTTTGGAAGACTGACTACTAGATCCTTAGATACAACCTTATTAAGCAAATCAAAGTTAACATGCACTAGCCCTCTACGCCAAAGCCAAGAATCATCATTCAAGGTGACTAGACACTTAGTGCTTGTTAGTGATACATCAAAAAGGTCAAGCATATAGACATTGTTTACTCTAATACCCTAAAACACAATATTCTATTCAGTATTTTCAATTATGCAGCAAGTGTTTGTGAAATTAATTTATAACCCTTGTCACACAATTGACTAATACTTAACAAATTGTGTTTAAGCCCCTCTACTAAATGGACATCAAAAATAGTAGTGGTAGAGGGAATACCTACACTACCTTTACCGAGTATTGCTCCTTTGTTATTGTCTCCACAAGTAACATATCCTTTCTTCTTTTATTTGAAGTCAATGAAAAGCGATATGTCACCTGTCATGTGCCTTGAACACCCCCTGTCTAGAAACCATCTTCTATCCACGAATGTAAGACAATTTTCTTGCAATATCAAAAGAGAGAGGTAGGTACCCAATTTTCATTGGGTCCGTGTGGGTAAATGGTAACATGGTTGCCTTTAGGCCTCCATTGGTAAATGCCTTTTGGAACAAGAAATCTCCTAAACTTGTATTTCACAATAGTATGACCAGCATGATAACAATAATGACATAAACCATGATTATGGATTTTCTTAATTTTTCTCATTGAATCCTTTGGAATCTTTTCCACAAAAGATTATTTTTCATATGGTGGATTCAAAGTTTTCTTAAAAAGTCTAGGATCAACGGAAAAAGTAACCTTGGGCTGTAAATCTTTTTCCAATTTGGCATTAAGAGTTCTAACCTCTTGTGTCCAAATATGACAAACTTCACATTCCCTTCTTGAAATACGTCCTCTAACATCCTTATCTTTTGAACTTTCTACAATACTAGCTTTTAGATATTTTAAGTCTTTTTTAGCTTTATATACTTTACCCTCAAAAAATGAAAATATTTATTTATCGGAGGATAATCTCTTAAAAGCGTCTTCAGCTTTATTTTGCAGTTTTTCAAAAGCTATTTTCAGTTCAGAAAAAGAGATATAAGACAAGTTTTTTATGGTAGGCTTGTCTTACTTATTTGTCGTGATTGTTCTTCTTGTGGCATGACTGATTTTTGGTATGTGCCATGAGACATAAATTTGTAGTCTCATCACTATCACTTGAACTATCATCGTTTGATGAATCACTATAACTTTCCTACGCAATGTAAGCTCTTATTTGTTTATTTAACTTCTTTGGTGGAGATTTTTCTTTGTCCTTTTTCATCATTGGACACTCCGGTTTGTAGTGCCCAACTTTACCACAGTTGTAGCAAGGTCCTTTACCTCTATGCTTCTTATTCTCTTCTTGTCTTGGCTCTTTGGACTGTTTTCAAAAATTTATGAGATTCTTATCGGAGTGCTTGATTCCATTCTTTCTAATAAACCTATTATATATCCGAACAAAGAGTCATATTTGTTCATCATCCGAATCTTCGTCACTACTTGAGTCATTATCATTTTGCTCTTTGTGTGATGACTTGAAGCTAGAAGCCATAAGAGCTATTGCCTTCTTCTCACCCTCATTGTGTTTATTCTTCTCCTTTTTACTCTTGTTTTCATACTTTTCAAGACTTTCCAATTCTTGTTGATGTTCTTCCAGCTTGCCAAACAAATTTGTAATGGTAAGCATAGTGAGGTCGTTGGCTTCCTTGATAGCTGTTACTTTAGGTTGCCATTTCCTGCTAAGACATCTCAGAATTTTGTTAGTAACAATTTCATTAGAAATAGGTTTTCCACGTGCATTAAAAAGACTTATAAGATAAACTAATCTCCTTTGCATGTCATAGATAGATTCTCCTTGTTTCATGCGAAAGAGCTCGACTCTTGATTGAGTGTGTTAATGCGGAACTGTTTAACTTCAGTAGTACCCTCATGGGCAATTTCTAAACCATCCCACATTTCTTTAGTAGTCGTGCAATGAGACACCCTATAATACTCATCAACACCAAGTGCTGAGATTATCATATTTCGGCCTTTCCAATCACTCGACCACTTCTTTTCATCTGTTTAATTCCATTGATCCTCAGGTTTAGGTACTATTGCACCTGCATCATTCGTCATGGTAATTTGAAAAGGACCATTTTGAATGGAAGTCCATACATTCCTGTCAATGGAATTTATGTGTACTCGCTTGCAGTCTTTCCAGTAGCCATAGTTTTCACCATTGAAAATAGGAGCTCTATTATACGCCCCCTTTAGTTCAAAAGTCATAGCGTTATTTGTAGACACAAAGCACCAGCGAACCGGCACTCTGATACCACTTGTTAGACGGTGTGGCAAGTGATCGAGAGGGTAGGGGTGCATAGATCACCTTCTTGTTTATCAAGGATTTAAAATCTTTTATCAAAGTTTATTAAAAATAGCGGAAAAACACGACCCTGAATCAACTTCAGTCTATTTTGAACCAACTACTAGAAAACCGGACATACGATAAACTTGTTGGATTTTATTTAAGATGAAATAGATGAAAATTAAACACAGATTGATGTAAGTTTCAATGCACTTATCACAAGAACGTTATTTCTAATGAATAAAAACTTGCATGTAATTTTGTTAAAGAGTTGGTGTATGCTTGTTCGATGATCCACAATAATGGTGGTTTTAGAAAAAGAGTTTGTACCACTATTGTATCATTAAACACAAATCCAGCAAACCAATTGAATTCCAAACTTGTAGAAAATGTAAGAGAGAGAGAGAGAGAGAGAGAGAGAGAGAGAGAAAGAAAAACAATACATAGGCAGTTTGGTAAGGAGGTTCCCCGTTGTCGTCCTCGCGTGTGGGTTCGTCTCCCTCTCCATTCCAAAACTGAAATTAGGACCTGTTATATCAATTTGCTGAATGTTGTTTACAAGGTTACAATACAAAGACAAAACGTACTCTCTAAGATCTTCTTCTTCTTCTTGTAAGAACCTTCACTCGAGATGAGCTTATCAAGATTCCCTGCAAGATCCACAATCAATCCTCCACTTCCACGACTTGGTTGCGAAATCGCTCTGAATTCCAAACCCCTCACTATGGCTGAATCTGACTTATGCAATAGTGACTAACAAACCCACAAGAACACGCCCGTTCTTGAAGGACAAACCCTTTGGTTTTTCCATTAAACCGCCTTCTGAATCTTTAACTCAGCTTAGATCACCGATCGTACAGCTGGATGTTATCTCTATGATCTCTTGATCCAATGAACAAAGATGTTTATCTTTCGTTGTTACTGAACCAATATGATTGAGAAGATGATGAAGATGAAGTATCTTTCAGGTTTCTAATGCTCGGAAATTTGATGCACAACAACTATATTTGTGACACCTGCCTGTTTTTGCTGCAAAAACATACTTATATATGTAACGGAAAAACTTAGAGGTGAAAAAATGCAGTATGAGTCCTTGAATTTTTAATATGAGTCGACACTTGTTAGTTGTGAAACATAAGATGATTCGATACAACCTGTTATGTATCGATACATACTGATGGAAAAACATATTACAGAGAGATCAAATATGTATGAGTCGATGCAAGTCTTTATGTGTCGGTACAACATGTTTTCCATAAAGAATCCAGAACCATTCATTTTATACGAGTCGATACATAACGCGTATGTGTCGATACATACTGAGTTGATTTTTCATTTTGAAAACAAAACGTGATATGTATCGATGAATGAGTTTATGTTTCGATGCATAAAGGTTTTAAAACATTTTCCAGGAGCATCAACTTGACATGTATCGATGCAAAGTATGAATGGGTCGACTCATATTGAAGCAGAATTTTTTTTGTGATTCTTTGCTCAAGTATGTGTCGATGCAAGACCTTATGTATCAACCTGAAATTATGCTTTATGTGTAAAACACATTTTTGACTAAGTATGTGTCTATGCAAGACCTTATGTATCGACCTGAAATTGTGCTTTGTGTGTAAAACACATTTTTGACTCTTTTTGAACATGTCATACTATTGTCATATTATGCACACATATAGATTTAGCACATTAAACATTTATTAATACTGTTTTCACACATATTTGCTATCATACAAAACTACTTAAAGAAAAGGGTTGCTCACAATAACTCACCACTATCTAAGAAGAGATCGCTTTCATATTTACTCTAACCTAGGAGGTAAATGATACAAGTTTGAAAAGCTTGCTTACTAATGCTTGGAGACTAATATAGCAAGTTTAGATTTGATTTTGTCTATTCATCACAACCTAGGGGATGAATAAAACAAAGTCTGATAATAAATTGTTGCCTGGAAACTGATGAAATGGATTACGGAGATTTATTCGCATATCTATCGCAAACTAGGGGATAGATAATTAAAAAAAGATTGATAATGACATCACTGCATGGAGCCTGACGCAATGAGTTACATCGCAGATTTCCCATATCGCTGCATGGAGACTGACACAATGGTTTATATCACATAAAAGCTTTATAATAACATTGTTGCATGGAGACTGAGGCAATGGGATAAATTGTAGAGAACTTGATAATAGCATTGCTGCATGGAGACTGATGCAATGGGCTATATCGCGAAAAAAGCTTGACAATAACATTGATGCATGGAGACTAATGCAATAGGCTATATCGCGAAAAAATCTTGATAATAACATGGTGCATAGAGACTGATGCAATGGGCTATATCCCAGAAAAATCTTGATAATAACATTGCTGCATGGAGACTAATGTAATGGTCTATATTACGGAAAAAGATTGATAATAACATTGCTGCATGGAGATTGAGGCAATGGACTATATCAGAGAAAAATCTTGATAATAACATTGATGCATGAAGGCTGATGAAATGGGCTATATTGCGAAAAAATATTGATAATAACATTGTTGCATGGAGACTGACGTAATGGGCTATATCGTGGAAAATAACTTGATAATAACATTGTTGCATGGAGAGTGATGCAACGGTCTTTCCCCTGTTCAATCTTCTTAAACCTGAAGAGTTAGATTGGCATGTCCTCAATTTGTGACTCGAAGGTAGAAGATGACTGAACACTTAAGTGCCCAAAAATTTGCACTCGCATGTGCCCGAAGTAATGTTGTTGGTTGATGTAATACTGGGAATGGGCTTAAAGACGCCATTTGGAGAGGTGACGGAGAATTTTATGGGATGGGCTTATAGATGCCATCCAAAGTTACTGTTGATAGAAATTGGACTAAGTCTACACTCGGCTTAAATTAGAAGAAGTATTAGAATAAATCTATACTTGATTTAATCTGAGCCAGAAGATGTCTGCGCCCCTCTTTAACTGGAAGAAGTATTAGAATAAATCTATGGTCGATTTTAATCTGAGCCAGAAGATGTTTGCGTCCGTCTTTAACTGGAAGAAGTATGAAAATAAATCTATGGGCGATTTAATCTGAGCCAGAAAATGTCTACATGAAGAAGTATCAAAATAAATCTATGGTCGATTTAATCTTAACCAAAAAATATCTACTGGAAGAAGTATCAGAATAAATCTATGGTCGATTTAATCTGAGCCATAAGATGTCTGAGTCCACCTTTAACTTGAAGATGTATCAGAATAAATCTATGGTTGATTTAATATGAGCCAGAAAATGTCTACTGGAAGAAGTATCATAATAAATCTATGGTCGATTTAATCTGAGCTGGAAAATATCTATTGGAAGAAGTATCAGAATAAATCTATGGTTGATTTAATTTGAGTCAAAAAATGTCTACGTCTGTCTTTAACTGGAAGAAGTATCAAATTAAATATATGGTAGATTTAATTTGAGCCAGAAGATGTCTGCGTCCGTTTTTAACTGGAAGAAGTATCAAAATAAGTCTATGGTCGATTTAATCTCAGCCAAAAAATGTCTACTGGAAGAAGTATCAGAATAAATCTATGGTTGATTTAATCTGAGCCAGAAGATGTTTGTGTTTTTCTTTAACTGGAAGAAGTATCAGAATAAATCTATGGTCGATTTAATCTGAGCCAGAAGATGTTTATGCCTGTCTTTAACTGGAAGAAGTATCAGAATAAATCTATGGTCAATTTAATCTGAGCCAGAAGATGTCTACGCCTGTCTTTAACTAGAAGAAGTATCAAAATAAATATATGGTTGATTTAATATGAGCCAGAAGATGTCTTCTAGAAGAAGTATCAGAATAAATTTATGCTCGATTTAATCTGAGCTAGAAAAAGTCTATTTAAGAATGATCGTCTGAGGAAATTGCTGAAATAACCCTTTGTCAGATGTTGCCTTTAAGAAGACTGTTGGGTCATATAAGTAGTTGATGATGTTTGTTTGTTGATTGATCTTTCCTGAAAAGGTAAAGAGTTAGATAAATGCATGTCATGATGTATGAAATCCATTGCGTAATGATGTTCTCAAAATAAATAAGACTATGCTATATGCATTTTGTATGTATATGCTATGATATTGGTAAATGATGTATGAATGTGAAATGTTGTTGGAAATGTATCAATAGTTTCCTATGACATCTTGCTGGGGAAAATGAATCCCTGACTGGTGTTGGGGATGAAGAACATGTGTAATCTTCAACCTTTTCTAGAATGTTTCCGCTGGGGATTCCTTCTTGCTGTTTGAGGAAATTCTGATGGGGAATGCTGACTTCTGTTTGGGGAGAAGAGTTTAGGAACATTATTCGCTCATCTCTCTACTGGGAAGTTTAATTCTTATATATCCTAATTGGGGATAAAAGAGATGAATAACCTTCCGACTCGTCTTGGGAGGATAATTCTTATATACCCTGAGTGGGGATAAAAGAGATGGATAACTTTCCAACTCTTATGGGGAGGATAATTATTATATACCATGACTAGGGATAAAAGAGATGGATAACCTTTTGAATCGTCTGGGGAGTTTAATTCTTATATACCCTGACTGGGGAGAAAAGAGATGGATAACTTTCTGACTCGTCTGGGGAGTTTAATTCTTATATACCATGATTGGGAATAAAAGAGATGGATAACCTTCCGACTCGTCTAGTGATGATACACTTGACTGATATATGGTCCGGTTCCAGGTTTTATGGAAACTCTCTAGGGATAGTGGCGACTTCACTAGGGAGATGAATTTTGCTGGTGATTCGTAGCCATCTGAGGGAAAGACTCAAACTGGGGAGACTGTAGTTTGTTGTGGAAATAAACCATGTTGGGGAAATAAATCCTGTTGACGGAGAAATACTCTGCTGAGGAAACAAACTCTACTAGAGAGAAGAAATCTGTAGGGAGTTTATAATTTTGGAGGAATAAACTCAGATGGGGAAGAGAACTTCCATGAATTGTACTTATTGGAACTCCTTCCGTTGGTGATATTATTGGGAAAAAGATCATATTCTTCTATCCTCCAGAGAGATCTATCTTGGAAATTGTGGTGAATGTGTATTTATTGAAGATGGATTTGTGAAGATTACTTTGTGGGGATAATCTCATGGAAGTGGCTCTGTGGGGATTTATGGACAACTTGAATGTCATCCCAACTCCTAGAGTTTTAAGTAAATGCTTATTCTCGTTCTTATGCATATATTTATTAATAGTTAATCGTGTTCATATGTATATGTTCATTCAATTTTAGTCATTGGATGTTTTTGCAAACGAAACAGAAAAACAAAATTTTTGAATTTTAGGGTGTATTTGGATTGATAACTTGCCTATAAACAGGAGATTTTGTACAAAGAGACATAAATGCTAGTAGGCGAAAATGTTCGTGAAATAATAAGAGTACAAAGTGAAAACAAAACAAATATCTATGTGGAAATGATTTCGTTGGGTTCCAACTCCTCTATTTCCCCTATGTCTTTGAACATCTCATCCCTTGATGTCAGAAAAAGTTGATTGAACTAATCTGTAACATTTGAAATTTTGACTTTGGTAATAAAGCTTGCAGTAAACGATCCAACGAGACATAGTCGTACGCTTTAATCCTTAATTTTTCCTGGACAACCCTTTCGGATTTTCAGTCCACCAGGATACTCTTTCTTTCCCAAGCCACCTTTTTAGGTTTTCGACTTACCGAGTGTACAATATTTTATATATATCCCTAATATTTGTCCGAACCCTTTTGGTTCACTGGGATGCCCTTATTTTTCCTAGGCAAATCAACCTAACGGGTCATTTTCATGCGTAGTATAATTTGACTATGTCTGCATTCACAGGGTGTGGAAAATGTTTGCCATCCATGGTTGTTAGTATCATAGCACCGCCAGAAAATATCTTCTTGATTACAAATGTCCCTTCGTAGGTGGAAGTCTGTTTGCCCCTGGGATCACCTAGCGGTATCGTGATGTGCTTTATTATCAAGTCGCCAGCCGAATATAACTGATGCTTAATTTTCTTGTTGAATGCCTTGATCATACGCTTCTGATACATCTGACCGTGACAGACATCCGCAAGCCTCTTTTTGTCAATCAGATTCAACTGGTCTAGCCTAGTCTAAATCCATTCGTCTTCGTCTAAGTCTACATCTTTCATAATTCTCAGAGAAGGAATTCGAACTTCAATAGGTAGGACGACTTATATACCATAGACCAGAGAGAATGGGGTTGCCCTAGTTGATGTTCACGCTGAAGTGCGATAGCCATGAATAAAAAATGGTAACATATCGTGCCCGTCTTTATAAGTCACAACCATTTTTTGTATAATATTCTTAATATTATTGTTGGCGGCTTCCACTGTGCCATTCATCTTTGGTCGATATAGAGAAGAGTTGTGGTGCATGATCTTGAACTACATGCACAGTTCAGTGATCATAGTGTTGTTTAGGTTGGTACCATTGTCCGTGATGATTCTCTTGGGGATGCCATATCGGCAGATAAGATTATGTTTTATGAACCGTGCGACCACATTCTTGGTAACAGAGGCGAACAAAGCTGCTTCAACCCATTTTGTGAAGTAGTCAATGGCGACGAGGATGAAGCAATGTCTGTTAGAAACAGTAGGCTTGATTTCTCCGATCATATCAATCCCCGACATTATGAATAGCCAAGGAGAAGTCATGATGTTCAAAGGTACCAGAGGCATATGAACCTTATCAGCATAGATCTGGCACTTATGACAAGTCCTCGAGTGGTGGTGACAGTCGGTTTCCATATCTGAAAAATAATAACCTGCTCTCATAATCTTTTTAGCCATAGTGCCCACTGGAATGAGTACCAAAGACGCCTTCGTGCATGTCTTGCATAATTTCCCCTGCTTCCTTCTTGTCCATACATTGAAGCAGAGTTGAATCATGATTACGTTTGTACAAAATTCCATTGCTCGAGAAGAACTTAGCCGAGAACCTCGGTAGGGATTTCTTGTCATTGATTGATGCCCCTTCAGGGTATTCTTGAGCTTTAAGGTACCTTTTCACTTCATGAAACCAAGGTTTTTCTTTTACTCCACCAGTATCAATTTCGTAGAAATGTGTCGGTTCATCGAATCTTTCAATGGTAATTCTGGAAGCCTCATGGTCCCATCTGACTTTGAACATGGATGACATGGTAGCTAACGCGTCTGCCAACTAGTTCTCCTCTCTTGGGATATGCTCAAAAGTAATCTCTTCGAAGTATGGAATCAAGGTTAGCACATGTTCTCGGTAAGGGATTAGATTCAGATGCTTTGCATCCCATTCTTCCTTGGCCTGACTGATTACCAAGGCTAAATCCCCATATACGCTCATGAATTTTATTTTCAGGTCAATAGCAGCTTTGATTCCCATGATGCACGCTTCATATTCAGCCATATTATTGGTGCAGTCAAAGAAAAGTCTGGCAGTGAAGGGTGCATGGCAACCTTGAGGAGAGATAATTATAACACCGATTCCATTTCCAAGTGCGTTAGGAGCTCCATCGAAAACCATAGTCCATCGGGATCCTAGCCCAGGTCCTTCATACGGTGCAAGTTCTTCATAATCTATAATTAACTTGATGTTCTCATATAGGAAATCAAAATTCATAGATCGGTAGTCTTCTATAGCTTGATGCGCCAAATGATCTTCCAGTACACTTCCTTTGACTGCCTTTTGAGTGATGTACTGAATATCGTATTATGTTAAGATCATTTGCCATCGGACTATTCTTCCGAAGAGAGCTGGCTTCTCTAATATGTACTTGATTGGATCCATTTTAGAGATCAATAGAGTAGTAAGAGTCAACATATACTGTCTTAGTCAATGAGCAGCCCATGCCAAAGCGCAACAAGTTTTCTCGAGCAGTGAATATTTTGTTTCATAGTCGATAAACTTTTTGCTAAGGTAGTATATTGCATGCTCTTTTTGACCAGACTCGTCATGTTGCCCTAGTAAACACCCCATTGAATTCTCTAGCACTGTTAGGTACATGATTAAAGGTCTTCCTTCAACTGGTGGCATCAGAATCGAAGGCTCTTGTAAGTACTCCTTGATTTTCTCAAAAGCTATTTGACAATCGTCGTTCCATTTTACTACTTGATCTTTCTTCAGTAGCTAGAAGATTGGCTCACAGGTAGCAGTTAAATGAGAAATGAATCGGGAAATTTAGTTTAGTCATCCTAAGAAACCTTTGACCTCCTTCTCAGTATGGTGAGCCGACATTTCTTGAATAACTTTAACTTTGGCAGGATCAACTTTAATACCTTTACCACTAACGACGAAACCTAAGAGTTTTCCTGATCTCACCCCAAAAGTTCATTTGTTTGGATTTAGCTTTAGTTTGTACTTCTTCAGCCTTTCAAATAACTTATGCAGATGATTAAGATGTTCTTCTTCAGTCTGTGATTTGGCTATCATATCATCGACGTAGGCTTCTATATCATGATGGATCATGTCGTGAAATAAAGCTACCATGGCCCCCTGATAAGTTTCCCTGACGTTCTTCAATCCAAAAGGCATGAATTTGTAACATAAAGTGCCCCACTGTGTATCCAAGGTAGTTTTCTCCATGTCTTCGGGTGCCATTTTGATCTGATTATACCTTGAGAAACCATCCATGAAGTCTAATACCTTGTTCTGAGTGGTGTTGTCGACTAAGACTTCAATATGTGGCAGTAGGAAGTCATCTTTTGGGTTCGCCCTGTTCATATCCCTGTAATCTACACACACACACGTACCTTGCCAGCTTTCTTTGGTACCAGAACAACATTAGAAACCCATTGAGGATAGGATATCACTGCTAAGAAACCTACATTAAATTGTTTTATAACATCGACTTTGATCTTTTTTGACATTTCAGGATGCATGCGACGAACCTTTTTCTTAATCCGAGAACAACCCTCATTCATTGGCAGACAGTGAACCACAATATCAGTATCGATCCCTGGCATGTCTTCGTATGACCAAGCAAAGATTTCAACATAGTCATGCAACATTTGAATCAACTTATTCCTGACACTATCCTCTAAATTGGCGCTTATCTTGATCTCTTTTTTGTCTATCTCAAAACCCAAGTTTACCACTTCGATTGGCTCTTCGTATGGTTAGATATCCTTTTCTTCTTGTATTAAGAGTCTGGAAAGTTCTCCAGGTATTTCACAATCTTCCTCACCTTTGTCCTCGGCTTGGTAGATCAAATTTTCAAAGTCATAAGCGACAATAGTAGAATCATTATCAACGAGATCCTGAGTGGATGGAGATCTGCAATGTAGTGTGTGGGTGTGTGTAAGAACACATAGCTATTTGAAAGTGCAATAAAGTAAAATAAAGACAAAGAACATAAAATTTGAATGCAAAACATCCAATGTTTTCGTTAAATGAAAATATGACATATGAAATGACAACCCTTAACAAATGAACCATTATGCCTCGGGAAAGACACAAGGATTAAGGTCATTGTTTTAAAAGAAATTACATAACCAAACTTGTTAAAGAGATAAAATAGAAATAACTATTACTCCTGACTAAAGGAGATGGAGATAATGTCTTCCGCCTTCCAGTTACTGAGTCTGTTGCCAAAGGTAGGGAGTATCCAGCTGGCGAAAACAATCACTGTCAGCATCTTCTATTTCGTCGACTCCATTGTTGCTGAGACAGAATGAAGGTCTTCCAGCACGAGCGTAACATACAACCCTTTGACCCTCTGCAGTAAAGCCCAAACCAAATTTTTCAGATTTGTAGGGTATATCAGGAAGCTGACCCCAAATTATACAACCACCTTCTTCTATAGTTGCTTTGGCATCTTTCAAGGAAACCTTCTTGTGCGGAACCATGGTAGTCTTTGGAATGACAGAAACATCTTCAACAACAGTAGGGGAAATAACTTTAAAAGCTTGGTAGGGAGTCTCGATGAATTCACCATCCATTTCTACATACCGGAATGAATTCATATGGCTGACCATATACTCCTCTTCTCCACAGACAGTAACAATCTTCCCTTTTACTTGATACTTTAATTTCTAGTGCAAAGTGGAGGTAACAACGCCTTCCCCATGGATACAGGGGCGTCCTAATAGACTAGAATAAGCTGGCCGGATGTCCATTACATAGAAGGTGGATTCAAAGATCTGTGAACCCACTTTGATCGGGAGATTCACTTCTCCATGTACCATTCTTTTAGACCCTTCAATGGCTCGAACTATAATGTCATTGGGTTTCAGCATAACCCCTTCACAATCCAGTCTGTCAAGAGAACCCTTTGGCAAAACATTCAGAGAAGAGCCAATATCAACTAACACATGAGCCAACGTAGTGCCCATGCATTCAATGGAGACATAGAGGTCCGTATTATGATTTCTCTCCTCTAGAGTCAGATCAGCATCGGAAAAACCTAATCCATTGTCGGTCTTTAAGCTAACAACATAACTTCCAAATTGATCGGCATAAATCTCTTGTGATACATGGGCAGTCTTCAAATTTTTCATTAAAGCTCGCGCATGGGCTTCAGAACACAATAGTAAATATAACATGGAGATTTTGGACGGGGTCTACCCCAGTTGTTTAAAAATTTTGTAATCGATTCTATGAGGTATCCTTGACTGTAGCTTCTTTTGGTGCCTCCGTCCGGGAAGGCTCTACCATTGGCTCTTTACCCTGAGCCTCGACAAATTTTCTTGGTAACTATGACTTGAACATGTGGAGAGATTTTCGGGGAGAAAATCCTTTCGCTTCTAGTAATTTTGCTGGTCGCCGCAATATTGTCAATATTGGGATCAACCTCTTTATCATCTTCGTCAAACAACTCTTGTTTAATTCCAAGGTAGTAGACTTTAAACCCATAATTTCATGGAATAGCCTTCTCCGAGGAGTATGGGATGGGCCCAGGTTTTGTAATGATTAAGGGAGCAGCTTTTGGATTGGCAGTAATCCTAATAGGACCCTTAGAAGTGATCATGAAAGGAGTACTGGATATGACAGACAAATCTCAACATAAATTCTCAGCATACAGTACTTTCTCAATCAAAATTATATGTTCATCCATCGGGCATTGAATTCCTTCCTTCAGTAAACCTCAACAATCGGGATGAACTGCACAACAATAACATTCTTTAACACAACCCAGAAATAAACCGGCTTGTAGAAAATTCTTCTTGACTGTTGAGAGAGGAGTAACCACATCACTTACGGAAGTAACATACAAGACACCTTCAATAGCACTTATGCCTTTGTCATGCTTAGGCATATGTGCAATATTCACATTCGGAGTCTCTGGAGGATCGAACTCAATTTCCTTGTTATCAATCATGTCTTGAATTTTATTTTTCACGGCCCAACAGTTGTTGGTGTCGTTCCCAGGACTGTTCAAATGATAGGTGCAACTTGCATTTGGATTGTACTTTGGAGAGGATGTGTTGGTATTAGGAGGAGGATCCCAGAGTGTTATGAGTTCAACCTTTAAAAAATGTTGCAATGCTTGAGCCAATGGCATATTAATCCTGGTAAACTACCTCCTCGGAGCGTCTGACCAATGTTGGTTGCCCTGTTGTTGTTGTTGAACAAGCGCCAGATTAGAGATCAATACCTCTCCCACAGACTGATGGCTGTCATTTTTACTATGGCCTTTCTGACCATAGACAACATTTGGCTTATTTTTTTACCGACGAAGGGCTTATTCACAACATTAGAAGATGGAGCCATTATAATCTTCCCTCTCTTGACACCACTTTCAAATTGTTCTCCAGTCAGAATCAACTCAGTAAACCCTGATGAAGAACTCCCAATCAGCAAATTAAAAAATGGACCCGTCAAAGTGCCCATGAACATGACCACCAATTCCCAGTCATTCAAAGGAGGTTGCACCCTACCATCTAGATCTCTCCATTTTTGTGCATACTCCTTGAACCCTTCATTTGAGCCCATGGACATGTTTTGCAGTTGTACACGAGTCGGCGCCAGTTCAACATTATATTGATACTACTTGTAGAAAGCAGCAGCCAAGTCTTCCCATGTGTGAATGTTGGTTCCCTCCAACTGATAGGACCATTCCAGTTGAGTGTCAGCCAAACTTTCTTGAAAGAAATGGACCCATAATTACTTGTCAGCAGTATGAGGTTGGATTTTTCGAACATACGACCTCAGATGAAGTTTGGGACAAGAGACTCCATCATATTTGGAAAATATATGGACCTTGAATTTGTGAGGGATGACCACCGCTGGGATCAGACCTAGCTCTCCAAAATCGAATCCAAACACTTTCTAGATTTCCACAACTTTGAGTCAGTCTTCCAACTGCTTGTATTTGTCATCTGCAGGAGGATATTGTTTGTCAGAGTAGTCTTCATCCTCAGAAACCTGATTATTTATATCTTCACCACTGACACTTCTGCCATCCTCCTCTTGGTTGTCGTCTTCTTTATAGGAAACATCATTTACTCGAACTGGATGAGTAGGACCTTTGAATCTTCTCCCCATGTTGAGGATAGCAGCCCGCTTCTTAGTCTTCTTTTTCGTGGTGAGGAGTGCCATCATCTCTTATTGCCCTTTGGCCAGATTCAGAAGAGTGTCTTGAAATTGTGCATGTTGAGTTTGCAGATCTTTGACAGTTTGTTTGAGGGACATCTTATACATAAATAAACAGTAAATAGATGAGGAAAATTGTATTGGAAAACTTGTTTATGAAATGATGCATGATATGCAGATGCAATGTTTTCAAGGAACTTAGGAGATTTAAATTTACTAGCCAAAATAGAAACAAAGATTTCATTAATAAGTTCAAAATTACAATTGCCTTCTAGGCTTACAAGAAAACGCAAAAAGGGTCTTAAGGAGACAATAGTATAAACTCTTAAAACCTAAGACTCAATTCTCCCACAAATGCTTCCTCTTCGTGTCGATGTATGCATTAAGGCTTCGCTCCTCGTGAAGTTTCATTGTGAACTCCAATACTTTCATTTCAATTGCATAGAAATGAGTTTCAAATGTGTCCCACTCTTCCTTAAGTTGAATTCAGGACTTCTGCAATTCTTCGTAGTCAGTGGGCATGTCTGGGTGGAGGATGATGCGAGAAACGTCTCCTTCAACAATAGGCTCTAAGATCACTGGTAGAATAGCTGGATATGGCATCATGAGGTTTTGAGCGTGAGCTCGTACCCATTTGAGATTGGACTCTAAAGGGATAAAATTATTTTTTCCTAAAGTTTTGCTATCAACCTTTTTTACCATTCCCCAAGCACGTATAAACCTTTGACGATAACCTTGAGGATCATTTTCATAGTCGAACACAATACCCTAGATAAGTTCGTCATGAGGACCATCTCTTTGAGCGTAACCAAATTATCATAGAGCCAGAGAAGGGTTAAAGGTAATATCTGCCTTAATGCCAAGGAGTGGAACATTAGGGAATTCCCCGCAACGGTCAATGATAGTAACATCTTCCAGATACTAGGAACACCAATAGATATTTGAATGAGAGAGCGACATCATCCTTTGAGACCTTATCAAACCTTGTTCATTCTTCATTACTGATCGGGGAAGGTGCGAAATAAACCACCTAGATAGCAGAGGTATGCAACATATAAGAGTCCCTCGCTTCCTCATAGTACGAGTGTGAAGAGAATGCAAAATGTCTCCGAGCAAAGTAGGCACATGGTTACGAGAACGAAATATTTTGATGTTGTTCACATCTATGAGTTAGTATGGATTAGGGAATAACATCAAACCATAGATTAACAAAGCCAATATTTCCTCAAAAGCTTGAAAACTCATAGCATCTAGAAACAACTAAGCCTTCTCTAACATAAATTTTGCAAGAAAACCCTTGACTCCACTTCTTGTTTCCAAATTAGATACAATGTCGGACCGTTTCATATGTAAGGCTGCTGCAATTTCTTCAGGTTCTGGATCTTTCGCTAAACCGGTCAAAGGTGTCTGATCAAGAACATGTACTCCTAGTAGCTTACAGAACTCTTCCATTGTGGGTACCATCTGATAATTCGGAAAGGTGAAACAGTGATTTGCGGGATCAAAGAACTGGAATAAAACACTCATCATGTCTTTTTCAAAACTCGAGGTAACCAAACTGAGTAGTCGACCATGCCTTTTGATGAATGGAGAACTTTTGGGAACCCTTGAGACTAACTCCTTAAGTTGAGAAGGTATCTTCACAAAACTATTCTGGATAGTATTTCTACAAGCGGAAGCCATAACCTACAAAACAAAACAAAGAGAAATCCCTAGGTCCTTGAAATGGTTAGTGAAAATGATATGTATAATGATGTCATCATGTTATGATGTCATGTTCGAACAATTAATCAAACAAAAACAAAACACACAAGGCTTTAGGTTTCAACTTGCATGGAGTTTATAGGTAAGTACCCTCTTGAATTTTTAGTTGGCTTAACCTGTCCTAAAAGAAGTAACTGGGTTTTAGGAATCTCAATATCACTGACCTTTCTCTCAGGCATTGTTTCAGCATAAGCATCTAAATTGTGAACAAAATATCCCGAGAGTCCAATCTCAATGAGTGTAACATTGAGTATCAACCAACTTCAGTCTGCACCAAAACCAGCTATCTCACTACTTTCTAATGGATAAGTTGTGTCAACTAAGTTTCTAAGGCCAATTAATGTTTATGACACCGTGCAGCAGCCCATCATTCTCCTTGACTGACTCAAGGGATGCCAGCACAAACCAATATGTCACACTAACGCAACCATCACTTCAACCATATCGTTCTACGCCGTACAATTTTCACGATCTATTGCTACTTACCTAAAATGCCCCCAGATTCAGGTATAAGATCTATACAAGAAATAAACCCAAGCATATCCCGAAATATAAAGCATACCAAGCAAGCAAGTAAGGGAGTAAAGGTGATCTAGCTCTTAAGGTAACCCCACTTTTAATTCATATTCCCCGCAGAGTCTCCAGTTCTGTGATATGGTGGGAGAATTGACTTTTGGATTTTGCATTTTATTGAAAATGTTGCGGATAGCAAGAGTCACCACCGAATTTCCTTTTATCCAATAAAGGAAAGGGTGAAAAGAACATGAAAGACCTTTTGAGAATATTTCTGAGTAAGGGGGGTAGGTTATGAAAAAGGAAGGTGTTATCACCCTTTTCATCCGTAGTTATCTACGGGCTCTTAATCGCTAGCTCACTTTGAAAATGCTTTGTGTTTTATGTATGTTTGAAAATATTTTGAAAGTACCTAAGTACGAAAATTTTGTAATGATTATCGTATCGTTGAGAATGTATACAAAATGTTTTTTTTTGAAAATATTTGTTGAAAGAAAGTGTCGTTGTGTGAAAATGTTTTGGAAATACCAATGTATGGAAATTTTGTAATGACTCTCGTATCGTTGAGAATGTATACAAAATGTTTATTTTGAAAAGTATTTACTGAGAGAAAGTGCTGTCTTGTGAAAAGACGTTTTATTTTAAAATCTTGTGAGCAAGTGACTACAAGCGTTCTACCTACTCAAAAAGTCTTTCGCGTTATTTTCCTCCTCCTTTAGATAGTACTATCCTATCATTAGTTAATAGGAAGACTTATCATTGGATGTGAGGGACAGGCGCGGATCATCATACAATCATAGAAGGAAACTTGTAGGACACATTAGCAATTTTTGTAAGGGACTAAGATCTTTTACCGAAGGCAGCGTCGAAGGGTCATCGAGGGACTACGATCTTTTAACTGAGGGTCTTTACTAAAGCATCCCACGTTCGAGGGACATGACTGTTTTTATCCGAGACAACAAGTAAGGGTAACCCTAGAGGTGTGTGTGTGTGTGTGTGAAGTGTTTTGATTTCAAGTATTTATCTTTGAGATTAGGTTTTCTAATGATTGATTTTAATCTTGCCATACACGCTTAATTACTAACAGTTATATATACAGAGAATAAAATAAAAATGCGAGAAATAAACTACACTATTATATCGCTTCGGGGATAGGGAGTACAAACAATAAATTGGGGAGGAGAATATAAAGAAAATCATATTTTATCTATTACAATCTTTGAGCAATTTCGTAATTGTATAAGTGCGAAAACAAGCAAACACGCTGAGATGATGAAGAGAAAATATGTCAAAATCCTAAAACATTTTCTAAATGTTTTATAAAAAAGTATTTTTGGTGTTTTTTTTTTGTTTAAAAAAATAATTGATAGTGTAAAATAATAACAAAACCTAATTCTATTTATTTTGCAATTTAATTAACAAAATAAAACAAAGTGATTAAATTAAATAATTTTTATTTATGAAAATTAAATTAATTAATTAAAAACCTAAATCTAATTTTTTTGTGATTTAATTATTTTGTTGATTAAATAAAAAATGAAATAAAAAAGAATTAAATTAAAACAAACAAAAACAAAAGAAAATTAATGAGCCTGGCGTTGTAAAAGAAAATTGGGGGTGTGAAAAGAAGAAAACATTAGGCCCAAGATAATGAGCTCTGGCGCCTGTATTAAGATCCAATGAGGATGAACTCAGGAGGTATACCATGGGGAACGCGTTTGGTGCGTTGGATATGATTACATGATGATTTGATGGTGTTGATGAGGGGTACATGATGAGCGTGTATGCTTGGTTCACACTGGATTTGCAATGAATATGTTAGAAAAATAAAATTCCCCATGCCTGGATCGAACCCAAGACTAGGCATATGTATGACTTAAACACGCGCGCTGCCACTGGGGTGGCCATTACATTCAGTCATAAAACAGTTTCAGCTAAATATATCATAAAACTTGTTTTTAAAAATGAAGAAATGGAACCATGGCCATCATCTTCTTTGCTGAAACAAAGACAACACCATCCATGGCTTGATCTTTGTAACTTACTCATTTCTTAACCAAACCCAAAAGTATAAACATGAAACTTGCTCAGAATTTCCTTACGAATTCAATGATATAATTCTTAGGAGCTAATAATCAAAGATAACCACAAATTTCAACTAGTAACAAAACAAAACCCTAACAGTTCAGAGTCAAAATTCTCATCACACAGCCAATTTAAATGATAATTAAGGCCCTGATTAGCTTCAGGGAATTGATATCTACACTTTATCTTTAGAGTGTATTTGCAAATGATGCTTAAATGGAAATATCGCAGTTTGGAAAACCTGCATCTTGAATTGAAAACTCAAAATGTGTATGGATGCTTCCAGGTGCAATGTGATGATTGATTAAGCTTCCTTGGACCTCCTTAAACGTGTTCTAATCCTTACTTTATGCTGAAAGTGTTTGAATCTCCCCAACAAAGTCAACTTGCAAGCTTCGGTTATGGAGTTTGGGGGATGGTGATGATGATGTTACAGAAGTGTAACAAGGGTATGAACAAGTTCTAAATGATTATTATGAGGGGTTTGGATGGTTAGCTTGCAAATATATGGCAAGGGTGGTGAATTTCGAAGTTATGGTCTCCAAGGTTCAAAAATGGAGTTTTTGGTCCAATTCTGAATTTGAGAGAGTTTAAAGGTGTTTTAGATCTATGAATTAGTGCCTTGTCTTGCAAATGGACCCTATATTTATAGGAAAAAGGTTTGAGGAGCTGAAGTAACCAAGTTTACAAGATTACAAGTTATGGCTTGGTTGGATGTAACTTGTGATTTCTTGAGAAATTAAAGGTCCAATGCATAGTACCATGGCTCATAGAGTGGTTAGGAGTTGTAGACATGTTGCTTCTTGCTTTGACATTGTGTGTGCAGAAGAAACAATTGAAAGGCTCATGGATAGTGGACTTTGCATAAAGCATGCTTTTCTAAAATGGAAGTGTTAACTTTCTTGCCCTAATGGCAAAATGGATTGGATAATGCTTGAATCAAATGAACCATAGCTTGTGTAATCTTATGATTAGAGATATATTTACAAGTTTAGAGGCCTGTAAAGGGATATTACAAGGCATGGAATGAAGATTTGATCAGAAGGTTTTCAGAAGAATGGCCTATAATTCAAGTTTAACATGCCATCTTCATCTCTTTGAAACTTCTAGCTCAAGCATGATAAATTTGTGTTCTTGGACATTTTGGAAAGCTTGAAACACTGTCTAAAACTTTCATGTTGACCACTTTAGCAAAATCAAATGGGAAATTGTTGAAAATTGGCCAAGAAGTTGAGATGAAAAACTAACCAAAACATGTTGAAATTTTTTCTAAGTGTTAGGTAAAAATATCACAACTTCATGGGCTCATACATCTTAATCCAAGCACTTTTTGAGGATCATCCCACATTAACAAAGTTGTAGAATTCATCAATCCCTACAACTTTCATGTTGAAAGTTTTCTTTGAATCAACTTAGATGTTAGTAAAAAATGGTCATGAAGTAGTGATTTTGTTAAGAATAAAACACTTAAAAAATTTCCAAGTGTTGGAAAATTTTCCAACTTTTTGAAATTTGTTGACTTTTTTTTTTATTCTTGATGATAAATTTTAATAATTTTGAATGTTTTGATGATTCTTGATCTTTGAAGTACAATGTTGACCATAAAATCAAAGTTTGACTTTTGTGTGATTGTTGACTATCAATCACTTGCATCTTTGGAAATTATTGACCCATGTAATTAGGTCAAGATGTTGTATTTGAGCCCATGAGATCATGCTTTAAGCCATTGGGTCATGCACTGGGTCAAAAGTCAATGATCAGTCATCTTCAATAAAAACCCTAATTTTGGCAATTCAGGACCTTTGATGATTAGAGGGTTTTCCTTGAGGAATCATGATCAACCCTTGATCAAATGATGAATATCACCTTCAAATGTTGATGTTGACCAAAAATATTGAAGTTTGACTGTATTTTGACCATAATTGACTTTTTACTCAACACAATTGATTTTCAATCATCTGAGCCATTGATTGAGCAAACATGTGATGCAAAACATGAAGCTTTACATAAGAATTATTGAGGACCTATGATGAAACATGAAAGTCATTTGAGACCCTTGCAACCAAATCTCCTTTGAGAAGCACAAAACCCTAGTTGAAGTCCCTTGCTTATGAGGAGGTTTGATTAGTCAACTCTTAAGTGGCTTTAAGTACTTGAGACCTTTTGTGAGCATGTTTTGAAGAAAACAAGGGGGGGGGGGGGGAATTTTGTTGTACAACAGTTTACGCTGTTCAATCTTATTAAACCTGAAGATTAGATTTACATGTCCACCATTTGTGACTCGAATGTAAAAGATGATTGAACACATAAGTGCCTAGAAATTTGCACTCGCATGTGCCCGAAGTAATGCTGTTGGTTGATGTAATACTGGGAATGGGCTTAAAGATGCCATTTGGAGGGTGACGAAGAATTTTCGAGGATGGGCTTATAGATGCCATCCAAAGTAACTGCTGATAGAAATTGGACTAATTCTACGCTCGACTTCAACTGGAAGAAGTATCTGAATAAATCTACACTTGATTTAATCTAAGCCAGAAGATGTCTGCATTCGTCTTTAACTAGAAGAAGTATCAGAATAAATCTATGGTCAATTTTAATTTGAGCCAGAAGATGTCTGCATTCGTCTTTAACTAGAAGAAGTATCAGAATAAATTTATGGTTGATTTAATCTAATCCAAAAAATGTCTACTGAAAAAGCTTGATAATAACATTGCTCCATGGAGACTGATGCAATGGATTACGCAGATTTATTCGCATCTCTATCGCAACCTAGGGGATAGATAATTGTAAACAGGTTAATAACTACATTGCTGCATGGAGACTGAGGCAATGAGTTATATAACTAAGGAGAAACACATTGCTGCATGGACACTGACGCAACAAGTTATATCACAGATGAGGAAACATATCGCCGCATGGAGACTGATGTGATGAGTTGCATCGTAGAAAGAACTGTCTTTGATGATCGAGTCTTAGATAACTAAATTAGAGATGAGATAGGGTTTTTATCAGTTGTGTCTATTCTCAACCAAGGTAATAATAAAATGGAGGGTCCAAAGATATTGGTTCCGCCCAAAGCATGTTTGGAAAAATGTCATGTATGACGTATATGCATGATGTCTTAGACTGATAACCCAAAGTGATATGCATTGAGTGTCTATATATGCCCTATACATTATGAATGACCTTGATACTTTGATATGGTTACATGTACGTCATTCTTGATGTGAGGCTCCTAGTGGAAATCTACTTCCGGGATTTCCAAGGAATCTACTTCTGAGATTCGATTGTGACTACCTACTGCTGAAGTCTTCTGGAAAATCATCGGACGAGATCAACCATGGGAATCTTCTTCCAAGATTCGATTGTGAATTACCTTCTTCTGAGGTCTTCTAAATAATCATCCATCGAGATCAACCAGGGGTATCTACTGTCGAGATTCGATTATAAACTAACTTTTGCAAGGTCTTCATTATAATCATCTACCGAGATTAACCAAGGGAATCTACTTCCGATATTCAATGTAGAATTACCTTATTCGAGGTCTTCTGGATAATCAAATAGTGAGATTAACCATGGGAATCTACTGTCAAGATTCAATTGAGAACCACCTTCTACCGAGGTCTTTTGGATAATCAGCTGTCGAGATTAACTAGAGGAATCTACTGACGAGATTTAATGTAGAATTACTTTTTGTTGAGGTCTTCTAGACAATCATGTACTGAGATTAACTAGGGGGATCTACTGCCAAGATTCAATTGAGAATTACCTTCTTCCAAGGTCTATTGGAAAATCGTCTTCCGAGATCAACCAGGGGAATCCGCTATCGAGATTCGATTGAGGACTACCTCCTGCCGAGGTTCTATGGAAAATCATTTTCCGAGATCATCCATGGGAATATTTTATCGAGACTCGATTGAGAATTTCCTTCTGCTGAGGTCTTCTGGATAATCAACTGTCGAGATTAACCTGGGGAATATATTACCGAGATTCAACATAGAATTACCTTCTACCGAGGTCTTTTGGATAATCAATCACCGAGATTAACCAGGAGAATCTACTGCCGATATTTAACGTAGAATTACCTTATACTGAGGTTTTTTGGAAAATCATCTGCCGAGATCAACCAAGGGAATATTCTTCTGAGATTCGATTGAGAATTACATTTTGTTGAGGTCTTCTGGAAAATTATCTACTGAGATCAACTAGTGGAATCTTCTGTCGAGATTCAATTGAAAATTATCTTCTTCTGAGGTCTTCTGGAAAATCATCTACCGAGATTAACCAGGGGAATCTATTGTCGAGATTCTATTGTGAAACTACCTTCTGCCGAGGTCTTCTGGAAAATCATCTACCGAGATTAACCAGGAGAACCTACTGCTGAGATTCTGTTGTGAAACTACCTTCTACCGAGGTCTTCTGGAAAATCATTTGCCGAGATTAACCAGTAGAATCTACTGTTGAGATTCTATTGAGAACTACCTTCTATCGAGGTCTTCTAGATAATCAACTGCCGAGATTAACCAGGAAAATCTACTGTTGAGATTCTATTAAGAACTACCTTCTACCGAGGTCTTCTAGATAATCAACTGCCGAGATTAACCAGGAGAATCTACTGCCGAGATTCCTTGTAGAACATATTACTTGATTGAAAATGATGATTGTCTTCACATGAAGCATGTTTTATGTTGTGCGTGTATATTTTGAATGATGCATGAAATGTAATGATTGATTGATGCATGTAATGAGTGACTTGGATATGCTTCAATGGATGTTGAAATTTTGAGGTGCCAATGAGAATTGGGCTTAAGGGTAGACGCCATGTGAGATTGGGCTCTTTGTTAGTTCCATGTTGTCGGAATTCAGATGGATGTGATTATAGGTATAGCTTGACTCTGGATTGAAGTGACTTAATGAAGATATGCCCCCAATCTCCATGATCTGGAGGAAGTACCCTTTAGAAAGAACTTGGACTTCACCATGAACTTTGATATAGATTTATCCAAGATTTGAATCTTTGAAAAGTTTGAATCTGAAGTTGCTTGAAGGGGAACTTGGACCCTACACATCGTAAGATGAACTTTGATATAAATTTCCCCAAAATTTAAATCTCAAAGGTTTACCCATGATTATTAGGGTCTTGAGAAGCCTAAGAAATAGGAAATTGAGTCCTACCATGTTGTGATACGTACTTGATTAAGGAATTCCCCTTCGAAAGGTATGCCCTTATTAAACAGTGCTTTAAAACGTGATCTAAGTTGATTGAATCTCGGAATGATCACCCCTTGTCAATAGTATCTTCATGTGATATACCCCTACGATCATTAGTCTTTCCTATGATTATAGGGTTCTTCCTTACATGCTTTCCCCCCTGAAATGGATCTCTTTTGATTAAACCAATTTTTTTTAGATCTCCTTGATGCTAAGTATTGATTCGTAGATAAAATTATACATTTTGAAAAATTAATTCCTTTTGATGCACACGCAAGTTTTGAAATCAAAGTTTGAAAATAAATGGATGATTAGAGATGGAGACTCGAAGAAGTGGTTAATAATAATTTTAACAAACACAAGAGTCAGTTTAATGCTAATTTTGTCGAGTACACTTTCATAGTTAACCTTGCTTAAATTAGGACTTTTGAAGGTTGTAACATGGCTATGGTTCATGGTTTAAGAAGCAAAAGATATAAGATCAAAATTTGTTTAGCCCATCCCATTCTCCTTGATGTTCTCCAGTCCTAATTTCAATTAATGCAACAAATGCGTTTAATCTCCAAAATAAATTTTATAGTCACACAAATGATGAGAAGCATAGATAAAGATCCAAGCACCTATGAAAAGCATTGATAAGATCCGAGCATTGATAAGATCCCTTTATATTTTTGAGGTGGCAGTCACAAGATTGTTCTCCAATTTTGTTTTAGATCCCTTATTTTTGCATGGACCGGTTCTTTTTAATTTTTTGGTCCATCGGGAGGCCCTACCTTTTGCCTAAGTCAAGTTTTTTTCTTTAATCACTAAATTGTTGCACGTTTTTACTTCTAATCATGTTTAACAATCATCCAGAAGTGGTTAGCACCTTGAAACGCAAGTTTTGGCTGAGTGTTAAGCAAAATACTTGTCACACTTTTCATGCTTGCAACTTCACACGAATTCGCTCCAAACTTCACCATTTCACACACTTGAGCATCCCATTTTCTTCGCTATAAAAGACGGTTATATCTCACTCGGTTTCTCAAGCTTTTGATAGCCAATTGATCCCTGTTAAGATCCCACACGAACACTGAATTTGAATTTCTGTTTTCTTGCTTTGTCACTCCCAAACACCGAAAGCTCCATTCAGTTAGCTTCATTGAACTTCTATGAAGCTAACCACACTCTTACCTTCAAGAATTGTAACCTATACAAATCTACAAAAGTCTAGTTTCAGAGCCACCTTTTACTACTTTGTTCAGGTAGATTCCTTGGTCATATCGATCCAAATAAAAGACTAATCTACTCTCCGCATCCTTCTGATTCTCGCGCTTTTTATAATTTGCAATTTCATTGAAATTTGAGTGTGATATTCCAGAATTTCATGCTCGTTATTATTTCTGCATTTTATCAATTTAACCCTTGCCCAACTTATATAAATTTGGCACGATGGTACCATTAGAATCGTCTTAAAGAGACAAATCTAATGGTATCGGTCTGGATTTCTAATTTTACAGTTTGTGGAATTGAATTTGAGTTTGACTGGAGGTTAAAGACGATGACATGTCCGTCTTCAACCAATAACGTTTAGCCACGTTATTTTTTTGAAACAGATTTGGTGTTTCAATTTACCATGCGCGTGTGTTGTGAGCCCTAGGATCTAATTACTTTAGTGAGTCAGACTCCATCCAACGTGCCACATTTTAATTTATTTTTATATTATAAAAAATGATTAGGTGTGATATTCAATAAAGTCCATGACATGCACAGCGCGCCAGATCTACTGGATCTGTTTACTAACGCATTTTGACAATCATCAGATGGTCCATATTTTTTTGATTTGTTATTTTATTTTCTGATTTTTTATTTTAATTGATTTAAACTTCAAAAAATCATAGAAAATTCATTTTGACTAAAAAATTATGAAAAAATTCACAAAATATTTTCAAATATCCTCTTCCTGATTTTTATTTTTTCATGATTTTATTTTCAGATTTGATATTTTTTATAATTTCTCCGTTATTTTAACTTTTTTTTAATTATTTAAAAATACTTTTTGTTGTTTTTAAATTATGAAATATTTTATAAAAATTATTTTACTCATTTCTGACTTTTCTGAAATTTTTCTAGAATTTCATCTTTACTTCTACCATTTTTTATCTTTTTTTCACTTATTGGAGTGATTTTAATTAGTTTAAAAATACTTTACTGTTTAAAAAAAAAAAACCAAAAATATTATAAAAATTTAAAAACAATTTAAAAATCATTTGTCCTTTTTTACTTTATTCATTAAATAAAATTTATTTTTTTAATATATTTTGGCTATGTGATTGTTGATCATAAACTTCATTAATATCATTGGATCTTGAGTGTTGAGTTTAACTCCACTAAAATGAATGGATGATTTTAATGATAGTTTGATTAAATTTTTGATTCAAATGTATCCTCTCCCTCTTCATCTCATCCTCTTCTTCTTTGTGCTACATGTTGTTAGAGGATAATCTACATATAATCACTTCAAACATATGGCATATAGATTTCTATTGACCGACCTCAAAATAGGTGCGACTTCTATATAAGTCCACTTACGATTGCGTAACATAACGCTAAATTTTGTCCCGATTCGAGAAATGGTCATTTGTGGCCCAAACCTATGTTTGCAAGCCCAAGTATATTTAATTTGAAACCTTTGATCCAATAACCTTGAGGTCCATTGTTAGGAGGTTTTGGTCTTATCAATCCTTTAATGAATCTTCATAAATTTTTAAACTAAGTGAATCATTTAAACATCGTTGATCATTTATTGTTGCCTTGAGATTTTGAAATGAATGATATACTTGACAAAAAGAAAATGAAACTTGTTGTTGATAGGCTTTGATTTTATCAATCTTCTAATGAGTTTTCAAATGCAAGTTTCAAGATGGTCATTCAACTAACCTCTAGTTTCTAACAATTGACTTTATTTTATGCTTTTACTTTATGCTTTTTACTTTAAGCACATTTATTTTGGCATTTTCATTTCATGCTATTTTCATATTTTCTCATTTGAGTATTTATCTTTATGTCATATTGTTTTGCTCACCTGAGCTTTTCATTTTATTTTTGAAGATACCTAATAACCAACTTGAACAATAAAAAACTTTAATGTTACTTGGACTATTTGGTTACTATCCTTGGTATTTTGGAATTGTGGAGTTCTTGGACTTAGGAGTAGATACCTTGACACACCTTGAGACCCTTGTGGATTATATTATTTTGTCTAGAGTTCTTGGGGTTCACCCCGAGACATTGGGTTGTTTGTTTTCTTTGGGTGCAGGTTATTCTGAGTATGTGCTTTGTCTATGATTGGGAATTTATCTCTATAAAACTGTTACTCTGCCCAATTTTTGTGAATACTTAATGCCTTTGAAGCTTGGTTTTCTTAAGAGGTTTATTATCTTTGCTTGTTTGGTTTCAATCCAAAGGATAGGAATTCTACATTGACTCATTGTGTTAAGTGTTGGGTTCTTGTTGGTTAGACGGTTCTTTTCCCTAGATTTTACCTTATGCTTTAGGATAGTCCCTTCATTTCCTCCCATCTTATTTAATTTCAAAAATATTCTCCCTCCTTTTCAAAACTATTCTTGCTTTCCAAACTTGAACCACTTTCATAATAAACATGGACTTAGGTCCGTGCATTTTCAAAATATTTTCTTAATCAAACTTTAACCAACTTAATAATACCTTGACATTTTTGTAAGAAGACTAAATGGAAATCAATCTCATTCAAACCATTTTTCCATTTTGGATTTTTTATGTTTAAATTTTTTCTCAAAAGATTAGACTCTTGTAATCCTTGTAGTGATGCGAGCTACTATACTTCTACGATATGTAGTAAAATGAGATATTTTCCACTTGGGTGTTGAGCGAGGCTTTGTTGATTTTAAAATCCAAGCCATATCCTCCACTTTGAGATGATGCAAATTCTCCTTTATCATAATCGTAGGTAGTAAGTATGTTCTTCCACTCAGATAAGACAATGATGTCTCGTCTCTTAAAATTAACCAACACACATGTTTTTTTTATATAATTTTTAAAGGTGAACTACGAGTACCCTAATCCCCTATTGCACGGAAGGTGGTACGTAAGGACTAAAGGTTCGCAACTTCGGCGGGTGCAAAAATTATAAAAAAAAACATACTTCTCTTCCCATCTCCATCATATATTTTTTTTATACAACTCTTATAGCCAAAATACACAAATTTTCAAATAGGTTCCTGTGGAGTACCGTAGATGTTTAGGGTGCTAATACCTTCTCTTTTCATAACCAACCCCCAAACTTAGATTCTCTCCCCCTCTTTTTTGGTTATTCGCTCTTTTCCCATTCCTATGGAAATAATAAAGCGTGGTGGCAATTCTTATTTGATCTGTGCGAGTCAAGTCAATCCAATGGCTTAGTCTCAACATTTCTACTGCTACAAAAAAAATGGCACCTTCACTAGGGACATATCGACCAAATGATGGCCCATCCCTAAGTTGGTTGAGCCTATCTTGGTTTATGTATATATGTGCAATTATTTGTTGTTTATTATATTTTGTATATATGTTTTTCTAGATTTTCTTGGTTTTTAGGGTGCTTGGTGATTTCTCATAAGTCCTCTACCCAAACTTAGGAAAACTTAAGATAGGACGGGCGGTATAATCATGTTAACTTTGAGGGAGTAATCCTAAAAAGGAGGCATGAGATCATTCACTCAGTGGAGGCCCCTTTGACTGTATTATCGTTTCACGAGTAATCGGGAATACGTGCTGCTTTTGACTTGGGAGCCTGCTGAAACTGAGGACCGTAGAACCTTTAACCCATCTTAGCCGTTTAGGTGTAGTGCAAAAACTATGACAGAGTAATTCAGAAATGATTGTCCTGCGATACTACACTCAGACGAGTTTTTCCTGATAATATTACTAACTACCGAGTCAATCGGGATGTTGGTAATATCCTAAGGAAGGATGTAGACTCTGGGAACCTCTTAGAACCTTGTTCGGAAGATGATAAACTATTAGACCATACCTTGTGGGTAGTACCTTTGACCTCATGCTCATGACGTCGAACCTATGAACCCCCCATGTTTCTGATCTTGTGTGTGATTGTTATATTATTCATTCATGCACCCATGGGAATCCTTAAAAACATTTTGTTTCAAGGGACTTAAAGTTGACTTTGGCGAATATCTCAGGTACTTTTGACCATGGATTCTGGAAAAAGAAAGACTCAGAATATAATTTCAAGAATCTTATAATAGATGATTTTATGAGTCTGATTCCCGAGATTGGGAGTTCTATAGATTTTCGGAAGAAGTATGGATCCATCGTGTCTCTCATGAAGCTCATGATGAATGAGGGAATTCTCTCGACTTTGGTCCAGTTCTATGATCCGATGTATCAATGTTTGACTTTCCTTGATTATTAGTTGGTGTGTACATTGGAGGAGTACTCTTATCTATTGGGTTTACCTATTAAAACCGTATTCCTTTCACCGGTTTAGAGGAGGAGCCAAAGTCTCATGAGATTGCTGATATGGTTCATTTGGGGAAGTCCGAGATTGAGGCCCACATGAATACTAAAGTAGGAATTAGAGGATTACCCACTCAGTTTTGATTAAGAAAGACCGTTATTTTTCTAGGATGAAGAGTACAGTTGATTTTGAAGCTATCTTTGCTCTTCTTGCTTATGGGTTGTTCTTATTTCCAAACATCGACAATTTTAGGACATAAATGCCATCGAGATCTTTTTGATACAGAATCCATTCCATACATTATTAGGAGATGCTTATAACTCCATTTATCTTCAGGATTCTTATCATGGAGGGATGATCATTTGTTGCACGCCTTTGCTGTATCAATTATTTATTTCTCACTTACCTCAGTCCAATGCTTTTTGGGATGTCAAGAAGTAACCTCGTTGGGCTCCAAACATTATGTCCCTCACTCATTCAGATATTGTTTGGTATCATCATGCTTACCATGATGTAGAGATTGTTGATAGTTGTCGTAGTTTCCCCAATGTACCTCTTCTTGGTACAAAGGGAGGAATTAACTACAATGCCATTCTTGCACGACGACAACTTGGATATCCGCTGAGAGATAAGCCAAATATTATTCATTTGAGTGGTTTCTTTCTAAAATAGGGAGAGGATCATAAGAAATCTAAGTAGGAGATTACAAAGGCTTGGTGTCATGTTCACAGGAAGAGTAGAAAGGACTTGGGATCTAGAGGAGTTGTTTCTTTGGAGCCTTATCTCCGATGGGTACAAGAAAGGGAAATTTAGTTAAAGATGTCGTATTCCCGTGAAGCACCTATGACTGATATGCTTGTGAAGACCACTCCTCCCCTTTTAGATGATGTGGAAGAGCTTCAGCTTGCCCTAGTTAGGATGTAGCATGAGAAAGAGGCTTGGAAGAATAAGTGTTAGACTTTAGAGATGTCCTATCGAGCAGACTTGAAGGAGAAGGATGACTTGATTGAGAATCTTGAGAGTCATGTTGTAGAGATGATGGGGAAGAAAGAGGATTTATTTTCCTCTCGAGCTCGATCATGACTTAGTCATTAACTTCCTGACTCTGGTGATTGGAAAGTGGTTGCTGACAAGTATGCAAAAGAGAACAAGCAGTTGAAGGCTCGGATTGCAAGCCTCACAGAAAAGTGTCAATGTGTGGAGTGATCTTCATGAGCTTTTCTTTTTTAGGATTTTATATTCTATCTCTTCTTGTACTTGGGATTGTTGAAACTTGTACTAAAAAGTTGTAATCCATTTTGAAGTCATTATAATGAGATTTTCAGTATTTCAAAATGTGATAGTACTTTAATATTTGAAAAATTGTCTATAATTCTTTGGGTCCCTTTAAATATTAATAATAATAAAATAAATCATGTGCATCGCATATCATGTATCACCTGGTACATATTTCTTGCATTTCTGTTCATACCCAGGTGTCTTACTGAATTTCTCTACTTCGTTCAACAAGTTGTCTCACCGGTACAATACTCGAGCTAATTCTAGGAAGAAAATGGAGAATCTTTACCAAGAGAATCGCGAGCTACATAAATATGTTACTGCTTTGAAGGCCGATATGGCCAGTCTAACTACTTTAATGGAATCATTGGTGGCTGCTCAGAATCAGCCACCACTTGCTCAGCCTCAACAAACAACACATTATTTTGAAGGTCCATGAGTTCCTGTTTCTGTTACCCCAATTACTGTTGCTCAAAATCGTATGCCTCAGGGTTACCCGTGGGGAATGCCTGGAAACTTTATACTAGAAGGTTTTAATCTTGACACTTAAGTTGCTCCAGTTGTGTAAGCTGCTTCTACTCTCACACCTCCTGTGGTGCATATTACTCCTGCTGCTATAAATGAGATCCACTATACTGCACCTCCTTCGGTGAATGTTATGTCGTTTGTTAATGATGAAGTTTACAGTCTTGTTCCTCCATCAAGTGAAAGTGTGGGTTTCTATGATCGGTTGGATGACTATCAAGACCAGTTCAATGAGATGCAGAAGGAAATGAAGGCCCTTCAAGGAAAAGAATTATTTGGACAAAGAGTTAGTGAGCTCTTCCTAGTTTCCTATGTAAAGGTGCCATCCAGGTTTAAAGTACGGGAATTTGAGAGGTACAAGGGCAACTCTTTCCCTCGTGACCACCTTGTGATGTATATCAGGAAAATGTCTACCCATACTGATCAGCATTTGCTCATTCATTTATTCTAAGATAGTTTAACTAGTACTACTCTAAACTGGTATATGAGTCTGGACAGTAGTAGTATCCGCACCTTCAATGATCTAGGGTAATCCTTCATCAAATAATATAAGTACAATATGTTCATGGCGCGTTACAGTGACCAGATGAGGGCAATGGCTCAGAGCGACAAGGAGTCGTTCAAAGAATATGCACAGAGATGGCGCGAGATAGCTTCCCAGGTGGTTCCACCTATGGGAGAACAAGAAATGACCAAGGTCTTCCTGAAAACCCTTGGATCATTTTATTATGAAAGGATGGTCGCCAGTGCACCGAGTGATTTTAACGAAATGGTAAGCATGGGTGTTCATTTCGAAGAGGCTGTCAGAGAGGGGCGCTTGATAAGAGATGAAGGGACAAAGAAGTCATCATACGGTTTCTCTCGAAAGAAAGTGAAACAAATTCTGTTATTGGAGAAAGGAAGATTACACCAACTAGAAAGCATCGACGGTATAAGAAATAGGTTGCTTCTGTGACTCCAGTCGTCAATGTAGTTCCAACCACTATTACCTATCAGAGACCATCTCCTTAGGGAAATCAAGGGAAAAGTCAGAAGAGAGAAGCTTTTGACTCTATTCTAATGAGCTATGTAGAGTTAATTTCGGCTTTGATTTAGAAGAAGTTGGTTCAGACTAGGCCGTCTCCTGTTATACTATCACCTACCTTGGTATTATAAGGCAGACCAGACATGTGCTTTTCATCAGGGAGCACCAGGCACACTATTGATAACTTTTATCCTTTGAAATCTGAAGTACAAAAGATGGTGAGATCTGGCCTTTTATCCTTTAAAGATGTTGGCCCTAACGTCAAAGATAATCCTTTACCTAAGAATGGAGGAGAAAATGATGTAAACATGGTTGCTGGTTGCCCATGGGACTTTTAGATTTTTGATATCAACCTGGTTAGAGGAGATTTAGTAAATATGCATGCGGACCTCTGCGAGTTCAGTTACTATACACATGACCATTTTGGTTGTGGTATTTGCAGTACAGATATCCAGGGATGTGATAAGATAAAAGTTGATCCTCAGGAAATGATGGATGAAGGCCTCATTCATATAATCAAGCCAAGGTCAGAGTACAAACAAGATGTGAATATGATCTTTGGATGTCCTGGAGAATTCTAGATTTTTGACGTGGATCATATGAATGATGATTTGGTGCAGTTGCACGCTACCTTCTGTCACATGGATGGCCAAGAATAACACCATTATGGGTCTTGCCGGATCTGCTGCAGAGATTCTCGTGGTTGTTCCATAGTGAGAAAGGGTGTTCAGTTGTTATTGGACAATGTTACTATCAAGATTTTAGGCAATAGAGATGATTACTATGGGATTAATGTGATTAAAGATTGCTCGGCCAAAACTATGTCAGATGATGAGTATGCTTCTGTAGATGAATTCTTTTTTACTGATGAAAATGCACTCTCCAATAATGATTTTGTGATGTCTAAGTATTCTAAATAAGGGGTGAATGTTATTGTACCTTGTTTTGGTGTTCCCGCCCCTATAGAGATTGAGTATCATATCAATTCAACTATTTCTCCAATGGTGATTTGCTTTTGGGGTCCTGCCCCTTACGAATCAAACAAGGTTGTTCCATATAAATACAATGCTACAATCCTAGAGGATGGTGTGGAAGTTCCCATCTAACCTTTGTTTGATGTCAAGAATATTGCTGAAGCCAACCAAGTGACTCGCAGTGGCTGTGTTTTTGCACCTATCATTCGAGGAAATGTTACTGTTGTTAAAAAGGTTGTTAAAAGCACTGAACCTAAGAAGGCAGTGGGGGAATCTAGTGGTACTACTCTGGAAAAATATGAGGATGATATATTGATGATTATAAAGATGAGGGACTACAGGATCATAGATAAATTGTTGCAGACCCCATCAAATATATATATTCTAGCCTTCCTAATGAACTCTTCTTCCCAGCGGGAATCTTTGATGAGAGTATTGGATCAAGCTTTTATGGAAAGTGATATGCCTTTGGACTAATTCAATAGTGTTTCTTGGAATATTACATCGTGTAATAACCCGAGTTTCTGTGATGACGAGTTGCTCGATAAAGGAAGTAATCATAATCTGGCTCTCCATATCTCCATGAACTGCAAGAACAATTCATTGTCCAATGTGCTAATTGACAATGGGTCCGCTTTAAATACCAAGGAACTCCCATACGCCCGAGTGGCATAATTGTGAAAGCTTTTGATGGATCGAGGAAGTCCATCATCGGGGAAGTAGATTTGCTTATTCACATAGACCCGCACCTATTTTAGATTACTTTCCAGGTTATGGACATTATTCCTGCTTACAGTTGTTTACTGGGACGACCATGGATACACAAGGTAGGGGGTGTCACTTCAACTTTTCACCAGAAGTTGAAGTTTGTTTGGGAAGGAAAGGTGCTCATCATAAATGTAGAACAAGCTTTTTTAATATCTCATTTACCCTCTTTCAGTGTTGTGGAAGCAGATGAAGTTGTTATTGGAACTCAGTTCCAAGCTTTATACATTGATAATGTAAGGAAAAATGAGAATTCTATAGCTTCGTTTAAGGATTCTCAGTAGGTAGTGCATAATGGCCCTAGTAAAGTATGGGGCAGATTGTGGATCCACCTGTGAATAAGAATATAGTTGGTTTGGGATTCTCTGTAAAGAGTGATAAAGGTGAGAATATGAAGCCGAAGTTGTCGTACACCAAATTTTTCCTACCTCGACGGTTATGTTTTTAAGATTTAAAAATATTTAATTAAGGATGGTACAACAATATCTGATGGCCCATTCTTAAAATTTAAGTCAACCAGGGGGTGTATTTCAATTCAGGAAAATGGGGTTTTCTAAATCAAAAAGCCCCGTTTATCCGTAGGCCCATTTACGAAACATGTTGGCCATTGGCCCATGCGATTCGAGTATGGAAATTTATTTCAGATAAAATTATTAAGTTATTAAATTATTAAGTACACTTATGTTTAAGTTGCTGTTAGGAAAGAAAGGGGGTGTGGAATTTTGATTGAAGGCCCATTAGGTTTTACTGTTTTAGTAAAGAAAAGAGGAGTATGATTTCGAGTTATAAGCCCATTTGGCATGACTTGTTTGGCCCACTTCATTCAGGGATTGAATAGCAAAGGGCGAGGTATGATTAGAAGTTGCAGGCCTAGTAAGGTTTTTTTTAACTAGTCCATTTGTTATTATTACTGTTTATTTAAAAAAAAACATTATTATTATTAAAATGTTTTCTATTATTATTATTATTATTATTATTCTTTACAATTTATTAAAAGAGATTTATTTTTAAGAGATTTGGTAAACTATTTTTATCAGATATTTTTTACTAAAAGTTTTGCAAACATGAATGTAGTGTTTTAAAAAGATCTATTAAAGTTTGAAAAGGTATTTCTAAGTCCCTAGGATTCAGGCCCAGTCCGTATATAAAAAAAAGATAGAAATGTTTTTTGTAAAATTTGTTATTGGGCAGAGGATATTTTTAGCAATGCAGTTTAAAGCCCAAATTCATTTACTAATGTGTTAGGCTAGTTAAGTACGAGGCTTAAAAGCTTTTTGCAGATTTGTTTGAGAAAAGATACAAACTAACACTGTTCCATTCAAGCAAAAAAACACGCGCGTTTCATGAGACTAACGGTTACTCTGTAGATCAGACTAAATCAAATCTTGTAAATTGCATAGTACGAAATCAAATATACAAAATCAAATAAAACGAAATCAATTTTATTAAATCAAATCACCAGATTTTTTTACAGTCCAAAACTAAAAAATACATAATCAAATCTCTATAAAAACGAAGCTTGAAATCTCTTATCACCATTAAGTCTGAACTGAATCCATTATATTACAATTTCAAATCAATTACAATGAGATCTGAATCCCTAATTTCTCTAATTTCCCTAATCTAAGCCCTAAAACAATTTAAAACAATAATTCCTAAAATCTACAAAACCCTAATGACTACCCTATAAATACGAGAACAAAAATATAGAAAAGGGAGAGATTCCGAGTCGAAACTGAAACGAATGAAGAACATATACCATTTGTTGACGAAGATTAAAGAAGAAAGTGATTGGGGTTTCAATATCTGAAACCTTAATCGTATCTCCGCCACTGAGCATTCAAACGTCGTTGGAGCTTCCATCGCTACTGTCTTCGTGCACCATCAAAATCTACAAATCAGAAAGGGAGAAGGGTTAGAAATCAAAAAGCTCGAAATCAGAACACAAAATCGCACAAGGGGCAAACGAACTCGGCATTTTTTTAAATTCTATTGTTGTTTGTGGGTTTGTTGGGTTAGTTTGCGATAAAGAGGGATTCAGTTGGGTTCCGCCGCGGTCATGTAATTTGAGGGCTAAGGTTTGAAGAAGAGGAAAGGGTTTGTAAGGAATGAGACAAAGAACGGTGGGGAATAGAAAATGAACAATGGAATGATGAAAAAAAAGAACAAAATATTATGTTCTGCTGTTATTTTTACACGCGTGTTTACTGTAACATCATGTGCCTTCAATTCTGTCTGTTTGATCCATTTTGGACGACCGTAATGCCAAGTCCACTATAAGCTTCATGCACCCTCACATACGCGATTAGTCAGGCCATTCCAAAAAACTTGTTTGGGCCTAACCCTCACTATTCACACCCCCACCTTTTTACTTACTAGTTCAGAATACACCCCCCTGGAAATTTATTTTAATTTTCTAAATTTTATTATTATAATTATTTTTTTTCTTAAATCATATTAAAATATTATAATTATTTTTATTTTTATTTCTTAAATCAAAATACACCCACCTTTTTATTTCTTTCTTCTCATTATATTTTATGAATAATTAATTATTTTTAAATGCTTAAATCATATTAAAATATTACTATTGTTATTATTATTATCGTTTAAATAATTATTTTCTTTAAAAAACTCATGTACATATTTTATTATATTGCATTAAAT
Organism: Vicia faba; assembly: GCA_948472305.1. NCBI lineage: Eukaryota > Viridiplantae > Streptophyta > Magnoliopsida > Fabales > Fabaceae > Vicia > Vicia faba. The sequence continues at coordinate 1,151,763,088 of OX451741.1, read as the reverse complement.
ATTTTAATCATGCATTTTCATAAATAATGTAATTAAAATGCATTCAACAAATCTTAAATCTTCTTTTCGCAATAACCTAATCTAACAAACGAATTTTTGCAAAAGGGTTCCAAATATATTTCGACTAATTGTGCATTTAGTCCAAAATTCCGCTATCTCTACACTCGCTCTAAATGTTAGGCAATTCAAAATACTTTTGAAAGCCATAAAAAACACAAACCTATACGAACTACGAATTGGGACTCTGATTCCTCATAAGAGGATACGTATGCATACGATCTAAAATCGTGGCGAGTCTTTCTATTTAAAACTTAAAATCCAGTTTACCCCAAACCTAAACTTAGAGTCTAATATCCTTGTGAACAAGGTGGATGAAAGGTGCCTAACACCTTCCTTTCGTCTAATTGAGTCCAAAACCTAGAATCTCTGTCCGTAAATTAGGGTTTTCTGTTAGATTCCCTTCCCTAGGATAAAAACTAATAGTGGCGACTCTTGATTAAAAAACCAGTTGCTACAGTTGGCGACTCTGCTGGGGACTCTCCTTAACCCTAGGTTCAGGTATTTTTGGGGTTCTTATTTGTATTTGCTTTATTTATTTATTGCATTTATCTATTTTATCGCATTTATTTATTTACCGTCAAATTACCTTATCATCATATATTTACTGCGTGGCAGGATTTTTCTATCTCAAAAATATTTCCAATATAACCCTTAGAGAGAAGGTTCGTCTATTAACTTAGGGGGCACATCATCCCTGCGAGTTTATGTGACGACTTCGCCTTGAGTCGGTGAAATTCCAAAAAAGGAATACTTATCGAGAGATATCCTCTTGACGAGTAGGACTTTAGAAGGTCATCCATGACTCTTTGTAACGACCTTAACCCAAAATCTCATGACGAGACCTTTCACGACTTTGAGACGAAAGTTTCGGTCCGTAAAGAGGCTTCAACTAAGGGAGGCCCTTGTGCCTTTTCCCTCCGGTGTTATTCATGATACCCTTAACGAAACCACCTCCTGGGAGGGTAGATTTATCGTAGGTCAAAATTAAGGAGCTTACCTTATAGGGGTACCCATCACAAAAACCCGTCACAAAATCCCGTTACTCAATCCAACACTTATGCATTCATACATTCATATATATGTCATATTCATCGTTTTCTTCCTTTATTTGTCTTATTCACAGGGTACAAAATAATTTTTTTTAACAAAAATCAAGATTTCTTGTGACTGTCTTAAAAATGGATACCAGAGGGAAACAACTTGTCCGCGTCAATGACTACAAGCCTGACCTTTTTGAAATCAAAACTATAAAAGGGAAATTATCTGAGAGAGCTTTGAAGATGTACGCTCACCGCTATGGGAATACCCTTGACTTGATAAAATTGAAGGTTCAAATGGATGCGGTCTCTTCCCTAATTCATTTTTATGACCCTCCATTGAGATGTTTCACCTTCCAAGACTTCCAGCTAGCACCGGCTCTGGAAGAATTTGACAGGATCCTGAATTTCTCCAAAGAAAAGGCATATGTAGGTATTGGACAAACTGTTGAAGTCAAAGCTTTGGAAAAAGGCTTAGGATTCCCTACCCTGAATTGGTGCAGAATTACCGAAGAGAAGGTCCAATACAAGGAATCAAAAGGATATATTGGGAAGCTAAGGCACTAGACATTGCTAATTATAAGGAGTGGGAATCTTGTGTTGATTGTTTAGGGCTGTTGGTATTTGGTGTAATTTTATTTCCTCGGACTGTGGACTATATTGACCCTGCGGCTATTAGCATATTTTGGGGTGCGAAAGTCTTTAATGCGGATCCTACTCTCGCTTTGCTTGCTGACATTTATTACACTTTGCATATGATGTATGAAAAGATAAAAGGCACGCTAAATTGTTGCATCTTGCTTCTATATATTTGGTCCATGACTCATCTTTACAAGGAAGACTATATGATCCCATAATTGACCAGATACGAGTGGCCACAAAAATTAATATATCTCACTGCAAACTCCATATTATGGTATGCAAGGAAGCTGGATATTGGTGACATCACTATTAGTTGTGGGGACTTTCCTAATATCCCTTTGATTGGATCATGAGGTTGTATTAATTACAACCCTACTTTGGCCCTACGACAGTTAGGGTATCCTTTGGAAGACAAACCTTCAGACGAACAACTCCGACCATTTATCATCCCCAATATGGGTATAGAAGACCAAGGGTTTCTCAACAAGGTTATTCAAGTCTGGAACAAGGTTAACAAGAGGAAGGTCGAAAGAAAGAATGCCATAGCAAAAGAACCCTACACCAAATGGGTCCAAGATAGGGTGTGAATTATCAAGTTTCCATTCGAGAAAGATCCATAGTACAAGTCAGAGGTCCCAGAGATAACACCTATATCTTTGGAAGAAGTCGACAATCTGAAAAATTCCTTAAAGCAAGCTCAATGGTAGAAAGAAGCATTGGAACTCGATCTCCTCAATCTGACCAAAGAAAAGAAACATATGCAGCTTATACTTGAGTCAAAGGACGAACAAATTGATAAAAGTCAAAAGGAATTGGAGAAAGAAAGACTCAAACAAAAGCGTACAACTGAAGGGTTGTTGAGTTCAACGTTCAACCTAGATTCCCACAACCAAAGGTTAGAAGAGGCCGCCGCTAAAATCAGAAGGTAAACTAGATCGTACAAAAAGGCAACACATGACAAGAAGGTGCTAGAGGGAAATTTAAGAGCCCAAATCCAAAGTTTGGCACAAGATTCCTTAGATAAAGAAGAGCAAGTAAAGTACCTCACCACCGAATTCAAGACAGCCAGGAATCAGAGGTCAAAGCACACCTTTAAAGGATAGAAGCAGAGAAACTCCTGACTCCGAAAACTCGAGAATATGAGCATGTATGTTTAGAGCTGCAGGGTCTTCAGAAGGATTTCCTCATCGAACGAAGGCTTTACACAGAAATCACGTGTGAAAAGATGTATTGGGAAGAGCAGTATACCAAGATCGCCCAAACTAGGAGAGATAACCATAAGATAATCCCACATCTTTATCAGGAATACAGGTACTACAAAGACAAACATGAAAAGCTCGTCTTCCTAGCCAACAATCTCATCGAGGACATCCCTAGAAGTTTAAAAGATGCAGAGAATGTAATGGTTCCTCTTTCGAAGGACGTTGAAAACTTTCTACAGCTTTTCCGAGCAATGGTTGTTGGCTTCAGAGCACACATCCGCAGGCACACCTAGAAGATTTAGTTCCTTTTATTTATGTTTACGGAAACAAGTTTTGATTTCAATTTGTAATATTTTTCAATATTTGGATTATGTTACTTTTAATAAAGGCATTTTGTTTCCCTATCTCGACGGCGTGTCTATTTTAAATCTAGTCACCAAATAAAATAATAAGTAAAAATACAAACATGTACCCAAGTGAATAAGACATTTAAAACAAGAAATCATGTCATGCACATCCATTCGCACACATGCATTTATAAAACACCTGCATGTCATATCAAAACTCATTTTCTTTAAAAATCACTGCAGTTAAGCCATTGGTAAAAGAAGACCTCCACCTCCTTGGCCCCCATATCAAACAAGGGCCCATCAATAAAAAACAATGGAGAAAATTGAGGAGACTCAAGCTGTGTTCAAAGAAGATCTTGACCAAGTCAAGGGTGGCGTAAGCTCAATGAAAGGAGATTTGAGTCAAGTTCTTCTATCTTTTAAGAACATTATTGACAAGCATGATCAAATTCCCAGGGTAGCTTTTGAAGTGGTAGCCCAAACCATTGGTGCATCAAGCGGTCACCAACCAAGGAAAGAGCCGGAAGCAGGACCCCAAAAGTCCGCCATGGCCTAGCAAGAGGTTGAAACTGAAGGATTTATCCCACTACCATCAAAAGTAGGGGCATCACATACGCTATAAATTCCAACCAATAATGTAGATAACTACCTAGACTTACAATACGAAGATCATGACCCAGAGGATGCTCACCAGGCACCCTTAAAGACAACTGGTACTCATGCTATATATAACCCACTGATAATGAATCAGTATAAAGCACTGGAAGAAAAACTAAAAGGTGTGGAGGGTTTTGACGCTTTCGAAGTAGACGCTCTGGAAATGGGTCTAGTCCCTGATATGGTGATACCTCCAAAATTCAAAGTACCCGACTTTGGAAAACATAAAGGGCTCACTTGTCCAAGGAATCATCTTCATATGTATTGCAGGAAGATGCATGCACATGCCCATGATCAGAAACTAATGATTCACTATTTCCAAGACAGCCTAAGTGGGGCATCTTTGGAATGGTACATGCAGTTGGAACGCACACATATCCGAACCTGGGCGGATCTTGCTAATGCTTTCTTGAATCATTACAAGTATAACTTGGACATGGCGCCTACCCGCTTGCAACTCCTAAATATGTCCCAAAAGAAGGAAGAGTCCTTCAAAGAATATGCTCAAGATGGAGGGAGATGGCATTCTTTGTACAACCACCACTGCTGGAAAAAGAACTCGTAGACATGTTCATGGGAACCCTACAAGGGCTTTATCATGAGAAAATGGTGGGAAGTGTCTCGTCAGGATTCTCAGTCCTAGTGACTATTGGAAAAAGAATCGAAACAGGGTTAAAAATGGGAAGATATCAGGGGGGTCGTCAAATGCCCCTTACAATTCAAAAAGACCGGCTTCAAACTTCCCAAGAAGAAAAGAAGAAGAAGTCAATGTTGTGGCCTCACAACCAAGGACATCACAACCACTGGTAATCCCACAAGGACAAAGGCAAGACAAATTTAAAAGGCCATCCATAAATTTTTATACACTGCCCATGCAACCAAGCCAGTTATTACAACACTTGGTTAAGGCGTCCTTGGTGGAAATCAAGCCTTTAGCTCCTCCAGTCGGGCCACTCACGCAAAGATACAATGTCGACACCAGGTGTGTGTACCATGCTAACTCTCCGGGGCATACCATAGAACAATGTTGGGAATTCAAGCATAAGGTTCAGGATTTGTTAGAATCTCAAAACATCACCTTTGAGAAGCCTAACATCAAATCAAACCATATGCCTTCACACGATGCACCAACAATAAATGCAATCAAGGTTGTAATTGACTTTGGGGCAACCATAAAGGTAAAAACCCCTATAAAGTTGTTGAAAGAATATCTGTTCGAATGTGGATTTTTGTTAAAGCATAATAAAGCTTTTGAAACGACTCTACAAAAGCTGGTGGATCAGGGTTATAGTCCAATTCGTACTGTACCCTGAGGAAAAATATGAAGCCATAATTGGAGGGAAAAAGCCACTGGTAATCCCATGCCAGGGCCTAAGTCTTACCAAGAAAACTCTAGTCATCCCGTAGAGAGAATCAACAGAGATTATGGGAAGGGAACCTAAGAATACTCTCCAAATACCCAACACTCCAAAAGCCACGATGGTAATCAAAAGACCGTTTCCTATCCCTTATGAAAATAACAAGGCAGTACCATGGAATTATGACCCAGCCGTGTACATCAACAGAGTGAAACAAGAGAGTGGGCCATCTCCAAGTCAGGGACCTACAATTTCAAACGTAGCAGGAACATGAGGTATGACCAGAAGTTGTCGAATTTTTGGAGTCGAACTATCAAAAAAGACGGATGTGATTCCAATGAAAGACAAAGGAAAAGCAGTGGTTGATACAAATCACGAAACAAAATCTCTGATAAAAGACTTCACCGATCAAGAGGCAGAAGAGATTCTGAAAACAATCAAAAAGAGTGACTACAGGGTGGTGGATCAGCTCCACCAAACTCCAGCAAAAATATCCATACTCTCGCTACTCATCAACTCTGAAGCACGTCGGGATTCTTTAATGAAGGTGTTAAGTTCAGCTCATGTCGCGAAATAAATTTCAGTAAATCAATTTGACAATGTCGTAGCAAATCTAACGTTGGATCCTACATGGGTTTCAGCAACAGTGAATTACCGGCTTAGGGTCGGACCCATAACAAAGAACTCCATATTACTATGCAAATAGGTACTACCCATTTGTCCAGGGTTCTTAATGACACCGATTCCGCTCTTAATGTGTTGCCAAAGTCGAGTATCAAAAAGTTAAGAATAGACGATGTGGTAATGAGACCAAGTTCTACGATAGTAAAGGCATTTGACGGTTCTTGAAGCTCGGTGTTAGGAGAGGTGGACCTTCCAGTTAAGATTGGGCCGCATATCTTTAATATCACTTTCCAGGTCATGGACCTTGAACCAACATACACTTACTTACTGGGAAGACCTTGGATCCATGTGGCAGGGGCAGTAACCTCGACCCTACATCAAAAATTGAAGTTCCTAGTGGAAGAGAAATTAATCATAATTGACGGAGAGGAAGACATTTTTGTAAGTCACATTGAATCATACAAATATATCAGTTCCGACGAAGACTATATAGCTACCCCGTTCCAAGCCTTGGAAATTGCTTCAATGGTAACCTTACCATCGAGAAAGGTAACAAGACTAAAGTAACATCATGGAGAGATCTGTAAACGACTATGGGATGTGATGCCTCGAAACGTTGGGGAAAGCTCCCAGAAATTCCTGAGAAGAAGAATCGCTTTGGTTTGGGTTATGAATCTTCGAAACCTACTCCAAAAGGCAAAGCATGTTTACCTCTGATCCGAGAGACTTTTGTCAGCAAAGGAACAGAGCATGGCGAGCACGTAGCAATGATATCAAGAAAAATCAATACCAAAAGGGCAGCTGACTTCATAAGAGAGGGCGCCCCGGGAAAAGAGCTCAAAGGATGGACTGCTGTGGAGATTCCTGAGATATTTTTCTTTTCTAAGTAATATTTCTTGTTTTGAAAGAACCTATGTCAAACCCGAGGCATAGGGTTTGCTTGTAAGGGTTTTCCCTGTTTTTGGTTTCAGACAATATTTATAATTAATAAAAGTTATATTATGTTTTCAATTAAGATCTTTTTTGCATTCTTTTGCATTTATCTATTAAATTTAAAGATGGAAATACTTTCTATGCATACGCATTTTCAATTTCCAAGCACTAAAATATGCACCAAAACATGATAAATGTGTAGATCCATGCCCAAAATTACCGATAACGTTACTGCTACGACCCGATATGATTTTGATGCCCCTATCAACCTAGCCGAAGAGGAAGATGACGAAGATCTTGAACTCTCCAAGGAAATAGCAAGGGAAATAGAGCGAAAGGCTGATAACATACAACCATGTCAAGAGCCTATTGAGACCATTAACCTGGGCACAGACGAAGATCCGATAAAAATCAAGCTAGGGGCAATGTTGGAGCAAAGCGTCAAAGACAGGATAATCAAGTTATTGCATGAGTATGTAGATATATTCGCTTGGTTCTATAGGGACATGCCAGGGTTGGATACAGACATCGTGGTGCACAGACTACCTCTCAAAGAAGGGTGCTCTCCAGTTAGACAAAAACTCAGAAGAACTCGTCCAGATATGTCCAGCAAAATCAGAGAAGAGGTTCTCAAACAATTTGACGTTGGGTTCCTAGCAGTGGTAGATTATCCACCCTGGATAGGTAACATTGTACCAGTAACCAAGAAGGATGGCAAAGTACGCATGTGTGTAGATTATCTAGACCGAAACAGGGCAAGCCCCAAAGACGATTTCCCATTACCCCACATAGATGTCCTAGTGGATGATACAACTCAAGCCTCAGTATTCTCATTTATGGACGGTTTCTCGGGCTATAATCAAATCAAAATGGCGCCTGAAGACATGGAAAAGACTAATTTCATGACACCTTGGGGAACCTTCTGCTACAAAGTAATGTCATTCGGTCTTAAGAATGCATGGGCAACCTATTAGAGAGCAATGGTCACGTTATTCCATGATATGATCCACAAGGAGGTTGAAGTATATGTAGATGATATGATTGCCAAATCCCATACGGAGGAGGAACACATCATAAATCTGCAAAATCTATTCGAGTGGTTGCGTAAGTTCATACTAAGGTTAAATCCGAACAAATGCACATTTGGCGTCAGGTCAGGCAAATTGTTAGGTTTTATTGTATGCCAGCGGGGTATCAAGGTGTACCCCGACAAAGTAAAAGATATACAAGAGATGCCCACACCAAGGACAGAAAAAGAAATACGTGGTTTCTTAGGGAGATTGAATTACATCTCAAGGTTCATATCGCATCTAACAGCTACTTGTGAGCCAATATTCAAGTTATTACGGAAAGATCTGACGGTAGTATGGAATGATGATTGTCAAAATGCCTTGGAAACAATAAAACAGTATCTGCAAGAGCCAACAGTATTAATGCCACCAAACCCCAGAAGACCACCCTGGGTTGTGTTTTAGGACAGCAGGATGAAACAGGTAGAAAGGATCATGCGATCTATTACCTTAGAAAGAAATTCAATAACTGTGAAACCAGGTACTCACTCCTTGAGAAAACTTGTTACGCGTTGGCTTGGGCTACCAAGAGGTTGAGTCAATATATGTTAACCCATACTACATGGTTAATATCAAGAATGGATCCTCTAAAGTACGTGTTGGAAAAACCAGCTCTCACCGAAAGAATCGCACGATGGTAGATGCTACTATCAGAATACGAAATCCAATATGTCACGCAAAAGGCCATCAAAGGTAGTATACTAGCTGATCATCTAGCTCACCAACCACTATCAGAATATCATCCTACGAAGTTCTACTTTACCAACGAGGATGTCATATTTATAACTGACTACGAAATACCGGGACCTGACGAAGGGCCCGAGCCAGGGGCACGTTGAACACTCATGTTCGACGGGGCTTCAAATGCACTAGGTCACGGTGTAGGGGAAGTATTAACATCTCCCAAGAATTATCACAAACCCTATACTGCAAGGTTTTCTTTTGACTGCACCAACAACATCGCTGAATACGAAGCCTGTGTACTAGGACTGAAGGCTGCCATCGATTTGAAAACAAAGCACCTCGAAATATTTGTGGATTCTGCATTAATCATATGCCAGGTTAATGGTGAATGGGATACTAAACACCCTAAACTGATTCCATATCGGGATCATGTTTTAAAGTTAGCCACAGAATTTACAAAGATCAGTTTTAGTCATATCCCACGAGAAGAAAATCAAATGGTCGACGCCCTGGCAACCCTATCAGCTATGTTCAAAGTGACTTGGCCGAATCACGAATGACGTATTATGATCAAACATTTCGAAGAGCCCGCACACTACCTAGCTATTGAGGAAGGACCTGACAATAAGCATTGGTTTTACGACATCAAGAAGTACCTAGAAAGGCAAGAATATCCATAAATTGCCTCTATCATTGACAAGCGAACCTTGCAAAGGTTAGCTTCAAAATTCTTTCTGAGTAATGGAGTGGTATACAAAAGAAACTACGGCATGGTAATACTCAGATGTGTGGAAAAGCAAGAAGTAGACACGCTCATGAGAGAAATCCACGAAGGAACTTTCGGAACCTTTACAAATGGGCATGCCATGGCTAGAAAGGTTCTGCAAGCAGGGTATTACTGGTTAACAATGGAAGCTGATTGTTATCATTACACGAAGACGTGTAATAAATGCCAGATCTATTCCGACAAGATAAACATACCACCGACTCCTTTGAACATCATGAGCTCCCCTTGGCCATTCCCAATGTGGGGAATTGGTATGATTGGCATGATTGATCCGAAAGCATCCAACGGACACCGCTTTATATTGGTAGCCATCGACTACTTTACCAAATGGGAAGAGGCAGCGTCTTACGCCAACGTAACAAGTTAAGTGGTTACACGCTTCATAGAATAAAACATCATATGCATGTATGGGGTTCTAAACTAGATAATTACAGATAACGGGTCTAATTTAAATAACAAGATGATGAAGGAACTGTGTGACGACTTCAAAATCGAGCATCATAATTCCTCACTGTATAAACCAAAGATGAACGGGGCCATCGAAGTAGCCAACAAAAATATCAAGAAGATCATCTAGAAGACAGTAAAAACATACAAAGATTGGCACTAAATGCTTCCCTTCCCCCTGCATGGATATCGCACCTCTGTATGCACATTAACGAGCGCGACTCCCTTCTCACTAGTATATGGCATGGAAGTGTTGCTCCCGGTAGAAGTTGAGATACCATCACTTCGGGTCCCAAGGGAAACAAAGATGGAAGAAGCAGAGTGGGTGCAGACACGACTTGACCAACTCAACCTTATTGAAGAAAAGTGCTTGATAATTTAGTGTCATAGTCAGCTACATCAGAAGAGAATGAAGAGAGACTTTGACAAGAAAGTCTGCCCTCGAATATTCAAGGAAGGGGATCTAGTGCTCAAGAAGATTCTACTACCTCGCCTCGATTCACGTGGTAAATGGACGCCCAACTATGAAGGTCCATATTTAGTCAATACAACATTCTCCATAGGTGGTCTCATCCTCACAACAATGGATGGGGAAGAACTACCGCATCCGGAAAATTCAGACGCAGTCAAAAAATACTGTGTATAAAAAGCTCGCTAAGCTCAAACCCCAAAAGGGCGACTTAGGCAAAAAGGAGCGTCCCGGTGGATCGAAAACCCTAAAGGGAGATCCAGGCAAAAATTAGGGGCATATAACAAGAAAATTATCCTGGTGGATTGAAAAACTGAAAGGGAAATCCAGGAAAAAGTTAGGTATTTCATACAAAGAAATAAAGAACAAAAAGAATGTGATCTAAGAGCTACAACTACGAACCACAAAGGGAATAATAGATTGGAATCATACAACTCAGAAGCAAAGAAGATAAGATCATCGAAGGATATGGGGAAACAACAATAGTGATTATCATTTTTCATTTCCATTTACTGTTTTAAAACTTTCTGTAATTACCTCTTTCTAGGGATTGCATCTTGAATTCTCGCCTATTTAGAGGCATATCAATAAAATAGTGTTTTCTTTACATCTTTCGAATTAAGTTTTTTCTTTTCTCATATTTGTTTACAAAATACTAAGATTATTACTTGTGAATATTGTCTTGAAATCATTTTGGGGAATTAACAAAATAAAAGCATTTGAAAAAACATCGAAAAAACATTTTGGTTAGAAATATATCAAAAAAAATCCACGTCTACGTCCACGCACATGGCTACGCCAATGCCTTGCAACACAAAAATCTACGCACATGTATGCGCTTATGCTTGCACTCAACGATACAAAGTCTATACATATATTTATGCTTCCCTACGCAAATTCTACGTCCATGTCAGCACCTATTCCTAACTTACAACACAAGCTCTACGCTTACATTCGCACTTACAGAGACCACACAAATGCAAATACATACGTCTACGCCCGCGCTTACAACATACAAATCTATGCATAGGCCATTATCTACGTCTACGTCCATGCTCTCACAATACAAAATCAACGTTCAAACTTTTCTAACATTGTCCGTTGTGTTCAAAATCAACAATGCTACGACAACGCACAACGCCAGGGATCGGTAACTCTGAGCCAATGGTTTAAAGGAGAGAATGACAAAAATAGTCTTCATAACATTTCAAGGCATACGTGCATCTTATGCACATTTCATACATACACACATCTGGCATATCAAAACATACATACACATCACATTCTTGCATACAATACGCATATATTCAGGGTTCCGCATTGATGTCAAACATCATACATTTTGCATACATCCAAAAATATCGATATCAGACATCATACGCATGTATCATGCAGCAAACAAACGTTGTTACCCTAGATTCATTAATATAAAGGTCCATTAACCAAATACTTCTCCCGCGATCCAACCCGTCACCTAAGTTTCCATGTCGTGACGCATTCCGCCCATTACCTAAGTCTTCATGCAACAACGAACGAAAACTCAATATATTGCCTCTAAGCCGCAATGTATTCACAAACTTAGGACATTGCCTCTTAGCCGCAATGCATCCTCAAAACTCAACACATTTCCTATAAGCCGCAATGTACTCACAAACTCAACGCATTGCCTCTAAGCCGCAATGTATTATCTAGATCAACACATTTCCTATAAGCCTCAATGTATTATCCAACTCAAACACATTGCCTCTAAGCCGTAATATATTTGAAAACTCGGTATATTGCCTCTAAGTCGCAATATATTATCCGACTCAAACACATTGTCTATAAGGCACAATGTATTTTCAAAACTCAACACATTGCCTCTAAGCCGCAATGTATTTGCAAAACTCAACACATTGCCTCTAAGCCGCAATGTACTCACAAACTCAACACATTACCTCTAAGCCGCAATGTATTATCCAGATCAACATATTGCCTCTAATACGCAATGTATTACCCAAACTCAACACATTACCTCTAAGCCGCAATGTGTTACCCAAACTCAAACACATAGCCTCTGAGCCGCAATGCATTCACACTCGAAACATCGCCTCAGACGTCGTGCAGCAATTCACAAACGTAACATATGGCCTCAGTCTTCAAGAAGCCATGCACCATCAAGCATTAATCGGTGAATAAATAAGACATATGAAACTATGTTTTTAAGATTAAAGATTATCTGCTGCCCTGTTATCAAACCCTAGTAAGCGATATATCATCAGCTTGGCCTATTTTCTTAAGACTCCTAAGGGTATGCTATATCCGTGTAACCTTACGTTTATAGGACAAATTTTGGGATACTCCAAGTATTAAATAAACTTCTAATTAGAATGCGCAAGACTCGAGTTTTCTCGCGCTATTCGACTGGAACATAATTGAATAGGGGAAGCTGTCGTGCCCCAAATTTGTCCTACCTCGACGATTATTTTTTTAAGTTTTAAAAAATATTTAATTAAGGATGGTACAACAATATCTAATGGCCCATTCTTAAAATTTAAGTCAACCAGGGGGTGTATTTTAATTCAGGAAAATGGGGTTTTCTAAATCAGAAAGACTCGTTTATCCGTAGGCCCATTTACGAAGCATGTTGGCCAATGGCGCATGCGATTCGAGTATGGAAATTTATTTCAAAAATAATTATTAAGTTATTAAATTATTAAGTACACTTAAGTTTAAGTTGCTGTTAGTAAAGAAAGGGGGTGTGGAATTTTGATTGAAGTCCTATTAGGTTTTACTGTTTTAGTAAAGAAAAGGGGGGTACGATTTCGAGTTATAAGCCCATTTGGCATGACTTGTTTGGCCCACTTCATTCAGGGATTGAATAGCAAAGGGCGAGGTATGATTAGAAGTTGCAGGCCCATTAAGGTTATTTTTAAACTAGTCCATTTGTTATTATTACTGTTTATTTTAGAAAAAAAAACATTATTATTATTATTAAAACGCTTTCTATTATTATTATTTTTTACAATTTATTAAAAGAGATTTATTTTTAAGAGATTTGGTAAACTATTTTTATCAGATATTTTTTTACTAAAAGTTTTGCAAACGTGAATGTAGTGTTTTAAAAAGATTTGTTAAAGTTTGAAAAGGTATTTCTAAGGCCCTAGGATTCAGGCCAATCAAGCAAGAAACACGCGCGTTTCATGAGACTAACGGTTACTGTGTAGATCAGACTGAATCAAATATTGTAAATTGCATAGTATGAAATCAAATATACAGAATCAAATAAAACAAAATCAATTTTATTAAATCAAACCCCAGATTTTTTTACAATCCAAAACTAAAAAATACATAATCAAATCTCTATACAAACGAAGCCCGAAATCTCTTATCACAATCAAATCTGAATTGAATCCATTATATTACAATTTCAAATCAATTACAATGAGATCTGAATACCTAATTTCTCTAATTTCCCTAATCTAAGCAATAAAACAATTTATAACAATAATTCCTAAAATCTACAAAACCCTAACTTCTACCCTATAAATACGAGAACAAAAATATAGAAAAGGAGGAAATTTCGAGACGAAACTGAAATGAATGAAGAACATAGACCATTCGTTGACGAAGATTAATTAAGAAAGCGATTAGGTTTTCAATATCTGAAACCCTAATCGTACCGCCGTTGTTGAGCCTTCAAGCGTCGTTGGAGCTTCAATGGCTACCGTCTTCGTGCACCATCGGAACCTGCAAATCAGAAAGGGAGAAGGGTTAAAAATAAAAAAGCTCAAATCAGAACACAAGATCGTACAAGGGGTAAACGAACTCGGCTTTTTTTTTTATTCTGTTATTGTTTGTGGGTTTGTTGGATTAGTTTGCGATAGAGAGGGATTCGGTTGGGTGCCTCTGCGGTGATGTAATTTCAAGGCTAGGGTTTGAAGTAGAGGAAAGGGTTTGTAAGGAATGAGAGAGAGAACAGTGGGGAATAGAAAATGAATAATGTAATGATGAAAAAAGAACAAAATATTATGTTCTGTTGTTATTCTGTACACGCGCGTTTACTGTAACATCATGTGCCTTCAATTCTGTCCGTTTGATCCATTTTGGACGACCGTAAGGCCAAGTCTACTATAAGCTTCATGCACCCTCACATACGTGATTAGTCAAGACATTCCAAAAAACATGTTTGGGCCTAGCCCTCACTATTCACACCCCCACCTTTTTACTTACTAGTTCAGAATACACTCCCCTGGAAATTTATTATAATTTTCTAAATTTTATTATTATAATTATTTTTATTTCTTAAATCATATTAAAATATTAAAACATTAAAATTAAAATTATTTTTATTTCTTAAATCAAAATACACCCACCTTTTCATTTCTTTCTTCTCATTATTTTTATGAATAATTATTTTTAAATGCTTAAATCATATTAAAATATTACTATTATTATTATTATCGTTTAAATAATTATTTTCTTTAAAAAACTCATATACATATTTTATTATATTGCATTAAATATTTTAATCATGCATTTTCATAATTAATGTAATTAAAATGTATTCAACAAATCTTAAATCTTCTTTTCGTAATAAACTAATCTAACAAACAAATTTTTGCAAAAGGATTCCAAATATATTTTGACTAATCGTGCATTTAGTCCAAAATTCTGCTATCTCTACACCCTCTCTAAATGCGAGGCAAATCAAAATACTTTTGAAACCCATAAAAAACATAAACCTATATGAACTATAAATTGGGACTCGGATTCCTCATAAGAGGTTACATAGGCGTACGATCTAAAATCGTGGAGAGTCTTTCTATTTAAAACGTAAAATCCAGTTTACCCTAAACCTAAATGTAGAGTCTAATATCCTTGTGAACAAGGTGGATGAAAGGTGCCTAACACCTTCCTTTCGTCTAATTGAGTCAGAAACTTGGAATCTCTGTCCGCGGATTAGGGTTTTCTGTTAGATTTCCTTCCCTAGGATAGAAACTAATAGTGGCGACTCTTGATTAAAAAACCAGTTGCCACATATGTCTACTTTGACCAAATATCAAGACATCTTTCATAGTGGAGGTTATCTTCATGCAAATGTTCCTAGGATCAATGCTATTATGGAAGGTGAAGCAGAGTAGGAGATGTCAAACTACGTGACACATGGAGTTAGAGTCCAAAATTGGATCACTATTGATGTTCCATCTTGCATTCATGTTTCAAAGTAATTTTTTTGTTAATCTTTTAAAAAAATCTTTCACTCTGCCCAAGGTGAAAGTTGATATTGTATGGGCACATCTGTTGCTTTGATTTTTAAAATCAATAATAAAAGTTGTCTTTGATTCCCAAATTATATCTTTATTTTCTGCTTTTTCTTGGAAAATGGTAATCAGAAAAAAAAACTTTCAAAATAAATAATAACTGTAAATAAATCTGCATAATCACTTGCTATATGTCTCAATTTCTAAAAGCAATCATAAATCATATGTGCAGATTAATTAAAACACCTGTTGAGTACAATGACCCTTCACCCTCTCCCAACTTTGAATATCCTGCGTATGTGGCCGAAGAAGAAGAATATGATGAAATCCGAGAAGAGGTTTCACAGTTGCTTGAGCGCGAGGAAAGTACCATTCAACCATATAAAGAGCCGTTAGAGACGATTAATTTGGGTTTCGGAGGAAGATCGAAGAGAAGTTCAGATTGGAGCATTACTTCATCCTGACGTAAAGAGCAGGTTGGTTGAATTTTTGTAGGAATATATGGACATATTTTCTTGGTCATACCAAGACATGCCTTGTTTGAATACTGATATTGTGTAACATCATTTGCTGCTAAAGCCAAAATGCCCGCCAATCAAGAAGAAATTGCAAAGAACTCACCCTGATATGGCAGTGAAAATTAAAGAAGAATTTTTAAGCAGATTAATGTCGTTTTTCTTGTGAAATCCGTGTACCCTCAGTGGATTGCCAATATTGTCTCAGTACTAAATAAAGACGGAAAAGTTCACATATGCATGGATTATAGATATTTAAACAAAGCTAGTCCAAAAGATGATTTTCCATTGCCACATATTGATATGTTGGCCGATAGTACATCAAAATTCAAAGTATTCTCGTTCATGGATGGATTTTCCAGATATAATCAAATCATAATGGCTCATGAGGACATGGAAAAAACAACGTTTATCACACCCTAGGGAACATTCTATTACAGAGTGATGCCCTTCGGGTTGAAGAACGCTGGTGCAACGTACTGGAGGGCTATGACAACCTTTTTCCATGATCTGATGCATAAGGAAATATACGTATATGTTAATGATATGATTCCCAAATCCCAGACTGAAGAAGGGCATATAGAAGATTTGTTGAAATTGTTTCAGCGTTTGAGGAAGTATTGTCTCCCCTTGAATCCAAATAAATGAACCTTTGGTGTTCGATCAAGGAAATTGTTAGGTTTCATTGTCAGCCAAAAAGGGATGAAGTTGACCATGATAAAGTCAGAGCAATTAAAGAAATTCTAGCGCCAAGAACTGAAAATCAAGTTCGAGGCTTCCTCGGGAGTTTGAATTACATTTCCAGATTTATTTCCCATATGACTATAATGTGTGAACCGATCTTTAAGTTGTTAAAGAAAGATAAAGGTTGTGTGTGGACAGATGATTGACAAAGGGCCTTTGACGATATTAAAGAGTATCTGCTGGAACCTCCTATCTTGATCCATCCTATTGAAGGAAGATCATTGATTATGTATCTGACAGTGTTAGATAATTCTATGGGTTGTATTTTGGGACAACAAGATGAAACAGGGAAGAAGGAATATGCCATTTATCATCTCAGCAAGAAGTTTACTAATTGTGAGTCGCAGTATTCTATGCATGAAAAGACATGTTGTGCTCTGGCCTGGGCGGTAAAATTGTTGCGGAAATATATATGTTGAATCATACTACTTAGTTGATTTCCAAAATGGATCCAATTACGTATATTTTTGAAAAGTCTTCTCTTACTGGGAGAATTTCCCGTTGGTAGATGATGTTGTCTGAATATGATATTGAATACCATACTCAGAAGGCTATAAAAAGCAGTGTGTTGGCGAATTATCTTGCTCACCAACCAATTGATGATTATCAGTATGTTAAATATGATTCCCCTGATGAGGATGTTTTTTTTTTAAAATAAATGATTCTGATGAACTGTTGCCTGAGGAAGGTCCATATCCTGATCTCGTTGGGGCATGGTGTTTGAAGGAGTTGCGAATACTTATAGGAAAGGAATTGGTGTTGTGATTATCACTCCCCATGGATCGAATATCCCATTTACTGCAAGGTTGGCATTTGATTGAGCCAATAACATGGTAGCGTATGAAGCTTGTATCATGGGACTCGAAGAGGCTATTGATCTCAGAATCAAAATTCTAGATGTGTATGGTAATTCATCTTTGGTAATAAATCAGATTAAAGGAGAATGGGATACTCGTCACCCTGGCTTGATTCCATACAAAAACTATGCTTGAAGATTATTACCTTTCCTTAATAAAGTTGAATTCCATCATATTCCCAGAGATGAAAATCAGATGGAAGATACTTAAGCCACTTTGGCTTCTATGTATCAAGTAAATACTTGGAATGACTTGCCTCGTATCATAGTGTGACATTTGGATAAACCATCTCATGTGTTTGCAACAGAGGGAACGTCAGACGAAAACCTTGGTATTATGTATCAAGTATTTTCCTCAGACTCAGGAATACCCGATTGGTGCGTCAAACAAAGACAGGAAGACATTGAGAAGGTTGGCATGTAGATTTTTTCTCAATGAAGATGTGCTATACAAAAGAAATTAGGACATGGTCTAACTCAGATGTGTGGATAGACATGAAGCAGACATATTGATGCATGCAATTCATGAAGGCTCCTTTGGCACTCATGCTTGTGGACATTCAATGGAAAAAAAGATGCTTAGGGAAGATTATTATTGGCTGACAATGGAATCTGACTATTGCAAATTTGCAAAGAAGTGCCAAAAATGCCAGATTTATGCTGACAAAATTCATGTGCCTCTGACGCTTCTCAATGTTATTTTTCCCCCATGGTCTTTCTCTATATGGGGTATTGACATGATTGGAATGATTTAACCTAAGTCGTCAAATGGACATTGTTTTATCCTGGTGGCAATAGACTACTTCCCCAAATAGATGGAAGAAACTTCCTATGCTAATGTTACTAAATAGGTGGTAGTACGTTTTATCAAGAACAATCTTATATGTCAGTATGGTGTGCCCAACATGATTATAACCGACAACAACTCAAATCTGAATAACAAGATAATGACAAAACTTTGTGAAGAATTCAAGATTGTCCATCAAAATTCATCTCCTTACAGGCCAAAGATGAATGGGGATGTTGAAGCTTCTAATAAAAACATCAAGAAGATCATCCAGAAGATGGTTGTTACCTATAAAAACTGGCACAAGATGCTCCCTTTTACTTTACATGGGTATTATACATTTGTCCAAAATTTAATAGGGGGCAACCCCATTCTCTCTTGTGTATGGTATGGAAGCAGTGCTCCCCATCGAGGTTGAGATTCCCTCTTTACGTGTGATAATGGAAACCAAGTTGTTAGAGGCTGAACGGGTCCATAACAGGTTTGACCAATTGAATTTGATTGAAGAAAAGAGAATGACGGCCTTGTGTCATGGTCAGTTATACTAGAATAGAATGAAGAAAGCTTTTGATAAGAAGGTCAAGCCTCGTAAATTCAGATAAGGCAACCTCATGCTCCAGAAGATCATGTCTTTTAACATTGATTCTAGGGGAAAGTGGACTCCCAATTTTGAAGGCCCATATGTTGTCAAGAATGCCTTGTTTGGCGGTGCATTGATTCTTGAAACTATGGATGGCGAAGAGTTCCCACGTCCTATGAATGTTGATGCAGTCAAGAAATAATTCGCCTAAAGAAATAAAAGAACAGCTTGCTAAGTTGAAAACTCGAAAGGGAGGCTTAGGCAAAAAAGAGCGTCTCGGTTGGCTGAAAACCCAAAAGGGCAGTCTAGGAAAAAATTAGAGAAATAAATAAAAAAGATTCTTCCCGCTAGGTTGAAAACCCACAAGGGCAACTTAGGAAAAAGTTAGGGATTTCTTTGCAAGTAATTGTGTCAGACAAGACTTGATCATTGAAGCAACAATCTTCTTGGACTCTCACCGTACTTCAACAGAAGTCGCTGCTCAGGAATTCAAAGTTATTAGGGAGAATATTGGTCATTGAATTTTAATGTATCTTTTCCAATGTATTACCATTTTCCAAACATTGTAATCATTTGCGGGGTCTCTCCATTCGCAGACTACCATTCTACTAATAAAGTTTGAACTTTTATCCAATTCTTTGCAATCCTCATTTTTATTCTGCTTAGAAAACTCCATTTATTATTGATAGTAATTTTCAAAACAAAAAGATTAAATAACAAAATTGTTTTTTTGAAAAGAATTTACAAATTACATTCTACTTTAGATTTTATGATTCAAGAAAAACAAAAATAGTGATTCCAAGGATGGACGAGCTCTGATTTTTTTATAATTATATATTCCCCGGGAAAGTTCTCTCAGATCGCTTCCGCTGATATGCGTATAATCTTTTTGTTGTTTCTCAAATGGTTGGAGATGGTACCAATTGATGTATAGTGTGGTATTGGATTTGTGATCCCATTTCCCCAGTGAGGTCCTCACTTATATGATGGAAGTTCCTTCTCCCTTTTTTTACTGAGGTGGAATCATTTGCGAAACATCTCCCTATGCAGTATTGGCATTATTGTTGTTGTTTGTTGCCTAGGAAACTAGACAAGGGAAATATCTTTTCTAATAGGTGTTGAAACAATTGTTTACCTTTTGGGTTTTCTCTCACCAAGTGTTGAGTCTGATTTAAAATCCTCGTATTTTTGACTTCTTGTTGTATTACTTGACTTTATAAATCCCCAATTAAAGTTAAGATAATGTTTCTTCTTGAAAGTTTGTTATCCCCGTGTGATTTCATAATTTCTCCCCAAGGAAGTTTGTGTAATCATCACTCTTGGTATTGAAGAATGTATTTTGGGATCCTCTCGATGATGTGGTGTCGTACTCCCCAAGGAAGTTAGCACGAGATCCCCAGTTAAAGTCCCGACGATGTGGTTTTCAGCTTCCCTAATGAAGCCAGCATTATAATCTCCAGTGGAAATATAGATCTTGAGACATTGTTTTCTCCATTGAAGTTTGTGTGATAATCCCCGGTGAAGCCTGAAGGAGGATGTTATATCCCTGTATTTATACTGATTTATTGTTTTAACTTGATTACTTTCAGATTGTGTTTCTTCTCAGTGAAGTTAAGCCGTAGAATAGGAATTTGTTTCCTCATTTGGTGCTTACTTTCTTATAAATGTTTTCTCCTAGATGTGATTTGGCCGAGTGTTGACTTTACCCAAGCTGCTTTTGTCTGGTTATTCCCAGTGTTGTGAGTCTGTTTTGTCAGCATATACATAATAATATTCATACATACATCATGCATAGCTGAATTAAAATTCATTAATCATTTGCATTTATTATAATTTTTGTTGGCATATTACCCTATTTCCAGAGTTATGTTACCCTCTCTCCTATAGATTGTCAACCTTAAGAAGAAAATGTATATCCTTTCAATTTCCCCACTGAGTTATCTCTCGTAGAAGAATTTTGTTTTAGCCTTCCTATTTAGCTCGTTATCTGGATGGAACGTGGTCTCCTCTTGAGTTTATTTCTCATTAGGTGCTATATTGATTGACTGTTTTATTCTGGTTTACTTCTGGTTTGAATCAGTGGTCCCTGATAACATAATTATTTTAGATTTATGTAGGCTTTGAGCCCTGGTTTGAGAATGTGCATTTATTTTGCACGTGAAGATTTTATCTCCTCAGCAAGAATATATTGGCATTTCCCCAACAATTCATTATTATAACTCCTTCGCATAACAACAAGTGGAAGGTCTCTTTATTTGAGCAACTTGTACTGCCCCAGTAAGTCTGTTAGTTCCTAGAGAAGATTCATGATTTGACTCCAATGGATGGTAGTCTCGTTATTATGGGAGATAGTTCGTTTTTTATATTTTTACTCCAATGGATGGAAGTCTCGTCATTATGAGAGATAGTTTGTTTTTGAGATTTTTGTTACCCCGATGGATGGTAGTCTCGTCATTATGAGAGATAGTTTGTTGTTGAGATTTGTTACTCTAATGGATGGTAGTCTCTTCATTATGATAGATAGTTTTTTATTGAGATTTGTTACTCCAATGGATGGTAGTCTCGTCATTATGGGAGATAGTTCGTTGCTGAGATTTGTTTACTCCAATGGATGGTAGTCTCGTGATTATGGAAGATAGTTCGTTGTTGAGATTTGTTTACTCCAATGGATGGTAGTCTCGTCATTATGGGATATAGTTCATTGTTGATATTTGTTACTCCGATGAATTTTAGTCTCTTCATTATGAGAGATAGTTTGTTGTTGATATTTTTGTTACTCAGATGGATGGTATTCTCGTCATTATGGGAGATATTTCGTTGTTGAGATTTTTACTCCAATGGATGGTAGTCTCGTCATTATGGGAGATAGTTTGTTGTTGATATTTTTGTTACTCCGATGAATGGTAGTCTCGTCATTATGTGAGATAGTTTGTCGTTGAGACTCCCTGTGCTCTGGAGAGTTTGTTTGTTTACGATTATAAGTACCGATGTTGGTCATTTGTGACTTACCCTAATATCGATGTTTGCTGGTATTATCCTACCACTTCTTTCCCCCTGTCGGTTGACATTACCTATTTTTGTTATCTTCTTAGTGAGTGGATAGTTTGCGATTATTTGTCGGTCACTGCTATCCTTTATTTTCTCTCCTCAATGTTTGACTTGATGTTACTTTATCTTCTCCTTGGGCTTTACCCTAATAGAGTTGAGTCTTCTGTTCACCAATGATTTATTTTCCTGGTCTAATTCTCTTTTGATCTTTTATTTTCTGTTTCCCCAGTAGTTTCCTGTGTCACCTTTGGATATGTTCAATTGCATTGACATGAGGATTTTAACCTTCCTATCTCTGGATAGAAGACAATTAAATAAGGGAAATTGTTGTACCCAATTTTCCCCCCATAAGATTCCTCTATTATCTCATATCAAATCAATCCTAACAAGATCACACTAGGGTTTGGTTCTTGTCCATATCTTTAGGTTTGCTCATGGGGAATCACCAAGCACCTTGATTTATATATTGTGATCATCTATGTTTTGTATTGATTAACTTTTAACTAATAAATATAATTAATGTTTACTCTAATTTATGATATTATAGGTAAGGGCACAACACATTTCATCGGTTTGATTTATAGGTTCATGAGTTTATTTCCATGCCTTCTTCAACAAAGTTTCATTGAGATTTAAGCTTCATCATTGAAGATACTTTGAAGTAATACCATGAAAAGGTCTACTATAATTTATCATGCCTCAATTTGTCAAAGAAAATCAAAAGATGCAAGAGTTGATTGAAGAAGTTTGACCTAATTGGACAAGTTCTTGATTTCTTGATCACAAGTGCATAACTCTCTCAATTGTTAATATTTCGAGGTGGTTTTTGTTTCTACGACTTCTTATTATCATCCACAACAAATTCTATTCACATGGCGAGAGTTATTGTGCAAGGAAGATTGTCAAAATTGAAAGGGTTTTCCAAGTCATTTTGGTGCTCTAGGAGATAGGGTTTTGAACTTCTAAGGGTTATATCTTGCTCATCTTTTGGTAGTTTTGAGTTATTCCAAAGACATTCTTCTCTTTAAAGAGTTATCAACCAATCACTTCAAAATTTTCAAGAAAATGTTACGTGGAAGATGTCTAATTATTAAGAAAGATTACAAGTTCACTAGATAGGTCATCAAATTACCTTATATGACTTAAAAAATCATAACTTGTTCAATTTTTATCTCCTTGAGCCCATTAATTTTCCAAAATGATCTTAAGAATGTTAACTTCAAGTCTTATTTTATGTGCAAAGCTTGAAAATGGATGGAAGATGCCCTAAGAATGCAAGAGATTATAGTTCATCTCATGAATTTTCACCAACTTCACAAGGCCATAACTTTTTCAATACTTGCTACTTTTGAGTGATTCAAGTTTCACAATGCTCTTTGGGAAGTCTACTTAAATCCAGAGTCTTTGATCAAAACTCAATTTTGGAGGAAGGCCTTGTTTGAAATCAAAGCATCATAGGTCACTTTTGAAGAAAAACTTAAAATTTTTCAGTCAATATCTTTTTCTCAACTTTTACTCATCACAACTCCTAGCTCAAGTATCCAATTGATCCCATTATTTGCACATTGTAAAATTTGTGACCTTATATTTCAATTGCTTCAAGAATCATGCGTTAAGACTCCTTTAGTTGTGAATACCATTGATTCAAAATTGGTACCTTGAAACAGACTTTTTCCTCCAAGTCAGAATTTGAAATGCACAATTCAGCTTCTAATCACTAAATTGTTGTGTGTTTTTACTTCTAATCCTGTTTAACAATCTTTAATAAATGGTTAGAAACTTGAAACACAAGTTTTAGCTACGTTTTGAGGAAAACACGAGTCACATGTTTCATGGTTGCAACTTCACACGAATTCCCTCCAAACTTTATCATTCCACATGCTTGAGCATCCTATTTTCTTCCCTATAAATTAAGGGTTATATCTCACTCATTTTCTCAAGCTTTTGATAGCCAATTGACCCCTGTTCAGATCCCACACGAACTCTGAATTTGAATTTCTGATTTCTTGCTTTCTCACTACAAAACACCAAAACCTCCATTAAGTTAGCTTCATTGAACTGCTCTGAAGTTAACCACACTCTTACCTTCAAGAATTGTAACCTATACTAATCTACAGAAGTCCAGTTTCAAAGCCACCTTTGCTACTTCGTTCAGGTAGATTACTTAGTCAAATCGATCCAAATAAAAGACTAATCTACTTTCTGCATCCTTCTGATTCTTGTGCTTTTTATAATTTGCAATTTTATTGAGATTTGAGTGAGATATTCTAGAATTTTGTGATCGCTATTATTTACGCATTCTTTCAATTTAGGCCTTGCTTAGTTTATATAAATTTAGCACGATGGTACCATTAGAATCTAATGGTACCCTTCTGGATTGTTAATTTTATAGTTTGTGGAATTCAATTTGAGGTTGGCTGGAAGTTGAAGACGATGACATATGATCATATGACCCATATTTTTTTGTTTTGTTATTTTATTTTCGGATTTTTTATTTTAATTGATTTAAACTTCAAAAAATCATAGAAAATTCTTTTTTGAATCAAAAATTATGAAACAATTCACAAAAATATTTTCGAATATTCTCTTCCTGATTTTTATTTTTTCATGATTTTATTTTCAGTTTTGATATTTTTTATAATTTCTCCTTTATTTTAACTTGTTTTTAATTATTTAAAAATACTTGTTGATGTTTTTAAATTCTGAAAAATCTTATAAAAATCATTTAACTCATTTATGACTTTTCTAAATTTTTTCTAGAATTTCATCTTGGCTTCTACTATTTTTTATCTTTTTTCATTTATTTGAGTGATTTTAATTAGTTTTAAAATACTTTCCTGTTTTAAAAAAATCACCAAAAAAATTATAAAAATATTTGAGGTCAGCTCTGATTTTTTCATGGTCTTTTTAAATATTTTTTTGATACTTTGAACATAGTTTACTATTTTACCTTTTATTTTCATTTTAAAAACAATTTAAAAATCATTTTTCCTTTTTTACTTTATTCATTAAATGCAATTTATTTTTTTAATATATTCTGGCTATGTGATTGTTGATCATAAACTTCATTAATATCATTGGATCTTGAGTGTTGAGTTTAACTCCACTAAAATGGATGGATGATTTTAATGATACTTTGATTAAATTTTTGATATAAATGTATCCCCTCCCTTATCATCTTATCCTC
This sequence comes from Vicia faba, assembly GCA_948472305.1. Lineage (NCBI taxonomy): Eukaryota > Viridiplantae > Streptophyta > Magnoliopsida > Fabales > Fabaceae > Vicia > Vicia faba. The sequence goes on along the minus strand of OX451741.1, from coordinate 1,151,737,808 downwards.
TTCTTCTATGTGCTACATGTTGTTAGAGGATGATCTACATATAATCACTCCAAACATATTGCACATAGATTGCTATTGACCGACCTTAAAATAGGTGCGACTTCAATATAAGTCCACTTACGATTGCTTCACATAGCGCTAAATTTTGTCCCGATTCGAGAAATGATCATTCATGGCCCAAACCTATGTTTGCAAGCCCAAGTATGTTTAATTTGAAAACTTTGATCCAATAACCTTGATTTCCATTGTTATGAAGCTTTGATCGTATCAATCCTCTAATGAATCTTCATAAATTTTGGAACTAAGTGAATCATTTAAATATCGTTGATCATTTATTATTGCCTTGAGATTTTGAAATGAATTATATACTTGACAAAAGCAAATGAAACTTGTTTTTGAGAGGCTTTGATTTTATCAATCTTATAATGAGTTTTCAAATACAAGTTTCAAGATGGTCATTCAACTAACCTCTAGTTTCTAACAATTGAGTTTATTTTATGCTTTTACTTTATGCTTTTTACTTTAAGAACATTTATTTTGGCATTTTCATTTCATGCTATTTTCATCTTTGCTCACTTAAGTATTTATCTTTATGTCATTTTGTTTTTCTCACTTGAGCTTTTCATTTTCTTTTTGAAAATACCTATAATACGGTGGGAGAACTGACTTGGGTGTTTTACGTTTTATCGTAATTGTTACGGATAACAAGAGTCGCCACCGACTTCTCGTTTATCCAATAAAGGAAAGGGTGAAAAGAACAAGAAATAACTTTTGATAATTTTATTGAGTTCGGGGATAAGATATGAAAAGGAAAGGTGTTAGCACCCTTTTCATCCATAGTTATCTACGGGCTCTTAGTTTCTAACTCACTTTGAAATGCATTGTTTGAAGTGTGTTTGTGATTGGTTTTGAAAGTATTTTTGAAAGTGCCTTCGTTTATGCGAACTTTGTAATGATTCTCGTCTCTATAGGAATGCATACAAAGTGTTGACTATTGAAAATATTTCATTTGAAAGTGTTGGTATATTTGAAATTATGTTTGGAAAATGGTTATGAGCAAGCAACTATGAATGTTCTACCTACTCAAAAAGTATTAGTTCTTTTCATCCTCCTTTAGATATTTCTATCTTACCATTGATTGATAAGAAGCCCTATCATTGGATGTGTAGGGACGGGCGTCAGTCATTGTATAATCATAGAAAGCAACATTGTAGGATACCTTAGCAATTTATTGTAAGGGTCTAAGATCGTTTATCGAAGGCAACATTGAAGGGTCATCGAGGGACTACGATCTTGTATTTGATTATCTTTGCTAAAGTATCCCATGTTCAAGGGATATGACTGTTTTTCTTAAGGCAACAAGTGAGGTTAACCTTAGAGGTGCAAATATGAAAAGTGTTTGTTTTCATACATTTTTGTTTTGAGATTAGGGTTCTCTAAGATTTATTTTATCTTGTACTACACACCCTAATTATTAAAAATAATATGGAAAGCGATAAATTGCGGAAATTAAATGTCCTATGCTATTACAATACTTTAGGTGATGGGGGATACAAATTTACAAATGGGGATTGAAAGAAATTAAAACCTAATTAGTGTTACCAACATATTGAATAATGAATAACAATAAAAATATAAATAAATATAAAGATAATGTAAAAAAAAAGAAAATTATTTAAAAAAAAACTTTTATGTATTGACACATGCACTTATGCGTTAATACGAAAAGTTTTACGCATTGACGCATGCACTTATGCATTAATACGAAAAAATTTATGCATTGATGCATGCACTTATGCATTAATACATATCATTCCTTGTTATTGAAAGTCAAAACCAACTAAGTATGAGTTGATACATAATGGTTTGCATCGACTCATATCAGTTTTGCATCGACACATGCACTTATGCATCGATACATATTATTTCTTGCTCCTGGAAATAAAAATCAACTCAGTATATATTGATACATAATGGTTTGAATCGACTCATTTCTGTTATGCATCGACTCATTCGTGTTTTGTATCGACTCATAGCATGTTTTATAATTAATATGTGTCGACTAATAGAGATATGCATGGACTTATACTACTGTTTTTTACTTCTAACATTTTTCTGCTGCATATATGAGTCAGTTCTCAACACATGGTTAATGAAATGAAAAGTAAACATATGGTTAGCTTCAGGGCAATGATATCTACATTTTATATTCACAAATGAACCACAAATGATACTTGTATGAAGAGTTCAAAGTCAAGAAAACTTACCTTGAAACTGAAATTTGTGTTTTGATTTAGAGTTGTTGTATTGTCTTGGAGAAGTCAAGTGGTTGTTTTTTGAGTTTGGATAATGGTGTCAATGATATTACATAAGTTGTTCTCGTGTTTGGACAACTCCTATGTGATGCATGTGGAGTGCTTGGATGGTTTATTTGGACAGAACTTGCAAGGTGTGAGAGGTTCAAAGATTTGGACTTCAAAGCTCAAGAGTGGAGGTTTTATGGCCAGATATGGTTTTTTGAGAGTATGAGGGGTTTTTTGAAACTTGTCTACACCACAAAAATTCTGGCCCTTTTAGTTTTCAAATGACCTCTCTATTTATTGAGAAAAGGTTTGGGAAGTTGAAATAATCAGATTTGCAAGATAACAAATTATGGTTTAGATGAAATGCAAATTTCAAGTTATGCCAAGTGTTCCATGGTCCCAACATGAAGTACCAAAGTTTCTGGTATAGAGGGGCTACTTTCCATGATTTATGGTGTATTATAATCAGAAGTAAGCAAGGTATGGGTTCAAGACAAATTTTTTACCAAAAAGCTTGTTGTTCAAGAATAGCTCAAGAGTAGGTGTAAGAATTAAATTATGGTGAGATGTTCAAGCTAGAAGGACTGCAACACAAGATTATGTAGAATTTCATGCCTTTGAATCTCCTAGCTCAAATATGATAAATTCATGCTCTTAGATGTTTTGGAAAGCTGGAAACATTGTCTACAACTTTCATGTTGACCATTTTTGATAAAACAATTTGGAACCTGATGAAAATTGGCCATAAAGTTGAGATAAAAACTGACCAAAACCTGTTGAAAATTTCTCTAAGTGTTAGATGAAAATGTCATGACTTCAAGAATTTATAACTCAAAATACAAGCACTTATAGGACTTGATTAGTAAAGTAAAGTTGTAGACATCATCCATATCTACAACTTTCATGTTGAAAGTTTTCTTTGAATCATCTTGCATCTTTGTGAAAGAATGTCATGAAGTAGTGAAATTATCATGTACAGAAACACTTAGGAAAAATTTCTAAGTCTTGAAAAGTTTGACTTTTCGAATTTGACTTTTGATTTTCTTGACTTATTGATGATCAAGCTTCATATTTTTTAATGTCTTGATGAACTGTGATCTTTGAAACTCAAATTTGATCAGAAAGTCAAGGTTTGCTTTTTGGTGTACATTTGACTTTTTCATTAGTTGATCAAATTTCAACTATTAATCCATTGATCTTGAGGAATGTTTTGAACCATGAAATTAGGTCAACATGTTGCGTTTGAATCCATGATATCTTTCAAACCAATAAGTCATGTATTAAGTCAAAAGTCAAGAATCAGTCATTCTAAGTTAAAACCCTAATTTTGACCATTTTGCCCTTTTGATGATTTGAACATTTTTCTTGAGGAACTGTGATCCAAAATTGATTAATTGATGCATATGACTTTAAAATTTTGATAAGAGGTCTTCGTCTTCTTGTCTTTAATCTGGAAGAAATAAATCTAAACATAAGAGGTCTTTGTCCTCCTGTCTTTAATCTGGAAGAAATAAATCTAACCAGAAGAGGTCTTCGTTCACCTGTCTTTAATCTGAAAGAAATAAATCTAACCAGAAGAGGTCTTCATTCGCCTGTCTTTAATCTGGAAAAAATAAATCTAACCAGAAGAGGTCTTCGTTTGCCTATCTTTAATCTGGAAGAAATAAATCTAACCAGAAGAGGTCTTCATCTGCCTGTCTTTAATCTGGAAGAAATAAATCTAACCAGAAGAGGTCTTCATTTGCTGTCTTTAATCTGGAAGAAATAAATCTAACCAAAAGAGGTCTTCGTTCGCCTGTCTTTAATCTGGAAGAAATAAATCTAACCAGAAGAGGTCTTTGTTCGCCTGTCTTTAATCTAGAAGAAATAAATCTAACCAGAAGAGGTATTCGTTTGCCTGTCTTTAATCTGGAAGAAATAAATCTAACCAAAAGAGTTCTTCGTTCGTCTGTCTTTAATCTGGAAGAAATAAATCTAACCAGAAGAGGTCTTGGTTTGCTTATCTTTAATCTGGAAGAAATAAATCTAACCAGAAGAGGTCTTTTGTTTTGTTGATTGATTTTTCCTGCAAGGAAGAGGGTTAGTTGTATGTAGATGTATGCATGGTGTAATGATGTTCTCAAAATAAATGAGATTATACTGTATGTATTTGTCATGTATGTGTTATGATGTATGAATGTGAATCATTGAACTGCATCTCTGTCTGGAAAATAAATCCTTGACAAATTGCTGGGGGAGTATTCGGAAGTTGAATCCCGGACTACCGCTGGAGATGAAGAGTATGTGTATCTTCATCTTTGTTTATAATGTTTCCGCTGGGGATTCCGGTTTTGTTGTTCGAGGAAATTCTACGGGGAATGTTGATTTCTGCTTGGGGAATAGAGTTCAGGAACCATGGTTGTCCATTACTCTAATGGGGAATTATAACTTGACTTGGGAGAAGGAAAGTTAACTGGTATCTAGTCAGATTCCAGGATTTACAGTAACTTACTGGGGATAGTATCAACTCCGTTGGGGACAAGGGGTTTTGTCCATTGATTTGTAATAGTCTGAGAAAAGAAATCGAGCTGGAGAATTTGTAGTTTTTTGGGGAATCTGTAGTTTATTGGGGAAATAAACCCTATTGAGTTATGAATTTTGAAGACCTTATTGGGGAGATGGATTCTTTTGGTGACGAACTCCGCAAGGTTTCTCTTGTAGTTTAGGACCAACTCAGCTGCGAAAATGATTGTCAGGAGATTGGAACTCCATATGGATACTGTATGAATTCAAATCTATGGGGATAATTTTGTTGAAGTAACTCTGTGGGGATATCCCAAATCCTTAACAAAATGTTTATTACTATTTTTAAACATACATTTGTTAATAGTTAATCATATTCGTATGTATATGTTCATTCAATTTTAGTCATTGGACGTTTTTGCACTCAAAACAGAAAAACAAAAAGTCTGCACTTCGAAGTATATTTGTATTGATGTTTTGCCTATAAATAGGCATTTTGTACAAGGAGAAATAGATTGTAGTAGGAGGAAATCGTCTAAAGAATACAAAGTGAAAACAAAAATAATAGCCACGTGGAAGTGATCTCATTGTGTCCAACTCCTCTATTGCCCCTATGTCTTCGAACATCATCCCTTTCCATTAAAAGAAGTTGATTGAATTGATCTTACACCCAAGAACTTGGACCTTGGTAATAAAGATGGTTGTAGTGATTTCATGGGACAAAGTCATACTCTTTAATCCATTATTTTTTCCCAGATCGCCCTTTTCGGTTTTTAGCCCACCACGATATCCTTTTTTGCCCAAGCCGCCCTTTCGGGTTTTTGACTTGCCGGGTCTAAAATCTTTTTATATATCCCTAAACTTTGCCCGAACCCTTTCGGTTCGCCGGGATTCCCTTATTTTTGCCTAGGTATGTCAATCTAGCGGGTCATTTTTATCCGTAGTATTTTTTTACTATGTTCGCGTTCACCGGATGCGAAAAATCTTCACTGCCTATAGTAGTTAGCATCATAGCTCCGCCAGAGAATACTTTTTTAACCACAAATGGCCCTTCGTAAGTGGGAGTCTATTTTCCCCTGGGATCTCCTTGAGGAAGAATGATGCGCTTTATTACTAAGTCGTCAGTCTGATACACTCGAGGTTTGATCTTTTTGTTGAAATCCTTGATCATACGCTTTTGATACATTTGACCATGAAAAACAGCAGTCATTCTCTTCTCGTCGATTAAGTTGAACTGATCCAACCTAGTCTGAATCCATTCATCATCGCCTAAGTCTTCTTCTTTCAGAATCCTTAAGGAAGGGATCTGAATTTCCACAGGCAGGACAACTTCCATGCCATAGGCTAAAGAGAAAGGAGTTGCCCCAATTGATGTTCGAACCGAAGTACGATAGCCATGAAGAGAAAACTGTAGCATCTCGTGCCAGTCTTTATAGGTTACTACCAGCTTTTTCATAATCTTTTTTTATGTTTTTATTGGCAGTGATCATAGCATTGTTGAACTGAGTGCAAAGTTAAATGATCATAGCATTGTTGAGATTGGTTTCGTTATCAGTGATGATTCTTTTAGGGATGCCATATCGGAAGATGAGGTTATGCTTGATAAATCAGGCTACAACATTCTTAGTGACTGAGGCAAATGAAGCAACTTCGACCCATTTGGTAAAGTAGTCAATGTCAATGAGGATGAAACGATGTCCATTAGAGGCAGTGGGCTTGATTTCTCTAATCATGTCAATGCCCCTGCATTGCAAATGGCCACGGAGTAGTCATGCCATTCAAAGGAATTGAAGCCACGTGAACCTTGTCGGCGTAGATCTGACATTTATGGTAAGTCCTTGAGTGGTGGTGAGAATCAGTTTCCATTGTCAACCAATAGTAACCAACCCTCAGAATTTTCTTGGCCATAGTGTGTCCACTGAAGTGAGTTCCAAAGATGCCCTCATGCATGTCTTCCATGATTTTATCTGCCTCCTTCTTGTCCATACAACGGAGTAGAGTGGAATCATGGATGCGTCTGTATAAAATACCATTGCTTAGGAAGAATTTGGCTGAGAACCTTCGCAAGAATTTCTAGTCGTTTATTGAGGCTCCTTCAGGATACTCTTGTGCTTCAAGATATCTCCTCACATCATGATACCAAGGCTTCTCCTCATTCGTGTCAATCTCATAACAATGTGCAGGTTTGTCAAATCACTCAATAGTAATTCTAGGAGCTTCATTGTCCCAATTGACCTTGAACATGGATGCCATTGTCGCAAAGGCATCTTCCAATTGATTTTCTTCTCTTGGGAGGTGTTCAAAGGTAACCTCCTCAAAGTATGGGATCTAGGTTAACACGAGGTCTTTGTAAGGGATCAAGTTTGGATATTTGGTATCCCATTCTCCTTTAACTTGACTGATTTCTAGAGCTGAGTCCCTGTATATGTCCAAGAACTTGATTCTTAGGTTGATAACAACTTTTAGACCCAAGATGCATGCTTCATACTCGGCCATGCTGTTTTTACAATCGAAGCATAGTCTGGCAGTGAAAGGCGTATGGCCACCTTTGGGGGAAATGATCACAACACCAATTCTGTTACGTAAAGCATTAGAAGCTTCATCAAAAACCATAGTCCATCAGGATCCTTGTTCAGGTCCGTCGTACGGTCCAGGCTTTTCACAATCAGTTATCAGCGTGACATTCTCGTCCTGGGATTCAAAGTTCATGGATTGGTAATCATCAATAGCTTAATAGGCCAAATGATATTCCAGTACACTTCCTTTGATGGCCTTTTGTGTAGTATATTGGATATCATATTCAGTCAAGATCATTTGTCATCTAGTTATTCGTCCGGAGAGAGATGGTTTCTCGAAGATGTACTTGATAGGGTCCATCTTAGAAATCAACAAAGTGGTGTGAGTCAACATATATTGTCTTAGCCGGCGAGAAGCTCATTCCAGAGCGCAACAAGTTTTCTCAAGCAGTGAATATCTGGTTTCACAGTCGGTAAACTTTTTGCTAAGGCAGCATGTTGCATAATCTTTTCAGCCAAACTCGTCATGCTGGCCCAACACATACCCCATTGAATTCTCTAATACAGTCAAATACATAATCAGAGGTCTTCCTCCAATTGGAGGCATCAGGATGAGAGGCTCTTGTAAATATTCCTTGATCTTATCAAAGGCTGCTTGGCAGTCGTCGTTCCATCTGACTACTTGATCTTTCTTTAAGAGTTGGAAGATTGGCTCATAAGTAGCAGTCAAGATAGATATGAGTCGAGCCATGTAGTTAAGTCGACCTAAGAAACCCCTGACCTAGTTCTCAGTACAGGGAGCTGGCATTTCTTGTATGGCTTTGACTTTTGCAGGGTCGTCCTCAATTCCTTTGCCATTAACGACAAACAGTTTTCCAGATCTTATCCCGAAGGTGTATTTGTTGAGATTCAACCTTAGCTTGTATTTCTTCAACCTCTCAAATAACTTGTGAAGAAGATCAAGGTGTTGTTCCTCAGTTTGCGACCTTGTAATCATATCATCAACGTACACTTTTATCTCATGATGGATCATATCATGAAATAGAGCTACCATAGCTCGTTGATAGGTTGCCCCTGCATTCTTCAAACCGAAAGGCATGAACTTGTAACAAAAAATTCCCCACCGTGTAACAAAAGTGGTTTTCTCCATGTCTTCGGGAGCCATTTTGATTTGATTAAAGTCAGAGAAACCATGCATGAAGGAGAAGACTGTATGCTGAGCAATGTTGTCGACCAAGACGTAAATATATGGTAGCGGGAAATTATCTTTGGGCCTTTCCCTATTCAAATCAATATAGTCTACACACATATGGACCTTTCCATCCTTCTTTGGCAGGGGACCACATTTTCCACCCATTGGGGATATGATGTCACTGCCAGAAAACCTGCATTGAATTGCTTCATTACCTCAGCTTTTATCTTTTCAGACATGTCTGGCCGTATATGACGAACGTTTTGCTTTACTAGAGGATAATCTTCCTTTGTCGGTAGACGATGAAATACAATGTCGATATCAAGTCTTGACATATCTTCATATGACCAATAAAACACTTCAACATAGTCATGTAACATCTGGATTAATATTCTTTTGACACTGTCTTCCAAGTTGGCACCAATCTTGACTTTCCTCTTGTCTGTCTCAGTACCTAGGTTCATCACTTCAACTGATTCCTCGTGTCGTTGGATGGCCTTTTCCTCTTGTATCAGAAGTCTGGCTAATTCCCCAGGTATTTCACAATCTTCTTCGTCTTCGTCTTCAGCTTGGTAGATTGGATGTTCAAAGTCATAGGTGGAAATAGCAGAGTCATTGTCAATGAGACCCATAGTGGATGAGGATATGCAAATGTGTGTGTGTGTGCACGTAAGGTCACATGGCTATTTTGAATATGCAATAAAGTGAAAGAAATACAATGAGTGAAAAATTTGAATGCAAAACAGTCCAATGTTTTTTCATTAAATGATCATATGGCATATGAAAATGAACAAACCCTTAACAAATGGACCATGGTGCACCGGGTATGGCACATGGCTTAAAGTCATTGTTTCAATAAAATTATAGACATAATTTTTAAATTGACGAAACAATAAATGGTAATTACTCCTTGTCGAAGGAGATAGGAATGAAATCTCTGGTATGCCAGTTAGTGAGTCCTTCATTAGCAGTTGGGTATATCCATTCATCAAAGCCACAATCTTCTTCAGAGTCTTCAAGGGAATTCACTTCATGATTACTGACGCGGAAAGGTGGTTTTCCTATATGAGCACGTCTGACCTCCTTTTGAGATTTGGTAGTGAAACCCAAACCACATTTGTATGACTTGAAAGGGATGTTTGGGAGTTGTATCCAAATGGTATAACCTCCATCTTCAATCACGACACAAGCATCTTTGAGGGAAGCCATCCTAGGCACATCTTTAACAGCTTTTGGAGCCTCAAGAGTAGCCTTGGCAGCAGGAACCATGGGAGAAACCAATGTGAAGGCTTGACAAGAAGTTTCTATGAACTAACCATCCATCTCAACATACTTAAATGAATTCATATGGCTAACCATAAACTCTTCTTCACCACAGACGGTAACGATCTTTCCCTTGACCTGATATTTCAGCTTTTGATGAAGTGTGGACGTCACCGCTCCTTCCCCATGTATCCAAGGGCGTTCAAGCAAGCAAGAGTAGGAAGGACGGATGTCCATCATATAGAAAGTCAAGTTGAGAGTTTGAGAACCAACTTTGATGGGGAGGTCGACCTCTCCATGTACCATCCTTTTTTATCCAACGAAAGCCCTTACCACTATGTCACTTGGCTTTAACACTAAACCCTTGCAATCCAACTGATCTAGGGCACCGTTGGGTAAGACATTTAAAGAGGACCCAATATCCACCAATAAATGGGCTATAGTGGTTCCTTTTCATTCAATGGAGACATGTAAAGCCTTGTTGTGATTTCTTCCAGTCGGAGTTAAATCAGTATCTAGGAATCCCAATCCATTATCGGCAGTCAAACTCTTTACACAATTTTCAAACTTATCGGTTGTAGTCTCTTGAGGAACATGAGCTTTCTTCAGAAATTTTATCAAGGCTTGAGCATGCGCATCAGAACAAAGTAATAAAGATAGCATAGAAATCTTAGAGGGGGTTTTACCTAACTGCTCTACTATCTTATAATCACTTTTCCTTATAATCTTCAAAATCTCCTCCATCTCTTGAGTAGAGGGTTCCTCAGGAATAATGTCTTTGGCAGGCACCTCCATCCTGGCAGACTCACTCATCTTTTCTTTTCCCCTAGCATCAGTACTAGGTTTGTGCACAGTAATGAGAACAGGTGTAGTTGTGGTGGTTAGAGGTGAAATGTTAGGAGAGAATATTCTCCCTGTCCTTGTCACCTTGCTAGAGCCATCAATGTTAGTAATATCAGCAGTCTTGTCTTCATCAATCCACGGGTCTTGTCTAATACCATGGTAGTATACTTCAGTTCCATAAATCCAGGGTACCGCCTTATTGGAAGAATAATGGACTGGCCCAGGAGTAGTAATTATCAATGGATCTATCTCTGGTTCATTGGAAATCCGAATAGGACCCTTTGAAGTGATCCTAATAGGCTTATTGGATATAATGATGATGGATATGTTTTTAACTTTTTGAGGCACAACTTCGGTCAAACTTTTTACAGATGGAGTTCATTCAAATAGGATCTCATGGCTATCCATTAGGTGTTATACACCTCTTTTCAGCCATTCACAGCCATTGATTTGCATAACACAGTAACAACAGTCTTCAAGGAAACTAGGGAAAACCCCAGCTTCCAATAAATTGTTTTTGACAAACTTTAGTGGAGTGGTTAAGTCATTAGCAGAGGAAACAAAACCAATATCTTCAATAAAGTTGACACCTTTTCCATGATTTTCCATAGGTGTGGTGATTACATTCGGAGTTGGAGTAGGATAAAATTCAATGGTCTTGTTGTCAATGAGGTCTTGGATTTTGCATTTTAATGCCCAACAATGATCAGTGTCATGTCCGAGACTATTGGAGTGGTAAACACATTTGGTGTTCGGGTTATACTTTTGAGATGAAACATTGGGATTTGAAGGGGGATCATGCAATGTTACCAACTTAGCCTTTAACAGGTGTTATAGGGCTTGATATAGTGGCATGTTGATCCTTGTAAATTGTCTTCTTGGAATATCAGGTCTCTGGTAGCCAACTTGTTGTTGTGGTCTTTGAGTAGAGGTTGGATTGGAGATTTTAACTGCATTTACATATTGACAATGATCCTTCTTGATATGGCCCCTTGACCCATACATGACATTAGTTTCTTTTTTACCGGTAAAATGTTTCTTCACAGTATTTGATGTAGAGGCAGAGGTCATAAGAATCTTTCCACTTTTGATACTTCTCTCAACCCTTTCACCAGTCAAGATTAACTTAGTGAAACAAGATGATGAGCTACCAATTAACAAGTTGATAAATGGTCTAGTCAATGTTCCCATGAACATATCTACTAATTCCCTGTCGGTCAATGGTGGCTGCACCCTACCTTCCAAGTCTCTCCATTGTTGCGTGTACTCTTTGAAGCCTTCATTGGAACCCATCGTAATTACTTTTAATTGTACTCTAGTTGGCGCCAGATCGGCATTATACTGATATTGACGATAGAAGGCGGTGGCCAAGTCTTCCTAGGTATGGATGTTGGAACCCTCTAATTGATAAAACCACTCCAATTGAGTCACAAACAGACTCTATTGAAAGAAGTGCACCCTGTTAGCTCTTAAATTCGACACCCCTGTTTCATTGATGTCAGCCATTAAGGCTGAAGGATGTTTTCGACCAGCTAAGTCCGTCGAAATGTCCATCGAAAGATGGAAAAGTACTTAGAAGATTTCTTCCAAGGGAGGAGTTGGTTGCCTTCGACGTCGAAGGTGTTTCTCGTCGAAGATGCGTCTCGACGAAGGTGTTCGATGGTTCAGAGTGGAACGGTTTGAAATTCAAGCGTTTGGAGGGAAAACGGTTTCCAGCGGTTACCAAGTGCAACGTGCAAAGATCTGGAGCGTCGAACATTGAGAACGTGCCAAGTGGAATCATCTCGAAGCAGTGTAACTGCCCGACGGTTACTTGGGATCTTTTAGTATAAATAGTAGTAGTCACGCAGTTTCTCGCGTGTGTTCACAATTCTATACAAAGTCACTCATATAGATTCGAGTACCCAGCGTGTGAGAAAGAATTGTTGAGAAATGTATGTGTGAAACACCAACTTTATTAATCAAAGTCATTTACTTTTCCAGAAATTTACTTGTTTTCTTCTTTACTTTCCTGTCGAACCCTTTCATTTAAAGCCTTATTTATTTTACCAAGTCCTTTCTTCATGCAATTTACTTAAAGCCTCTTTATTTTATTGTCATTTAACCAATATCTAATTTAACCAAAACTTCAAAATCAACCTATGTCCTAGGATCAATCTGATCGATCCTGCGAGTAACCAAATAAGTAACCATTTGGAGGATCAGCGGTTGTTTACCAATAACCAAGGTAAACAAATTGGCACACCTGGTGGGACTGTGTGTTGATTGTTGAAAATAATCTCATCTTTTCGAGGAGTGTTGTATGTTATTGAGAAGTGGTAGAATATACACTAACAATTGGAGCAACCCGTCGAGGAACCTAGGGTAATAACCCCAGAGGTAAGGTTAGTTAACAGAAACCAAAATGCTGACGAAGTAGTTCAGCATATCCAATACCAAAACACGGGTTTGGAAAATAATCTGGCAACCATGATCGAAAGGATCATGACTCAGAACGGGATGAACATGGGCTTTCGAAGGCCCAACTTTACATCTCCATTGTCAGAATACGTGTTACAAACAGACTTACCTCCTAGATGTAAAGTCCCCAAATTCACTAAGTTCTCTGGGGACACGACAGAATCTACTGTCGAACACGTGGCGAGATACTTGATCGAAGCAGGAGATATTTCAAATAACGAAAATCTGAGGATCAAGTACTTCCCAAGTTCTTTAACAAAGAACGCTTTTACTTGGTTTACAACTCTCCCCCCCAATTCGATCCATCATTGTGAAGGGGTGAAAAACACAAGAAGGGGGGGGTTGAATTGTAAAACTGAAATCTTAAAGCAATTGACAAGATATTTTTATCCTGGTTCGTTTGATCTCAAACTACTCCAGTCCACCCGTCAAGGTGATTTTGCCTCTCTCCAACGAGGTCTTAATTCACTATATTCAACTGAATACAAATCTGCTTTAACAACTGCTAAAGCCTTCTTGATTCAAACCACAATCCGGTTTGTCAAGGCAACACTTTCTTACAAAGGTATAAAACAAATGTGTGTGAATGTTTTCTACAAAACTTTATCACAACTGTGATGTATACACAAATGAAGCTTAGAAACTTAGATTGCTAAACACTAATGGAGTATCAGAGTTTGTGGTTTAGCAAAACTGGTAGATGAAGATTATTGTTCAGCCTTTTTGCGTGTAGAGAATTGGAGAGCATTAGCCATTATAATCTTCGAAGCCTTGTTTATATAGCACTTGAGAAGATGAACTTTGAATGCAATATTCTTGATTCAATGCTAATAACAAGCTTTCCTTTTTGAGCAGATCTTGTCTAGAATGATGCCGTTGGAATTAATTAGCGTTCAATGCACAGTACCGTTGTTTCTTCAATGCACGTTCTGGCTTGGCTCATTCTGATTCTGCTTCGCTGCTGATGAACTATTGTTTTTGTATCAGAGTGTTTACGCGCAGTTCTGTTCATCAAGCTTCAGCATGTACGTGAGTTGATCATCTGATCTTGACGTTCTGATTCAGCAACTTCTGATTCTGGTGTATGAAGTCAAATTCTGATGCTGAAGAAGTGATCTTGCTTATTTTAATCAGCGTATCTGTAAGTCAGAGCATAGTAATTTTAGGTAGCATATAGTTCAAACATGAAACATATAAATACTATATCTTTTCACTTTGTTATCATCAAAACTCAAATATAGGGTACTAGATTCAAACATTGTTCTAACAATCTCCCCCTTTTTGATGATGACAAAAACTAGATATTTTAAATGAAAAATAACGTGAAAAGGTATCTGGGAAATGTTTCAGAGTTAAGAAGTAAGGAGAAATTAGAGTTAAGAGATACTCCCCCTGAGTTGATTACTTCCCTTTGATGATACGTGTTCTTCAGGATCAGATCTTTGTCTTTCTTTGAACATCAGATTAAGAGTATTTGACTTATCAGAGAGCAGAGCTTCAGAGCTTTTCATGTCAGAGCTTTGCTTTGGATCAGAGTATTTGGTCGATCAGAACTTCATATTAGATCAGAGCAACATGAGCTTCTACATTTTGATCAGAGCTTCTAGCTTCTAGTCTTCATAGTGTTCAGGAGCTTCCTTGTGCCTGTAGACTTAAAAACAAAACAGAAAAACATTTCAAGTAATAGAGTTAGAATGTTTGAGAATTTCTGTCTAGTTAGCCGTTATTGATTTTAAATATCATTCTTGTTCTCCCCCTTTTTGTCAGCAATCAAAAAGTGTTGGTGATGTTCTAAAACAATTTAGATCAGAAAAAACAAATTATATTAAAATAGTTCATAATCAGAGCAAAAGAACATTACAAAACATAGTCAAAACAGTACATCAGAAAATGAAGAAAACATAGAGAATGTCATGCATGAAAAAGATTTTAAGGTTGAGGGGGCATGCGTGAGAACAGGCTTTCCAGCATTGCTTGAATCTTTTCAGAAGTTTCATTCTGCTTCTAAACCATGTTGACAACAGTGTCAATCTTGCTGTCCTGTACATCCATTCTTGCTTTCATCTTCTGATCATTCTCTTCCATCCGCTGCTGGAGACGCAAGTCATTCAGCCTTAATTCTTCCAGAGCCTGCCTGTCCAAGGCAGCTTGAGAAGTGTCAGAAGGAGGAAGCTTCTCAGAACTTTCAGCGACATCTTCTGCTGGATTTTCTTCAGCCTGAATGGTCTTGTCTTCTTCTGATGGTTGCACCTTTGCAGCTTGCTCTTTCTCAGACCAAGATTCACTGTCCAGAGCGAGTACAACTTCTTGAGGCAGCTGACTTTCAACTTCCTTCAGCAGCTTGCTGAAGTTCTGTTGAGCCTGCTCATAGTTGACGTCCTGCAGCTTGAGGGCTTCAGCACGTACCCATATTCTGAACTATGACCAGAGCTGATCAGAAGCAGCTGGGTCGATCATCCCAGGACAGACTTGCTTCAAAGAAGCAATCCATTGCAGCATACCTGTTTCAAAATTCAAAATACCAGAGCCAACATCTGGTTGCTTTGGTTTGGGTATGGCAATTTTGTGTCTTAGATCAGCAAGACGTTCAAGACTTGTTAAGTCAATGAAAGTTCTGCTGGGGTTTTCAGCGGTTTTCTGAGAGGTTGTTTGTTTTGGAGGAGGTGTATCAGAATCAGTCAGATATTTCTATTGGAGTGGTTGGAGTTTTTGGAGGTGTTGATTCTAATGAGGATGGCAACTGGGGCCTGACAATAGTGGTTCCACATGGCAACTGGATTGCCAGCGGTGAAGGTTGAGGTGAGTGGGGGTCAGAATGATGAGGAGAAGGGGTTTCATAGCGGTGAAACTCTGTTTGTGGTGAAGGTGGATTATTTTCTGGTTGAGGAGGTGGAATCTCTGATTGCTCAGGGATCAGAGGTTCTTCTGTGAGTGGTTGTTGTGATTGTGGTTCTGGTTCTGGTTCTGGTTGTATTTCTGGTTCAGGTTGTGGTTCTGGTTATGGAGGAGGAATATTTGGTGGTTCAGAATTTGGTTGATCAGAAGCATGTTCACGCTCAATATCAGCTAGCACTCTATCAAGTGCTGGTGTTGTTGAAACAGTTGGTTGTTTGGGAATCTTAGTTCTGGTTCTTCTGAGTTGTAAGGCCTCAGAAGGGTCTTCTGGTATGGTTTCATCAATGGTAGGGATTGGGATTGATATTCTGTGAGAGGTTTGAGAAGGGGCAGCAGATGTTGGAATAGTAAAAGATTTTGAAATAGGGGCAGCAGATGAAATACCTCTTTTCTTTGGAGTCTGATGAGATGATCCTTCTGTTGGTGCTTTCCTCTTCTTTGTCTTCTTCTGAGTCACTTCTGGTTGGACTTGACTCAGATCTTTGATCTTCAGCTTTGAACCTGTATCTTCTTCCTTGTATGAATCTGGATACTTGAGAAACATATCAGGTTTGGATTCCATTTCAGAAAATTTTGGGAAATCACTCAGAGGCACTCTTCTGCTGGAGATGTCAGCAGTTGAAGTAGCTCTGGGTTCCTTCTTAATATTTTCTATCAGCTTCATCTTTTTCAGGTTCTTAGCGTTCAGCGGTTTTCCAACAGTAGGTTCAATAGTGCTCAGCACTTGAGCTTCGCTCAGATACTCTATCAGCTTATTCTCTGTCAGAATATCTGATATGAGCCTTCCAAACGGTATCCAGTCCCTTTTGGTCCTTTCTTCTTCTCTTGTTTATTTGACACTGGTCTTGAGATGGTTGAACAGGAAGTGTGCCAGATTGATCTTTACCCTCTGATCAATAAAATAGATCAGAAATTGCTGATCCACGTTTATATAATCAGGAGAACTTGTTGGTTTCCTGTGGTTGAAGCATCCAAGAACAATCTTGGCCCATACTCTGCAGTGATCCTTCAGATCCTTAATTTTGCTGCTGGGCAATCCAAGAGTGAAAATGCTGTTGGCTACCACACCTATATCAGGGCATCTGTCAGCCATGTCCACACAACGGACTCCACCACCACTTTGACCGATTAACCTAGCAATGAGGTCTTCAGAAATTACTATCTTTTTTCCCATGACAGAAGAGATGACTAGATGTTTATGAATCTTGGCGTGAATCCAAAATTCCTTGACAAGCTCTGGGAATGTTGGTCCAACCAACCTATCAAAATACCTCTCCCACTTTTGAGCCCTAATTTCTTCAGTTAGGTCAAATCCATTTTCCTTCAAACTTTCAAAGTCGATGATTAACTCAGAGAGAACTTCAAGATTCTTTACCGGTGTGAGAAGAGTTCTGATAGGCACCTGATATTGTTCAGAGGTTTCTTTCTTCTGATTTCCTGCAGAAATGCTAGAGGATGCCATTGTTCTCACTAAAAAAGCTTGAGAATGATTTGAGAGAAAAAGGTTTGAAGGAGATAAACTCAGAAATATGCAGAGAATACTTGAATGATTATGAGAAAGCGTAAAGAATAAGAATGAGGAATTAGTGTGCTTAAATAGAGTTTTCAAAAATTATTTTGAAAAATTAAACGTTTTTAAGAGAGAGAAAAAAAATAATGATTGCCATTAACAAGCGTGATTACTTTTCATTAAATGCTTGCTGATTTTGGGGGATTTGAGAAAGATACTTAAAAACGGTTACCAGACATGTGTCTCAATGCACCCAATCAGCGCTTTGTCTTCTCAGAAGCGTGCACGCGTTCTGCTTCAGAGATTTGCTGATGATTGGATGACACTTGTTTGATGTAGTGATCAGCACGTCTGTCTTTGAGATTAGACTCTCAGATCTTTAGACTTGCATCTGATACAATCTGCATGTTCTATCTTTCTGAAAGAAGATTGATCAGAAGTTCACAGTAATATAATTACATTCTGAAGATAAATATATGGAATTAAAACATTTTCATTCTGGGCATACTTTCATGCTGAGATGTTTCAGAATGAAATTAAATCTATCTTCTGAAAGGGGTTTAGTAAAGATATCAGCCCATTGATGGTCTGTATCTATAAATTTCAAGTTCAAAATACCTTTCTGAATATAGTCCCTAATGAAATGATGCTTAATTTCTATATGCTTAGCTCTAGAATGCAAAATAGGATTCTTACTTAAGCAAATAGCAGAAGTATTATCACAAAGAATAGGAATGTTACTCTCAAAAATCTGGAAGTCTTCAAGCTGACTTTTCATCCAGAGCATTTGTGTGCTACATCCTGCTGCTGCTATGTACTCAGCTTCTGCTGTTGACAGAGCAATTGTTGATTGCCTTTTGCTGGACCACGAGATCAGATTTTCTCCCAGAAACTGGCAGCTTCCAGAAGTACTTTTACGTTCCACTCTGTCTCCAGCAAAATCAGCATCACAGTAGCCTACTAAGCTGTAATCACTAGATTTTCTATAAAACAAACCCAGATTAGTAGTACCTTTCAGATACTTGAAAATTCGCTTAACAGCTGTTAAGTGAGATTCTCTAGGATCTGATTGGAATCTAGCACAAATACATACGCTGAATAAGATATCAGGTCTTGAAGCTGTCAGATAAAGGAGAGAACCAATCATACCTCTGTAGACCTTCTGTTCTACACTTTTGCTTACCTCTTCTCTTTCCAGAATGCACGTGGGATGCATTGGAATCTTTGATGGCTTACATTCTGAGAGGTCAAATTTCTTCAGAAGATCTCTGATGTATTTGCTCTGATGAATGTAAGTTCCCTCTGGAGTTTGATTAATCTGAATTCCTAGAAAGAATTTCAGTTCCCCCATGAGGCTCATCTCAAATTCTGCCTGCATACACTTAGCAAATTTTCTTCCAAGAGAAGGATTAGTAGAACCAAAAATAATATCATCAACATAAATTTGACAGACTAAAATGTCACTCTTAACTGTTTTACAGAATAGAGTAGTGTCCACTTTCCCTCTGGTGAATTCATTTTCAAGCAGAAAGTTACTTAGTCTTTCATACCAAGCTCTGGGAGCTTGTTTCAGACCATACAGTGACTTTTTCAGTTTGAAAACATGTTCTGGATGTTTTGTATTTTCAAAACCTGGGGGTTGGTGAACATAAACTTCTTCTTCTATATAACCATTTAAGAATGCACTTTTGACATCCATCTGATACAGAGTGATGCCTCTATTAACAGCAAATGAAATTAAAAGTCTGATAGATTCTAACCTGGCGACTGGGGCAAAGGTTTCTGTATAGTCTATCCCCTCTTGCTGACTATAACCTTGTGCAACCAGTCGTGCCTTGTTTCTGATGACTTCACCTTGTTCATTTAGCTTGTTTCTGAACACCCATCTTGTTCCAATGACGTTGAATCCTTTTGGTCTGGGAACGAGATCCCATACGTCGTTTCTGGTGAATTGATTCAGCTCTTCTTGCATTGCCAGAATCCAGTCATTATCCAGAAGTGCTTCATCAATAGAAGAAGGTTCAATCAGAGACACAAGTCCCATAAGAGTTTCTTCAGAGTTTCTGAAGCTTGCTCTTGTTCTAATTGGATCTTCCTTTCTTCCTAGGATAGTCTCTTCTGGATGATCCAAACTGCTTCTGGGTAATCTCTTCTGAGGTTGATCAGCAGCAGTTGTAGGATTTCTAGCATTGCTTCTTTCAGACGTTGAAGGAATGTCTGTGTTGAGAGCTTCTGATGACTTGTCTTCAGAACCTGCAAATTCAATTTCTATACCTGCAAGATTTTCATTCTGCTTTGACTTTTCAGAGTCAAGCTTGTCATCAAAACGAACACTGATTGATTCTTCCACAATCTGTGTTTCTGTATTGTATACTCTGTACCCTCTTGAGCGTTCAGAGTATCCTAACATAATACACTTCTGTGCCTTAGAATCAAACTTGTTCAAATAATTCTTTGTATTCAATATATAGCAAGTACATCCAAATGGATGAAAATACGAAATGTTGGGCTTTCTGTTCTTCCATAGTTCATATGGAGTCTTTTCCAGAATAGGTCTTATTGAGATTCTATTCTGAATGTAGCACGCTGTGTTTATTGCCTCTGCCCAGAAAGTCTTAGCAACGTTTGTCTCATTGATCATGGTTCTGGCCATTTCTTGCAATGTTCTGTTCTTTCGTTCTACAACTCCATTTTGTTGGGGAGTTCTAGGACAAGAGAAATCATGCAGAATGCCTTTGTCATTAAAGAATGACTCAAAATCTTTATTTTCAAATTCTCCACCATGATCACTTCTGACTTTAACGATTCTAAGATCTTTTTCATTCTGAACTTGGTTACAGAAGGTAACAAACACAGAGTGTGACTCGTCCTTGTGTCTTAAGAACTTTACCCATGTCCATCTGCTATAGTCATCTACGATTACTAACCCATACTTCTTACCACTGACTGAAGCAGTTTTAACTGGTCCAAATAAGTCAATGTGCAGAAGTTCTAATGGCTTAGAGGTGGAAACAACATTTTTGGATTTAAAAGAAGGTTTTGCAAATTTGCCTTTCTGACATGCTTCACACAGAGCATCTGAATTGAACTTCAAATTTGGAAGTCCTCTGACCAGATTGAGTTTGTTAATCTGAGATATTCTTCTCATACTAACATGCCCCAATCTTCTGTGCCAGATCCACTGCTCATTGTTAACAGACAGAAGACATTTTACGTTCTGACTCTTTAGTTCAGAAAGTTTGATTTTATAAATGTTGTTTTTCCTCTTACCATTAAACGGGATAGTCCCATCTTTCTGACTAACAGCTTTACATGATTTTTGATTAAAGATTATATCATAACCGTTATCACTTAATTGACTTATGGATAACAGATTATGCATCAATCCATCTACTAGCAGAACATTATTAATAGAGGGAAGATTTCCATTACCTACAGTTCCAGAGCCAATTATCTTTCCCCTCTGATTGCCTCCAAAGCCAACGTGGCCTCCAGGCTTAAGTTCCAGGCTTTGGAACATATGCCTTCTTCCCGTCATGTGTCGTGAGCAGCCAGAGTCCAGGTACCATGACTGGTGTTTCTGACTTGCTGCTAAAGATATTTGCAACATGTATTATTTTATCCTTAGGTACCCAGATCTTCTTGGGTCCTGATTTGTTAGTTTTACCAAAACTCTGGTTGAATTTTGGTTTCACAGAGTGCTTACTGCTAGTGTATTTGATGTCATGTGTGTGACCATACACAAAGTGTGAATTTAGAGGAGTGTGTTTAATGGTTAAATCCATGACATTTTTAGGTGTAGGAACCTTACCTAGGTATCCTATTCCTTTCCTGCCGTTTCTGCTAACTCCATAGATCATTGAAGCCATTCTGCTTCTATCTATGCTTTTAGCAAGGAACTTCTGGAAGCTATGATCATACTCCTTGATGATCTCATCAGCGTTGCTGGGAGTTTCAGAAATTGGTTCCTTCTGAGAGTTTTGTAAAGAGTTTTCTAATTTTGAAATTTTATCTCTCAGCTCAGAGTTTTCCAATTTGAGACTCTCAGACTTATTAGAGTCAGATTCAAGATTCCTTTTCAGGTCTCTGAATTTAGCTCTAATCTGCTGATAACGTTCCAGAATTTCATTGAGGCTTTTAGCAAGTTCAGCCTTTGTAAAATTAACAGCGAAGTTAGGGAATACCTCTTCTGTGTCTGATTCTGAGTCTGATTCAGAAGCTTCACTATCATCTGGAATGTTAGCCATGAGCGCTATGTTTGCCCTTTCATCATCTGATTCTGAGTCAGCTTCAGACGAGTCAGAGTCATCCCATGTGGCCATGAGACTTTTCTTCTTCTCTCTTCCAAACTTCTTTTTGGGCTTTTCCCTCTGAAGCTTTGGGCAGTCACTCTTGTAGTGTCCTTGCTCATTGCACTCGTAGCAGATGATGTCTTTTGTGTTTGGCTTCTTGCTACTGGAGGAGCCTTCAGATCTTCTGTATCCAGAGGAAGAATCTGTCCTTCTGTATCTGGAAGAAGACTCGTTCTGATCAGATCTTCTGGGATTCCTGAACTTCCTTTGTCTTTGCTTCCACAGTTGATTTACTCTTCTGGAGAGAAGGGAAAGTTCGTCTTCTTCTGATGAGGATCCATCAGATGTTTCTTCAACTGCCTGCAAAACTTTAGATTCAGATTTTCTGTTAGATTTTAAAGCTAAAGGCTTACCTTGCTTCTGAGGCTCATCAGCTTCTAGCTCTATCTCATGACTTCTGAGGGAGCTTATAAGTTCCTCCAGAGTGATTTTGTTGAGATCTTTCGCTAGCTTCAGAGCAGTAACCATAGGCCTCCACTGCTTGGGTAAACTTCTGATTATCTTCTTGACATGGTCAGCAGTAGAGTATCCTTTGTCCAGAACTTTGAGACCAGCTACCAGAATTTGGAATCTAGAGAACATAGTTTCAATGGATTCAGATTCTTCCATTTTGAACGCCTCATACTTCTGAATGAGCGCCAGAGCTTTTGTTTCTTTGACTTGAACGTTGCCCTCATGCGTCATTCTGAGAGAATCAAAGATGTTCTTAGCTGTGTCTCTGTTGGAGATCTTCTCATACTCAGTATAGGAGATGGCACTGAGGAGGATGGTTCTGGCCTTATGGTGATTCTTGAAATCACGCTTTTGTTGATCAGTCATTGATTTTCTATCAATCTTCTGACCAGTTGCATTCACAGGGTGCGTGTATCCATCTGTCACCATATCCCACAGATCAGCATCATGTGCTAGAAAGAAGCTTTCAATTCTGTCTTTCCAGTAATCAAAGTTTTCTCCATCAAAGACTGGAGGTTTGCCGCTGAATCTGTCTCTGTCCTCATTGTTGTCATTGCTGAAATGAGAGTTGTTTCCTGCCATTGTGTTTTTCTGACGCTGGATCTTGTACTGACACGGTTAAGTGTTTTAGCTCAGAACCAGGCGCTCTGATACCAATTGAAGGGGTGAAAAACACAAGAAGGGGGGGGGGGGTTGAATTGTAAAACTGAAATCTTAAAGCAATTGACAAGATATTTTTATCCTGGTTCGTTTGATCTCAAACTACTCCAGTCCACCCGTCAAGGTGATTTTGCCTCTCTCCAACGAGGTCTTAATTCACTATATTCAACTGAATACAAATCTGCTTTAACAACTGCTAAAGCCTTCTTGATTCAAACCACAATCCGGTTTGTCAAGGCAACACTTTCTTACAAAGGTATAAAACAAATGTGTGTGAATGTTTTCTACAAAACTTTATCACAACTGTGATGTATACACAAATGAAGCTTAGAAACTTAGATTGCTAAACACTAATGGAGTATCAGAGTTTGTGGTTTAGCAAAACTGGTAGATGAAGATTATTGTTCAGCCTTTTTGCGTGTAGAGAATTGGAGAGCATTAGCCATTATAATCTTCGAAGCCTTGTTTATATAGCACTTGAGAAGATGAACGTTGAATGCAATATTCTTGATTCAATGCTAATAACAAGCTTTCCTTTTTGAGCAGATCTTGTCTAGAATGATGCCGTTGGAATTAATTAGCGTTCAATGCACAGTACCGTTGTTTCTTCAATGCACGTTCTGGCTTGGCTCATTCTGATTCTGCTTCGCTGCTGATGAACTATTGTTTTTGTATCAGAGTGTTTACGCGCAGTTCTGTTCATCAAGCTTCAGCATGTACGTGAGTTGATCATCTGATCTTGACGTTCTGATTCAGCAACTTCTGATGCTGGTGTATGAAGTCAAATTCTGATGCTGAAGAAGTGATCTTGCTTATTTTAATCAGCGTATCTGTAAGTCAGAGCATAGTAATTTTAGGTAGCATATAGTTCAAACATGAAACATATAAATACTATATCTTTTCACTTTGTTATCATCAAAACTCAAATATAGGGTACTAGATTCAAACATTGTTCTAACACATTGGACCCAGTTGGAAAGATTGTTCCATGAACAATTCTACATGGGGCAAACGAAGATAAGCCTGAAAGAATTGGCCAGTGTAAAGAGACGTTTCACTGAACCTATAGACGAATATCTAAATAGGTTTAGGTTGCTTAAGGCGAGATGTTTTACACAAGTGCCAGAACATGAGTTGGTCGAAATAGCCGCAGGCGGTTTAGATTATTCCATTAGGAAGAAACTAGACACCCAATACCTGAGAGACATGGCCCAACTGGCCGATAGAGTTCGACAGGTAGAACGCCTCAAAGCTGAAAAAGAAAAGGCAACGAAAACTCATAAGAGAGAAAGGATAGCGTACGTTGAGATGGATGACGAAGATCCAGAATCCTTCGACGACACTTTAGCTGTCGAAGAAGGGGAAGTCGATTTAGCGGAACTGAAACAAGGGCCACCATACTCTTGTAAACTGTTAGTCCCCTCAAGTGGGAAAAATCCCACTGGTCCAGAAAGGACCAACGATAGGTTCCCCAAAAAGACTTATAGTTTTGACATCACAAAATGTGATGAAATATTTGACTTGCTTGTTAAAGATGGCCAAATGATAGTACCCCCAGGGGTAAAAGTGCCTCCTCTTGATCAAAGAAAGAAGAGAGGTTTTTGCAAATATCATAATTTCTTGGGCCATAAAACTTCTCAATGTTTTCTTTTTAGGAATCTTGTGCAAGACGCTATCGAAGAAGGGAGGTTGAAGTTTGCTGACAAGACCCCCATGGCTGTCGACTCAAATCCATTACAGGCTGAAGCCCACTATGCGGAGCCTTCTGAGGTGAACGTGATAGAGGCAACCAGGAGCCAATCGAAGAGGCCAGGAATCACAATGGTCGAAGTTTCAAAGGACCATATCAACATGCCAATCTTTGGCAGTTTTTCTGGAAATTTATCCAGAAGGACAATTGAAACAGTTCAGAAAGAGGTCGAAAGCCCAAAATTGGAGACCGCTGAAGCACAAAAAACTGGAACAAAACCCAGTTCCCACTTGGCCACAGTTCAAGGCCAGACGGAGAATCTGGAGATACAAATGAAGCAGCTAACTCTTGCCAACAAAGATACAATGAATATCAACATGGTCGAATTCTCTGACCCAAAAGCATCAGAAGAGGCTATGAGGCAAGAACAAGCTAATAAGACTGCTTTCCCTTGGGAAAATGAAAATCTGGCAGATTTTCTACAAAGATGCCAGAAAAAGAAATCAGAGGTGATGCTGTGTCCAAGATGCAGTTCGATCTTTGACAAAAAGGCTGCTGAGCACATTCAAGGCGTAAGAGCAGCGAATAAGAGAAGGGAAAATGTTAATCTTCGACATGATCCCAGAAGAGCCTCCCAAAGAGGTTCAAACCAAGAAAAGAGGCCATTGACTTTTAGGCCTCCAACAAATGTGCCGGTAGATACCTGGTACAAAACCTCTGGTCGAAAAAGGCCAAGTGAGGAGAGATGGCACTCTTTCGACGTGCCAAGGGGTTCATCTTTAACTCAAAAGAAAGGGCCTCAAGTTGCTGTACCTAAAGTTGCACAAGTGTCAAGCAACTACAAAGGGAAAAATCCCATGTCTCGATCTCAATGGAGGAGATACCAAAGGAGACGAAAAGCGGAAAGGGAGGCTGCCAACGAACCAAAGGCGGAAACTAGTTCGAATGTTCCTCAAAGGAAGCAAAGGAAACCTCTAGAAAGAGAGCCAGTAACCAACAGGCTAGTTTGGCCTAACCAAGGTGAAGTCGAGGACGAAGACGATTCTGAGTCTGATGATACTTTGGACATAATGGTGAATATAGTCTCAGTGCTGCCCAGAGAATTCAACCGACAAGTGGAGGTCGAAGCAAGTGACTGGGAAGTGGAGCAAGAAATGGCCAAACATAGGCCAGTGTGCTATTTCGTTATGGACAATGTCACCACTGAGGAACAAAATGGATTCTTCGAACCACCCACAAAGGCGATGAAGAATCACCTCAAGCCTTTATTTATAAGGGCTAAACTCGAAGAAACTACTGTGAATAAAATATTGGTGGATTGTGGGGCAACCATCAACATTATTCCTCACTCTATGCTAAGGAAAATTGGCAAAAGGGATGAGGACATTAAGCCTCACAATATGGTCTTGTCGAACTATGAGGGCGGCATAGGGACCACTATGGGAGTGATCCAGCTAGATATCAAAGTAGGGTCTATCCTTCGACCAACAATGTTTATGGTCATATCGGCCAAACCTAACTATAATCTTTTGTTGGGCCGCGAATGGATTCATGGTGTTGGAGTTGTGCCATCATCAATGCATCAGAGGCTGCTCCTATGGCGTCCAGATGGGATGGTCGAAAACATAGAGGCAGATCAAAGTTATTACCTAGGCGAAGTGAATCACCTGGGGTTGGCAGATTTCGACAAGAACTTGGCTCACATAGGGCCATGTCCAACACCTGACTTCGACATGGCGCCAGCGCCAAACACTTTTTGTTCCCTATACCTGCATCCTGAGCATGGTTTCCAATGGGACAGAGAAGACTTGTCCCACATAGACTTCAGTGGGTTAACTGATATCCAACCAACTGGTTGGGGAAGTGAATTCAGTGATAATGACTGAGTCACAATCTTTGAAGCGAATTTCGGCTTATGTAGCCGAAACGAAGATGATAACGGCTCTCGAAGCCGAAGTGAAGTACATGGCCACACAGGACAATGATCAACAGTTATCTGTTGCAGGTCCAGGAAAAGATTTCGATCCAAAACCCCCTGATATCATGCAAGAGGAAATGCAGGAACAGAGGCTCGACGCCATCTATGACGATGAGCATTTGGGCTTCGAAAAGGACCCCTTGGCGAACAACATTAAAATGTTAGCGCAAGATCCTTTAGAAGAAATCAACTTAGGCGAAGGGTCAGAGAAAAGGCCAACCTACATCAGCGCCAAAATTGACCCAGAACTTAGGTTGGAAGTAATCCAATTGTTGAAAGAGTTCAAGGACTGTTTCGCATGGGATTACGACGAAATGCCTGGTCTCGACAGAGGATTGGTAGAACTTCAGTTGCCAATCAAACCTGGGAAGAAGCCAATCAAGCAGAATCCAAGACGCTTCGCTCCAGAAATACTGTCGAAGATCAAAACGGAAGTCGAAAGACTGCTGAAATGCAAATTCATACGCGTTACAAGGTACGTCGAATGGATTGCAAACATTGTGCCAGTAATTAAGAAAAATGGTACATTAAGGGTGTGCATAGATTTCAGAGATTTGAATGCTGCTACACCCAAAGATGAATATCCTATGCCTGTGGCGGAAATGCTAGTCGATTCTGCCGCTGGCTATGAATACCTGAGTATGCTCGATGGTTATTCAGGATATAATCAAATATTCATTGCTGAAGAGGATGTGTCGAAAACAGCTTTTCGATGCCCTGGGGCCCTAGGCACTTACGAATGGGTAGTGATGCCTTTTGGCCTAAAGAACGCTAGGGCAACATACCAGCGAGCAATTAATTCTATCTTCCATGATTTTATTAACACTTTTATGCAAGTATATATTGATGACATTGTTATAAAATCTGTTTCTAGGAAGAGTCATATTGACCACCTTCGACAATCATTCGAAAGAATGAGAGAACATGGTCTGAAGATGAACCCTTTGAAGTGTGCGTTCTGTGTGAAAGCTGGAGATTTCTTGGGCTTCGTTGTCCACAAGAAAGGAATCGAAATAAACCAGAACAAGACGAAGGCAATTCTGGAAGCGAAAGCGCCATCGAATAAGAAGGAACTGCAATCTCTGTTAGGCAAGATAAATTTCTTAAGGAGGTTTATATCTAACCTAAGTGGGAAAGCTCAGGCCTTTTCACCCTTACTTCGACTGAATAAAGAGGGGTTCGAATGGGGGCAAGAGCAACAAGAAGCCTTCGACAAAATCAAAGGGTACCTTACTAAGCCACCTATTTTGGTGCCTCCTTGTAGCAATAAGAGTATGAGATTGTACATAGCTGCATCCGACAAAACTTTGGGAAACATGTTAGCCCAAGAAGATGAGAGTGGAGTCGAAAGACCCATTTACTATCTTAGTAGAGTTTTGAACGATGCAGAAACTAGATATAGTGAAGTTGAAAAATTGTGTCTATGTCTGTATTTCTCTTGTACAAAACTCAAGCAATATATAAAACCAGTTGATGTGTATGTTTCGTCTCATTTTGATGTTTTCAAGTATATGTTGTCGAAACCTATCTTGCATAGTCGAATTGGCAAGTGGGCATTAGCATTAACTGAATACTCCTTGACCTTTATGCCTCTTAAGGCAGTGAAAGGACAAGTGGTTGCAAACTTTATAGTCGACCACTCAATTCAAGTTGAGGATATTAATTATGTGGAGATAGAACCTTGGAAATTCTACTTCGATGGTTCCAGCCATAAAGATGGAACGGGAGTAGGAGTCTTGATCATTTCTCCTGAAAAAATTCCAACAACATTCAAGTACAAGATATCAGGTTCTTGTTCGAACAATGAGGCTGAGTATGAAGCTCTAATTATTGGCCTTGAGATATTGTTGGAATTGGGGGCAACTCGAGTCGAAATAATGGGAGACTCAGAGTTAGTCATTAAGCAAGTCACAAAGGAATATAAATGCATAAGAGAAAATCTCATTATGTACTTTGTGATAGCAAATCGTTTGTTGAAAAAATTTGAAATGGTCAATATTCGACACATACCCAGAGTCGAAAATCAGATAGCCAACGACTTGGCACAGATTGCATCTGGGTATAAGATTTCAAAAACGAGATTACAAAGAGCAATCGAAGTTCAAGAAAAGATAAAAGCAACTTGTCTATCACCAACAGATTTGGAATCAACGAGACTAGGATATGCTGATCAAAGTAACTTCGAAATTTCGTTCATAGATAATTTGTCAGAGCAAGATTGGAGGAAACCCATTGTGGATTATCTTCAAAATCCAGGAGCTTCGACAGAACGAAAAAAAAAGTACAGGGCGTTGAGTTATGTACTCATGGGTAATGAGTTATTCAAGAAGACGCCTGAAGGGGTATTGCTAAAATGTTTAAGTGAAACTGAGGCATACATAGCCCTTTCGACTACGCACACTGGGGCATGTGGGGCTCATCAAGCAGGCCATAAGATGAAATGGTTGTTGTTTTGACAAGGACTATACTGACCCACTATGCTGAAAGATTGTGTTGAGTTCGCCAAAGGTTGCCAAGAATGTCAAGTCCATACAGGCATCCAACATGTACTAGCAAGCGAACTTCACTCGATAGTGAAGCCTTGGCCCTTTAGAGGATGGGCGTTGAATCTCATTGGAGAGATTCGACCAGCATCATCAAAGAGT
Organism: Vicia faba; assembly: GCA_948472305.1. Classification (NCBI taxonomy): domain Eukaryota; kingdom Viridiplantae; phylum Streptophyta; class Magnoliopsida; order Fabales; family Fabaceae; genus Vicia; species Vicia faba. The sequence goes on along the minus strand of OX451741.1, from coordinate 1,151,708,546 downwards.
CAGAAATACATACTGGTAGGCATTGATTATTTTACTAAGTGGATCGAAGCTATCCCTTTAGTCAATGTAGACCAAGAAAATGTCATTGAATTTATTCAAAAGAACATTATCTTTAGGTATGGAATCCCTGAGACTATAACAACTGATCAAGGATCAGTTTTCACTGGTCGAAAGATGCAGGAATTTGCTCAGGAAACAGGTTTCAAACTCCTAACATCAACGCCTTATTATGCACAGGCAAATGGTCAAGTCGAAGCGGCAAACAAGGTAGTGATTGGCTTGATAAAAAAGCATGTTGGGAAGAAACCAAAGAATTGGCATAAGACGTTAGACCAGATTTTGTGGGCTTGTCGAACGTCCCCAAAAGAAGCCACAGGTACAACACCATATAGGCTAACTTTTGGCCATGATGCAGTGTTGCCAGCAGAAATTTGTCTTCAATCTGCAAGGGTTCAGAGACATTATGATATTCCCTCTGAAATTTATTGGAATATGATGTTAGACGAGCTAGTGGATTTAGACGAAGAAAGATTGCGTGCTCTTGACCTACTCAGGCTTCAGAAGAAAAGAGTAGAAGACTCTTATAATAAAAAGGTGAAACCTAAGGTATTTTCTCCTGAAGAACTAGTTTGGAAGGTGATTCTTCCCATGGATCGAAGGGATCGAAGCATGGGGAAATGGTCACCCAAATGGGAAGGACCATTCAGAGTTATCCAAACTTTTTCTGGTGGAGCCTATGAAGTCGAAGAGTTAGGTGAAGATAAAAGGCTCTTGAGAGTAAATGGTAAATATTTGAAAAAATACAGACCTACACTCCAAGAGATAAAAATAAAATAACAAGACTAAATTAACCATAGAAAAGCCAAAATGGAAAATTTTTATAATTTTTAGCCAAGATGGCAATGTTGTCGAATACAGATTACAAAATATGGTTAAGAAGCAGAATCAATCAAAAGGGAATGGAGTCCTTGAGTCGAAGGTATTTGATTTGCTGCAGCTCCAATCTTTTCTTGCACCAGGCATTCGCCTGCACAAGCTTGGCAATCTGATCGTCGAAGCCTTGGGCTCTCTCAGCAAATTCTAGGCCTTGTTTGATTTTAGTTTGACTTTCGGTGTCTGGGAAGGTCGAAAGAAGTTCCTCCTTGCGCTTGGTATTGGCATTTATCTTAGCCTCTATTTCTTCGATTTGCACCCTGAAGGAAGCATTCTCTCGATCGATGGCATCAACTTCTTCTTGTGTAGATGCTTTTTGCTTCGACAACTCCGCAATTCGAGAAGTTGTCTCCGAAACAGCAGTCCATGCAGAAGAGCTTTTACCATATAGCACCTCAAGCTGACTATTAAAACCCCTTTGTCGCCTATAATCTGCTGAGACTTGATCAATAATGGAGTGTAACTCCATGATCAAGCCTGAAACTTCTGGAGCTACAGATAACAAGTCGACAGCATTCAAAACATCCCTCAAGTATGATGGAGCAGTAGGGTCCCCCTCCAAAGCTTTCATCAAGTCCTTCTTGAAAAACTGAGCCTTAACCTTCGCCAAAGCTTCATCGAGAGGAGAAGTTTCAGTGGACTTCCCCGACAGGGTAGGAACCTCCTGACTAGCATCAGACGAACTCTTGCTCTCGATGATGGCGTTGAGATAGCTAACAGGGTCAGTTTGCTTCAAGAGTTCTAAGTCCTCTTTCGACCTATGCTTTGTTGAGGTAACAGCCCTTGCAACAGCATTGTCTTGGGTTTGAGGCTGTGGAGTGACAGTTGCCTCGACTGGATTCCCTTCGACTCGGACTGTGGCAGCGCCAACGTCATCTTGGTGTCTTTCGCCGGCGTCACCTTGGTTCTCTTCGCCAGCGGCATCTTGGTCTTCTTCGCCAGCATTGCCATGGTCCCCTTCGTCACGATTCTCTTTCGACAGATCCACCACATGAACCTCTTTTGGCTGTTGTTCTTTCGTTTGAAGATCTTCTGCTGGTTTTTCTACCGTCTCAGCATTGGCCTCATTTATTTCAGTATGGGCTTCGTCATTCTCCAAGCCTTTTTCTTGTGGCCTGCTGAGTTCAGCAGACTCCAATGTCTCAGAAGTCCTTGGCGGTGAGCTTTCAGTGGTGTCCTGAAAAGAAAAGAAGAAGAATCTTCAGGAATCGAAAGAGACATAGTCGAATATAGGTATCTACACCTAAGTTACAAAAAGGTCTAAGAGATTACCTGTAAATTAGCTTCAGCCCCAGGGCTAGAATTGTCGCTTTCGACAGGCTTATTGAGAAGAACGTTTAATTCCTCCTCCGTTGGCTCCTCGATGATAACTGGAGGTGGCCTGGGCTTTCTCCCAGCAACCTTTATTCTAATGGTTCGACCCTCAGGAGCAGGAGCAGGAGCGTCCTTCGTCAGCTTTCGCCTTTTTAGAGGAGCAGGGGGAGAGTCATCTTCTTCGTCGCTCCCGGATTCGACCGTCAGTGCTGGCCGTTTCTTGGGCGAAGGTGCCTAAAAAACCAATGGGAATTCGATTTAACAATCGCATCGAAAGTCAAAAAATTAAAAGCCAGAAGAAAATAATGAAAGTCTGGTTACCGATACAGAAGGCTTTTTCGAAGGGCCTTCCCCCTGTTGGTTTGTTGTGGTCTTCGCCGACGCTATAGTCTTCGCCGGCGGTGGAGGTTTTGTTGAGGGGCCTCCTCCCTGTTGGCCTTCTGCAGCCTTCTTGGCTGCAGGCTTTCGAACAACTGAAAGCAAATAAAATAGTTAACAGGCTAGCAGTCGAAAGAGAAAGACAAAGTAATTCGAAAGGATGAACTTACATTTCTTTATTTTGTCCAAAACGAGGACAAAAGATTTCTGAAGCTCATCCACGAAGTCCTTCTCGTCGAAAAACTCCTCAGCGTAATAACTTTTCCACCACTCCTCGAAGGATGGTGAGCAAAGAAAGTTGAGCTGGTAGTCAAACAACGAGAGAACTGTTCGACCAGCATATCTTCCGATATGTTTAGTGGCAGCTTCTTCGGTGTAGTCATTGCAGAAGTACAACATAGACTTCTCTCTTGGAAAAATTGGAGAAGGTAAGGTTTGAATAATACCAAACTGGCGAGACACCAGGTTTGGTTGATATGCAATCAGACTCAAGTGAGTCTTAGAGCTCCTGAATCGAAGAGGCATGATCCTTGGTGTGAGGAACGCCTCCCACATTGTTGTATGTTCGTCAACTTGGGGACCAATCGACGTCCTAGGATGTGGCCTTGTGAACCATGCTGGGCCTACCTTCCGTCGAGAAAACGGAGCCATAGTCGAAGCAAACTCTTTCCTTCGAGCAAACATCAGAACGAAGTTGGTGAAAGTTTGCTGAAACTCCAGTCCATCTTCCATAGGCGTCAACAGAGCCAGTCTGGTTCCTTCGACACGTCTGTTCGCTATCTCTGGAGCCTGCTCATTTATTTGAACCTTCTTAGGCAAGAAAGATTCGAAAGTGGCATTGAGCCACAATTGGAGCAGCCAAAAAGGTCCAGCAAGCAGCAAGCTGGCCCTGTTCTCGATAATCTTCAGAAGAGTCGCCCCATTACTAATCGAATCATAGAGGCTAGCCAAAATCAATTCTGCCAAACAGATATTTTGGCCATGATGGAGTTGAGTGGCGAGAGTGACCATCTTCTTGGTCACCTGTAGGGACTTCGAGCAAAATACAAAGCGTGTCAGCCATAAGGCTAGAAACGCAATGTGTTCGACATCCGACACAGCATCTGTCGACCTGTCGTGGTAGTGGTTGATGAAGGTGGTGTAAGTTGGCTTGGTGGCAGAGAATCCAATTTGATCCTCCGACATCTCCTCCGGATCGAAGTAGTCCCCGGTGGGTCGAAGGCCAGTGATAGCGGCCACATCGAAGAGTGTAGGAGTCAGCATCCCACAGGGAAGATGGAAAGTGAAGTGGGAGTAGTCCCAGAAAAGTAGAGAAGCTATCAACATCTCCGGAGAATAGTTCAGACCTGTCTTCGACAGCATAACCAGGTCGAAAATCCCCATATCTTTCCAGATCGAAGCTTGGCGTTTCTCCATTTTTTCCAGCCAAGCAACGTAATCAGGAGTAAGGCTAGGGCCAGACCTGAAAGCCCTAACACCTTTGTTGAAGAAACGAAGGTCGATTTTCTCTTTAGCAGGGTCTTCATTATCCTCTGCATCTTTCTTGGCGCATGCAACTGGTTTGAGTCTCTCAACTACCGGAAAATAACTCTTGATCCTCATGGCCTCAGCAATACTTGGATACAAGGGACCAGACATAGCAAATATCTGGTTGGAATATCCAACCGGGATCATCAGGTGGTGTGAGTAAGCATCACGTACAGCGATGTCCAAGGGTTCAGGGACCCTTCGTTGGCCCGTGGAAGTTACTACTGGAGCAGTGACGAAAACCTTAGGTTTGACATTTCCAGATGGTACGGTGGCGCTAGGAGCAGTGGAGGTACCAGATGCCATTGTTAATGGTGAAGATGAAGACGAAGTGAAGGAAAAAGGGTTTTTGCAAAGATGACAAGTTTGTGTGCAAATGGAGAAGTCTAGCGTAAAAAGTCCCACAGTGGGTACTTACTGCTATTTATAGTAGTGGGGGAAAATCCCCAAAACTGAGGACATTAAATGCCATTTAATGTTGCAGAAGTAGTGGGACACGTGGCATCCCCCTGTTGTTTTAGTCGTTCTGCAGAAATGGAGAGGCGCAGCGTGCGTCCTCGTTTTTGGGAATTGTCATAATGACAAATTCTGAAATGACGTTTGGCACTGCACGCCGTACTGAGGTGACGTCTTAGGTACGGATAAATGATGGTTTTCTTGGGATTTCCAGTGGTTGGTAGAAGACAACAAAAAGTGCACAATTTAATTTGTGACTAAGCATGAAAAGACAGGTGTCGAATGGCGTTTCAAAGAATGCCTTTTTCTTTCAGAGTCGAAATAAGGCATTCTTGGGGGGCAATTTGTTAGCTCTTAAATTCGACACCCCTGTTTCATTGATGTCAGCCATTAAGGCTGAAGGATGTTTTCGACCAGCTAAGTCCGTCGAAATGTCCATCGAAAGATGGCAAAGTACTTAGAAGATTTCTTCCCAGGGAGGAGTTGGTTGCCTTCGACGTCGAAGGTGTTTCTCGTCGAAGATGCGTCTCGACGAAGGTGTTCGATGGTTCAGAGTGGAACGGTTTGAAATTCAAGCGTTTGGAGGGAAAACGGTTTCCAGCGGTTACCAAGTGCAACGTGCAAAGATCTGGAGCGTCGAACGTTGAGAACGTGCCAAGTGGAATCATCTCGAAGCAGTGTAACTACCCGACGGTTACTTGGGATGTTTTAGTATAAATAGTAGTAGTCACGCAGTTTCTCGCGTGTGTTCACAATTCTATACAAAGTCACTCATATAGATTCGAGTACCCAGCGTGTGAGAAAGAATTGTTGAGAAATGTATGTGTGAAACACCAACTTTATTAATCAAAGTCATTTACTTTTCCAGAAATTTACTTGTTTTCTTCTTTACTTTCCTGTCGAACCCTTTCATTTAAAGCCTTATTTATTTCACCAAGTCCTTTCTTCATGCAATTTACTTAAAGCCTCTTTATTTTATTATCATTTAACCAATATCCAATTTAATCAAACTTCAAAATCAACCTATGTCCTAGGATCAATCTGATCGATCCTGCGAGTAACCAAATAAGTAACCATTTGGAGGATCAGCGGTTGTTTACCAATAACCAAGGTAAACACACCCACAACTTCTTATTAGTGGTATGTGGTTGAATTTTAAGGACGTAAGATCTCAAGTGAAGCTTCGGGCACAAAACGCCATTGTACTTGGAAAAAACTAGAATCTTGAATTTGTGGGGGATTTCCACCCAGGAACCAAACCCAAATCTCCAAAATCTAGGCTAGGCACAACTTGAACTTCCATAGCCTTCAACCTGTCCTCCAGTTGTTTATAGTTGTCTTCAGCTGGCGGATATTGTTCGTCAAAAAAGTCCTCATCCTCAGAGATTGGATTGTTACCACCCCCAGCACGGGTGCTCCTTGCATCTTCATCCTGATTCTCATCCTCCCCGGATGACTCTTTTACCATTTGCACTCGTCGAACGGTACCCTTGAATATCTTCCCAGTGTTGATCAAAGCCTTCTTCTTAGTCTTCTTCTTTGCATCAGAAGTGACATTTGTTCTTGCTGCCCTTTGGCCAAGTTGGTCAAGGTTTCTTGAAATTGAGAATTTTTGTGTCAGCAAATCCTTCATAGTCTTCTCGAGATCCATCTTACTGAAATAAACATTAGAAATATGAGGAAACCTGTGTCGGAAATCTGGTTATGTTATGATGCATGTAATGCAAATGCAAATTTTTTCAAGGGCCTTTAATATTTAAATTGGTTTAAACAAAGAAGGAACAAACATTAATTGTATTAATAAGTTCAAAAGGTTTACAAAAATGCCTCTTGGGATTAAAATGGATGAAGTAAAAATAATACAAAATAAACTCCTAAAACTAAAAGGACTCAAGCTTCCCATGAGCGCATCCTCTTTGGTGCAATGTAGGCGTTCAAATTTCGCTCTTCATGAAGCTATCTCGTGAGCTCCAAAACCTTATTCTTGCTTGCGTAGAATTGGGCTTCAAAGGTGTCTCGCTCCCCCTTTAGTTGAATCCATGACCTTTGCAACTCCTCGAGAGAAGTAGGCATGTTAGGATGAAGAATAGTGTAGGGAACATCTCCTTCGGCAATAGGCTCCATGATGATAGGAAAGATGGCAGGATACAACATCATGAGGCTTTGTGCGTGAGCTCTCACCCACTTGAGATAAGGCTCCAAAGGAATGGAGTTCTTATGTCCCAATGTCTTGCTATCGACTTTTTTCACCATGCCCCAAGTTCATATAAATCTTTGACGATAACTTTGGACATCGTTCTCATAGTCAAATGCAATTCCTGGGACAAGCGCGTCACGAGGGCCATCCCTCTGAGCATACCTAAACTATCGTAAAGCCAAGCAAGGATTATAGGTGATACCTCCCCTAATTCCAAAGAGAGGTACATTAGGGAATTCCCCACAACGATCAATGACAGTAACATCCTCCAAAGATCGAGAACACCAATGAATATCTAAATGTGAGAGTGACATCAACCTACTAGACCATCTCATGCCTTGCTCATTCTTCAAAATAGATCGAGGAAGGTGAGAAATAAACCACCTAGCCAACAAAGGAGTGCAACACATAGGAATTCCCCTTCTCTTCATGGTGCGAGTGTGAAGAGAGTGCAAAATATCCCCAAGTAAGGTACGCATCGGGTTACGAGATAGATGTTATGTACAAGTAAACATATACAAGCAAAGCAAACAAGTCCTTAGGTTTAAGCTTGCATGAGGTTTATATGTAAGTACCCTCTTGATGTTTGGTTGGTTCAACCTGTCCTAGAAAGTAATTGGGTTCTAGGAAATCTCAATATCATTGATCTTTCTTCATTGGGCATTGTTTCAGCGAAAGCCTCTTTTTTGGCGACCGAAATATCCTAAAAGTCTGATCTTAATGAGCGTATTATCGAGTATCAACCAACTTTGGAATGCACCAAAGCCGGCTACCTCACTACTTCTTAATGGCCAAGTTGTTCAAAAAAAAGGTTCTAAGGTTAGTTAGTGCTTCATGACACCACACAGCGGCCCCGTATTCTCCTTAATTCACACTAACATAGTTATTGTCTCAACCGTACATTCTCCACAATCTTTACTACTTACCTAATAATGTTCCCAGATCCGAGTAGAGGATCAATACAAAACCCAAACAAGGACCAAAAATGTAAAACAAACAAGTCAAACAATGAAAGCATTTAAAGGTGATCTAGTCTTTAAGGTAACTCCACTTTTAAGTCATCTCCCCAGTAGAGTCGCCAGTTCTGTAATACGGTGGGAGAACTGACTAGTGTGTTTTGTGTTTTATCGCAATTGTTGCGGATAACAAGAGTCGCCACCGACTTTTCTTTAATCCAATTAAGGAAAGGGTGAAAAGAACAGGAAAGACCTTTTGAGAATTTTCTAGAGTTCGGGGTTTAGGTTATGAAAAGGGAAGGTGTTAGTACCCTTTGCATCCGTAGTTATCTACGGGCTCTTAGTTTCTAGCTCACTTTGAAATACTTTGTTTGAAATATGTTTGTGATTGGTTTAGAAATTATTTTTGAAAGTGCCTTCGTTTAGGCGAACTTTGTAATGATTCTCGTCTCTATAAGAATGCATACAAAGTGTTGACTTTTGAAAATATTTCATTTGAAAGAGTTAGTGTATTTGAAATGATATTTGGAAAATGGTTGTGAGCAAGCAACTATGAACTCTCTACCTACTCAAAAAGTATTAGTTCTTTTCCTCCTCCTTTAGATATTGCTATCTTACCATTGATTGATAAGGAGCCCTATCATTGGATGTGTAGGGACGGGCGTCAGTCATCGTATAATCATAGAAAGTAACATTGTAGGATACCTTAGCAATTTGTCGTAAGGGTCTAAGATCGTTTATCGAAGGAAACATTGAAGGGTCATCGAGGGGCTACGATCTTGTATTTGATGGTGTTTGCTAAAGTATCCCACGTTTAAGGGACATGACTGTTTTTCTCAAGGCAACAAGTAAGGTTAACCCTAGAGGTGCAAGTGTGTAAAGTGTTTGTTTTCTTACATTTTTTCCTTGAGATTAGGGTTCTCTAAGATTGATTTTATCTTTCCATACACACGCTAATTATTAACAATAATATGGAAAGTGATAAATTGCAGAAATTAAATGTCCTACGCTATTACAATAATTTAGTAGATGGAGGATACAAATTTACAAATGGGGAATGAAAGCAATTAAAACCTAATTAATATTTCAACAATATTGAATAATGAATAACAATAAAAATATAAATAAATATAAAGATAATGTAAAAATAAAAAATTTGTTTTAAAAAAACTTTTATGTATTGACACATGCACTTATGCATTGATACAAAAACTTTTACGCATTGATGCATGCACTTATGTATTGATATGAAAACTTTTATGCATTGACGCATGCACTTATGTATCAATACATATCATTCCTTATTCTTGAAAGTCAAAACCAACTCAGTATGAGTTGATACATAATGGTTTGCATCGGCTCATATCTGTTTTGCATCGACACATGCACTTATGCATCGATACATATCATTTCTTGCTCCTGGATATCAAAATCAACTCAGTATGTATCGTTACATAATGGTTTGCATCGACTCTTTTATGTTATTCATCGACTCATTCGTGTTTTGTATCGAGTCATAACCTATTTTGTACTTAATATGTGTCGACTCTTAGAGATATACATCGACCCATACTGCTGTTTTATACTTCTAACATTTTTATGCTACTTATATGAGTCAGTTCTCAACACATGGTTAATGAAAATGAAAAGTAAACATATGGTTAGCTTCAATGAAATTATACCTACATTTTATCTTCACAAATGAACCACTAATTATGCTTGTATGAAGAGTTCAAAGTCAAGAAAAATTACCTTGAAACTGGAATTTATGTTTTGATTTAGAGTTGTTGTATTGTCTTTGAGAAGTCAACTGGCGGATTTTTGAGTTTGGAGAATGGTGATAATGATGTTATAGAAGTTTTTATCGTGTTTGGACAACTCTTATAGATGTATGTGGAGTGCTTGGATGGTTTATTTGGACAAAACTTGCAAGGTGTGAGAGATTCAAAGATTTGGACTTCAAAGCTCAAGAGTGGAGGTTTTATGGACAATTATGGTTTTTTGAGAGTATGAGGGGTTTTGAGAAACTTTTCTACACAACCAAACTTCTGGCCCCTTTAGCTTTAGAATGACCTCTCTATTTATATAGAAAAGGTTTGGGAAGTTGAAGTAATCATATTTGCAAGATAACAAATTATGGTTTGGTTGGAATGCAAATTTCAAGTTATGCCAAGTCTTCCATGGTCCCAAGATGAAGTACTAAAGTTTATGGTATAAAGGGGATAATTTCCTTGATTTACGGTGGAGTATAATCATAAGTGAGCAAGGTATGGGCTCAAGACAAATTTTGTACCAAAAAGCATACTTTTCAAGAATAGAAATGGTGCCTTTATGCCATAAATGGAAAGATCTTTCTGGCAATGGCTCCAACACATTGGTAATAGCTCAAGAGTATATGTAAGCATTAAATTATGGTGAGATTTGTAAGCTAAAAGTCCGGGACACAAGATTATGCAGCATGGCATATAGATTGGATCTCATGTTCATCCCGAAATGACTTGTGTTTCAAGACTAGATGCCCAACTTCATGCCTTTGAATCTCCTAGCTCAAATATGATAAATTCATGCTCTTGGATGTTTTTCAAAGCTAGAAAAGTTGTATACAACTTTCATGTTGACAATTTTGGATAAATCAATTTGGAACCTGATGAAAATTGGCCAATAAGTTGAGATAAAAACTGACCAAAACATGTTGAAAATTTCTCTAAGTGTTAGATGAAAATGTCATGACTTAAGAAATTTATAACTCAAAATCCAAGAACTTCTAGTACTTGATCATTAAAGTAAAGTTGTAGATCTCATCTAGATCTATAACTTTCATGTTGAAAGTTTTCTTTGAATCATCTTGCATCTTGGTGAAAGAATGTCATGAAGTAGTAAAATTATCATGTACAAAAACACTTAGGAAAAATTTCTAAGTCTTAAAAAGTTTGACTTTTCTCATTGACTTTTGACTTTATTGATTTCTTGATGATCAAGTTTCATATTTTTGAATTTATTGATGAATTGTGATCTTTGAAACTCAAATTTGATCAGAAAGTCAAAGTTTGACTTTTTGGTGTACAATTGACTTTTTCATTAGTTGATCAAATTTCAACTATCAACCCATTGATCTTGAGGAATGTTTTGAACCATGAAATTAGGTCAAAATGTTTAATTTTAATCCTTGATATCATGTTTCAAACCAATAAGTCATGTATTAAGTCAAAAGTCAAGAATAAGTCATTCTTATTCAAAACCCTAATTTTGACCATTTTGCCCTTTTGATGATTTAAACATTTTTCTTGAAGAACTTTGATCCAAACTTGATAAATTGATGCATATGACTTCCAAATCTTGATATTTGTCAAAAATATTAAAGTTTGGCTGTAAGTTGACCATAATTGACTTTTTACCCAATACATCTGATTTTAGGTTATCTGATCAATTAACTGAGCAATTTTGTGATCCAAGACTTGAAACTTGACATGAGCAATCTTGAAGGTCTATAATGATCCATTAGAGTCATTTTGAGCATTAGAAGTCCAATTGTCCTTGTGTAAACTCAAACCCTAATTTGAGGTATTAGTGTTCAGGAGATGGCTTGACCTAGTCAATACTTGTGCAAGCTTGAGCTTTTGAAGATCTTTGTGGGGAATGTATTGAGAAAAGAGAGGGAAAATTTTGGGGTACAACAATACCTAATAACTAACTTGAACAATAAAAAACTTTAATGTTACTTGGACTATTTGGTTACTATCCTTGGCATTTTGGAGTTGTAGACTTCTTGGACTTAGGGGTAGAGACCTTGACCTTCCTTGAGACCCTTGTGGATTATATTATTTTGTCTGGAGTTCTTGGGGATCACCCTGAGACATTGGGTTGTTTGTTTTCTTTGTGTGCAGGTTATTCTTATATGTGTTTTGTCTATGATTGGGAATTCATCTGTATACAGCCGTTACTCTGCCAAATTTTTATGAAGACTTAATGCCTTTGAAGCTCGGTTTTAATAAGAGGTTTATTATCTTTGCTTGTTTGTTTTAAATAAAAAGGATGAGAATTCTATATTGACTTATTGTGTCCAGTGTTAGCTTCTTGTTGGTTAGACATTTCTTTTCCTTAGCTTTTACCTTATGCTTTAGAATAATTCCTTCGTCTCCTCTCATCTTCTTTAATTTCTAAAATCTTCTCCCTCCTTTTCAAAACTATTGTTGTTTTCCAAACTTGAATCGCTTTCATAATAAACTTGGACTTAGATCCATGCATTTTCAAAATATTTTCTTAATCAAACTTTACCCAACTTAATAATACCTTAATATTTTTGTGAGAAGACTAAAAGTCAATCAATATCATCCAAACCATTTTGCCATTTTGGCTTTTTTATCTTTAAAACTTTTTATCAAAATATTAGACTCTTGTCGATCCTTGTAGTGATGTGAGCTACTATACTTATATGATATCTAGTGAAGTAAGATATTTTCGACTTTGGTGTTGAGCGAGGCTTTTTGATTTTAAAATCCAAGACATATCCTCCACTTTGAGATGACGCTAATACTCCTTTCTCATAATCGTGGGTAGTAAGTATGTTCTTTCACTCGAATAAGACGATGATGTCTCGTCTCTTAAAATTAACCAACACACATGTTTTTTTTTATATTTTTAGCGGTGAACTATGAGTACCCTGCTCCCCTATTGCATAGAAGGTGGTACGTAGGAACTAAAGGTTCACAACCACGACAGGTGCAAAATTTAAAAAAATAATTTCTCTTCACATCTCCACCATCAATTTATTATACAACTCTTATAGCAAAAATACAAAAAATTTCAAAGAGGTTCCTGCGGAGTACCGTAGATGTTTAGGGTGCTAATACCTTCGCTTTTCATTACCAACCCCCGAACTTAGATTCTCTCCCCCTTGGGTTATTCTCTCTTTTCTCATTCCTCTAAAAACAATAAAGCACGGTGGCGACATTTATTTGATCTGTGTGAGTGAAGTCAATACAATGGCTTAGTCTCGATATTTCTACTGCTACAACTGTCATGTTGATTATTGTAAGTTTCGTCTTCATCGTTTCCTCGATCTTTATTGATGTACTGAAGAAGAAGACTTTGTGGACTTTGTCTTTGTTGATTCCTCAATCTTGGATGATGAATGCGAGGAAAAGGATGTGTTTTGAACCTTATCTTAGATCGTTTCCTTAATGATGCATCAAGGAAAGATATATTCTTGAACCTTTTGTTTAGATAAATCACTTCTCTTGATAATAGAGTACGCCATTGAATTAATCAAAAGACTACCTTGCCCCTGGTTAAGTTTAAGGTTTTTTAAAAATTAAAAATAGAACAAAACTCCAACTCCTGGCTCGGGGGGGTTGACTATGGATTAACTCCTTATTTCTACATTGTTTAGGAATTGAAACAATGCCATACATCGTTAGCTTGGTCTTACCATTAAAAGCATATTTTAGCAAAATTCAGTTATTTAACTTACATCATTCTCCCTCAAAGTTTGTTAAATAAAATTTGAAAATAGAAAATAAGAGTGGAAATGGAAAGTCGTTGATTATTTATGGAAATATGAAGAGTGAAACGAATGAATTGATTTAAAAAACAATCATGATTATTTTATTAGAATTACTGATCCAAAGATACAAATTTACACCAAATGAAACTTAACAACTAGGAAATTACAATATGTAACTGATAAAGCCTAATGATCCTACCGAAGAACTCCTTTGTTGATCCACGTGACTTCAGAAGATGCTTCATAGTTTTAGACTTGTCAAAGCAGGGGGATGACCCTTGAATTCTCTTCAGGCATACCAATTCTGTTGATAGGGCAATAGGGGAATCACCAATGAAAGTTTAAATTGAGGTGTTGCATAGGCTTATATAGTGAAGGGATGCCTTCTCTCCAAAATAAGATTTGTAGGACTAAGCTCCTTTGAATCTCCAATGTTTGATATTTCCTTCACCAATCTAAGATTTTCTTGAAATTCTTGAACTTTGTTCTTGAGCATCGGGAAATTTGTTAGCCAGATTGATAGCGACCAAGGGCGAAGGTGGAAATGCTTGACATGCAAATGTATGAATGTACAAAAATGCATGGGTATGAAAAATTATTTTTTGGCTTTTGGGTATGCTAAAAAAAGTTTCATGGATATGCAATGCGATTCAGACGTCGTATGAGAGTGGACGTAGGGATACCCTATACAAATTTAATGTTAGATATGGAGATGATGATGTCCTACACTGACTCAGAGATTGAGACAGACAGAAACTCCTTAAGGACGTAGAAAACGATAGACATGGATATGATGATATCCTATATTATCTCAGAGTTTGAGACATGCAGGAATTTCTTTAGGATTATGGCCTAATGAAAGACGACGAGAAATCCCTACAAGTTAGGGATTATGACATAGGCAGAAGCCCTACGAGCTAAAGATAGTAGTGGAAGAAAAGATAATTCTTATGAATTAGGGATTATAATGGGATTTGTGAGAGGTATCCTTAGTTGGTAGGTTCCTAGTATTGGCCTACAAATATTCTACCCTCCCCATAAGGTGGTTTCCTTAAGGGTATCATGAACAAAACTAGAGGGAAAGGCACAAGGGACTCCCTTAAGTGGAGCATCTTTGCAGATCGAAAATTTCGTCTATAGGTCATGAAAGGTCTCATCATGAAATTTTGGTTTGAAGGTTGTACAAAGAGTCACAGGTGTCATTCCAAAGTCCTACTTCCCAAGAGGATTTCTCTTGATACGTATTTCTTTTACAGAATTCCATCGACTCTAGGCGAAGTCGTCACATAAACTCATATGGCTCATGTATCCCCTTGGCTAATAAACGAACCTTCTTCCAAAGGGTTTTTGAAAATATTTTTTGAAAAATTTAAATCCCACCACATATATAAAAATATGATAAAAATAATAATAGATAAATAAATGAATAAATAAATAATTAAATAAACAAATATAAAAAACTTAAAAAATAAGAAAAAATCTTAAAACCAAAAGGCAAGGCATTTAAACCTAGGGTTGAGTCCCCAGCAGAGTCGCCAGCTGTTGTAACTGGTTTTAAATACAGAGTCGCCACCCTTAATTTTTATCCTAAGAAAGGGAATATAAAGGAATAACCCTAAAATAGTTCAGAGATTATAGATTGTTGACTCGGTTCTAAATTAAGGGAAGGTGTTAGGCACCCCTCATCTACCTTGTTCACAAGGATACTAGGTTTAGACGCGTAATCTTTAGGAAATAAGGTTTTAATGTTTATCCGGGAAACTCGCCACGATTTTAGTCGTATGCCTATGTATCCTCTTCTGAGGAATCAGAGTCTCAATTTGTAGTTTACAGTTGGTTTGTGTTTTTTATGGAGTTGCGCAGAATTGCTTTTGAATTATCCTAGAACCTTGTCTAGGTTGAAACTTTTGTATGTGTTAATCGTAGAAAACATCTTTATTTAAATGCATGATTAAAAACATTTTTATGCAATGAAAATAAATAATATTTTGGATGAATTTAGAAAATAATATTTATGTGATATAATAATAATAATAACTAATATAATATTACTATTGTAAAAAGAAAATATAAAATGTAAAAATAATAAAGAAAATTAAATAAAATGCAAGGGGGTGTAAATAATACTAGGATAGTAAAAATGGGGTGGGGGTGTAGATATTAGGGCCTTGAATTCAGATATTGAATTCAGGCCCAATAAGACAAGGGGGTATATTTTTGAGTGCGTTAGTAAAACTGGGGGGCGTGTAAAGCATCAATTAACCATCAAGCTAAGTTAGAGATTACCTTACGGCGCCTACAATTTCTTTGTTTCGGTTCCCTTTCTAAGCTCTCTCTTTTTGATTCGCAGGTGGAAGCCGATGATGATGATGATTAAGGTGGCGGTTTGATGGCGGCGACACGACGACTGAATCTAGAGTTTCAGATGTTGAAACCCTATGCGACGGTGGATATGGATTATAGCAACGAGGCTTCTCTGTCCTTCTTCTGTTATAAATTTTCCTCCTTCTACTAATTTTCTTCTATGTAATTCTTTCCCCTCTGATTTTTTTGTTGGTCCTTTGTTCTGTTTTAACAATTAGGTTTTATAGTGTTTTAGGAGTTTAGCATATAAGGAAATAGATTAATATATCTGTAATTTGTTATACGATTTTAATTACGTTTTGAATATGAATTTGATTTTGTTTGTAAATATGTGATATCCTTGATTAGTTTCTATATTAGTATTAACCTTGTCTGAATATTGCAATAGGTTTTGATTATGTGCATTAACCTAGTTTTTGTTTTGGTACGATATTGTTTCTACGAAGTTAATGCACATATTTTCTTATGTTTTTATTATAATAAAAATAGTAAGATTAATAATAGGTTAATAATAATGGTAATAATAATAATAAAAATGTTATAATTTAAACAAAACATTTTTAAAAAACAAAAACCAAAACCTGAATTGGGCCATATTATTTCAATTTATTGGGCTTTAACAAGAAAATGAATTTCTTTATACACCCCCTTTTTAATATTTGAAATGGGCTAAAAAATTATATGGGACCTTTCTGATTTAGAAAGGCCCATAATTTTTCAAAATAGTGTAACTCCTTTCAATATTTAAAATGGACTGGAACTTTAACAAAATCATACCCAAAAATGCAGGAAGCTCAAAAAAACTTAGATGAACTTTTCTGATTTAGAAAGACCCGTTGATTTTTTTATAAGATAAACCCCTCTTTATAAATTGTAAACTCCAATAACTATATGAATAAAATTTTATAAAGTAAAGTAACTTTTATCAATAGGAATTAAAAAAATTACGAACAAGTAGGGAAATTTTGGGGTATGATACTATTCTTCAAGAAACTCCGAAGGATTTATCAACATTCTAGAATGGAGATCAAAAATAAATTTTGTATTTAATTGCTTCAGGTACTTAAGTTAATATTCCCTTACTTCTCTTTCATCATTTGAGAGATAATGTTAGAAAGACAAGAGAAGGAAACAAATTGATGAAGTCTTGGATTCATTTTGGGAGACTCATCTCTGACATTATTTCCGGGAAGCAATCTGCTAAAATTCATGGTTGGTGAGGATCATGAAAAGGTTAGTGGGGAATATTTCAATCCTCTAAACCTAAAGAAGATGGGGATTCTGAAGGATGTTCTTCATCCCCTTGCCGTATCAGCTTCAAAAACCAGTTCCTCAAGAATATTTTCAAGTGAAAAGTTTCCTTTTAAGAATCAAACGGGTTGTCTAAAGAACTTAATTCCCTTTATGAATACGTGTGTTAAAGCTAATGCATCTGATGAAAGGAAGAGGAAACAAAATCAAAATTACTCTAAAACTATCTAGTCTGATGAGAATCTCTCAAGAAAGAAAAGGTCAGGAATATAACCTTTGTTTCAATTAGAAGTGTCCTCTAAAAATAAGAAGAAGCTAGAGAATAAAAAAAGCTCCAAAGGCACTTAAATTCAGTTCTTCAACAATGAATTTTGTTGTTCTTCATTCATCCTCCTTAAGTAAGTCTTCTGACTTTCACTCAGTTGTTGCTCCCTCTAGTTCTGATTTAAGAATAATTATTTCATCCATTCCTGTACCAACCTCAGTCTATTCTAAAACAGTTATCACCTTACCTTATCCTCAAGTCACAATTTCATCCAATTTACCCCTACAAACAACTACCATCCAAACATCTTGTTATCCAACATGCACCTTTTCAAATTTTGTTAATTCTGAACCACCATTATCTAATATGTTCTTAATTCTTCCATAAAATTCTTCACCCTCTCTAGAAACCATCCCTACTTCATTCATCCCTCCATTATCCACCACCAGTCTAGCTCCTTTTAAGATATCAAAATCTTTAAACATCGCATCTCCCTCTAAAACAACATCTATCCTTGAAACCTTCATTCCTTCATTTACCTCAACACGTTTATCCATTATATCTCTATTTTCTTTTGCCTTCTCACTTGCAGCTTACATCATAACCCATTAGAAAAATTCATAATCCCTCCTAAGAATTATCCATCCTCCATATCCATCTCAACAACCAACACCTCTTAACCCTATGAGCCTACAACACTTAATCCTGTCAATGACCTCTCTCTCACCATTTATGCATCAAACCAAAATGAAAATTTTTCTGTTGAGATTGGTTCTGATGAAAATACCTCTCTGATCTATGATCTTCCCACTCCAAACCCTAACCTTGATGAAGTAACTTCTAAGTTCAAGAACAATGCAACAAAGAGAGTGATGAAGATTTGTGAGGAGTCAAGATCTAGCCTTAATCCCTCTCGACTTGAGGCTAGCTGGAATCGGTTCATTAGGTGGATGGCTGTAGAGTTTCAGAGAATAAAAAATATCTCTATACAAACCAAAGAAAAGTTTTTCAATGAATCTAAAGAGAGATATCTAGTCATAAAAGCGAAGAATATTGCTGAAAAAGAAGCAGTTGATAGAGAAGCCGCTGAAAAAGAATTTGCAGAAGCTATCAAAAATCAAGGAAATACTTATGTTTTCTCATTTGTTAACAAGCAGGATGCAATTGACAATAACATTCATAACATGTTGTCTTAACTCCTTTCTCAGAAGAACCCTTTCTCTTCTAACCCTTAGGCACTATAGGTTGCCTGTTTCAATTTGTTTATGATTGTTTTTTTGTTTAGTTAGTTTTTATTTTCTCTGTGTTGTTTTTCATGTCTGTGAAGAATATTTTTCAATCATATCAGTTGTTTCATAAATTTTTCTTACAAATGAGTGTTAATTATGTTTATCTTACAACTGATGTCTTTTTTTACTTTTTGAAAATCTTTTTGATTATGACAAAAAGGGGGAGAAAGATAGTGATGATTTTGATATATATAATCCTCTAAATCCCATTTCTTACATTCTAACAAAATTTAAATACAAGAATGTTTTTAGAATGTTGTGTAAGGATCACACTGATAAGCACGTGAATATATTATTTAGAAGGTTCTGATAAAGAACTTCTAATGTCTCATGGGTTCTAACAAATCAAGATCAGATAAAGAACTTCTATCTTTTAGAAGACTATGAGAAATCAAGCTCTATTGAAAATAAATTTTGATTAAGTCAAGCTCATATAAGCGTTAAAGAGAATCTTATGCTTTAACCAGGCAATAAGATAGATAACAATGCTTAAATATCCCTTTTTCTTCTAAATATTATTTAGTCTTTAACTTAGGGGGAGATTAATCATCTCAGGGGGAGATTGTCTATCTCAAGGGGAGTTTTCTAAACTTACTCTGATATCTTGATTGATACAACCTTGTAAAATTGTTTCATCAAAATACATGGTTTTGTCATCATAAAAAAGAGAGATATTGTTAGAACAAGATTTGGTTATGCAGATAATCTATGAGTTTTGATGATAAAAATGCATATATTTTATATGAAACAATTTTGCATTCTAATATTCTTGAGTGTGTATATAAATTATTCTAATTGATTCAGAATTTATGTCTAAAGAATTATCATAATTATACTTAGCGTCCCTCAGAAAGACTATACCATCTGTTTCTGATGAAACATCAGTAGTTCTAATGAATGTTGAATGTTCGCCAGATAAAGATTCACGCGTACTTCTCAGATAAGTTGTTTCTTAAGAAGTCAAAAGTTTGTCTAGAAAATGGATCTCCATGTGTGAAGATTAATTATCAAGCTTTTGCTTTGAAGATCAGATATCAAGCTTTTGCTTCAAAGATTAGAAATCAAGATAAAGTGCTTCTCAGATAAGCTTTTGCTTCCAATTCAGATATCAAGAAACTATTTGTCATACAAGTTATTGCTAAATGTTTGAAGACAAGGTTCTGATTCTGAAAGACTCTAACACTTTTGAGAACATTACAATGAAACGTCTTCTAGAATATTTATCACTTAAGATCAAAAGCATCTCATCAGAAGATAAGATCATAAACTTACACAAGAAGAATACAATATAGCAATACAATGCCTATTCCTCTATTTGTGAAGAATATGGTGTACAATTGAAGATTTGGTGCACCCTTGTCTCCCATGATCACACACTACCGTAGTAGAAGCAGGCAGATGAAAAAGACGTTTGTATATCCAATGGTCTTCTTTTCCAAGCCTATATAAAAGGATGACTACTTCATTGTAAACTAACGATTCACAAAAAAACAATTGAAGCATAAAATTGAAAAGTGAAGTTATTGTAAAAATAAAAGGAAAGAGAGAAAATACTCAAGAGATATTAAAAAATACAAAGAGATGTTGTTATGTTTTGTGTTAACTTTCATTCTCTATAAAACGAGAGTTGATGCTCATTATTGAGTTACTTATCATTGTTGTACACACAAGAGTTGTTTCTCATATTTGTGTGTAAACATTTATTCTTCATTGTAGTGTTAAATTTGATTTTTAGAAGCACTCTTTGTAAACACTGTTTGATTGTAAATCTTTCTAGATTTGTTTCCTCAAGTGACTAAGTTGTAGTAAGAATTACTTGAGACGGCTAAGGTGTTTTTCTAAAATCTTATACGATGTTATAATCTTTGTAGATTTTTGGTTTAAGTCATTTTCTAAGGAAAAATTACCTTGGTGGGTGGACAAGAGTAGCCTTTTCTAAGGTGAACTTGTATAAACTAATCGTGCCACTTTCCTCTCTAGCTTATCTAACATTGTTCGTTTATGAGAAGCATTTCTAAAAGAAATAGGTTTTGAAATCCCAATTCAAACCCCCATTTCTTGTGTTTTTCTCAACCTTTACAAAGTTTCACAAACTTGTTTGAAGACTAACAAAAAAAACTATAAACTAGTGGACAACAAGTTAGAGTTTCTTCAAAAGACCAAAGTTGTCTCATTTATTTCTATTATTTACCATGGTTTTTGTCTTGCAATGCAATAAACAATGTTCAACTTCCCAAGCTTCAAATCAACACCAGACCTGCATCATATGATATCAAGCCTACATATAACCCAACCAACTCCATATGCAAACATCAAACACATAACAAGTGTATTCACGATTGAGACTATCATGAACAAATGCAATATGAATTTTGCTATATCAGAATCAAGGCATTGTACAAACTTGGTTCAACACATACATTGCAACAAACCATTTTATGCAATTTTAATGTTGTTAGAACAAGATATGGTTCTGCAATATTCTCTATGAGTTTTGATGATAACAAATGAGTATGATTGTATGAAAAATTTGATACTCTAATGTTTGTTATTTTTGAGTATTTAACAAATAGGTTCTGGTTCTGATGGATGGCGTGGCCAAGACATTAGAAGGGAATTAGTTCTGCTTATGCGCTACAAAAGTTATGATGAAAAGTAGCAAGACACTTCAGAAGACTCTGAAGTGTAGGCTCTGGTGTTTTTCTAAAGAAACAAGTCAGAAGATTTGAAGACAAAAGTTCTACTTAAGTCTAGATGCTGAAGACTCATGCTTATAAAGACAACATGTTCTAAAGAAATAAGTCAAAAGATCTGAAGACAAAAGTTCTACTTAAGTCCAAATCCTGAAGACTCATGCTTCTAAAGGCAATGTGTTCTGAAGAAACGAGACAAAAGATATGAAGACATAAGTTTCTACTTATCTCCAGATGTTGAGGACTCATGTTTCTGTAGACAAATGGTTCTAAAGACCAAGTTCTAAAGAATCTGAAGACGAAGTTCTGAAGACTCTAAAGACTTGAAGTTCTAAAGACCCAAGGCTCTAAGGAAAGGGTTCTAAAGACCAAGTGTTGAAGACTCTGAAGACAAAAGTTCTACATACTCTAAAGACTTGAAGTTCTAAATACCCAATGTTCTAGAAAAGTTTCTCACGACCAAGTGCTAAAGACTCTGAAGACACAGTTCTGAAGACTCTAAAGACTTGAAGTTCTGATGACCTTGTGTTATGTTCTCTCTTCTGAGCTCATGCTCGCAGAATCCTATGAAGTGTAGAAGGAAAGAAAATAACGTTAACATGGTACAAATAGTATCTAGTACAATCAACGTTTCATTCCACTACCATGAAAGGACAGACGCGCTGCTCGATCTTGTCCCCAACGTTACTGCTCAAGCTGCCAATGTTTATGGAAATCCCAAGAGTACCCCAATGGGTATATTATTTTATTGGTATATAAAGGCTTGAAGACTGAGAAAGCTGCCAATTCACAGATTATCCATGCATAAGCGTTATTCCTAGCTTTCATACTTTTTAGTCTATTGTTCTTAAAATAGTTTAGATATTCAGCTTATGTTGAAACACTATTATTGTAAACAAAACATGTATTCAAACAATTGTTTAATTTCCTTAAGAGACCGATTAGGTCAGTATTCTTGAGAAGTCTACGACTAGTTTGTCTTAGAGATTTTATTTTCCTTAAGGGACCGATTAGGTGTGTATCCTTAATAAGTCTAGGACTTGTGCATCTTAGAGGTTGTTGTTAGTCATTTGTGGGTAGCTTGTGCATTGTTATAATCAGTTGGATTATTGGATTAAGTCCTTGTTTGGGAGAGGTGAAATCACCTCGGCAGATGGACTAGACTAGCTTGATAGTTTTCAAGTGAACTAGTATAAACATACCTTGTTCATTCCTTCCTGTTCTTAATTATTATTATTATTATTATTATTATTATTATTATTATTATTATTATTATTATTATCAAGAGTGGAGAAAAGGTATTTTAATTAAAGGGGGATATTTTTTTTAAAAAGAAAAGCTTTTGGTTTAAAACCCAATTCAAACCCCCCATTTTCTTGTGTTTTTCACACCTTCAATTGGCATCAGAGCTCTGGTTCTGAGGAGATAAAAAGTTTGCATTTTTATCAACATTTAACAGTGTTCAATACCGATCCAGTGTGTGTGAAAAACCAATGGATACACCTACTTCCACTATTGATAATAGGGATAATGATAGAGATCATTATAGTTCAAAACCTCCTTTGTTTGATGGGGCGAAATTCGACTATTGGAAGGATAGAATCGAAAGTTACTTTCTGGCATATGACTTGGATCTATGGGATTTGTAGTTGATGGCTACACTCACCCAATAGATGATAAAAGTCAGAATATTTCTAGAAGAGCAATGACAAAAGTACAGAAGAAAGTTTACAAGAATCATTATAAAGCGAGAACCATTATGCTTACTGTTATTTCATACAATGAATATGAGAAGATCACTGATAGAGAGACTGCAAAGTCTATCTTTGATTATATTCAAATGACGCATGAAGACAATGCACAAGTAAAGGAAACAAAGGCTCTGGCCTTAATTCAAAAATACGAAGCCTTCAAGAAGGAAGACGAAGAATCTGTGGAAACGATGTTTTCAAGATTTCAGACTCTTATAGAAGGACTTAAGGTTATGCATAAAGGTTACTCTACAACAGATAATGTTAAGAAGATTATTAGAAGTCTGCCTGAAAAATGGAGACCAATGGTAACTGTTTGAAAACTTTCAAAGGATCTGTAGAACTCCTCTCTTGAGGAGCTGATTAGCTCTTTAAGAAGTCATGACATTGAGGTTGATCAAGATGAACCCCATAAAATCGTTATGTTTGTGGCTCTAAGGTCTAATTCTGGAAAGACCAAAGCTTATCAAGCTAAAGAAGAATCAGAAGATTCTGATGAAGATTCAGACAAAGATGAATTGTCTCTGATTTCCAAAAGGATAAGTCAGACATGGAACCACAGATAGATTAAATTCAGAGGACCAAGAAGAACTAATGGTAGACCAGAATCTACATCCGCTCAGAAGAAGTCATCTGGAAAGGAGGTTACATGCTATGAGTGTAACGAGCCTGGACAGTACAAAAATGATTGCCCAAAGCTCAAGAAAGACAAGAACCCTAAGAAGGCTTACAAAGCTAAGAAGGGTCTCTTGGAAACATGGGATGATTCAGAATCAGAAGATGAATATTCTGATGAAGAGCATGCAAGCGTAGCACTCATGGAAAAGACCAGCACGAGTGAAGCAGCATTAGAAGATGAATTGACACTTGATTAAGAGTCAGACTTTGATGACGACCAAGAGGTACTTTCTTCCCTATCTCATTTTGAACTTGAAATTTGTTTATCAGAACTAATGAAAAGGTATCAATCTCTTCTAAGTAAACACAAAACCTTGAAAAAGAGTTTTGTAGCTACTTTTGAGAACACTACTATAGATGAGCAAAATATTTCTGACTTAAATGAAAAACTATTTGTTTTAGAAAAATCAAACATTTCTCTGAAAAGTAATGTTTTTAGATTAGAAGAGGAGATTATCTCTAGCACATGTGTTACTGACGAAGTAATCATGTATGATAGAGATTTTCAACACTCCCTTGCTAAAAGCATAGATAGAAGCAAAATGGCTTCAATGATCTATGGTGTTAGCAGAAAAGGAAGCAGAGGTATGGGATATTCAGGACCATCAAAGAAAATTGATTAGAATCTGAGTATCAAACCAAAACCTCTTTCTGAACATTTCGTGCTTGCTGACACATAATTGAAATGTCTAGAACAAGAAGGTTCTGATACTCCTGTAGCATAACCATAGACACAGAAGGAAACTCCTAAACAAAAGTATCATGCACAAATTTCACATGATTATCCGGTTGCACAAAAGTCCTAAGGCATCAGAACCTCTGGAAATTCTAACAAGAGAGGACCTAGAAAATGGGTACCCAATGATCAGATAATCTATAATGTATATATTCTTAATTGCACAACAAAAAAACCAATTATGGCACCTGGACAATGGATGCTTGTAGCATATGATGGGCGAAAGGCATATGTTCCGAGATTTGTAACTTAAGTTTGGAGGCGTTGTGATTTTAAGAAGGCTATCAGAAAGGGAAGATCATTGGCTCTAGAACTATTGATATGAAGATAATGTTCGTTGAACCAAAGGATAAAACTAAAGAAGATAAAGAATCAGAACCTTCTACTTATGATATTATTGATGTTCCTTCTGATCAACCTAAACAAAAGAAAAGGTTTATCTCATCATCTATTTCTGAAGATATAATTATAGGAAACATAGATGCTCTAGTCAGAACAAGATCAGCATTCAAACCTTCTGAAGAATACTAGACTCTGAGTTTAACAAAGGTATTGTATTTCTTTCAGAACCTCAGTACTCAGAAGATATTTCGGTTAGAAAGGTCTTTGATTTGATAAAAACCTTTTTGGTTGTCTAGACTCTAAGGATATAAAACGTGTCACTTAGTTAGACGTATTAATTAATGTGTGTAACCCTTGGTTATGCTTAATCATCACACACTGTGATACGGTGGGAGAACTGACTAGTGTTTTGCGTTCGTATTCGCACTTGTGCGGTTGAGCAAGAGTCGCCACCGACTTTTTATTTTATCCTAAAGGAAAGGTTAAAAAAGCACAGCAAAAACCTTTTGAGATATTTCGTGGGTTCGGGGGGTAGATTATGAAAAGGGAAGGTATTAGCACCCTTTTCATCCATGGTTATCCATGGGCTCTTAGTTACTTGGTTTTTAGATCACTTGCCTTGATTTTTGATTGCTTGAAAATGGTGTGTGTGTGAGTGCTTTTGAAAATGTTTTGGAAGAAGATGCCTTGTCTTAGGCTAACCTTGTAACAATTCTTTACTCGAATGTTTTACAAAGGCGTGTATCTTTTCGAAAAGATGTTTCAAAAATGTTTTGAGAGTTTATTTGAAAGTGTCGTGGATTATGGTTTTTGAAGAGAAGGCAAGTGTTTTTGCAAGTTGATCTCAAGTAACTAAGAGTTTTATCTACCCTATTGTACTCAAAGGATTTTGTTATGTTTTAACCCCTTTTTAACAATTTTGTTTCACCATTGGATTTGGTGGACAATCTTGCGTTTAGGAAGTTTATTCGGGACGGGCGCGGGTCGTCGTATGGACCATGAATGCAATGGTGCCAAGTGTCTTTGGCAATTTTCTTTGAGGGACTTGATCATTTGTTTAGGCAACATTTTGAGGGACTTATGATCATTTTGATTTTATTTTGCCAAAGATACTCGACGTGCAAGCATGGCCCATTTTGGAAGGCAACATGTGGGATTACCCTAGAGGGTGCAAGTGTGATTGTGTATTGATTTCATGTATTTGTCTTGTATTAGGTTATCTAGCGTTTGATTTTATGTACATGCAAACCCTAGGTCTAACCATGGTATAATTGGAAAACTGTAAATTGCGAAAATGTAAAGTCTACGCTATTACAAAATAGTATCTGGGAGTGGGGGTACAAATTTATGAATGGGGATGAGACTTAGGATCATAGGGTCCAAAATATTAACCCAATCGGACCAATCAAGTGTAAATGTAACGAATGTCACCATAAGCAAATGTATAATGTATCAAAATGCCAGTATATTGTGTAGGTGTACGTGCGTATATGTATGTAATTATTTACATGTGCGATAATGTGAAATTAGGGTATTTATTTAACCTAAAGAATAATTAAGCGTTTATTTAATTATTGATCTTGTATTTCTTTTAGTATGTACAAAAGAAAATGTTTTAATTGTATGTTCAAGTTTTAACTAAAAAATGTATCATTGCTTATTATATACAAAAATGTTTTAACTAAGTGTTTAAGAGTTTAATAAAATTGTGTTTATCTATTATGTAAAATGTATCTTTATTTATTATAAAAAGTATATTTAAATAAATATCAAGAAACAAAGTGGAAAAAAGTATTTTCAATTATATGATAAAAAATGTATCTTTATTATTTATGTACAAATATAATTTAAATTAGGTATTTTAAATAAAAAGTGTTTTTATATATTTTAGTATTAATGTGATTTTGTAAATAATAAATAAAAAGAAAAAAGAAAATATTGTTTTAAAAAAAAGAAGTTAGTGTTAACTGAAATGCTTTTGTTAAAGAAGCAAACATTTTCATGGGCTTTGGGGCGTGCAGAATGGGTAAGGCCTGTTTGGATTCAAAACAATTTAGGGTTTCATCTGGCGTTTTCATTTGGAGACAAAGGCTCTAGGGTTTGTACAGCGGTGCGTCTTGGGGTTTCGTTCAATTTCTCGGTTCGTCTTTGCCAGCTTCTGAGTCCTTCAGCCCCAAGCCATCAGTTTCCATGCCTCCTTCTTCTCTCCATTGACAACGTTAAGGTGACAGAATTAGGTAACAAGTTTGATTCGTTAGGGTTTGATTTAGTTCTTGCATGCTTGTGATTTTCTGCGTATTTGATTAAATTGATTTTTCTGTTTGTTTAACGAAAATTTAAAGGAAAAGGGGAGAGGATTGGACTACCTTTCGTTTGGAGGGAGGAATGACGGTGAGGAAAGCTAGGAGGCTGGATGGCAAAGGGGGCGTGAAGACGATGGCTTGCTTCTTTGGTAACTTTTATCTTTTTCTTCTTCCTTAGGGTTTGATGATGATTTTTATACTGAAAACCTTGTCCTGAAACCTCACTTCTTTCTTCATCTCTTTCGCCTTTACTGTCTTGACATTTTTGTATGCTTGCCTTGAGATTAATAGTTTATGTTGGCCATTGATGTGTTTACTGAGGCTTGCTTTGAGTGGCCTACTGCTTTTCCTCTTCTCTTACAGTTGCCCAGAACTTGCCTTCTTGTGTGCTTGCTTGCTTGCCCAAGGATGAACCTAGGGTTCTGAGGGCCTTGATTTGGAATGCTTCTCTCTTCTACTGTATGTTGCCTTGAACATTTGTTTACGACCCAATGATGAGCATTCCTCTGAGGGTTCTCATGTGGGCTCCTATGTTTGATGTGTTAGGCTTAAAACTGGACAGGCCTTATGGTGAGTTTGTGTTTTAATGGTTCCAGCTTGGACAGAGTTAAGGTTATGAGGATTTTGGCTTTAGATTATGCTAGCAGGTTTTAGGTGTTTGACAGGTTTATGCAGTGTGGCTTTGTTTCTGGTTTATGAGCTTGGTGTTTGGTTCAGTTTTGGCATTGTGGTGTCGCTTGCATATGCAGGTTTGTATGTTGGTTTTTTGGACTTGGTTTAGGACAAGTTTTGGCAGTAGGTAAGGGTTTGGACAGGGGTTGAGCTTCAGGCTGGATGAGGTCTTGATGTTCAGGCCATTGTTTGGCTTGTATGGTTATGAGGTTTTGTTTGCTTTTTTTTTTGTATGTGGTTTGCTTCAGCAGGTTGATATATCCAGGCCTTGGCAAGTTATGCTGTGGGATTTTGTATATCTCTGGCCTTGAGCTTATCAGGTTTTTTAAGGCTTAAAGGTACAGGTTTGGTTAAGTAGTAGGCAAGCTGTGCTTCAGGCTTTGGGTTGAATGCTGACAGTTTGTATATTTTGTGATATTGGTATATTGGCTCAATCAGGTTTTCTAGAGCTCCGTATCTCTTCTTTTTTGTTGTTGTTGCAATTTTATATTTTTCTTTTTTGTCTTTCAGCCTCTTGGTCTTTTGGCGCCTAAGACTTGTTCAAACTTTGGCATCTCTTCTTGAACCAAGTTACTGGGCAGTTTTGCAAAGTTTTTGGCACTTTTCTGTTTTAGTGATTGACTCTGCTGTGTACTTCTGCCCAATTTGAGTAATACTGAATTAATGCTTCTTTTAGCCTTTGCCTTACTGTCTTATTGCAGTTGTATTTTCCATGTTCTTCTATGTCTCAAGCCTAAACCTGTAAGCCTAAACACTTTTCTCTCTCTTTTTCTCTCTCTAGTACAGTATTTAGCATACTATATTGCTTGACATGTACTACTTCTGAAAAAGTAATGGCCTATGGAAATGATGAAGCTAAAAATTGTTTTCTTGCAATACACGTTACCTCTGCATTTTATATCTTCCAGATTTTGTGCTTTTTGATATCTTCTTTTTGCCAGCTTGGGTAGCCTTGTGACAGCATTTTGGCAGAAAGTTGAATTTGGACTTTGTTTGGCAATTCAGTTTGTAACTTGGACTTTGGTTATTTGCCTATGCTGTCTTGCTTTTGAACTATGCAGTTTTGACAGTTTGAAATGTGCAATTTTAATTTTGTGCATTCATTTAATTTGCAAACATTTTCACCCTTCTCTGTGAACCGGGAGAAATCCCGTGATTTGCAGAGAGGGCCAACTGATCCTGGCCGTTGCTTTTAATGATGAGTCTAAATTTATCTGTCTCTTTAATTTACTTATCTGCTTTTTGACTTTTCTCCTTTCTTTTGCAGGTGAAAAAAAATTGGATGGAGAGGAATAAAGTGAAGCATGAAGATTTAGAAATAGGATAGTTTTTTTTTTATTTAATATTTGAATTAATGTAAACCATTGTTTGTAATTAAATTATAACAATAATTGTACAAATAATTCAAATATCAATAAAAGTCTTTATTATCCAACCAATTCTATTTCCTCTCTTTATTGTTTATCTATTTATTTAAAACTCTTTGAATTAAAATGACTGAAAAAATAAATTTCAATCACTTAATTTAGAATAATAAATAATTTAGATAAACAATACTTTAGCACATTGATCAATTAAACCTGGATTTTCCAATATTCACAGTAAAGTAACAGTTAACCGAAACAAACCGAACAGGCGCATTCCCCCTTCACTGATTTTCAACAAACACTGTAAATCCAAATTGCGTACTTCTTTTGACTGGTTCAAACAAAACAACATGAATTCAAACCAACTGCCTCTTCTACTGATTAAATCAAAACAATGCGAATTCAAACCGAATCTCAGAATAACTTGCAAAGTGCTGTGGAATTTTAACCTTTCTGAGAATATACCCATAAAACCCTTAATTCCTGATTAAATGCCAATGAACATTCGCCTGATCAAAATTGAGCCAGAATCAACCACAACCCTAAGCCAATTGTGTGTGAAACAATCCAGAGCCTTGAAAAATCAGTGAAACCCTAATTTTTGTTTGACTGATGGGAAAAGTCTGTTTATCCGATTCTTGAACCAGTTTGAAAAGTCAGGAAATGCCTGAAGTTGCGATTTCTGGTGGTAAGATGCGAGGGCAAATTTTGGGGTACAACAGTTGCCCCTGTTCAATCTTCTTGGAACTGAAGAGTTAGATTGGCAAGTTTGCCTTTCGCGACTTGAAGGTAAAAGAAGATTGGACACTAAAGTGCCCAGAAAATTTGCACTCGGCGATATGATGGTAGGAGTGAATGGGCTTAAAGATGCCATTTGGTGATGGGCTTAAAGATGCCATCTGGAATGAGTGTCAGGAAGGCGTCCATGCTTTGGACCATCTTCGAACTGGGGGTCTGAATAAGCAATAGATTGACGTCCGTTGTTGGGAGGAATCCGTGAGCTGTTTTCAAAAGTCTTGAGAAGAATCTTGAACAAGCGATTGGTTAACATCCGTTACTTGGAGAACCCGTGAACTGTTTTCAGAAGTCTTGAGAAGAATCTAAACAGGCGATAGGTCAACATCCGTTACTTGGAGAACCTGTAAACTGTTTTCAGAAGTCTTGAAGTTGAATAAGCAATAGAGCGGCATCCGTTGTTGGGAAGCGTTCGTAAACTGCTTTCAAAAGGTTGCATCTGAACAAGTTGGTAGATTAACATCCGTTGTTGGGAAGAATCCAAAAACTGTTTTCAGAAGTCTGCACCTGAATAAGTTGATAGATTAATATTCGTTGTTGGGAAGAATCTATAAACTGTTTTCAGAAGTCTTGAAGAAGAATCTGAACAAGCGATAGGTTAACATCCGTTTACTTGGAGAACCCGTCAACTGTTTTCAGAAATCTTGAAGTTGAATCAGCAATAGAGCCGCATCCGTTGTTGGGAAGCGTCCGTAAACTGTTTTCAAAAGGTTGCATCTGAACAAGTTGGTAGATTAACATCCGTTGTTGGGAAGAATCCATAAACTGTTTTCAGAAGTCTGCACCTGAATAAGTTGATAGATTAATATCCGTTGTTGGGAAGAATCTATAAACTGTTTTCAGAAGTCTTGAAGAAGAATCTGAACAAGCGATAGGTTAACATCCGTTTACTTGGAGAACCTGTGAACTGTTTTCAGAAATCTTGAAGTTGAATCAGCAATAGAGCCGCATCCGTTGTTGGGAAGCGTCCGTAAACTGTTTTCAAAAGGTTGCATCTGTACAAGTTGGTAGATTAACATCCGTTGTTGGGAAGAATCCATAAACTGTTTTCAGAAGTCTGCACCTGAATGAGTTGATAGATTAATATCCGTTGTTGGGAAGAATCTATAAACTGTTTTCAGAAGTCTTGAAGAAGAATCTGAACAAGAGATAGGTTAACATCCGTTTACTTGGAGAACCCGTGAACTGTTTTCAGAAATCTTGAAGTTGAATCAGCAATAGAGCCGCATCCGTTGTTGGGAAGCGTCCGTAAACTGTTTTCAAAAGGTTGCATCTGAACAAGTTGGTAGATTAACATCCGTTGTTGGGAAGAATCCATAAACTGTTTTCAGAAGTCTGCACCTGAATGAGTTGATAGATTAATATCCGTTGTTGGGAAGAATCTATAAACTGTTTTCAGAAGTCTTGAAGAAGAATCTGAACAAGTGATAGGTTAACATCCGTTTACTTGGAGAACCCGTGAACTGTTTTCAGAAATCTTGAAGTTGAATCAGCAATAGAGCGGCATCCGTTGTTGGGAAGCGTCCGTAAACTGTTTTCAAAAGTCTTGAGAAATAACGATTTTAGTCTGTCGACTGGATCTTACCTGAAAAGGTAGAGAGTTAGTTACATGCAATGCCATGGTGCATGATACAATATGTGTTATATGGTATGAATGTGAATGGGTGCGCATGTAAGCCAGAGAGCTGTCTTGCAACGAATATATGAATCCGGGATGGCTGAAGATAAAAATATTTTGACTGCTGCTGGGAAGGATACTTCCTGGTTGTTGCTGGAGAATAAAGAGCTTGGGTTGCATACCAATCTTCTGGGGAAGTCTTGGCGACTTCTACTGGGGATACCAATCTAGTAGACTCATGCTGGGGACGTGGGATTGAGACTCTTCGGCTTGGAGGGCAGTATCTCTGACGACTTCACTGGGGGAACTCAAGATTTTCCTACCTACAAATCTGTGGGTAAAAGGTTCATTAGTCTGGTTCCACTGGGGATACTGAAACTTAGACCCTGAGGGGGATCGAATTCCGGAGGATTCTCTGGATGGGGATAGTATTGATAAGTTATGCTGGGGAACTTCTGATGAACTCCGCTGGGGATGGGAAGAATTTTGGCGAGTGCGATCTTCCGTGGCAATAACGTGAGGATAACCCAGTTATAAGCCCTTATGAGAAATAACTTTGAGTAAAACTCGGGAGAGACGTCCGTACTCTTCAGGGGATACGCTTCCAAAATCTACTGGGGATAAGCTTCAAGACTTGCTGGGGATATGGATTCCAAATCTCCTGGGTGATTTCCTTTGAAAGGGTATCAAGATATCCAACTGTACCTTCGACCTATCAATAATCCTCTTTCCTGACTTATAAGGAAATGATTATGTTTCAAATGCATATGCCTATTTAATAAAACATTGGACGTTTCTCAAAATAAAACAATTAGTGCAAGAGAAAAAGAAAAAGGGAATGACACAAATTTCTGGGAAGAGTATTTGTATTAACTTTCTCTGCGTATATTTGTACAAAAGAGACAATCATCCTAGTAAGAGGATTCTGTCGTAAACATTGAAAGATTTATACAAAATAAAGGATGGCTATGTGAAATAATTCCATGGGATTCCATTCTGCTATAGCTTTCCCAACTCTGAACATCTGTCCATTCAATGCTTCGTTTGCCGGTGACTGGATTGGTCAGAAGCCTGGAGCTGGTTGATGAAGAGATTGTCTTTGAAGTGATCCGACGAGACATAGTCATACGCTTTAATTCCCTAACTTTTGCCTGAATCTCCCTTTCGGGTTTTTGATCCACCGGGAAACCCCTTTTTGCCCAAGCCGCCCTTTCGGGTTTTCGACTTGCCGGGTGTACAGATTTTTTTTGTTTTTATCCCTAATTTTTGCCTGAACCTCCCTTTCGGGTTTTTGATCCACCGGGATGCCCATTTTTGCCCAAGCCGCCCTTTCGGGTTTTCGACTTGTCGGGTTATTTTATGCGTAGTATCTTTTGACTATGTCTGCGTTCGCAGGGTGCGGCAAATCGTCACCGTCCATGGTGGTCAAAATCATTGCACCACCAGAAAATATGCTCTTGATTACAAATGGTCCTTCATATGTAGGAGTCCATTTGCCCCTGGGATCACTTTGCGGCAAGATAATCCGCTTGATTACGAGGTCTCCTACTTGATACACTTGACGTCTGACTTTCTTTTTGAAGGCCTTGATCATCCGCTTTTGATACGTCTGACCATGGCATATAGCAGCAAGTCGCTTTTCGTCGATCAGATTGAGTTGATCAAGTAGGGTCTGCATCCAATCATCTTCATTCAAACCTACATCCTTCATAATCCTTAGAGAAGGGATCTGGACTTCCATAGGCAAAACAGCTTCCATGCCATAAACCAAGGAAAATGGGGTTGCCCCGGTTGAAGTACGTACCGTCGTACGGTATCCATGCAGAGCAAACGGTAACATCTCATGCCAGTCTTTGTAAGTGATTGTCATTTTCTGAATGATCTTCTTAATGTTTTTGTTCGCAGCTTCAACAGCACCGTTCATCTTCGGCCGATAGGGAGATGAATTGTGATGATAAATCTTGAACTGTTCGCACAATGCAGTGATCATCGTGTTATTCAGATTTGTACCGTTGTCCGTGATGATCCTGTCTGGGACACCATACCGACATATGAGATTTTGCTTGATAAAGCGGGCAACCACATTTTTGGTGACAGAGGCGAAGGAAGCTGCTTCGACCCATTTAGTGAAGTAGTCAATGGCGACCAAGATGAAGCGATGTCTGTTGGAAGCCGTGGGCTTGATCTCTCCAATCATATCAATGCCCCACATTGCAAAGGGCCACGGAGCAGTCAGGACGTTGAGAGGAACCAAAGGGATATGAACTTTGTCAGCATAGACTTGACACTTGTGGCAAGTACGGGAATGTTGATGGCAGTCAGCTTCCATGGTAGACCAATAATAGCCTGCCCTTAGGATCTTCTTAGCCATTGTATGCCTGCTCGAGTGAGTGCCAAATGTGCCGCTGTGTATATCAGTCATGATCAACTCTGCTTCAGCTTTATCTACGCATCGGAGTAATACATAATCATGGCTTCATTTGTAAAGGATGCCGTTGCTCAGGAAGAACTTAGCAGCAAACTTCCTTAAGAACTTCTTGTCATTCACGGAAGCTCCTTCATGATAATCTCGGGTCTCGAGATACCTTTTGATTTCATGGAACCAAGGTTGTTCCACTACTTCTTCGGTATTAATCTCGTGACAATGTGCCGGTTCATCCATTCGCTCAATGGTGATTTGGGGAGCCTTGTCATCCTAGTTGAGTTTAAACATGGAGGACATTGTAGCTAGAGCATCTGCTAGCTGATTCTCTTCTCGCGGGAAGTGCTCGAAGGTAATTTGCTCGAAATGAGGCAACAATGTCAAGACATGTTCTTTGTATGGGATAAGATTAGGATGTTTGGTATCCCACTCTCCTTTGATTTGACTGATAACCAAAGCCGAGTCCCCAAATACGATCAAAAATTTGATCCCCAAGTCTATAGCAGCCTTGAGACCAAAGATGCAGGCCTCATACTCAGCCATGTTGTTTGTGCAGCTGAAGCAAAGTCGGGCCGTGAAAGGGGTGTGACAACCTTCTGGAGAAATGAGTACCGCACCGATACCGTTTCCAAGTGCATTTGAAGCACCATCAAAGTACAGGGTCCATCGGGATCCCTTTTTGGGTCCGTCATACGGTCTGTTACTTTCAATGCTGTCCAAATTCATGATGTCCTCGTCTGGGAAGTCAAATCTCATGGGTTGATAGTCTTCGATAGCTTGATGAGCCAGATGGTCAGCTAATACACTCCCTTTTATGGCCTTTTGGGTGGTGTACTGGATGTCGTACTCAGTTAAGATCATTTGCCATCTAGCTATCCTTCCAGATAAAGCGGGCTTCTCGAAGATATACTTGATATGGTCCATTTTGGCTATCAACAAGGTAGTATGAGTCAGCATGTACTGTCTTAGTCGGCGAGCAGCCCATACCAAAGCGCAGCAAGTTTTCTCGAGCAGTGAGTAGCGAGTCTCACAGTCGGTAAACTTTTTGCTAAGGTAATAAATAGCATGCTCTTTTCGACCAGACTCGTCATGCTGGCCCAAAACACACCCCATTGAGTTATCCAAGACGGTTAAGTACATGATCAATGGTCTTCCTTCGACGGGTGGCATCAGAATAGGAGGTTCTAGCAAATACTCCTTGATTCTGTCGAAAGCAGCTTGGCAATCGCCGTTCCATTCCACTACCTGATCTTTTTTCAAGAGTTTGAAAATTGGCTCACAGGTAGAAGTCAGATGTGAGATGAATCTGGCAATGTAGTTTATGCGTCCCAAGAATCCTCTAACCTCTTTTTCAGTACGTGGGGCAGGCATCTCTTGTATTTCTTTTACTTTTGCCGGATCGACTTCAATGCCTTTGTTGCTTACAATGAATCCCAGAAGTTTACCAGACCTAACTCCAAAAGTGCATTTACATGGATTCAGCCTGAGCTTGTATTCTTTTAACCTGGCAAACAGCTTCTCTAGATGTTCAAGGTGCTCTTCCTCTGTTTGTGATCGAGCTATCATATCGTCTATGTAAACTTCAATCTCATGATGTATCATATCATGAAATAAAGCTATCATGGCGCGTTGATAAGTTGCTCCTGCGTTCTTTAGCCCGAATGGCATCACCTTGTAACAGAAAGTGCCCCATTGTGTGACGAAAGTAGTTTTCTCCATGTCCTCGGGGGCCATTTTGATTTGATTGTAGCCCGAGAATCCATCCATGAAGGAAAACACTTTGTGCTGAGCTGTATTGTCGATTAAGATGTCAATATGAGGTAGCCGGAAATCATCTTTAGGGCTGGCCCTATTCAAATCCCGGTAGTCCACACACATTCTAACTTTGCCATCTTTCTTAGGTACTGGCACAATGTTAGCGACCCATTGAGGATAGGACGTAACAGCCAGAAAGCCAGCATCGAATTGTTTCATTACTTCTGCTTTGATCTTTTCAGACATGTCAGGCCTCATTCGGCGAACTTTTTGCTTGATCGGTGGACAGTCTTCTCTTGTGGGGAGACGGTGAACCACGATGTCTGTGTCTAAACCCGACATGTCTTCATAGGACCAAGCGAAGATTTCAACATACTCATTCAACAACTGTACCAAGCGCTCCTTGACTTTTGGTTCCAGATTGGCACCCACTTGCACCTCCTTCCGGTCCTCCTCGGTTCCCAAGTTAATAGTTTCCAATGGCTCTTCATGCGGTAAGATGGCCCTTTCCTCTTGTTGCAGAAGTCTGGCTAGTTCCCCGGGTACTTCACAACCTTCGTCATCTTCATACTCGGCTAGATTGACCAGATCTTCAGAGTTATTGAAAGATACAGCAGAATAGTCACCCATGGAATCTGGAGTGGATGAGTACCTGCATTGGTGAGTGTGGGTGTGTGTAAGGGATAGCCATCCTTAAACAAAAAATGCAAAAGGAAGGAAAATGAACATAAGCAGTTTATCAAATGAAAAACGTCCAATGAATCATTAAACATGGCATATGAATATGAAAAATAATCAAAACCCTTACAAGTGGACCCACATGCCCCGGGCAAGGCAGGAGGTGAAAAGATAGTGTGCGGATTGTTTGAAAGTAAAATATTACAGACCAAATAGGAAATGTTTAATAGGTAAATTACTGGTGAATAAAAGTGATGGGAACAAAGTCCTTAGCCTCCCAATTGCTCAATCCTCCTCTGACTGTTGGATAAATCCACTCTTCAATGTTGCTTTCCTTGCCTTAATCTTCCAAGACGTTGATTCCGTAGGGAGAAATTTTGACTGGCGCCCTTTCAATCTTCGACCAGCGCATAGCTTTCTGGCCAGCGGCTGTGAACCCTAATCCAAACTTGTCAGTCTTGTACGGAAAGTCGGGTAACTGCCCCCATGCTGAATTCTTCCCTTCTTTTATTGCGGCCCTTGCATCCTCCAGAGATGCCATCCTGGCCATCTGTCTCGGTGCCTCAGTTGCCAACTTTGCTACTGCTACTTCAGGAAGAACTTCTTCGAAATGTTGAAACGGTGTCTCAATGAACTCTCCTTCAACTTCCACATACCGGAAAGAATTTAAGTGGCTAATCATATACTCTTCTTCGCCATGGACAGTGATGATCTTTCCCTTAACAGGGTACTTCAGCATCTGATGCAAGGAGGAGGTGACTGCCCCAGCATGGTGTATCCAAGGTCTACCCAGCAGGCAGGAGTATGATGGACGGATGTCCATTACATAGAAAGTGGATTTAAACACCTCGGTACCTATCTTGATGGGAATTTCGACCTCTCCATGGACCATTCTCTTCGACCCATCGAAAGCTCTGACGACAATATCACTCGGCTTCAATTCCAACCCTTCGCAATCTAGCCGGTCCAAAGCCTTCTTAGGAAAAACATTCAGCGATGAACCGGTATCAACCAAAACATGTGAAAGGGTGGTTCCGCGAAACTCGATTGAAATATGCAAAGCATCATTGTGGTTTCGGCCCTTAGGGGTTAGGTCGGCGTTAGAAAAACCTAATCCATTGTCTGCAGTCAGGCTAGCCACGCAATGTTGAAATTGATCCGCAGAGGTTTCCTGGGGCACATGAGCCGCCTTCAGAAACTTAATCAAAGCTTTAGCGTGCGCTTCTGAGCAAAGCAATAGTGCCAGCATGGAGATCTTGGAGGGGGTTTGCCCCAACTGTTCCACCACATCGTAATCACTTCTCCTGATTATCCTCAAAATCTCGTCCATTTCTTTCTTGGAGGTTTCCGGGATCACCAAGGGTTGAGCCCTCGTCCTGACAGGCTCATCCTGTATTCCCTTTCCTTTATCAGCAATGGTAGGAGAGACAGCACTAGGAGCAACAACTTCTTCAATCAAAGGAGTTCTAGCAGAGAGTTTTATTGGTGCAGGGATGACTTCTTTAGCTGATGAGGGTCCAAAGACTGCTCTTGGAGGGGCAATCTCTGGAGAAAATATTCTCCCGCTCCTGGTGATTTTGCTGGTGCCTGCAATGTTACTAATGCTGGCTTCTTCATCATCAGAACTTTCTTCAATTACTTCGATTTGCTTGATACCATGGTAGTAGATGTCACCACCATAGTTCCAAGGTATCGACTTCTCAGAAACATAGGGAACAGGCCCTGGCATTGTTACCTTTAAAGGAACAGATTTTGCAGCTGGTGTAATCTTAACTGGGTTTTTGACGGCCTTGGAAAGATTGGCGTGAATGGTTATGATTGAGACATTTTCATCATGAACTGGAGTAGCAGAAACTTTTTCGAACAAAATTTGTCGGCTATCCATAAGGCCTTGGATGCCTTTCTTTAATAGCGGACAATCAAACGACAGAGAGTGGCAACAGTAGCAGTCTTCTTTACATCCCGGGAAGATCCCGGCCCTTAACAACTTCAACTTAATGGTTAGCAGTGGAGTAGTCAGATCACTAACATCAGCAACATACAAATCCTCTTCAATGGCATTGATATTTCGGCCGTGCTTCGGCATAGGTGCAGATATCACATTAGGTTTCTCCGGAGCGTCAAACTCTACTTCCTTCGCTTCTATCAGGTCTTGGATCTTATGCTTCAGTGCCCAACAATCATTGGTGTCGTGTCCAACACTGTCTGAATGGTAGGCGCATTTAGCATTAGCATGATAATGAGGAGAGGACATGTTCACATTCTTTGGTGCCTCCTTGATGGTGGCAAGATTCAACTTCAACAGATGGGGAAGCACTTGCGCTGGAGTCATATTAATACGGGTGAACTGTCGTGGTGGCCGTTCCACCCGTTGCTGATTTGGTCTGGACTGGTTATAGCGAGGCTGCTCACTCAGAGTGTTTTGAATCATTACGGCCCCCACGGTCGGCCGACGCTCCATCTTCCCTGCTCTTCTCCGAGAATATACCATAGTTGTCTCCTTCTTAAAAGGCTTCTTCTCAACACTTGCAGCAACACCCTTCTGAATCTTTCCTGACTTGATGCCAGCTTCTATTCTTTCGCCGGTTAAGATCAAATCGGTAAACCCTGCGGAAGAGTTACCAATCAGATGATTGAAAAATGGCCCAAATAGGGTCCCAAGAAACATATAAACGAGCTCACGATCGGTTAAAGGAGGCTGCACCCTGCCAGCCAAATCCCTCCATTTCTGTGCATATTCTTTGAATCCCTCACTTGTTCCTAGTGACATACCCTGAAGTTGGGTACGAGTAGGAGCAAGATCAGAATTATACTGGTACTGTTTGTAGGAAGCGGTGGCCAAATCTTCCCAATTTCTGACACTGGTTCCTTCTAGCTGATAAAACCACTCCAACTGAGCTCCCGATAGGCTGTCTTGAAAGAAATGAATCCAGAGATTTTTATATGCCGTATAGGGTTGAATATTTCTCACGTAGGACCTAAGATGCATCTTGGGACAGGACAACCCATCATACCTCACAAACACTGGCACTTTGAATTTTGGGGGAATCACAATTCCGGCAACCAAGCCCAAGTCTTCAAAATCCAAACCCGGTACTCTTTGTAGCTCCATGGCGGCCAACCTGTCTTCTAAACCCTTGTATTTATCATCAGCTGGAGGGTATTATTGATCGGAATAATCTTCGTCCTCCTCGACATCCTCTTCTTCCGCATCAGATTCGGAAGGTACCGCAACTCCACCTCTTTTACTAGTCCCTTCATCAGAAGTGGGAGGAAATCCAAGCACTCTCCGAGCTTCTCTGTCAAATCTTCTCCCCAAGGTAGCCACTTCGACCCTCTTTTTCTTTTTCTTTACCGGATCCTTATTCCCCAATTGAGTCTTGATATCCTCCTGACCCTTAGCCAAGGTCATTAGGAGTTGCTGGAACTGTGCATTCTGGGCTTGTAGGTCTTTGACTGTTTGCTCGAGATCCATCCTACTGAAATAAACAGCAGACAGATAAGGAAACCTGGAGTGAGACCTGCTTGTGCACATGATGAATGGTATGCTGATGTATGCAATGCATTCAAGGATTTAGGACATTCAAAATTGTTTCAGACAAAGAAGAACGCACGTCATATTAATAAGAAGAAATTTGTTAGTACATAAATGCCCCATGGGCCAAATGTTACAAAATAAACTTCTCAAGGTAGAAAGACATTGCGCATCCTCTTTGGTGCGATGTAGGTGTTGAGGGCCTCTTGCTCGTGGAGTCGGCGTGTAAGCTCTAGAACCTTCTTTTCACTGGCGTAATAGCTAGCTTCAAAAGTGTTCCGTTCCTCCTTGAGCTGAATCCAACTTTTCTGCATTTCCTCCCATGATGTAGGCATGTCTGGATGCAGGATGGTGTAGGGAACCTCTCCTTCATTGACGGGCTCTTTAATCACTGGGAGTACATGAGGATAAGGCATCATTAGACTTTGGGCTCGGGCTCGTACCCACTTGAGATAGGGCTCAAGAGGGATGGAGTTCTTGTGTCCCAGAGTCTTACTATCAACCTTGTTGAGTTTTCCCCAAGCTCTGATGAATCTTTGGCGAAGTCCTTGCGCATCGTTGTCGAAGTCAAAGACTAGGTCAGGAATCAACATGTCATGAGGGCCATCCCTCCGTGCATATCCAAATTGCCTCAAAGCTAGGCAAGGGTTGTAGGTAATTCCTCCTCTGATTCCAAGTAAAGGAACATTAGGAAACTCTCCACAATGATCGACGATGATGACATTTTCTTTGGACCGAGAACACCAATGTACATCAGAGTGAGTAAGAGTCATCAACCGTTGGGACCACCTTGTACCCTGGTCATTCTTCAAGACAGATTGCGGAAGGTGCGAAATAAACCACCTTGCAAGGATAGGAATATAGCACATGATAACACCCCTCTTTCTCATTGTTCGTGTGTAAAATTAGTGAAGGATGTCCCCAAGCAATGTTGGTATTGGATTCCTGGATAAGAAGATTTTGACGGCGTTGACATCCACCAGTTGGTCAGGATTCGGGAACAAGACCAACCCATAGATAAGGAGTGCCACAATCTCTTCAAAGGCTTGTAGATCCAATGAGTTCCAACATTCTTGTGCCTTCTCAAACAAGAACTTTGCTAAGAATCCTTTAACGCCGCTTCTGGTTTCCCAATGTCCCTTGATGTCGGACGGTTGTAGATGTAATGCTCGAGCAACATCTTCCGGCTTTGGTTCCTTTTCCGTACCGTTGAAGGGTAGTTGATTAAGGATAGGAATTCTCAGGAGTTGAGAAAACTCCTCCAAAGTGGGCACCAACTGGTAATCAGGGAAAGTGAAACAGTGGTGAAGAGGGTCAAAGAACTGAAATAGCACCTTCATCATGTCTTCTTCAACGTTGGTGTTGACTAGGCTGAGCAGTCTACCATGTCTTTCACTGAAGGATGAGTTTTCCGGAATTCTTGAGGTGAGCTCCTTGAGTTGAGGAGAGATTCTCACAAGGTTGACTTGGATGGTTTACTTCGGGGAA
The DNA here is from genome assembly GCA_948472305.1 of Vicia faba. NCBI lineage: Eukaryota > Viridiplantae > Streptophyta > Magnoliopsida > Fabales > Fabaceae > Vicia > Vicia faba. The sequence continues at coordinate 1,151,667,280 of OX451741.1, read as the reverse complement.
TTTCCATGATCTACAAAACAGGAACAAAGATGAAGATCCAAACCCTTGAAATGGTTAGTGAATGCATGTGATGCTTTATGATGTTTATGATGTATGCACAAAACATATGTACAAGCAATTCACACCAAACCCTAGTTTCAGGCTTGCATGGGGTTTCATAGGTAAGTACCCTCTTGAGTGTAGTTGGCTTAAAAATCTGTCCTATAAATAGTAACCGGGTTCTAAGGAGCTCAATATCATTGGATTGTTTTCATTGTTCATTGTTTTGGTTTAGCCACTTAACTAGCGACCAAAATATTCCAAGAAAACAACCCTCAATGAGTGTAGTATCGAGTATCTACCAACTTCGGACTGTACCAAAGCCGGTCATCTCACTACCCCTAGTAAAAGGCCAAGATGGTCAAGTAAGGTTCTAGGTCATTAGTGCTTAGTGACATTACTCAGCGGCCCCGTACTCTCCTTGATTGAACTCAAGGGTTACCGGTACTCACAAATATGTCGCACTAATATAGCTATTGCTTCGACCGTGTCGGTATACCCCGCACAGTTTCCACAACGTATTGCTATCTATGAATGTTTCCCAAATCCGGGTATAGGATTTCAAGCCCAAACAAGAGAACCATAAGAGGTAAAGCAAGCAAAGCAAACAAAATAATCATGCAAGAAGGTGATCTAAAAAACCCTAAGGTAACCCCACTTTTAAAATTTTCCCCAACAGAGTCGCCAGTTTTGTGATACGGTGGGAGAACTGACTAGTGTTTTGCGTTCGTATTCGCACTTGTGCGGTTGAGCAAGAGTCGCCACCGACTTTTTATTTTATCCTAAAGGAAAGGTTAAAAAAGCATAGCAAAAACCTTTTGAGATATTTCGTGGGTTCGGGGGGTAGATTATGAAAAGGGAAGGTATTAGCACCCTTTTCATCCATGGTTATCCATGGGCTCTTAGTTACTTGGTTTTTAGATCACTTGCCTTGATTTTTGATTGCTTGAAAATGGTGTGTGTGTGTGTGTGAGTGCTTTTGAAAATGTTTTGGAAGAAGATGCCTTGTCTTAGGCTAACCTTGTAACAATTCTTTACTCGAATGTTTTACAAAGGCGTGTATCTTTTCGAAAAGATGTTTCAAAAATGTTTTGAGAGTTTATTTGAAAGTGTCGTGGATTATGGTTTTTGAAGAGAAGGCAAGTGTTTTTGCAAGTTGATCTCAAGTAACTAAGAGTTTTATCTACCCTATTGTACTCAAAGGTTTTTGTTATGTTTTAACCCCTTTTTAACAATTTTGTTTCACCATTGGATTTGGTGGACAATCTTGCGTTTAGGAAGTTTATTCGGGACGGGCGCGGGTCGTCGTATGGACCATGAATGCAATGGTGCCAAGTGTCTTTGGCAATTTGCTTTGAGGGACTTGATCATTTGTTTAGGCAACATTTTGAGGGACTTATGATCATTTTGATTTTATTTTGCCAAAGATACTCGACGTGCAAGCATGGCCCATTTTGGAAGGCAACATGTGGGATTACCCTAGAGGGTGCAAGTGTGATTGTGTATTGATTTCATGTATTTGTCTTGTATTAGGTTATCTAGCGTTTGATTTTATGTACATGCAAACCCTAGGTCTAACCATGGTATAATTGGAAAACTGTAAATTGCGAAAATGTAAAGTCTACGCTATTACAAAATAGTATCTGGGAGTGGGGGTACAAATTTATGAATGGGGATGAGACTTCGGATCATAGGGTCCAAAATATTAACCCAATCGGACCAATCAAGTGTAAATGTAACGAATGTCACCATAAGCAAATGTATAATGTATCAAAATGCCAGTATATTGTGTAGGTGTACGTGCGTATATGTATGTAATTATTTACATGTGCGATAATGTGAAATTAGGGTATTTATTTAACCTGAAGAATAATTAAGCGTTTATTTAATTATTGATCTTGTATTTCTTTTAGTATGTACAAAAGAAAATGTTTTAATTGTATGTTCAAGTTTTAACTAAAAAATGTATCATTGCTTATTATATACAAAAATGTTTTAACTAAGTGTTTAAGAGTTTAATAAAAATGTGTTTATCTATTATGTACAAATGTATCTTTATTTATTATAAAAAGTATATTTAAATAAATATCAAGAAACAAAGTGGAAAAAAGTATTTTCAATTATATGATAAAAAATGTATCTTTATTATTTATGTACAAATATAATTTAAATTAGGTATTTTAAATAAAAAGTGTTTTTATATATTTTAGTATTAATGTGATTTTGTAAAGAATAAATAAAAAGAAAAAAGAAAATATTGTTTTAAAAAAAAGAAGTTAGTGTTAACTGAAATGTTTTTGTTAAAGAAGCAAACATTTTCATGGGCTTTAGGGCGTGCGGAATGGGTAAGGCCCGTTTGGATTCAAAACAATTTAGGGTTTCATCTGGCGTTTTCATTTGGAGACAAAGGCTCTAGGATTTGTACAGCGGCGCGTCTTGGGGTTTCGTTCAATTTCTCCGTTCGTCTTTGCCAGCTTCTGAGTCCTTCAGCCCCAAGCCATCAGTTTCCATGCCTCCTTTTTCTCTCCATTGACAACGTTAAGGTGACAGAATTAGGTAACAAGTTTGATTCGTTAGGGTTTGATTTAGTTCTTGCATGCTTGTGATTTTCTGCGTATTTGATTAAATTGATTTTTGTGTTTGTTTAACGAAAATTAAAAGGAAAAGGGGAGAGGATTGGACTACCTTTCGTTTGGAGGGAGGAATGACGGTGAGGAAAGCTAGGAGGCTGGATGGCAAAGGGGGCGTGAAGACGCTGGCTTGCTTCTTTGGTAACTTTTATCTTTTTCTTCTTCCTTAGGGTTTGATGATGATTTTTGTACTGAAAACCTTGTCCTGAAACCTCACTTCTTTCTTCCTCTCTTTCGCCTTTACTGTCTTGACATTTCTGTATGCTTGCCTTGAGATTAATAGTTTATGTTGGCCATTGATGTGTTTACTGAGGCTTGCTTTGAGTGGCCTACTGCTTTTCCTCTTCTCTTACAGTTGCCCAGAACTTGCCTTCTTGTGTGCTTGCTTGCTTGCCCAAGGATGAACCTAGGGTTCTGAGGGCCTTGATTTGGAATGCTTCTCTCTTCTACTGTATGTTGCCTTGAACGTTTCTTTACGACCCAATGATGAGCATTCCTCTGAGGGTTCTCATGTGGGCTCCTATGTTTGATGTGTTAGGCTTGAAACTGGACAGGCCTTATGGTGAGTTTGTGTTTTAATGGTTCCAGCTTGGACAGAGTTAAGGTTATGAGGATTTTGGCTTTAGATTATGCTAGCAGGTTTTAGGTGTTTGACAGGTTTATGCAGTGTGGCTTTGTTTCTGGTTTATGAGCTTGGTGTTTGGTTCAGTTTTGGCATTGTGGTGTCGCTTGCATATGCAGGTTTGTATGTTGGTTTTTTGGACTTGGTTTAGGACAGGTTTTGGCAGTAGGTAAGGGTTTGGACAGGGGTTGAGCTTCAGGCTGGATGAGGTCTTGATGTTTAGGCCATTGTTTGGCTTGTATGGTTATGAGGTTTTGTTTGCTTTTTTTTTGTATGTGGTTTGCTTCAGCAGGTTGATATATCCAGGCCTTGGCAAGTTATGCTGTGGGATTTTGTATATCTCTGGCCTTGAGCTTATCAGGTTTTTTAAGGCTTAAAGGTACAGGTTTGGTTAAGTAGTAGGCAAGCTGTGCTTCAGGCTTTGGGTTGAATGCTGACAGTTTGTATATTTTGTGATATTGGTATATTGGCTCAATCAGGTTTTCTAGAGCTCCGTATCTCTTCTTTTTTGTTGTTGTTGCAATTTTATATTTTTCTTTTTTGTCTTTCAGCCTCTTGGTCTTTTGGCGCCTAAGACTTGTTCAAACTTTGGCATCTCTTCTTGAACCAAGTTACTGGGCAGTTTTGCAAAGTTTTTGGCACTTTTCTGTTTTAGTGATTGACTCTGCTGTGTACTTCTGCCCAATTTGAGTAATACTGAATTAATGCTTCTTTTAGCCTTTGCCTTACTGTCTTATTGCAGTTGTATTTTCCATTTTCTTCTATGTCTCAAGCCTAAACCTGTAAGCCTAAACACTTTTCTCTCTCTTTTTCTCTCTCTAGTACAGTATTTAGCATACTATATTGCTTGACATGTACTACTTCTGAAAAAGTAATGGCCTATGGAAATGATGAAGTTGAAAATAGTTTTCTTGCAATACACGTTACCTCTGCATTTTATATCTTCCAGATTTTGTGCTTCTTGATATCTTCTTTTTGCCAGCTTGGGTAGCCTTGTGACAGCATTTTGGCAGAAAGTTGAATTTGGACTTTGTTTGGCAATTCAGTTTGTAACTTGGATTTTGGTTATTTGCCTATGTTGTCTTGCTTTTGAACTATGCAGTTTTGACAGTTTGAAATGTGCAATTTTAATTTTGTGCATTCATTTAATTTGCAAACATTTTCACCCTTCTCTGTGAACCGGGAGAAATCCCGTGATTTGCAGAGAGGGCCAACTGATCCTGGCCGTTGCTTTTAATGATGAGTCTAAATTTATCTGTCTCTTTAATTTACTTATCTGCTTTTTGACTTTTCTCCTTTCTTTTGCAGGTGAAAAAAAAATTGGATGGAGAGGAATAAAGTGAAGCATGAAGATTTATAAATAGGATAGTTTTTTTATTTTATTTAATATTTGAATTAATGTAAACCATTGTTTGTAATTAAATTATAACAATAATTGTACAAATAATTCAAATATCAATAAAAGTCTTTATTATCCAACCAATTCTATTTCCTCTCTTTATTGTTTATCTATTTATTTAAAACTCTTTGAATTAAAATGACTGAAAAAATAAATTTCAATCACTTAATTTAGAATAATAAATAATTTAGATAAACAATACTTTAGCACATTGATCAATTAAACCTGGCTTTTCCAATATTCACAGTAAAGTAACAGTTAACCGAAACAAACCGAACAGGCACATTCCCCCTTCACTAATTTTCAACAAACACTGTAAATCCAAACTGCGTACTTCTTTTGACTGGTTCAAACAAAACAACATGAATTCAAACCAACTGCCTCTTCTACTGATTAAATCAAAACAATGCGAATTCAAACCGAATCTCGGAACAACTTGCAAAGTGCTGTGGAATTTTAACCTTTCTGAGAATATACCCATAAAACCCTTAATTCCTGATTAAATGCCAATGAACATTCGCCTGATCAAAATTGAGCCAGAATCAACCACAACCCTAAGCCAATTGTCTGTGAAACAATCCAGAGCCTTGAAAAATCAGTGAAACCCTAATTTTTGTTTGACTGATGGGAAAAGTCTGTTTATCCGATTCTTGAACCAGTTTGAAAAGTCAGGAAATGCCTGAAGCTGCGATTTCTGGTGGTAAGATGCGAGGGCAAATTTTGGGGTACAACACACACTATCTAAGTTATGTAATGAGCAGTGTGTGTATTTTTTGGAATTGATTGAAATCGTAATTATTAATTTCATTTAATGCTCCTAATTATCGTGTTTATTTGTATTTTCATAATTTTATTTTCTATCACTTCTCAAACACTATAAATCACACATGTCCACTTCACTCCCACACATTAGAAACCTTAAACCCTCTTTTCTCTCTAACGTTTAACAAGGTTTTTGCACTCTTCAAGAAACCTTCATCATCTTCATCTCTCTTCAACAATGATGACTCCTAATTAACAAGCTGCGGTTGAGTTTGCAAAATAAGTAGAACAAAGTATGAACTCAACAACTCCGTATTCATCAACCATCACTCCGTCTTCATCAACTACGGCTCAGTCTTCTTCAACTATTTCAACCAGTTCTTCTTCTCCTATGGTAACCGGTTCATCTTCTCTATCAGTTATTGATGAACACCACATAACACAGAAATCTGTTCAAGTTCATTGTAATGTGAAACCACACGAGTTAAATATTCTTCAAGAATATATGGTGGATTTTAATAACCATTCTGCAAATGGTGCAAACCTAATTGTTTAATTGAATTCTCAAAGATGGGAGCACTTCTTCATGCGTCTTTATGGTCCTATTTATGATTCTTTGGTTAAGGATTCCTGGATTCAAGCGGATTGTGACAATCTTCATGTAGTTGCTCATATGTTGGGTCTGAAAATTGTCATTATTGAAAAGTCTATTGTTGATCTTCTGGGCATGTAACATCTGGAAGGTAAACGAATTTATAAGATGCATAGAAAATCTATATACGTGAAGGAGATGATAAACAAATCCATCTTCAAGAACTACTCTCTTGATAAAAATGAGTATTAGAGTAAAGATCTACATGATGAACTCAGAATCTGGCATAAAATCATTCTGAATTGTATCAACGCCATACCTCTGTCCAGTTCTTCTGACTATTTCAATGTCAATTGTAACACCCCAATTCTAACCGACAATTATATAAAATCATATTTACAAATATTTTGACAACCGAATCAGGATGCTACAAATTAAACTTAAAACAACGACATTCATTATAAATATATAACTTATTAAACTTGGATGAACCAACAACTTTCATAACCACGGAGCAGAATCAAATATTGAACTTAAAGGAATATAACATCTTTATCCAACTAAAACAAATTCAAGTAACAGTTATTTAGCGAACAACAACTTAAAGTGAAACAACTGAATAATAAAAACAATAAAATAGCAAGCGTTCTTCCCCCCCGAGTGTTACGTATCAGAGCAATGACACTGACTCGAACTACCGAAGGTAAATCGCCTTCACTCTGGATCACCTGCATGTTACCAACATCGGGGTAACATTCAAACAGAAGGGGTGAGATATCAGACATTATAATAGAACGTATGATAAGCATTATATTAGAATCAATTCATACATATTCACCACTTCTCAGATTTTAACAACATAAGCATAATCAGATCAACCACACAATGACTCAGAATGTAACACAGAATGTAACATGTATTTATGCAAATGCATGTGGTACCAATGGAGCAGAACTCCCAACTTAAAAATATGCCAATAAATAGAGGAATCAACCAGGCATAAGCCTTCAACTTAATATTTTGCCAATCCAAGCCAACTTAACGAGCATCAGCTCCAACTTGATATGCGATGTATGCGACATAACATGAGTGTAGCAACAACAACAACAAACAACAACTCAACATAAATCAATGTTGACCATACGCCTACAACATCAACAACAACTCAACATCAACATAATTCAACTTTGGACATAAGTCTACAACATAATATTTGCCCATAATTAGAGGCATCTCAACATAATTCATCAACCTGCATTTTCTCAACTCAGAACAACTTATACAACACTAGTATCGACCAAACCAACATGTACGAGCAAAAGAGATAGGGAAAATACGTTCCCCTCGTCATTCACAACAACTAAGAGAAAATAATAACTGACTCAATACTCCTCGAGACACACAGAAACAAGGCAGAATAACAACTAACTTATACTCATTTGCCCAACCTGCAACTTTGTACCGCTCGACAACAATATCGTGCTCCTCGGCACGCCTCGCAACCTAATGCTTCTCGACATCCAACACATATATTCTACGACACACCTTGCTGCCTAAATGCCTCTCGGCACCTAACACCATCAGCATCCTCCTCGACCACTGATTCTGGCCAACAGTATATAATAACACAACATCGTAACGACCACACCAATACGATTCATAATCTCCGACAAAATGCTCTGAATACCATAGTAACTGGCAACTATATTTTCTATAAACAAATTCATTAATTATGCAAGACAGTCATGCAGAAACCTTCCTAAAACAACCACAACAACAATTTACTAAATTCCTGCCAACTGCTCAGAATACACATAAACTTAACAACTATATTAACATAATCCCTAATTTCTAGCCAGCCGCTCAGATAACCACAACATCATAACGACCACAATAACAGTGATAAACTACCCTAACCTATCCATCGATTATACTGGGCAATATACAGACAAATCAAAACATTCACAACACAGCTAACGACCAACTTCAGTGACAGATTCAGAAACATCAACGCACAATAGTCATAAAAATGACCTATTTCAACATAAAAATCATCATAAATCCCATTATAAGGTCAGAACCCCACCCTTACCTAGATTTAAGGTCGCTCAACTAAAATTCCACTCGACAACCTTGTTTTGCTCCGCTCGACACCGGGAAACTTGCTCCTCTCTCTGTGCAACTCTTTCGGTCAACGCACAAACCCTTAATCACAAACTAAATCAAATCCTTGTGTCAGCTTAACCTTATATCATCAATCCTATTGGGCCTAACCTACACACCCCCACTTTACTACTTCCAACCAATAACATGAGCCCAACACAATTGTTCTATTAACTTCAACATGTATTATTATTATTATTATTATTATTATTATTATTATTATTATTAATCATATAATTAATTAATTAATAATAATCTAACAACTTATACTAACAATTCTCAACATTTCACAACTTCGAAAAATAATCCAAAAATAATTTAATTAAATTAACGGGTGTTACATTAATCAGAAGTACATATTGTACTATTTGATGACCCATTAGAAGATGTGTCTCCCGACTCTTTTGTTTTATTATTTGAGAGATTCTGTTATAAATGCTAGAACCACTGATGATCCCAAGAAAAATGTTTAAAACTGTATTCCTTTTGGACGTCTCATCACTGGCGTTCTAGTAGAAAGTGGCTTGGTGAAAACTTTGTTTGAAGAAGCTAAGTTACAGAGAATTTGGCTTCTAGTCTCAGAGATTCCTTCAATGAACAAACTCTGAAGAATATGAGGCTAATAGAGGAAGTGATTGATAAACCTCTACTTTTTCCTTCTGAAAGCATCATAATCTCAAGAATTTCTGTGAATAACTACCCCTTGTTTACCAATGGAGATAACATGTCTAGCATTGCTATTTACGTCAGGATGATGGGAGAAGAAGGATATGATAGGCCCATTTTCAACTATTCTAATTTACCTCCTGCTAAAGAGTATGTTGACTCTTCCAGAGATAAAAGGAAGAAGAGTTCAGAAGCTTCTGAACCCGAAAAGAAGAAGAAGAAGACATCCAGAACTTCTAAGACTATGACTCTAGTTGTTTTTCCAGAAACAACAAGTAAGTTTGCTACTTCTACTTCTTTACTTGTTTCTAAAATTGTTTATAATATTATTAATGTTGTTTCATCCATTCCCACCTCCATCCCACAAACTTCATCTTGTACAACTTTTTCCCTTCCACCACCTAACATCAATTCTTTTGTTCCTACCACCAACATCCCACCTGTTTTTGATACCACTTCAACTGAAATTCTGGTAACTATAATCATTCCACCATAAACAACAAGATTTTCTAAATCCTCCACCACCACACAGGCTTTTTCTCCAAATCCTATTCAATCTCTCACTACCATAATTCCATCAGAACCAATCCAGACTTTTACATCTCCATTAACCTCATCTAAATCACTTCTATAAACTTCTCATTTTTCAACTTTTACCAATCTTCATTTTGCCTTCTTTAACAAAGAAACCACTCTCCATGAATCACCCATTATCCATCTTGATACAATCTCTCCCTCTGATCACGAAATTCTTGAAAGGACAATTTCTTATAACCGTGGAGCTATTGAAATTTCCACAACTGAACATTTCACTTGTTATGAACTTTTCAATATGACTGAACAACCGTTATCACAAAATCCTTCTGATCAACCTACTGAACTAAACCATCCTGAACCTACCCAAGCCTTGGTTGTTTATGAAAGACTTACTCCTAAAACCTTAAATGAATGCATTAACATTTTTATAATCAAGACAAAGAAAAAGGTTGCTAAGTTAAAGGTAGAGACAAGTACGAGTATTGAGCCTCAGGACATGGATCGTTCTTGGAAACTTTTTCAGAAGTGAATGTGTTCTGAGGTTGAACAAATGAATTCTTTTACTGAAGCATCCAGAGTTTGGGATGTTCATACGGTAATTGAAAAGAAAGAAACAAGACAAAGAGTCAGACTCTTCGAACTGTTTGCTGCTAAGCAAAAAGAGGCTGAAGCAAAAGTGCTTCGAGAAGAAGAAAAAGAAGAAGAAGAAGAAAAGCTTAGAAAAGCAGCTGAAGAATCCAAAGTCAAAGCTACAAAAGAAGCAAAGGAAGCAAAATAAGTTGTTAATGCTAAAGAACAAGCTATGGTTGTTTCATATTCTGATTTTTCCATTACGCTCTTGAAAACGCAATTGGTGAGATTAGAGGAGAATAATAGGTTTTCAGAGAAAGCATCATTAAACAGAAGACTGTCAATGAGAATAATCAGAACATACTATAACTGATTCTGCAAAATATTTTTGCTCCTGCTCCTTAACCCTAGACTCTAGGATTTTCTTTTTCCCTTTACTTCTGAACCATAGGACTATGCCTACTTTTTACTTTTGTGACTACTATTTTTCTTATGATTATTTGATATTTATGCAAGTCTTCTTTTCGGATCATAGTTTGTGATCGTCAAAATAGAAAGTGTACTATTTTTCCTCTTGTAGTAATAACAGAGAAATTCCCTGAATATCGATCTCAAGGACTGCATGCAAGTATTGAGTTCAATTCGTGGTTCAATTAAACAAAACTTAACTGTGGTTTGGTTGGAAATTTTATCTTAACAATAACAAAACTAAGCAGAATGTAAAATATGGCTTTTTCCCAATAACAAAAATAATAAAAGCAATGAAACCCCCCACACTTGAACCAAATAGTGACCTCACTGTTGTAGTACAAGATATATAGAGGGACTCATAGCGCATCACTGCGAAGGAGGGGAATAATGGTTCAATAAGATGCAAAAACAAAATTAAAAAAATAACTTACAACTTTGACACGAGTTGTGTTAGCCCACATGGTCGGCCAAGTCAGGGATTTGTAATTCCATTAAACCCTCATTGTTCTTGTGCATGCTTTATGTACCCTGACACGGGCCGTGTCAGATGACATGGGCGGCCGTGTCAGGGGCCTGATTTTTCTGCAACCCCTTTTTCTCTTTTGCAAAATTCTCTTGCTTCTCCCGGAACAACTTCCTTCCCTGATGATTGCTCAAATTTTGCCTCCTTTTCCCCGTATAGGGAACTTTGTAAACTTAAACGCAACCTACAAAAATCTTAACCAAAAACAAAGAAAATCATTAGCAATAAAACACATTCCTCACCTCCCACAAAGCACTTTATTTAACGTCTCATGGCTCGATGGTTCATCTCCTTATGTGGGGTACTTCCTCTTCCACACCTTGTTGCTTGTCCTTTTAGCAACCCATAACTCATTCAGATCAAAAGTATAAACCACTTTGTGCTTCCAGTCACTTCCAACTTCCATCTTCGCAGGTCGCTTTTCCTTATTCTTTCCTTCTTGACTGAGCTTAGGAATTTTTATTGATTCCACCTGAGAGATTATACCGGGACTTCTTTTGGAAGTGATTTTGAAATTTTTTTCTCCTTCTATTCTGATAATTCCAACTGAACATTGTTTCTTTTCACATGCACCCTGTTTCTTGATCTCCAACACTTTCAATATTATCTCTTCATCAAATGATTTTAATGTAATATTACCTGTCTCGATATCAAATTGCACTGACTAGTAAGCAAAAATGGTCGACCAAGAATGATAGGAGTCTCCTCATCTTCAGGAATATCCATGATCTAGAAATCAACTGGAAAAATAAAATTGTCAATTTCCACCAATACATCTTCAGCTATCCCATATGACTGCTTGATGGTATGATCAATAAATTTCAATCTTGTCCCACTATCTCTTATCTTCTCAATACCCAATTTTTTAAGGATAGATAATGGCATTAAACTCACACTAGAACCAAAATTAGTTAGAACCCTCTTGAAATTCTGTCTTTTATGGTGCACAATATTGCCACTGATCCAGGGTCCTTCTGCTTAACATGTATCCTTCTCTCAGGCGTATTACACATAATTTCTCATTAACGAATACTTGTTCATCTTTTGTTAATATCTTTTTTTATAGTACCTCCTTCATGAATTTCTAGTACAATGGCATTTTCTCGAGTGCTTAAAATAATGGTATGTTGATCTCCAACTTTTTAAACAATTTGAAAATTTTATCAAACTCTTTCTCTTTTGTGTCCTTCTTTACAACTCGAGAAGGATATGGCAACTTGATCACTGGTTTATCACTATTTGCACTCTTCTCTTCAGTTGGCTTCACAGGTGATACCACTTCTTCTTGCTTTTTCTTGCTCTCTCTCACTTCCAGATCAAGTTCTATGATACTATCATCAAATTTTACCTCATCTTCTCTTTCTGACCTCTTCTGACATCTTGTTGTAACAACATTAACATTCTCATGAGTTTTTTTATGGCCTTGTGCTTGTTGTGGTTTTCCTGTGGTTTCTCCTTGTCTCTTCTTGGAATTAAGAAGTGTGGGCAACCATCCTTTCAATATCTATCTCCCACCCTACCTTATGAGGAGTTTGTTGTTGTTGGTCTTTCCAAGAGAAGTTAGGATGATTTTTACACACATGATTATAGGTGTTAGAATATGGGTTATTCTGCTTCAAGAATTTTATCTCCTTAATTTGTTGTCGAGTTCCTAGACAATGGACAATCATGTGCGGTCCACTACAAATTTCACCACCCGCCTTCTGTGCCTGTTGAACCTGAGCTACCTGTTGAGTACCCATGTTCATTGCATTCATCTTTTTATCAACTTATGCAGCAATTGCCTCTTCAATTTTTAGCTGATTATTAACTTCTAACTTCAGATCAATCACCCCCTTTGGTTTACTTACAATCCTATCATATATCTCCATATGCTCATTTGCAACAATGGCTTCCATAATATTCTTCACACTAGTGGCTATTTTAAAGTTGGATGAGCCACCGACTGTTGTATCAATAAGCTACTTTGTCTTCATTCAAAGGTCATTTACAAACATTTGCATTTTCCCAATTTGATCCATATTGTAAGTGGGAGAGGCTACTAATACCCTCTTGAACCTCTTATAAGAATCACTTAGTGACTCTCCTTCCTTCTGCTTAAAATTTAAAATATCATATCTTTTATGAATATAAAAAGAAGCAGGAAAGTACTCAGGAAGAAAATTCTTCTCCATTTGTTCCACATAGTAATACTCCCAGCAGGTAATGAGTAAAACCACTCTTTAGCATCTTCAGAAAGCGTGAACGGGAACATCCTTAATTTCTTGGCTTCTTCAGAGTACCCCTCAATCTTCAAAGTAGTACTCGTGGTGAGGAATCTCTGCAAATGCTTATTAGCATCTCCATTGATCTTTCTTGTGAAAGATTTGTTCTCAAGCTGTCAGATTGTTGAGGGGTGCAACTGAAAATTTGCGACAGATACTGGTTGATTCACAATAGTCAACCGAACTGGTGTAGCCTTTGCTCCTCCATAGTCCCGAAGAAGTCTCTTAGGTGGTGGTGGATCTTTAGCCATTGGTCTTTCTTCTTCAGATTTTGAACCTGAATGATATGATGAACCTTCTGATTCCAGTCTAACTAAACTAGCTTGTCTGCACCTTACGTGAAAAGTTCTTTCCATTTCTGCATCAAAAAGAAATTTCAGTTGAGGGCTTTCCTCGCATACAAGGGTTAGACACAAATTGGTAATAACCAAAAATATAAAAATTCAAAAAATAAAGTTTTAGTTGTAGAGTAACAAAATTTTAATTGAAATACAATGGAACTTAATTATTCGACAGTCCCGGTCAACGGCGCCAAAAACTTGATCGTTAAAATAGCAAGTGTACTATTTTTTTTCTTGTAGTAATATAAGGGAAATTCCTCGAATGTCGATATCGAGGACTGCGTGTAAGTATTGAGTTCAATTTGTGGTTCAATTAAACAAAACATAGTTGTGGTTTGGTTGGAAATTTTATCTTAAGAATAACAAAACTAAGTAGAATGTAATATGGCTTTTTCACAATTATAAGCAACAACCTAGGGTAAAGTGTGTGATTTCCCATGTAATAACTTTGGCTCTTGATTTCTTCAACAAGTTAATAACCTTCAATTACAAGTCCTTTAGATTATTTTCCCCTAAGTCCTTATTGAGAAAACCTTTGAACCTTCATCCTAAATCCTAAGTCCTTAGAGATTTTTGATGGAGCCGAGCCATTGTTTTATCGAGAGTTATCTGGTAATTATAAGGTATCCCTAGTCCTAGGTCATATCCATTATATCCTAATAATACAAAAACCTTAACAATGGCGGTCAAGCCCTAATTGTTAACCACAAATCAATCCTTATTTGTCTGATAAGAAAAGCATAAGTGCATTGAACTATTAAATTGAAAAGAAACTATTGTAATAAAGTCAAGCGTTCAATATCATTACAATTGCAAATTAGGGACACCCCCTAGAATTGGGAGGTTTAGTTACTCATGATATTATTCAAAATAATTTCAGATTCAATAGAAATAAACATTACGATTTATGGTGAACTTTGATTTTCAATGGCTTCCGGTCATGAAAAGTCTTCCGTCCTCCAACAATTGCATAAGCTGCTTGTTGTACCCCAAAATTTTCCTTCCCATTTTCTCAACATTTTTCTCATCACAAGGTCCTTGGAGCTCAAGATCCAGTTAGGGTTTCCTCTGCAAGACTTCTCCTACCACTGTTGACCCAAATTAGGGTTTGTGTTTGCACAAAGATATTTTGACCTAAAATGCCTAAGATGACTTTCATGCTTCATGTTGGACTCCCAAGTTTATCCATACCAAGTTTCAAGCCTTGATTCCAACCTTTGCCCAATCAATTGGACAGTTGACCTACAAATCAACTGTATTGGGGAAAAAGTCAACTGTGGCCAATTGACAGTCAAACCTCATGAAAATTGACCCACATCAACATTATGAACTCATATGGACCATTTGATCAAGTTTGGATCACAATTCCACAAGAAATTTGATCAGATCACCAAAAGGGCAAAATGGTCATTTTTAGGGTTTTGACTGCACAAAGGCAATTTTTGACTGTTTGACCTAGCCAATGGCAAACCAAGCTCACATATGGACTCAAGTACCCCATGGAATTGTCTTTACATACTCAACAAGTTCAAAAGATCCCAAATGCACAAGATTGATAGTTGAATTTTCCAGTCAATTGATCAATTTTTGACTGTATACTGAAAAGTCAAACTTTGACTTTTTGGTCAAAATCAAGTGTCAAGATTCATTTTTCATCAAAACATGCCAAATCATGAAACTTGTTCATCAAGAAATCTAAAATCACAAATTAGGGTTTGAAATGAAGATTTTTCATAACTTAGAATTTTTCTAAGTTATTAAAAACCCTAATTTTTTCCTAACTTTGTCCCACTTTCTCATCAAGATGCATTTGGATTCAAGGAAAAGTCAAAACATGAAAGTTGTAGTCCATTGCAAAATCTACAGCTTTTATTAACAAAGTTTCCTCAAAAGAAGCTTGTAGCTCAGGTTACAATTTTTGGAACAAGGGTACCAAACCATTCTTAACTTAGAGAAATTTTGACCTATTTTAGGCAAGATTTTTGCCTAACTTCAAGACCACTTTTCACATACTTCCACTTGGAATTTCAATTTGCATTACAAATATGGATTGTAGTACACATTCCAAGCTTTCCAAAATGTCCAAGAACTCATCAAACAACCTCATGGTTAGGGAGAATCGAATTTGGCAAGTTGGGAAAAAGTCACTTTGTTTATGGCCAATGTACATGTTCATAACTTGTGCAATTTTTCAAATCAGCTTGCACAACTTGATTACAGGTCCTATATCCCATTTGCACTCATAAATTAAATGCAAACCCTTTGTGTTCAAGCCTTGCATTATGTGTTTAAGCATTACATGAAGGTTTAGTCCTAAAATAGAAAAGGCATTATGTCCATTTTTGAAAAAGTAGAACTTTATGTCAATTTGCAAATCAAGAGGTACACAGCAAATCTCCTTGGCACAAGTTTTTGAGCTAATCCCACTGATCAAGGGCAAGCTTAGCAGCACATTAGAGGGGCCTCTATCAGTCTAAAACACAACTTGGCATTTTGTTGCTTAAGTAAGAAGAAACTTGACATAACAACTCCCAACTCTCATCTCAACAAACACAAGCTTAAGCAAAGTTATTGTACACATTCTAAACATCAAACCCAAGCTGAAACACAAGCCAACCAAGTTCCAAACGTCCTCAAATACAGAATCACCATTAAACTGCACAAAAACAGGGCATTCTGCACTTGGACTTAGCTAGCTCATTTCCCTCGTGCACCTTGACCAAAGACACTTCAAACACATCCCACACCATCCCTTGAAACTGTTCCAAGCCCTAAACACGACCTGTAACACCCCTAGCTAACATCACCATTTTCATATTTTCTGTTTTGCAGTTGAAGTGCCATAACACGATTCACTTGGTTTTGAAGCAAACTAAAGGTTGGAATAGCATCCTGGGACATCAAGCAAGCAATACAAATCATTACCTTGCCTTGTAAGCATCTCCATTGTTGCACACGTTTCCAACTGAACAGGTAAATCTTTGGACTTCTATCTCTCAATGTAGGAAGAATTAGCTCTAAGTTTGTGAATGAAAAATGTCATGCTCATGTCCCTGAAGCTATACATATCTTTACTTTCCATTTATTTTACATGTGCTATGAGAATTTTAAGTCTGAATATTGAACAAAAACTAGGTTAGGAATTGGGGGAGAAGAAATTCTCTCTCATTTCTGAGAGATAGGATGAGTTCTTTATATGTCCAGAATCGTGGTTTGATGCTTAACATTTTTCATGTTATGAGTTTGTGCTAAAAGTTCAGGAATCAAGATGTTTGAATCAGTGTAGGAGGCGCGCGTTTTTGACAAGTTTCTGGCCAGAGGTTGAAGATGGTCCTTTGGGCTGGGCTTGTTTTATTTCTCTTATTTGCACCACATTTTCACTTTTGAACCCCCTTGGCCCACTGTGCTTATTTGAAACATTTTTTGACTTTTTCTTGTTATTTCTGACTTATTTATTTTTTCTCATAATATTAAAAATATAAAAAATATTTTTTAAACCATTTTTGTATTTATTAGGCATTTATTTGTTTAAATAGATATTTGTACATAAATAACACATAAATACTCTTCTATTTAAAATACCAAAATAATATAAATACTTTTTATTTTCTGACTTTTGTTTTATTTTATCTTTGAAAAAAAATGTTTTATAAAAAAATACATTTTTGTAAATATTAAATATTATTATTTTTACACATATATTTAGTATTTAGTAAATATTATAAATATTTAGGTATTTATTAATACATTTAGGTTAAAAACATAATAAAATAATACATTTTATTTTTACTAATATTTAACTTAAAAATTACTTTTTTTCATATACTTTCTTTTCATTTATTTTTTGTACATAATTAATAAATATTACATATATTATATAATAAATACTTTTATTTAAAAATTAGGGTTTTACCCTAGATCCATAAAAATACCAAAAATACATTAATTTTTATTTTTATTTATTTGATATATGATAAACATTTTTTTACATACATATGAAAACCTTTTTTTGCATTTTTGCATATTTATTTTATTTGAATATTGTGTAATTAAATACCTTGCAAAATTCCAATTTGATGTAATAGCTTAGGATTTAATTCTTGTCAAAATACCCCCATTTGAACATTTGTACCCCCCATCCCATATATTATGTTGTAATAATTTAGGACCTTTTATTTTTCGCATTTAAAAGCTTTCTAATTATGCCATGTTAGAATTAGGGTTTGTATGCAAATCAATTAACCAAAAATAGTTTGACTTAACTTCAAGATAAACAAGCATGAAAATGGACAACACTAATCACACTTGCACCCCTAGCGTATTCCACTTGTTGCCTTCAATAAATGGGCCATATTGCATGCTAGGTCTCTTTGGGCAAAACAAACACAATTCAATTGATCATAGTCCCTCGATGACGCTTTCGAAAGTTGCCTAAAAATGATCAAGTCCCTTAAAGAAAATTTCCCAAAGATACTTGGCACCATTGCAATTATGGTCTAAAACGATGACCCGCGCCCGTCCCTTTCACATCCTAACACAAGATTGTCCACCAAATACAATGGTGGAACAAAATTGTTAAAAGGGTTAAAACATAGCAAAGATCTTTGAGAAATATAGGGTAGATAGCTCTTGGTTACTTTCCCCCTTGCAAAACAAAAACACTTGCCTATTTTTCAAACCACACATCACTACACTTTCAAAACAACTTTCAAGAAAACATTGAAAACCTTTTCAAAAGACATACACCTTTGTATACATCCCAACATGGATCATTACAAAGGTTGCCACCACATTGGCCCCTTTTCAAAACATTTTTCAAAATCCACACACAAAGCACCATTTCAAACAATTGAAAACCAAGGCAAGTTGATCTAAGAAAGTAACTAAGAGCCCATGGATAACCATGGATAGAAAGGGTGCTAATACCTTCCCTTTCTATAATCTACTCCCCGAACCCAAGAAAACATCTCAAAGGTTTTTGTTGTGCTTTTTAACCTTTTCCTTAGGATAAAATAAAAAGTCGGTGGCGACTCTTGCTCAATCGAAACATTTGCGAAAACAAACGCAAAACCTCAAGTCAGTTCTCCCACCGTATCACAGAACTGGCGACTCTGCTGGGGAAATTTTTTTAAGTGGAGTAACCTTAGGGCTTAGATCACTCTCTTGCATGACTAATTGTTTGATTTGATTGCTTTATATCTTGGCTCTCTTGTTTCGGTTTGCAATCCTACACTCGGATTTTGGGAAAACATTCATAGATAGCAATACATTGTGGAAACTGTGCGGGGTATACCGACACGGTCGAAGCAATAGCTATATTAGTGCGACATATTTGTGAGTACCGGTAACCCTTGAGTTCAATCAAGGAGAGTACGGGGCCGCTGAGTGATGTCACTAAGCACTAATGACCTAGAACCTTACTTGACCATCTTGGCCTTTCATTAGGGGTAGTGAGATGACTGGCTTTGGTGCAGTCCGAAGTTGGTAGATACTCGATACTACACTCATTGAGGGTTGTTTTCTTGGAATATTTTGGTCGCTAGTTAAGTGGCTAAACCAAAACAATGAACAATGAAAATAATCCACTGATATTGAGCTCCTTAGAACCCGGTTACTATTTATAGGACAGGATTTTAAGCCAACTACACTCAAGAGGGTACTTACCTATGAAACCCCATGCAAGCCTGAAACTAGGGTTTGGTGTGAATTGCTTGTACATATGTTTGTGCATACATCATGAACATCATAAAGCATCATATGCATTTACTAACCACTTCAAGGGTTTGGATCTTCATCTTTGTTCTTGTTTTGTAGGTCATGGAAATTCCTCGTAGAAAAACCATCCAAGTCAATCTTGTGAGAATCCCTCCTCAACTCAAGGAGCTCACATCAAGAATTCCGGAAAGCTCTCCCTTCAGTGAAAGACATGGTAGACTGCTCAACTTAGTCAACACCAACATTGAAGAGGACATGATGAAAGTGTTATTCCAGTTGTTTGACCCTCTTCACCACTGTTTCACTTTCCCCGACTACCAGTTGGTGCCCACTTCGGAGGAATTTTCTCAACTCCTGAGAATTCCTATCCTTAATCAACTACCTTTCAATGGTACGGAAAAGGAACCAAAGCCTGAAGATGTTGCTCGAGCACTACATCTACAGCCATCAGACATCAAGGGGCATTGGGAAACTAGAATCGGTGTCAAAGGCTTCTTAGCAAAATTCTTGTTTGAAAAGGCACAAGAATGTTGGAATTCATTGGACCTACAAGCCTTTGAAGAAATTGTGGCACTCCTTATCTATGGGTTGGTCCTGTTCCCAAATCCTGACCAGCTTATAGAAGTCAACGCCGTCAAAATCTTCTTGTCCATAAATCCAATACCAACATTGCTTGGGGACATCCTTCACTCATTTTACACACGAACAATGAGAAAGAGGGGTGTTCTCATGTGCTGTACTCCTCTCCTCGCAAGGTGTTTTATTTCGCACCTTCCACAATCTGTCTTGAAGAATGACCAAGGTTCAAGGTGGTCCCAACGGTTGATGACTCTTACTCACTCTGATGTACATTGGTGTTCTCGGTCCAGAGAAAATGTCATCATCGTCGATCGTTGTGGAGAGTTCCCTAATGTTCCATTACTTTGCATTAGAGGGGGCATTACCTACAACCCTTGCCTAGCTTTGAGGCAATTTGGATATGCACGGAGGGATGGCCCTCACGACATGTTGATTCCTGACCTAGTTTTTGACTTAGACAACGATGCGCAAGGACTTCGCCAAAGATTCATCAGAGCTTGGAGGATGCCCAACAAGGTTGATAGCAAGACACTGGGACACAAGAATTCCATCCCTCTTGAGCCTTATCTCAAGTGGGTACGAACCAGAGCCCAGAGTCTAATGATGCCTTATCCTCATGTCCTCCCTGTGATTAAAGAGCCCGTCAAGGAAGGAGAGGTTCCCTACACCATCCTACATCCTGACATGCCTACATCGTGGGAGGAGATGCAGAAGAGTTGGATCCAACTCAAGGAGGAACGGAACACTTTTGAAGCCAGCTTTTACGCCAGCGAGAAGAAGGTTCTAGAGCTCACCCGCCGACTCCATGAGCAAGAGACCCTTAACACCTACATCGCACCAAAGAGGATGCGCAACGTCTTTTTACCTTGAGAAGTTGTTTTTGTAATATTTGGCCCATGGGGCATTTATGTACTAACGAATTTCTTCTTATTAATATGACGTGCATTCTTTTTGTCTGCAACAATTGTGAATTTCTAAAATCCTTGAATGCATTGCATAAATAGCATCTCATGCATCATGTGCATAACAGGTACCCCCTTTTTTCTACAGGTTGTTTAATCCTCTTCACTGTTTATTTTGAACAGTCATCATGAATCCTGAATCATCCAGTGAACAAGCAATCAAGGCCCTCCAGGCCCAGAACGCCCAGTTTCAAGAGATGGTCATGAGCTTGGCCCAAGGTCAACAAGAGTTGAAGGCTCTGCTCCTAAAGAAGAAGAAGAAGAAAAAGAGGACTGCGTTATTCAACACCGGACGCAGGTTTGGGAATAAACTCCATAATGAGGCTGATCAAGCTACTTCTGCTGCAAAGAAAGACAGTCCCCAAGGGGTAAGGGCTCCTAGTCCTGCGGTCTCTGACAACGAGACGGATTACAATGACGAACAGTACCCTCCTCCTGCTGATAGATACAAGTAACTAGAGGACCGTTTAAGTGCCATGGAGATTCAAAATGTGTCGGGGCTGGATTTCGGAGATTTAGGTTTATCTTCTGGGGTGGTAATCCCACACAAGTTCAAGGCGCTTGCCTTTGCAAAATACGACGGGGCTTCCTGTCCTAAGCTGCATCTCAGATCGTACGTAAGGAAGATCCAACCTTACACGGCAGACAAGAACCTTTGGATCCATTTCTTCCAAGATAGCCTTTCGGGGTCACAACTTGAGTGGTTCTATAAGCTAGATGGAACCAGCATCCGACATTGGGAGGATTTGGCTACCGCATTTTATAGACAATATCAGTACAATTCTGACCTCGCTCCTACGCGTACCCAACTTCAGGGTATGTCACTGGGAACGGGCGAAGGATTCAAAGAATATGCACAAAAATGGAGAGATTTGGCTGGCAGGGTGCAACCTCCTTTGACTGACCGTGAACTTGTTGACATGTTTCTAGGGACCTTGTCTGGTCCATTCTTCAATCATCTGGTTGGTAATTCCTCCGCTGGGTTTACAGATTTGATCCTGACGGGTGAAAGGATAGAAGCTGGCATCAGGTCAGGAAAGATACAGAAAGGTGCCTCTGCAAGTACTGAGAAGAAGCCTTTCAAGAAGGAAGCTAGTGTCGTCTTTGGTCCTAGAAGACAAGTTAAGCCAGAACGTCGCCAAGCCGTCAACGCATTGGTTATTTCAAAGCCTGTTGCTGCTCCTCAGCAGTACAATCAACAGAGGGGTGAGAGGCCCAAAAGGCAATACACTCGGCTGAGTATGACATTGTCACAAATCTTGCCGCAACTGCTATCGACCCACTTGGTGACCATCAGAGAGGCTCCGAAGGCTGTGAATACTGCATCTCCTAAGTATAACCCAAATGCCCACTGTGCTTATCACTCTGATAGCCCGGGGCATTCTACTGATGATTGCTGGGCCCTGAGAAATAATGTTCAAGACCTTATTAATGCGAAGGAAATACAGTTTGAGGCGCCTGAGAGGCCAAATGTTGTAACTGCTCCTATGCCCCAGCATAGAGTAAATGTCGTTGAGGAAGATTTGTATGCTGTTTCGGTGAATGATGTTGCTACCCCTCTATTGACTGTTAAGAAGAACCTACTGCTAGCCGGTTTATTTCTGGGTTGTAGCAAGGGTTGCCTCCTGTGTGCTGTTACCCCTACCGGTTGTCTGCTGTTGAAGTCAGGCATCCAAAGCCTGATGGATAGCAAGGAGATTCTGTTCAAGAAGACCGCTGTTCCGTTTGTTCCCGCTGAAGAAGTATCTGTCGTCACAATTTTCAACAATCCTACCAAGGCTCCCCAGAGGAAGCCAGTCAAAATCATGTTTGTTGCACCTATAACCATTACTGTTCCGGAGCCCCTCCCCTATGAATCTGACAAGGCTGTCCCATGGCACTATGGGGCAGATGTGTATGTGCTTGGAGTGAAGCAGGAGTTCAACACCGGTACCAGCATCAGTAACATCACTGGTCCCGCCAAAATTACTCGCAGTGGCAGGCTCTTCTCGCCTGACATTGCACCACCAGTTATCCGAAAACCTCTTATCATCACACCCGCAAGTGTGCATGTTTCCCTTCCAAATTGAGTTCCTGTGTCTACTACTGCCGCCGAGTCCTTTGATGCTCGGGGCAAAGGAGTTGCTACCGATTTGCCTTCCCGGACGGAGGCACCAAAAAAGACCGTTGTTGAAGCCTCCCAGCAAGAGATGGAGGAAATCCTTAAAATCATTAAAAAGAGTGACTTCAATGTCGTTGAACAGCTGGGGCATACCCCCTCCAAGATCTCTATGCTATCATTGCTGTTGTGCTCAGAGGCCCACGCCAAGGCCCTGATTTCATTTCTGAAGACGGCCCACGTGCCGCAAGAGACATTTGCGGATCAATTCACTGACTGTGTGGCTAATTTGACCGCTGACAATGGTTTGGGTTTCTCGGATGCTGACCTTACCGCCAAGGGAAAGAACCACAATGATGCCCTGCATGTCTCTGTAGAATGCAGGGACACTACTGTCGCACACGTGTTGGTGGACACCGGTTCTTCCCTGAATGTATTGCCCAAGAAGGCCTTAGATCGGTTGGATTGTGAGGGCCTGTAATTGAAACCTAGTAACATCATTGTTAGAGCCTTCGACGGTTCTAAGAGGATGTTGCACGGTGAGGTAGACATTCCTATTCGTGTGGGTTCCCAAGTCTTTGACTCAACGTTCTATGTGATGGATATTCGTCCATCTTATTCCTGTTTGCTGGGACGACCTTGGATTCACAAGGCTGGGGCTGTAACATCCACTCTACACCAGAAGCTCAAATACCCTGTCAGAGGGAAGATTGTTACTGTGCAGGGAGAGGAGGAATACATGGTTAGTCACCTGAATTCATTCCGGTATATCGAGATGGACGGGGAGTTTATTGAAACCCCCTTTCAACATTTTGAAGAGGTACCTCTAACATTGGCGTCAGCTGAGACAATGGTTGAAGAAGACTTTCCTTTGAAGATGGCTTCCTTGAAGGATGCCCGGGCAGTGATTGAGAAAGGCAAGTGCGTAAACTGGGGTCAACTTCCTGACTTCACTCAAAAAACCGACAAGTTTGGGCTGGGCTTCACTGTAGAGGCTCAGAGGGTTGTTCGCAAAGAAAGGATCAGAAAGCCTCCGGTGTTCATCACCAACCCAAGAGTGAATGCTATTGAGGATGACGTAGAGGAAGCGAAATTTGACAGTTGGATCTATCCAACAACCAACAACGGACCAAGCAACTGGACGGCAAAAGATTTTACACCTATTACTTTTATCACGCAGTAATGAACTCTTTTGTTTTCAATTTGTAACAAACAATATGTTGAAGCTTTTATTGGCTCGGTGTCCTACCCAGGGCACCGTGGCTCCATTTGTGAGGGTTTTTTGTATGACATTTCCATATATCATTAATCAAAACATTGGACGTTGTTGCATTTCAAATCTTGTGCTCTTTTTTCTTTCTTTGTTATATATTGCAAAACAGCTATATTTACACACACTCACTTATACAGGTTCCAATCCACTCTGGATCTCGCTGGTAACGACTCTGCTACTGCCAGTTATGACTTCGAAAATCCGATCAACTTAGCCGAAGACGAAGGTGAAGGTGATTGTGAAGTGCCTAGTGAACTCGCAATACTGCTACTCCAGGAAGAGAGGGCCATTCAGCCGCATGAAGAGCCAGTGGAGACGGTAAATCTGGGTACTGAAACAGATAGAAAAGAAGTCAAGATTGGTGCCAATCTGGAGCTCAGCGTGAAACAACGATTGATTCAGATGCTGCATGACTACATGGAAATCTTTGCTTGGTCTTACGAAGACATGCCTGGTTTGGATGCCGACATTGTAGTTCATCACCTGCCTACCAAGGAAGACTGTCCTCCGGTAAAACAGAAGGTCCGCCGCATGCGCACAGAGATGTCCGAGAAAATCAAAGCTGAGGTTATGAAACAATTTGATGCCGGGTTTCTAGCAGTGACTTCTTACCCTCAGTGGGTGGCCAACGTGGTTCCAGTGCCAAAGAAAGACGGTAAAGTCAGAATGTGTGTTCACTACAGGGATTTAAACAGGGCCAGCCCTAAGGACGATTTCCCTCTGCCTCACATCGACGTTCTTGTTGACAATACTGCTCAACACAAGGTGTTCTCCTTCATGGATGGTTTTTCAGGGTATAATCAGATCAAAATGGCTCCTGAAGATATGGATAAGACTACCTTTGTTACTCAGTGGGGCACCTTCTGCTACAAGGTCATGCCATTCGGGTTGAAAAATGCTGGGGCAACCTATCAATGTGCCATGGTTGCTTTATTTCATGACATGATCCACCATGAGATTGAAGTATACGTCGATGATATGATTGCAAGGTCCCAAACTGAAGAGCAACACCTTGACCATCTGCAGAAGCTGTTTGACCGACTGAAGTTGTACAAGCTGAGGTTGAACCCAAACAAATGCACCTTTGGGGTGAGGTCTGGAAAATTGCTAGGTTTCATTGTAAGCGACAAAGGTATTCAAGTGGACCCTGCCAAGGTGAAAGCCATACAAGAGATGCCGACTCCCAAGACAGAGAAAGAAGTCAGAGGCTTTTTAGGGCGACTGAATTACATTGCCCGATTCATCTCGCATCTAACTGCTACCTATGAGCCAATCTTCAAATTACTGAAGAAAGATCAATTAGTATGTTGGAACGATGAATGTCAGGCCGCTTTCGAAAAGATAAAAGAGTATCTCCAATAACCACCCATTCTTATGCCACCAGTGGAAGGGAGACCTCTAATATTATACTTGACAGTACTTGACAACTCAATGGGGTGTGTGCTGGGGCAGCATGACGAGTCTGGACGAAAAGAGCACGCTATTTATTACCTGAGCAAAAAGTTTACCGACTGTGAGACTCGGTACTCACTGCTCGAGAAAACTTGTTGCGCTCTGGTATGGGCTGCTCGCCGGCTGAGACAGTATATGTTGACTCACACTACTCTGTTGATTTCAAAAATGGATCCAATCAAGTACATATTCGAAAAGCCTGCTCTGTCCGGAAGAATAGCAAGATGGCAGATGATCTTGACAGAATACGACATCCAGTATACAACTCAAAAATCAATCAAGGGAAGTGTACTAGCAGACCATTTGGCACACCAACCTGTGGACGATTTCCAATCATTGAACTTTGAATTTCCAGACGAAGATATCATGGTAGTAACTGATTGTGAAGTACCTGGACCGGATGAAGGGCCTGAGGAAGGATCCCGATGGTCTATGCATTTTGACGGAGCCTCGAACACTTTGGGTAACGGCATCGGCGCTATGATCATATCCCCTAAAGGTACTCATACTCCACTCACCGCCCGGCTGTGTTTCAACTGCACCAACAACATGGCAGAATATGAGGCATGTATCATGGTCTTCAAGCTGCAATCGACTTAAGGATCAAGTTTCTGAGTGTCTTCGGAGATTCCGCTCTCGTGATCAATCAGATCAAAGGCGAGTGGGATACGAAACACCCAAATCTTATTCCTTACAAGGAGTATGTGTTGACTTTGCTTCCCCACTTTGAAGAGATAACTTTTGAACACTTCCCAAGAGAGGAGAATCAGTTAGCAGACGCACTAGCTACGATGTCTTCAATGTTCAAAGTCAAATGGAACAACGAGGCTCCCCGGATCATTATCTGGAAGTTGGAAGAACCTGCATACTGCTGCGATCTTGAGGCCGAAGAGGTAACCGAAAAACCCTGGTATCATGAGGTGAAGAGATATTTGGAAGTTCAAGAATACCCCGAAGGCGCATCGGTCAATGACAAGAAGTTCCTAAGAAGGTTTGCGGCAAAATTCTTCCTTAGCAACGACATTCTCTACAAACGAAACCATGATTCAACTTTACTGCGTTGTGTGGATAAGACTGAAGCAGAGAAGATCATGGTAGAACTACATGAAGGTACATTCGGAACACATTCCAGTGGACACACCATGGCAAAGAAAATCCTTCGGGCAGGATATTTCTGGTCCACAATGGAAGCCGACTGTTACCAACATTCTCGAACCTGTCATAAATGCCAGATCTATGCTGATAAGGTGCACATCCCTCCGGTTCCTCTGAACGTCCTGACGGCACCTTGGCCTTTTGCAATGTGGGGCATTTATATGATCAGCGAGATCCGACCGATGGCATCCAACGGGCATCGCTTCATCTTGGTAGTGATTGATTACTTCACGAAGTGGGTGGAGGCAGCTTCCTACGCCACCGTAACCAAGAGCGTCGTGGCACGTTTCATTCGGCATAACCTGATTTGTCGGTACGGCGTCCCGGAAAGAATCATTACGGACAATGGTACCAATCTTAACAACAAGATGATCATTGAGCTCTGCGAGCAATTCAAGATACAACACCATAACTCTTCTCCTTACCGTCCGAAGATGAATGGAGCTGTCGAAGCGGCGAATAAAAACATCAATAAAATTATGCAGAAGATGACAGTGCCTACTAAGATTGGCACGAAATGTTACCATTTGCTCTTCATGGGTACCGTACCTCAGCACAAACGTCAACCGGGGCAACACCCTTTTCCTTGGTCTATGGCATGGAGGCAGTCTTGCCGATTGAAGTCCAGATACCCTCTCTCCGGATAATGAAGGATGCAGACTTGAACGAAGATGATTGGATCCAGACTCGACTTGATCAATTAAACCTAATTGACGAAAAGAGGCTCACCGCTATCTGTCATGGTCAGACGTACCAAAAACGGATGATCAGGGCATTTAACAAGAAAGTCAGACCACAAGATTATCAAGTTGGGGACCTGGTAATCAAACGCGTCATCCTTCCTCAAAGTGACCCCAGGGGCAAATGGACCCCTACGTACGAAGGGCCATTTGTGGTTAGACATGTGTTCTCAGGAGGAGCCATGATTCTAACCACCATGGATGGTGACGACCTTCCTCACCCCGCCAATGCAGACATAGTAAAAAGATACTACGCATGAATAAAAGACCCGCTAGGTTGACATACCTAGGCAAAAATAAGGGCTTCTCGGCGAACCAAAAGGGTTCGAGCAAAAATAAGGGATGAAATGAAAAGAATCTGTACACCCGGCAAGTCGAAAACCTGAAAAGGCGGCTTGGGCAAAAATGGGTATCCCGGTGGACTGAAAACC
The DNA here is from genome assembly GCA_948472305.1 of Vicia faba. Taxonomy (NCBI): domain Eukaryota; kingdom Viridiplantae; phylum Streptophyta; class Magnoliopsida; order Fabales; family Fabaceae; genus Vicia; species Vicia faba. The sequence goes on along the minus strand of OX451741.1, from coordinate 1,151,639,296 downwards.
CGAAAGGGCAGTCCAGGCAAAAGTTAGAGATAAAGTGTAACACTATGTCTCATTGGATCACCTTGCATCCAGAATTCGGCATCAACTATCGGGCTCGGACTTCGGCATCGATCAATCAGTTTCATCTTCAACTAAGCAGCAAAGTGATGAGACGCTTGAAGACATAAAGGCAATAGCAGAGTTGGAACCCAGTGGGAATTTTGTTCACATAGCTGTTTTGTTTCCTTTTCAAAATTGTATAAACTTTATGTTATTCGGCGGCGTTCTCTTACTAGGACGTCAGCCTCTTGTACAAAAACGACTATTTACAGGCAAATTTCAAAATCAATACAAATTCACTTTTCCAAACGGATTACCAATACTTTTTCCTTTTTCTGGTTTTGTCTTGCGAAGAACGTCCAATGTTCATTTTTGATATATGCATTTGACATTAAATTGCTAATTCATAAATACTTGCATGTGAAACAAAGGACTAATTACAGGTGACATCAGAAACAGGGGCAATGTAGAGTTGTCCAGGCGGTCTAGTTGCTCTATCCGCCAAGGTACCAAGGTAGATTCAACTAAAGAATGTGACCAGGTTACCTCAGCTCCCCACAGAGTAAGACAAGATTCAGCAATACTCTCCCCAGGAAGAGTTAGTCTATCATCAGCTCTACAATAGGCGCCTATTCCCTTAGCAAGTCAGCAATACTCTCCTCCAGCAGAGTTGGTCTACGGCCAGCCTAAAGGAAGTTTGGTATCCCCAGAAGATATCAACATTCCCCAGCGGAGTATAGGCATTCCTCAGCGAGCATCCCCGGCAGTCTTGATCTAATATTGTTCCCCGGCGGAATACAGGCACCCCAGTGGAACCATTTTTCAGTACAGTCCGAAAGTCTCCCCAGGAAAACTGGAATCCAATTCCCCCGCAGGTCTTGAAGCTTATCCCTAGTAGATTCTGGAAGCTTATCCCCTGCAGAGTACGGACTTCCCTCCCCGTTTTCATTCAAAAGTTATTCCTCACAAGGGCTTATAACTGGGTAATCCTCAGCTAATTACCACGGAAGATCGCCCTCGGCGAAGTTCTTCCTATCCCCAGCGGAGGTCATCAAAGTTCCCCAACATAACTTATCAACAGAGTCCCCAGCAGAGTTTATCATTGTTATCCCCAGCGGAGTCCATCATTGAAATCCTCAGCGGAGCTCTCGTCAAAACTTCAACGAAGTATCTCTTCCCACAGAATAATTCCCCTCAGAGTAATCTCTCCAACAAGTTTATTCCCCAACAGAGTCATCTTCTCCTACCGGTGTATTCTGGCAATCCTCATCCCTAGCGGAAACGAAGAACTCTACTCTTCAACGTCAGCCCAGGATTTAATTCCCCGGCCGGTCGTCAAGGATTTATTTTCCTAGACGAGAATACATTCATAGACATTTCACATTTCATACATCTTGCTTACATACGTGATAAAGTGCATACAACACTATCTCATTTTAAACATCATGACATCATGCATTTCATACATCATGACATTGCATACAACTGATGTTTTGCCTTTTCAGGGAAAAAGATAATCCAAAAGACGACTACCTTCAACTGTTACAATTCCAGATTCGATTCCTGTATCCAGCCAGGGCATATCTGAAGAGTTTGAAGATTCGATTCCTGTATCTAGCCAGGGCACGTCTGAAGAGTTTGAAGATTCGATTCCTGTATCCAGCCAGGGCATATCTGTTGACGACTAATTCCAGATTCAATTCTTGTATCCAGCCAGGGCACGTCTGAAGAGTTTGAAGATTCGATTCCTATATCCAGCCAGGGTATATCTGTTGACAACTAATTCCAGATTCGATTCCTGTATCCAGCCAAGGCACATCTGAAGAGTTTGAAGATTCGATTCATGTATCCAGCCAGGGCATATCTGTTGACAACTAATTCCAGATTCGATTCCTGTATCCAGCCAGGGCACATCTGAAGAGTTTGAAGATTTGATTCCTGTATCCAGCCAGGGCATATCTATAGACGACAATTCCAGATTCGATACTTGTATCCAACCAGGGCATATCTGCGAGCAACCGATTGTAGACTCGACACCTGTATCTAGCCAGGGCATGTCTGCATGAAGAGATTGAAGATCAACACCTGTAACAAGCCAGGAAAACATCTGTCTTTCTCAAAGTGCGCAAGTTCTCGCTAAGGAATCTCTTATGCGACCAACACTTCCAAATGGCATCTATAAGCCCATTCCCGACAAGTTTCTGTCACGCCTTCAGGTGGCATCTATAAGCCCATCTCCCTATCCACCATCTCTCCAAATGGCATCTATAAGCCCATTCCCGACATCACATTGCTGATACTCCAAGCATGCGAGTGCAAATTTCAGGGCACTCTAGTGTCCAATCTCCTTTTACCCTCGAGTCGCGAAAGGAAAACTTGCCAATCTAACTCTTCAAGTTCAAGAAGATTGAACAGGGTCTGCTTGTTGTACCCCAAAATCTACCCTCCCATTTTCTCAACATTTTTCTCATCACAAGATCCTTGGAGCTCAAGATCCAGTTACGGTTTCCTCTGCAAGACTTCTCCTACCACTGTTGACCCAAATTAGGGTTTGTGTTTGCACAAAGATATTTTGACCTAAAATGCCTAAGATGACTTTCATGCTTCATGTTGGACTCCCAAGTTTATCCATACCAAGTTTCAAGCCTTGATTCCAACCTTTTCCCAGTCAATTGGACAGTTGACCTAGAAATCAGCTGTATTGGGGAAAAAGTCAACTGTGGCCAATTGACAGTCAAACCTCATGAAAATTGACCCACATCAACATTATGAACTCATATGGACCATTTGATCATGTTTGGATCACAATTCCACAAGAAATTTGATCAGATCACCAAAAGGGCAAAATGGTCATTTTTAGGGTTTTGACTGCACAAAGGCAATTTTTGACTGTTTGACCTATCCAATGGCAAACCAAGCTCACATATGGACTCAAGGACCCCATGGAATTGTCTTGACATACTCAACAAGTTCAAAAGATCCCAAATGCACAAGATTGATAGTTGAATTTTCCAGTCAATTGATCAATTTTTAACTGTATACTGAAAAGTCAAACTTTGACTTTTTGGTCAAAATCAAGTGTCAAGATTCATTTTTCATCAAAACATGCCAAATCATGAAACTTGTTCATCAAGAAATCCAAAATCACAAATAAGGGTTTGAAATGAAGATTTTTCATAACTTAGAATTTTTCTAAGTTATGAAAAACCCTAATTTTTCCTAACTTTGTCCCACTTTCTCATCAAGATGCATTTGGATTCAAGGAAAAGTCAAAACATGAAAGTTGTAGTCCATTGCAAAATCTACAACTTTGATTCACAAAGTTTCCTCAAAAGAAGCTTGTAGCTCAGGTTACAATTTTTGGAACAAGGGTACCAAACCATTCTTAACTTAGAGAAATTTTGACCTATTTTAGGCAAGATTTTTGCCTAACTTCAAGACCACTTTTCACATACTACCACTTGGAATTTCAATTTTAATTACAAAGATGGATTGTAGCACACATTCCAAGCTTTCCAAAATGTCAAAGAACTCATCAAACAACCTCATGGTTAGGGAGAATCGAATTTGGCAAGTTGGGAAAAAGTCACTTTGTTTATGGCTAATGTACATGTTCATAACTTGTGCAATTTTTCAAATCAGCTTGCACAACTTGATTACAGGTCCTATATCCCATTTGCACTCATAAATTAAATGCAAACCCTTTGTGTTCAAGCCTGGCATTATGTGTTTAAGCATTACATGAAGGTTTAGTCCTAAAATAGAAAAAGCATTATGTCCATTTTTGAAAAAGTAGAACTTTATGTCAATTTGCAAATCAAGAGGTACACAGCAAATCTCCTTGGCACAAGTTTTTGAGCTAATCCCACTGATCAAGGGCAAGCTTAGCAGCACATTAGAGGGGCCTCCATCAGTCTAAAACACAACTTGGCATAACAACTCCCAACTCTCATCTCAGCAAACACAAGCTTAAGCAAAGTTATTGTACACATTCTAAACATCAAACCCAAGCTGAAACACAAGCCAACCAAGTTCCAAACATCCTCAAACACAGAATCACCATTAAACTGCACAAAAACAGGGCATTCTGCACTTGGACTTGGCTAGCTCATTTCCCTCATGCACCTTGACCAAAGACACTTCAAACACATCCCACACCATCCCTTGAAACTGTTCCAAGCCCTAAACACGACCTGTAACACCCCTAGCTAACATCACCATTTTCATATTTTCTATTTTGCAGTTGAAGTGCCATAACACGATTCACTTGGTTTTTAAGCAAACTAAAGGTTGGAATAGCATCCTGGGGCATCAAGCAAGCTATACAAATCATTACCTTGCCTTGTAAGCATCTCCATTGTTGCACACGTTTCCAACTGAATAGGTAAATCTTTGGACTTCTATCTCTCAATGTAGGAAGAATTAGCTCTAAGTTTGTGAATGAAAAATGTCATGCTCATGTCCCTGAAGCTATACATATCTTTACTTTCCATTTATTTTACATGTGTTATGAGAATTTTAAGTCTGAATATTGAACAAAAACTAGGTTAGGAATTGGGGGAGAAGAAATTCTCTCTCATTTCTGAGAGATAGGATGAGTTCTTTATATGTCCAGAATCGTGGTTTGATGCTTAACATTTTTCATGTTATGAGTTTGTGCTAAAAGTTCAGGAATCAAGATGTTTGAATCAGTGTAGGAGGCGCGCGTTTTTGACAAGTTTCTGGCCAGAGGTTGAAGAAGGTCCTTTGGGCTGGGCTTGTTTTATTTCTCTTATTTGCACCACATTTTCACTTTTGAACCCCCTTGGCCCATTGTGCTTATTTGAAACATTTTTTGACTTTTTCTTGTTATTTCTGACTTATTTATTTTTTCTCATAATATTAAAAATATAAAAAATATTTTTTAAACCATTTTTGTATTTATTAGGCATTTATTTGTTTAAATTGATATTTGTACATAAATAACACATAAATACTCTTCTATTTAAAATACCAAAATAATATAAATACTTTTTATTTTCTAACTTTTGTTTTATTTTATCTTTGAAAAAAAACTTTTTATAAAAAAATACATTTTAGTAAATATTAAATATTATTATTTTTACACATATATTTAGTATTTAGTAAATATTATAAATATTTAGGTATTTATTAATACATTTAGGTTAAAAACATTATAAAATAATACATTTTATTTTTACTAATATTTAACTTAAAAATTACTTTTTTTTCATATACTTTCTTTTCATTTATTTTTTGTACATAATTAATAAATATTACATATATTATATAATAAATACTTTTATTTAAAAATTAGGGTTTTACCCTAGATCCATAAAAATACCAAAAATACATTAATTTTTATTTTTATTTATTTGATATATGATAAACATTTTTTTACATACATATGAAAACCTTTTTTTTTGCATTTTTGCATATTTATTTTATTTGAATATTGTGTAATTAAATACCTTGCAAAATTCCAATTTGATGTAATAGCTTAGGATTTAATTCTTGTCAAAATACCCCTATTTGAACATTTGTACCCCCCATCCCATATATTGTGTTGTAATAATTTAGGACCTTTTATTTTTCGCATTTAAAAGCTTTCTAATTATGCCATGTTAGAATTAGGTTTTGTATGCAAATCAATTAACCAAAAATAGTTTGACTTAACTTCAAGATAAACAAGCATGAAAATGGACAACACTAATCACACTTGCACCCCTAGGGTATTCCACTTGTTGCCTTCAATAAATGGGCCATATTGCATGTTAGGTCTCTTTGGTCAAAACAAACACAATTCAATTGATCATAGTCCCTCGATGACGCTTTCGAAAGTTGCCTAAAAATGATCAAGTCCCTTAAAGAAAATTGCCCAAAGATACTTGGCACCATTGCAATTATGGTCTAAAACGATGACCCGCGCCCGTCCCTTTCACATCCTAACACAAGATTGTCCACCAAATACAATGGTGGAACAAAATTGTTAAAAGGGTTAAAACATAACAAAGTTCTTTGAGAAATATAGGGTAGATAGCTCTTGGTTACTTTCCCCCTTGCAAAACAAAAACACTTGCCTATTTTTCAAACCACACATCACTACACTTTCAAAACAACTTTCAAAAAAACATTGAAAACCTTTTCAAAAGACATACACCTTTGTATACATCCCAACATGGATCATTACAAAGGTTGCCACCACATTGGCCCCTTTTCAAAACATTTTTCAAAATCCACACACAAAGCACCATTTCAAACAATTGAAAACCAAGGCAAGTTGATCTAAGCAAGTAACTAAGAGCCCATGGATAACCATGGATAGAAAGGGTGATAATACCTTCCCTTTCTATAATCTACTCCCCGAACCAAAGAAAACATCTCAAAGGTTTTTGCTGTGCTTTTTAACCTTTTCCTTAGGATAAAATAAAAAGTCGGTGGCGACTCTTGCTCAACCGAAACATTTGCGAAAACAAACGCAAAACCTCAAGTCAGTTCTCCCACCGTATCACACTGCTGTTGTACCCCAAACTTTTCCCTCTCACTTATCAAGAATTTTCTCACAAGATCTCTTTGGGCTCTAGACTGCACTAGGGTTTGAATAGCTCAAGACACCTCCTTATGCACTGATGACCAAAATTAGGGTTTGAGTTTTCACAAGGAATTTTGAACTATCTATGCCCCATATGATTTTCATGGATCATTATGGACCCCCCAAGATTACTCATGTCAATTTTCAAGCCTTGGATCACATTTTTTATCAGTCAATTGAGCAGTTGACCTAAAAATCAGTTGTGTTGGGGAAAAAGTCAACTATGGCCAATTTACAGTCAAACTTCATAATTTTTTATCCATATCAACATTTTAAACTCACATGTATCATTTGATCATGTTTGGACCACAACTCCTCAAGAAATTTGATCTAATCTCCAAAATGGCAAAATGGTCAAAATTAGGGTTTTGACTAGGAAAGGGCAATTTCTAATTTTTGACCTAACAAATGGTCATTTGGTTTAAGGCATGATCTCAAGAGTCCAATTTCATCATTTTTACCTAATGACATGGTCCAAAACATTGCAAGTCCACTAGATGGATAGATGAATTTTTCAGTCAACTGATCAAAAGTCAATTGTATACTGAAAAGTCAATCTTTGACTTTTTGGTCAAATTCAAGTGCCAAAGATCATAACTCATCAAAACATGTCAAAATATGAAACTTATTCATCAAGAAATAAAAAAGTCAAGATTTCATTTTGAAATGTCAAAATTTCTAAACTTAGAAATTTTTCTAAGTGTTGGAAATTTCATATTTTTTCATAACTTTGAGCAAAATTTTCACCTTGATGCAAGATGACTCAAGAGAAACTTCCAAAATGAAAGTTGTAGATCTCCATGAAATCTACAACTTTTCTTTAAACAACTCCTTCCAAAATTGCTTGAATTTCAAGTTATAATTTTATGAACATGTGGCCATGAAACAAAACACTTTGTGAAATTTTGCCCTTATTTCGTCAGGATTTTGACCCAACTTCATGGAACTTTTTCATACAGTTCCAAGGGGAATCTTCAAAAGAAATTCAAACATGGGTTATAGAACACATTGCAAGCTTTCCAAAATGTTCAAGAACTCCTTGAGATCATTCTTGAGTAGGGAGAATCGAAGAGATGAAGTTATGGTTTTATCACTTTAATTACAAGTCATTTTTGTGATGAACAAAATTCAAATTCAAACCATGTTGCATAAACACTACTTTGCAGGCCTCAAACTTGTTAGGCACTCCATAATTAATGGTTTACACAGCTGTTAGAGGCCTCACTTCAAGCATTCAATGCATGGACATGCTTTATATCCATTTTTGGAAGAAAGGTCACATTGCCATTTTGATAAAGCAAATTTTTGTACAAAACTTGTTCTTGAGCCTTGCACTTGTTCTCTTATGATCAAACCAGTCCTATAACTCATGAGAAATATTTCAAACACTTACAATCACCCATCTCATGCTTGTACCTCTCCTTGAGACTTGTATCCCTCTTTTCTTCAAAATCAAGTAACCTAGCCAAAAGCTAGGAACTTATACTTCTGACTTGCCAATGCACTCAAACACTTTTGTTTATACATACACAAACCATTTGCCATTTCAGCCATCCATTGTTCAAGCTAATCATTGCATTAGCTTCCTGGCACCTCAAGGAAGCTAACCTAATCATCACCATCACTCGAAACAAGCTCAAACTCAAAACACGATTTCCAGTTTTGAGGTAAGTTTTCTCAACTTGGAACTCTTCATACAGGCATCATTAATAGTTTATTTGTGAACAAACAATATAGATATCATTGCCCTGAAGCTAACCGTGTCCATAGTTTCCATTAATTTTGCTTGAGCTTAGAGAATTTTGAAACTGAAATTTCTGAGATTTTTAGGGTTCAAATTAGGGCCATTAAAATTTATGCTTATCTTTGATCTATAGTTTTAATGCTTTACATTTCTGAAACCGTGAGAAAATTTTCTACAAGTTTCATGTTTACAGTTTTCATTTTTGATGAGAAATGAGCAAGTTACAGTTGGTCTGGCTGGAGGTTGAAGATGAAGTCATCAGGGTGTGTTTTGCCTTAAATATTTATTGTTTTGCTTATGTTAACGGATATATAGCCACCCCAGTGATAGAAGCGCACGCTTGTAACCTTTGGGACCTGGGTTCGAGCCCCAGTGGTACCCTTTTTACAATTTTTTACACATTTTGGCATTTCTGACCTTTTTTTAGCGCCTGGGCCTTATTGGGCTTGTTTTGTATTTTTTTTTGTTTTTTTGCTGACTAACCCCCTTGCAGGTTATTTACACCCCTGGCACAATTTATTTTATTTTCTTATTTTTATCTTATTTGTTTTTTTCTTAATTATTTTTCACTAATATTAAAAATCATAAAAAATATTTAAAAAAAATTAGATTTTCATTCTAACTTAGTTTATTTTATTTTTTCTCACAAAAAATATTTTTATTAACTATACTTTATTTATTTTTTACAAATCATCTTGTAAATTTAATTAAAACTAGGTTAATATTTATTTTTCTTTTACACCTTTTAAAACATATTATTTTAATATGAAAAAGGCCAAAAATATTTTATAATACTATAAATATTTTCAAGACATAAAAATACTAAAAAAAATACTTTTCTTAAACTTATTTTCTTTTGATTAATAGAACTAGGGTTTTATTTAAAATCTTTTCTTAAACAAATTCCTTTTATTAATTATTTTTTTTAGATTAATTATATTAAGACAAAATCCTTTTTTCCTAAAAAAATCGAACATATATCTATTTACCTCACATTTTGCATTTTTATACATTTATTCATTTTTATACTTTGTATTTATTTAATTCCTTGTACATTTATACCAATTCAATATGGTTGTAATAGACTAATTAGGTTTAAATTCTTGCAATCTCCATTCATGAATTTGTATACCCCCCCTCCCTCCCACAAAAAATTGTAATAGCGTCGTAACTTTAAATTTTGTAATTTATCGCTTTTATATATAACATGCTAGTAATTAGGGTTTGTATGGAAAGACTAAAACCAATACTTAGAAAACCCTAATTCAAGACAAAAAACAAGAACGAAAACAATACACTTGCACACAAGCACCCCTAGGGTTATTCCACTTAGTTTCCTTATATAAAATGACCATATTACGCATGTGAGGTATCTTAGCAAAAACAAGCAAATACAAGATCATAGTCCCTCAATGACGCTATCTAAGTTGCCTTTAAAATGATCTTAGTCCCTAAAAAAGAATTCTAAGATACCTTACAACATTGCTAATCATGGTTATACGATGACCCACGCCCGTCCCGTTTACATCCAAAGATAGGGTTGCTTACCAAATCAATGGTAAGATAACAATGTCAAAGGAAAAGAAAATGAACAAGAAAAGACTTTTGAGTAGGTATAATGCTCCTAATTACTTGCCAAATTTCAAAACAAACATCCTTGCTATTTTCAAAACAATCACCTACACTTTCAAACATCTTACAAAATTGAAAACATTTTCAAAAGATCAAGCATCTTTGTATACATTCTTACAAACAAGAATCATTACAAAGATTACCTAAATAATGGACTCTTTACAAAATACTTTCAAAAACCACACCAGGTACAATTTTCAAATAAAAAGCAAGTGATCTAGCAAGTAACTAAGAGCCCATGGAAAACCATGGATGATAAGGGTGCTAATACCTTCCCTTTTTATAATCTACCACCCGAACTCAAGAAATAATCTCAAAGGTCTTTCCTGTGCTTTTTCACCTTTCCTTTTGGATAAAATAAAAGTCGGTGGCGACTCTTGCTAAACCACAACATTTGCGATAAAACACAAAACCATCAAGTCAATTCTCCCACTGTCTCACAGAACTGGCGACTCTGCTGGGGACTATTCTAAAAGTGGGGTTACCTTAGGGTTAGATCATATTTACTTGCTTGCGTTGTTTGACTTGTATGCTTTACATTATGGTTCTTTGTTTGGGTTTGAATCCTCTACCCGTATTTGGGATACATTATAGGTAAGTAGCAATACGTTGTGGAAATTGTGCAGGATATACCGACACGGTCTAAGCAATAGCTATGTTAGTGCGACATATTTGTGGGTACCGGTAGCCCTTGAGTTAATCAAGGAGAATACGGGGCCGCTGAGTGATGTCATGAAGCACTGATGAACTTTTAGAACCTTTACTTGACCAACTTGGCCTTTAGGATGTAGTGAGATGACCGACTTTGATGCAGTCCGAAGTTGGTAGATACTCGACACTATACTTATTAAGGTTTGGTTTCTTGGGATATTTCGGTCGCCATTAAAGAGGCTTGTGCTGAAACAATGACCAAGGAAACAAACTGGTGATATTGAGCTCCTTAGAACCCGGTTACTATTACTAGGACAGGTTTGAGCCAACTAAACTTCAAGAGGGTACTTACCTATAAAACTTCATGCAAGCCTAAACCTAAGGATTTGTTTGCTTTGTTTGTATATACATTACTTTTACATAACATCATGAACATCATAACATCATACACATTCATTGACCATTTCAAGGATTTTCAATTTATCTTTGTTCTTGTTTTGTAGGACATGGACTCTCTTTGCAGGAAGACTATTCTAGTCAATCTTGTGAGGATCCCTCCACAACTTAAGGACCTAGCCTCAAGGATTCCTGAAAACTCTCCATTCACCGAGAGACATGGTCGCCTACTCAACTTGGTCACCTCGAACACAGATGAGGACATGATGAAGATTCTCTTTCAGTTCTTTGATCCTTTACACCGTTGCTTCACATTTCCCGATTATCAACTTGTGCCTACTTTGGAAGAATTATCCCGACTCTTTAGGATTCCCATTCTCAACCTACTACCTTTAAACGGTACAAAAAGAGACCCAAAGCCAGAAGAGATTGCTCAAGCTCTACACTTGCAATCATCTGATGTCACAACTCATTGAGAAACAAGGAGTTGTGTCAAAGGTTTCCTAGAAAAGTTATTGTTTGAGAAAGCCCAAAACTGTTGGAACTCCTTGGATTTTCAACCTTTTAAGGACATTGTGACTCTTCTCATCTATGGGATGGTTTTGTTTCCAAATTCTGACCAACTCATAGATGTGAACACCGTCAAAATCTTCATATCACGCAACCCGATGCCTACTTTGCTAGGAGACATATTACACTCTTTTCACACTCGCACAATGAGGAAAAGAGGTGTCCTTATATGTTGCACTCCCCTCTTGGCAAGATGGTTTATTTCACATCTTCCCCAATTTGTATTAAAGAACGAGCAAGGTTCAAGGTGGTCACAAAGGTTGATGACGCTCAAACATTCAGACATTCATTGGTGCTCCCGATCCATAGAGAATGTTATTATTGTCAACCGTTGTGGAGAATTTCCTAATGTCCCTTTACTTGGTATTAAGGGGGGTATCACCTACAACCCCTGTTTAGCTTTAAGACAGTTTGGTTACGCCCGAAGGGATGGCCCTCATGAGATGCTCATTCAAGGTTTGGTATTTGACTACAAGAACGATGATCAATGTCTTCGCCAGAGATTTATCCGAGATTTGAGGATGTTGAACAAGGTAGATAACAAGATATTGGGGCATAATAATTACATCCCTCTTGAGCCTTACCTCAAATGGGTACAAAATCATGCTCAAAGTCTTATGATACCTTATCCCTCCATTCTCCCGGTAATTATTGAGCCTGTTATGGAAGGAGATGTTCCACACACTATCCTACATCCTGACATGCCCACCTCTCTTAAAGAACTACAAAGGGATTGGATACAACTCAAGGGGGAGCGAGATACTTTCGAAGCCAAATTCTACGCAAGCGATAAGAAGGTTGGAACTCACTAGACTACTTCATGAGGAGAGGAACTTGAATGCCTACATCGCACCAAAGAGGATGCGTAATACTTTTTTATCTTAGAATTTTTGTATTATTTTTGCCCAAGAAGGCATTGATGTACTCGAGCTTTAATCTATTAATATAACGTGTGTTTCCTTTTTGTCTAAAACATATTTGAATCTTAAGATCCTTGAAATAATTGCATATGAATTTATCATTCATCATAACATAAGTAGGTTTCTTGCAACAAGTCTCCTCATCTCTCTACTGTTTATTTCAGTAAGATGGATCTCAAGCAAACGGTGAAGGACCTCCAAGCTCAGAATGCACAATTTCAACAGTTGTTCTTAACTCTAGCCAAAGGACAAGAAGAGTTGAAGACCTTGCTGGTTGAAGAGAAGAAAAAGAAGACGAAGAAGATAACCGGAGTTATAAACATGGGAAGAAGATTCCAAGGGCAAACAAGAAGGGCCTTAGACTTTGCAACGAAATCCGGTGAGAAAGATAATCAAGATGGGAAAGGCAAAGAAACAGTTGTCCAGTCAGAATATGAATCAGAAGAGGAAGAGGAAGACTATTCTGAAGAACAATACCCTTCAGCCGACGACAAGTATAAGCATCTAGAAGAGTGGTTGAGTTCAATGGAAATCCAAAAAGTGCCTGGATTGGACTTTGAGGAGTTGGGACTAGTATCGGGAATTGTCATCGCTCCAAAATTCAAAGCACCTATGTTCACCAAATATGACTGAGTTTCATGCCCTAAAATGCATCTCCGGTCCTATGTGAGGTTAATCCAGCCCCATACCACTGACAAAGATTTATGGGTACAATTCTTCCAAGACAGTCTGTCTGGAACTCAACTTGATTGGTTTTATCAGTTAGAAAGAGCCAATGTTCATAACTGGGAGGATCTTGCTGCAGCCTTTTACAAACAATACCAGTACAATATTGATCTTGCACCCACTCGTACTCAACTCCAGAGTATGGCCATGGTTTGAAGTGAAGGCTTCAAGGACTATGCGCAAAAATGGAGAGACTTGGCCGGAAGAGTTCAACCTCCCCTATCTGAAAGAGAATTAGTAGACATGTTCTTGGGCACCTTGTCTGGTCCCTTCTTCAATCACTTAATTGGGAGTTCATCGGAAGGTTTTACTAAATTGATATTGACTGGAGAAAGGGTAGAAGTCGGGATAAAGAATGGAAAGATTCAAAAAGATGCATCCTCTGCTGCTGTAAGGAAACAATTCATTAGATAGAAATAAGTGGTTGATGTATATCCTCAGAGAAATCAATATAAGGCCGAACACCGTCCAATGGTGGGGGCTGTTATGATTCCTAAACCTGCACCTGATCAGCAAAGAAACAACCAACCAAGAATGGAAAGATCAGTCATAAAGTTCACCAGAATTAACATGACACTATCTCAGGTAATGCCATATTTGTTAAGATCCAACCTAGTGACTTTGAAATAAGCTCCAAAGAACCCTAACACAACCTCTCTGCACTATCATCCTAATGCCCGTTGTGCATACCACTCTGAGAGTCCCGGCCATGACACTAATAACTGTTGGGCTCTAAAAAACAAAGTACAAGACCTTCTTGAAGCCAAAGAGATTGAATTCGATGCGCCAGAAAAGCCTAATGAAATTTATGCCCCTAGGCCCAAACACGGCCATAATACCAACGTCGTTGAGGAAGATATGTTTGTTACTTCAATTGATGAGCTTATGACCCCACTCCTAACTATCAAAAAGAAAATGTTGATTGCCGGTGTATTCCCGGGCTGTGATGAAAGTTGTCGTTTCTGTTTGTCTTCACCAACCAGTCGTCCTTTGTTGAAAGCATGCGTTCAGTGCCTAATAGATAACAAGGAAATTCTGTTCGAAAAGACTTCTATTCCAACTGTGTTTTATAATGATATTTCCATCATGACCATTTCCGCCAATTCTTCCAGGGTCTCCACCAAAAGACCCGTTAGAATTACATCAGTTCTAAAAGTAGCTCCTTTGATAATTACAATGCTTGGACAAATCCCGTATTCATCAGACAAAACCGTACCATGGAATTATGGAGGGGATGTCTACTACCATGGTATCAAGCAAGATTGTCCAGCTGTCAAAGATTCAAGTTCTGAGAAAGTTGACTCCGATATCAGTAATATTGTAGGGACTAGTAACATTACCCGAAGCGGAAGGATATTCTCTCTAGAAATTGCTCCCCAAAAAGCAGTTTCTGAAAACGTAATCATTATTTTTGTTGTTGCTCCTCCAAAGGCTATTCCCAGTACTACAATCATCTCCACTAATACTCCAACTGACCAAGCTGTTACAACCCCTGTTATCACTCCTACTGACATTCCTTCTACCGAGTCAACTGAAACTCGAGATGAAAGTATTCTGATTGAGCCTGTCTGGACGAAGGCACAATCATTGGCTATCCTTGAGACCTCCCAGAAAGAGATGGAGGAAATTCTAAAGATCATAAAAAGAAGTGACTACAATGAAGTTGAGCAACTGGGACAAACTCCATCTAAAATTTCCATGCTGGCTTTATTATTATGTTTCGAGGCTCATGCAAAAGCCTTGGTAAAATTCCTAAAAATTGCCCATGTACCCCAGGAAACATCTGCCTATCAGTTCCAAGACTGCGTCGCCAGCTTGACTGCAGATAATGGTTTAGGTTTCTCAGATGTTGATTTAACGCCAAGAGGGAGGAAGCATAATGAGGCATTGCACGTCTCAGTAGAATGCAAGGGCACAACTTTGGCTCATGTCTTGGTTGACACTGGTTTGTCTCTGAATGTGTTGCCTAAAAAGGTTCTTGATAGGCTTGATTGCGAGGGATTGACATTGAAACCAAGCAACATAGTAGTGAGAGCCTTTGATGGCTCAAAAAGGATGGTACACGGGGAAATGGATATCCCCATAAAGATTGGAACCCAAACATTTGATTCAACTTTTTATGTAATGGATATCTGCCCTTCATATTCCGGCTTGTTAGGTCGACTGTGGATTCACAATGCTGGCATTGTTACCTCTACGTTGCACCAAATGCTGAAATATCCAATTCAAGGGAAGATCATCACCGTTCATGGAGAAGAAGAGTATATGATCATCCATCTCAATTCCTTCAAATATGTGGAATTAGATGGTGAATTTATTGAAACTCCATTTCAGCACTTTGAAGAAGTCCCGCAAGATGTGGCACTAACCAAGGTTGTGTCTCAAGTTCCCAAGATCACAAGGCCTCCGCTCAGGATGTCGTCTTTGAAGGATGCTAAGGCAGTGATAGAAGAAGGTGGGTGCACTATTTACAACTCCCAGATATCCCATACAAATCTGACAAGTTTGGCCTGGGTTTCACTTCAGGTGCCCAGAAGGTTGTACGTCGCGCTCGTGCCGAAGGACCGCCCTTGAAGATCAGCAACTGTGAAGTCAACGCGGTGGAAGATGATGAAGACAGCTACAACATGGAGGATGGGATGTTTCCAACTGTCAGTGGAGGGCTCAGCAACTGGGAGGCTAGAGATTTTATCCCGATCCCTTTTATCCCACAGTAATTTGTCTTTACATTTTGTTGGATCTGTAATATTAAAACAATTCAGACTCTTAAAACCTTATGTCTTATCCGAGGCACGAAGGTCCATTTGTAAGGGTTATTATCTCATTTCCATATGACATCAATGAATCATGGACGTTTTTGCATACAAACTTTGTGCTCATTATTTTTCATTTTTAAATTTTCATTTCTTTCAAAGATAGCTATACTCTTACACACACTCACACTCACAATAAAGGTCTACATCCATTCGGGATCCCATGGGTAAAAGTTCTACTATGGCCTTTTGTGACTCTGATAATCTAATCTACCAAGCCAAAGACGAAGGTGAGGAAGATTGTGAAGTACTAGGGGAACTTGCCAGATTACTACAACAAGAAGAGAGAACCATTCAGCCCCACAAGGAACCCGTGGATACCATCAACCTAGGTACCGAAGAAGACAAAAGAGAGGTCAAGGTGGGTGCTAATCTGGAACCCAGTGTCAAAGAGCATCTGATTTAGTTGCTACACGAGTATGTTGAGGTCTTTGCCTGGTCGTATGAAGACATGCCAGGACTTGATGCAGATATTGTGGTACATCGTCTACCTACAAAAGAAGAATGTCCAGCAGTAAAACAAAAGGTCTGTCAAACGCGACCAGTTATGTCGGAGAATATTAGAGCAAAAGTCATGAAATAATTCAACGCTGGATTCTTGGCCGTCACCTCCTATCTGTAATGGGTTGGCAATGTTGTTCCCGTACCCAAAAAGGACGACAAGGTATGAATGTGCGTGGACTACAGAGATTTGAATAGGGCAAGCCCTAAGGATGATTTCCCACTCCCCCACATTGATATTCTAGTTAACAATACAGAACAACACAAAGTGTTTTCCTTTATGGACGGTTTCGCAGGCTACAACCAAATCAAAATGGCGCCCGAGGACATGGAGAAAACAACATTTGTCACACAGTGGGGCACATTCTGCTACAAGGTATGCCATTCACACTGAAGAATGCTGGGGCAACCTATCAACGTGCCATGGTAGCTCTATTTCACAAAATGATACACCACGAAATAAAGGTCTATGTGGACGACATGATAGCTAGGTCTCAAACAGAAGAAGAGCATCTTGATCATTTACAAAAACTGTTTGAGAGACTAAAGAAGTACAAGCTGAGGTTGAACCCAAATAAATGCACGTTTGGAGTAAGATCTGGTAAGCTCACTGGCTTTGTCTTCAGCAATAAGGGTATTGAAGTAGATCCTGCCAAGGTGAAAACGATATAAGAGATGTCTATTCCTCGTACTGAAAAAGAAGTCAGAGGATTCTTGGGACGTTTGAACTACATTCTCGGATTCATTTCTCACCTAATAGCTACTTGTGAACTAATCTTCAAACTACTGAATAAAGATCAAGTAGTCAAATGGAATGATGAATTCCAATTTGCTTTCGACAAGATCAAAGAGTACCTGCAAGATCCTCCTGTGTTGATACCACCAGTCGAAGGAACGCCATTGATCATGTATCTACCTGTTTTAGAAAATTCAATGGGGTGTGTACTGGGACAGCATGACGAGTCTGGCCGAAAAGAGCACGCTATTTATTACCTGAGCAAAAAGTTTACCGACTGTGAAATGATAACACGAAAGCGTATCGCTTTTTAGGCCTAATTTACACGAGTTATTTGTACGTTTTTATCGAATAATATGCATCACAAAGGTATTTTTATTTGTTTTCAGGTAAACTATATTTTCTAAGGCATAAGATGGCAAATTATCTAAAAGGAGCAAAACAAGCTAGGAAGGGGCAAGAAGAAAGAATAAAAAGGACATTCTGCTAAGAAGTTCACACCAGAAGAGCGTTACAAGCGCAACTCCTAACATTACGAACATAACGCCTAGCGCACACTGTTACAAACGTAACGTAACGCATTACGAACGTAACACCTTAAAAACTCAGTCTATGTAGTAAACCATGAAGCAGCCACACAAAGTCCACACGACCTCATTCCATCAGTCGAGAATTTAGTGCACGTACCGAAATAATGGAACACGACAGTTACAAGAGAGAGCCTATATATATGTTGAAGATTTCACTTTGAAAGGGTCGGAGATTTTTCGTTTCAGAACCATATTTTTCCTTCTGCATTATTTTGTTTACTTGCTTTTGAACCATTATATTTTCCTTTCAAGCCTCTGTAAGTTTCTAGTTCCCAAAAGTGTTAATTCTTCACATCTAAGGAATAACACACTTAGTTCTATATTTAAATTAATCGCAAAGCTACTGTACGAATTCAAGATTACCACGGCAATATAATTACAGGTTTTTTATGCAATTCAATCTTTATTGTTTATATGCTATGTTGATTATTTCCATGAACTGTATTTTACGTTGCATGCTTGCTAAATACATTATGTCTGGCTAATTTTGTTTGTACCGATATGTGACTCTTAAGCACCGAAGGAATTTGGTGATAGGTTGGCTAAAAACTTTTATAAATAATTTCTGGTTTCCATAATTAATTTAACTACCCTTGTCACGAGAGTGAAAGGATATTTAACACGATTTTGCCACGAGAGTGGGAAATTAATTAAGGCAAGTACCTGCATGCGAGAGCTGGGGTTCGACCCAGATAGTGGTAACGAAACATTAATTTTTAAATACACGAGAGTGTTTTAACAAATTAATTAAACTCAAGTCGTTTTCAAAAAGTGTTATTAAATTTAAAGTGCATCCATTAGGTTTAGTAGCATAACTTATTTCATGAACACGAGAGTGTATGTCTCAGGTTTTTAAACAATTCATTTTTACCGAAATACTTTATATGCCAAGTGATTCACCGAGTTCCCGAAGTCCGACTTTCACATATCGGTATAACTTAAACTATTACTATTAATTAAACCTTTTCCCCCTAAAACCAAATATTCATCGCTTAGTTAAACATTTGGTAACATTAGATCGTATGTGATTGATCCTCAGTCTCTGTGGGTTTGATAATCATTTAAAACTAGAACGACTAAACTGTATACTTGCAGTTAGTATCCCGATAGACTCATAAAGTCCCGATCTAGTTTTTGGCACCGTTGCTGGGGACTGATTAGTCAATTAAGTACGATTCCTCTATTGCGCATTTAGACTAGGCAACAGAAACCCTTTTTCAATTTGTATGCCAAGGAATCGCTCACAAGGGGAACCTCTTAACAAATCAACGGACGAACCTGAACACATCCTTTCCGTAAGACGTGCAGTCAGGGATTACTGTTTAAATCACACTATTACTTTACCGAAACCTGAAATCAAGATTGATTCTGAAACAGATTCTTAATCTTCCTCTAAAACCGAAACCAATCCAGAAATAGACATGGCCGAAGAACGAAGGACCCATCCATTGAAGGAGTACGCAACTCCATCACAACAAGAACCCCACAATAGCATTGCTGCTCCAACAATTAATCGAAATGATTTTGAGTTGAAACAATCGTTGATATCAGCTATCCAACAACGCCAATTCTCTAGAAATCCTACCGAGGATCCAAATGAACATCTTAGGAAATTCGTTCAATTTTCCGACACAATTATAGCAAATGGTGTTAGTAAAGATGCAATAAGATTACGTCTTTTTCCTTTTTCGCTAAGAGATAGAGCTTGGGCTTGGTTGCAATCCTTGCCGTTGAATTTCGTCACTACGTGGGAAGGACTTAAGACTGTATTCTTAGAACGATACTTTCCCCCCAGCAAGACTGCTGCATTAAGAGCTCAAATCAACGGATTTAGGCAGAAGGATACTAAATCGCTATTCGATGCATGGGAACGCTACAAAGATATGATGCGAATGTGCCCACATCACGGATTAGAAAATTGGATGATTATCCATACGTTTTACAATGGACTCTTGTACAACACAAGACTCTCTATAGATTCCACTGCAGGTGGTACACTGATGGACAAGCCTTACGATGAAGCTAACCAAATCATTGAAAATATGGCTCAAAACCACTATCAGTGGGGAGGAGAAAGAACACCTGTGGAGAAAAATCCAGCCAAAAGTGGGATGTACGAGATTAGTAGCCTAGATAAAGTTAATGCTAAGGTAGATGCTCTTACCCAAAAGATAGAAAGCTTGACCTTACCTCCTGCAGCCACTGTGGTTGCCGTAACCCCAAGCTGCGAAGTTTGTGGAGTTCCTGGTCATGTTGGAATCGAATGTCAAATCCTAGCAGGAATATCAGTTGATCAGGTGAATTACGCTCATGGTAATCCTTATGCTAATACCTATAATCCTGGTTGGAAAAACCATCCTAACTTCTCGTACAAGAATAAAAACGCTTTATACGCACCTGGCCAAGCACCCGTTGGACCTCCAGGCTATCAAAAACTCGTTGCTTATGTTCCTAACGTTCCTCGGAAGTCTAACCTTGAAATAAAAATGGAAAACTTTATCGCTAATCAAGCTCAACAAAACAAAGAATTCCTTAATTAAAACGTTCACACCGATGAACAATTGAAGCTATTAGCAAATAAGGTAGATGCCCTAGCAACTCACAATAAAATGTTAGAAACCCAAATCTCCCAAGTAGCACACCACCAAGCTAGTTCTGCCGAACCTGCTGGTACGTTTCCTGGAGAACCATAACCCAATCCTAAAGGACATGCTAATGCTATCACATTACGAAGTGGGACAGCACTTGATGGACCAGTAGACCCTAGACTCCAAAACCCGACCATGTATCAAAAACCTGAAAAGGAAGCAGAGAAATCGAAGGAACAACCTGAGAATGTAGAGGAAGACGCAAACGAGAGCGGAGAGGTTTCAGAAAAAGATAAACCTTACGTACCTCCACCGCCATATAAACCACCAATTCCATACCCTCAAAGATTTACAAAATCCAAAAACGAGGGAAAATTCAAGAAATTTGTAGAACTTCTGAAACAACTAAACGTCACTATTCCATTTACAGAAGCTATAACTCAAATGTCGTCATATGCTAAATTCCTAAAGAAAATATTGTCTAATAAGAAAAAAAAATTGTTGAAAACGAAACCGTTATGCTAATTTCCGAATGTAGCGCCATAATTCAAAATAACATACCTCCAAAGCTAAAGGATCCTGGTAGTTTCTCCATACCATGTGTAATTGGAAAATATGTCATAGACAAAGCTCTATGCGATTTAGGAGAAAGTGTTAGTCTAATGCCCTTATCTATTTGCGAGAAGCTCAAACTAGGTGACATGACACCTACCAAGATATCCTTACAACTAGCCGACAGATCAGTCAAATTCCATGTTGGTATGCTAGAAAACATTCCTGTCCGAATAGAAGAATTCTACATATCTACTGACTTTATAATAATGGACATAAAGGAATATTCAAATATTCCCATCATATTAGGAAGGCCGTTCTTAGCCACTGCAGGAGCCATTATCGACGTTAAGAAAGGAAAGCTTACCTTCGAGGTAGGAGAAGAAAAAGTAGAATTTATTCTTTCCCAATTCTTCAAAGCCCCTGCTATAGATGACTCATGATGTTTCCTAGATACTATCGATGAATGTGTCAAAGAACTAGAAAGCCAAGAAGACACCTATATTGAAAATTCTGACACCAACTATTTTCGAGGATGGTGACTGGAGACATGAATATCACGATGCCAACCTAAGCGAATGTCTCGCTTTAACACCCAATCCTACCCCAACTGCTAAGAAAACTGGTATAGAACTTAAAACATTACCTAAAGATCTAAGGTATGAATTTTTAGATAAAGAACTCGAACGACTAGTTATAGTCAACGCCGACTTAGGTAAGATCGAAACTGAAAAACTTCTTAATGTGTTAAGGAAGTATCCAACTGCGTTGGGATATAAAATATCGGATCTAAAAGGAATAAGTCCTTCTGTATGTATGCACCGCATTATGCTAGAAGAGGACTGCAAGAATTCCAGAGAACATCAAAGACGAATAAATCCTATTTTAAGTGAAGTCGTAAAGAAAGAAGTGCATAAACTACTAGAGGCAGGCATCATATACCCGATATCCGATAGCAACTGGGTCAGTCTAGTTCACGTAGTACCTAAGAAAGGAGGTGTTACGATTATAACAAACACAAAAGGCGAATCGGTAGCACAACGTACCTAAACAGGATGGAGAATGTGTATCGATTACAGAAAACTAAACAAAGCTACGTGCAAGGTCCATTTCCCATTACCATTCATAGATCAAATGCTCGAGCGTTTAGCTAAACATTCCCACTTCTGCTATCTTGACGGATACTCAGGATTCTTTCAAATTCCCACTCATCCTGATGATCAAGAGAAAACTACGTTCACATGCCCCTGTGGCACCTTTGCATACCGAAGAATGCCATTTGGACTATGTAACGCACCTGCAACTTTTCAACGATGCATGATGGAGATTTTCGCAGACTTTTTGGATGGAATTATGGAAGTGTTCATGGACGATTGTTCTGTCTGCGGAGAAAGTTTTGACAGGTGTTTATCAAATCTTGAGTTGGTACTAAAACGTTGTGTCAATGTCAACCTAGTGCTCAACTGGGAAAAATGTCATTTCATGGTGAGACAAGGAATTGTGTTGGGTCACATTGTATCCAACAGGGGGATTGAAGTCGATAAAGCAAAAATCGAAATTATCAAAAACCTTCAACCACCCAAAACAGTTAGAGAAATAAGAAGTTTTCTAGGACACGCTGGTTTTTACCAACGTTTTATAAAAGATTTCTCTAAAATCACTAAGCCACTAACTGGACTATTGATGAAAGACGCTGAGTTTATTTTTGACGATAAATGCTTAAACGCATTTGAGACGCTTAAAGAAGCCATCTGTACCAACACCATATTACCATGGTACGCTGATTTTGTTAACTACTTAGCCGTTGGTGTTCTACCACCCGATTTAACGTACCAACAGCGAAAGAAATTCTTCCATGATCTTAGAAAATACTTTTGGGATGAACCACTACTCTTTCAAAGAGGCACCGATGGTATCTACCATCGCTGTGTTCCTAACGTTGAAGTGGACGAAGTCATTGCTCATTGTCATTCCGCCCTTTATGGTGGACATGCTAGCACTTCGAAAACTTGTGCAAAAATACTACAAGCTGGTCTTTTTTGGCCTACCTTATGGAAAGACGTCCACGTGGCAATTATGAACTGCGATAGATGTCAGCGCATAGGAAATATATCTAGACGTAACGAAATGCCGCAAAAAGGGATTCTCGAAGTTGAAATTTTCGATGTATGGGGAATTGATTTCATGGGACCGTTTCCCGCATCCTTTGGAAATAAGTGTATCCTGGTAGCCGTTGATTACGTATCAAAATGGATTAAAGTCGTTGCTGCACCCACAAACGATACATGAATGGTACTTAAATTATTCAAGAATGTTATCTCCATGTGATTCGGTATACCAAGAGTAGTAATTAGTGATGGTGGTTCCCATTTTATCTCTAGAATTTTCGAAAAATTACTTTTGAAATACGGTGTTAAACATCGCATAGCCACACCATACCATCCTCAAACAAGTGGATAAGTGGAAGTGTCAAATAGGGAAATTAAACAAATCCTTGCGAAAACCGTAGCCACATCTAGAAAGGATTGGTCCTCCAAGCTAAATGATGCTCTTTGGGAATATAGGACAACTTTTAAAACCCCTATAGGAACAACGCTGTTTAAATTAGTTTATGGAAAATCTTGTCATTTTCCAGTAGAACTAGAACATAAAGCTTATTGGGCTATTAAAACTCTTAACTTAAATTATATGACTGCTGGCGAGAAACGAATATTAGATATCCATGAATTAGAAGAATTGCATTTAGACGCTTATGAAAATGCTAGAATCTAGAGAACAAAAAAATGGCATGATAAGAGTATCTCAAGGAAAGAATTTAAGGAAGGAGACATTGTACTCCTATTCAACTCTAGACTGAAACTCTTTCCGGGTAAATTACATTCCAGGTGGTCAGGACCATTCGAAATTAATAAAGTTTTCCCTAGTGGTGCGATAGAAATTAAAGGAAATTCCATAGAACCATTTATAGTCAATGGCCAGCGTTTAAAGCATTATTTTAACATCAAAAATCTAAACTATTCGGCTTATCTGCAATTAAGTGAGCCACCTACCCCGATACCTAACTGAATAGGTACTTTCTGTCGAGCCATCGATATTAAACAAAAGCAATTCATGGGAGGCAACCCATGTTTACTTTTAATTATTTTTGTTTTGATATGCTTTTTATTTTTTAACTTTGTTTTAATCTTTCAAATTTTTATGTTGCATCCCTTGATTTTATTTATTTGAACTTCTTTTTCTTTTGATTAACTTTGGCATTTTTAACCTGAAAATACTAACTTAGTTTTTCATACATTTATTAAATATTTTCAGGGTAATTCATTAGCTTTATTTTTTTAGCTCCATGGCACGTATGAACTACATGAACATAACCTTGAGTGGTAGGCATCAGAGAAGGCGCTTTGAGGATTTAGCTCAGCGAGAGATGTGTCCAACCATTTATGCTGACGACCATGCGATGAATGCCTTAGGCATTCGTGAAAGTGTTATGTATCTACTTAACCAAATAGGTTGGGACGTTGCTCCAATTCGGAGACGCTATTGTACCTACCGTAAGCTGACCCTTGAGTTTTTGACCACACTAAGCTATCTGCAAAACCATGGGTTAGGTTTCAACCGTGAGCTGACCACCTTCAGAATGTTTAATATGGACTACCGCTACAATCATAGGGAGTTTTCCCATCTGTTAGGATTCCCTAATGGCCCTGATGTTATCACCATGACCCAAGCAAACATAATACTAGATCATGACCTTGATTACTTCTGGGGTAGTATTGCTGGAAACAACCATCCTGAGCCAAATGATCTTTACTCGGAGTCCATCCATAACCCTGCTATTAGGTACTTCCACAAAATCATTGCCCACACCCTCTTCGGAAAAGAGAAGAATGTTATATCTGTGTCACGTGATGAGCTTTTCATCATGTATTGTGCTTCGCAGAACCGTCCAGTTAATGGTGCCACCTATATGATTGTTAATATGGAGCGTATTATCCAAACAGAAAATGCACCAATCCTCATAGGTGGGTTAGTTACTATGATCTCCAATGCTATTGGACTCCGAAGACCTATGTTAGGAACAAATCCGCACTATGGGATTAAGCCAATGAATATTGAGTTTTGATTTAACACTAGCTTCATAGGAAACCTTGGGCCGAATGAATTTGAGCTGCTGATTAACCATGAAACTCTTCACCAGTTTGTACTCCCAAATCCTATTACTAGTGTCCATAACAGAGCAAATTGGATTTTTAATCTCCACCATCCTCCTACACCGCTTCAACTCCATCCACTATTGAAATTTATGAAGTCCCAAATACCTCTCTAGCTGCTGACAAATTGATCGGGACTTTATGAGTCTATTGGGATACTAACTGCAAATATACAGTTTAGTCGTTCTAGTTTTAAATGATTATCGAACCCACAGAGACTGAGGATCAATCGCATACGATCTAATGTTATAATTGTTTAACTAAGCGATGAATATTTAGTTTTAGGGGGGAAAAGAGTTTAATTAAAAACAATAGTAATAGCTATACTGGTATGTGATAGTCAGACTTCGGGAACTCGGTGAATCACTTGGCATATAAAGTACTTCGGTAAAAACGAATTGTTTAAAAACCTGAGACATACACTCTCGTGTTCATGAAATAAGTTATGCTACTAAACCTAGTGGATGCACTTTAAATTTAATAATACTTTTTGAAAACAACTTGAGTTTAATTAATTTGTTAAAACACTCTTGTGTATTTAAAAATTAATGTTTCGTTACCACTATCTGGGTCGAACCCCAGCTCTCGCATGCAGGTTCTTGCCTTAATTAATTTCCCACTCTCGTGGCAAAATCGTGTTAAATATCCTCTCACTCTCGTGACAAGGGTAGTTAAATTAAATATGGAAATTGGAAACCAGAAATTATTTATAAAAGTTTTTAGCCAAGTTATCACTGAATTCCTTCGGTGCTTAGGAGTCACATACCGGTATGAACGAAATTAGCCAGACATAATATATTTAGTAATCATGCAAGGTAAAATACAATTCATAGAAATAACTAACATAGCATAAGAATAATAAAAACCAATTTCATAAAAACCTGTAAATATGTTGCTGTGGTAATCTTGAGTGCGTACAATATCCTTGCAATTAATTGAAATATATGACCGTGTTAATTCTTAGATGAAGAATTAACACTTTTGGAAAACTAATTCTAGAAACTGAACGGTACAGTAGGTATATTGGTTCAAAAGCAAATAAAAATAAAATAATGCAGAAAGGCAAAAGTTTGGCTCTGTAGAAAAATATTCGACCATGTTCCATTAAAATGCGTCCTATTTATAGAAGAGGATTTTTGCAGTTAAGAGAATTTAGGAACTTCTTGAGTGGAGGAAGACTCGGATTAATAGTTGCTGAAGTTGAGGAATTGTAGGAGAAGAAAACCGTCCATTACGTTTCCCACGTCTCCTGTTATGCATAACGTTAAATTAAGCGTGTGACGGTCGTCATGAGGAGGTGACAGTCGTAATGCGCTTAAATAGCGCGTTACGTTCGTCAATGATGTGTGACGAGCGTCCTTCAAGTTGTGAGCGCGTTACGCTCTACATGGTGGTGTGACGGTCGTCACAGCAACAAAATCTGCAGACTTTGCAGATTTAGTTCTTTTTCTTCTGATTTTTGGTTAGCTTTCTTCATGTGATCCTTTTTCACTGATTTGATTCGAAATATGTTGTACCTGTGAAAAGACACAAAAACCCGGAACAATCGGGAGTTAAACGAGTTAATGTATTATGAAAATCGATAAAAAATGTAGTAATTATATGATACGATTTCTCGTTATCAAATTACCCCATACTTAAACCTTTGCTTGTCCTCAAGCAAATAGTCATTTAGAAAGATCAGACAAGTTTTATCAAGCGCACATGCATGACATACCTTTGGTTTTTAAAGTAATTATGAGAAATCCTCGTCAGTTCGACCGATACATAAGGTAAACACTAACGATACGCTAATGACACAAGCAATAGGCTTAGTCGTAGACTTCCATTTCAAACGAACTGTCCAACAGTTCCATTATAATCCTGCCCAGAGTTTCTCGTATCTATTTCACTCGGTTTTGTTCTGGCGCAATCATATTAAGCCCTTTGTCTTAGCATGCACGTAGTGGAGTAACCGGTTAGTGACTTTGATCCTTTTAGCACGGGGTCTGGTACACTAATGTGGCAACCCTACATATATTATCCAAATTGGAGGTTGTGGGGGATCAAAACATAGCACGCCCTACCAAGTTGAGAACCAGATACCTCTGAACCAACCAACACTGGATTCCTTCATTATTTGCTCAACTCTTATATGTGACCTTGTATTTTGGTGCACAAAATTTTCTTTTCTTTTAGCAGTGAGATAAGAAGGATTATTCATTGATCAGGCATCAAACACTTATATTCATCGGTTCTCCACATGGTTTGTGTCAAGACGGTGCTGACTGCTAGTATAAACTACTAGGGGTTACTTTAGAACTAAAACTCAAGATATAGGTATAATGGTTATTGAAATGGATCGTGTAAGTAGGAAGTCTACGGTGTCATAACCGTATCGATCTTGTTGAATCGTTTTCGGCTTCCTCAACTGGGATTTCGTTAAAATAGGTATGTCGGGCTAATGCGAAGATAAAGTAAAAAATTTCGGTATGGCTAAATAAAGTGAAGAATTTGAATTGAGAAATATCATAAAAATTTACTTGTTTATGGAAGATGGAAAGGTATCTCTCCCACACTAAATCCGACATTGTCCTCAATGTTGCGGTATATAGGCGGGGAAATACAAATACAAAAACAAACAGAAAGGAAATGAACAGAAAAAGTAAACTACTTAGAAAATAAGAAAAACTACTGATGGCCACGTCCTCTACTCCTGGTGCGTGATCGCCTGGTAGGAGTGGCTTCGGTGTCAGTGTCCTGGTTGCCAAGGGTGTTGACGTCCAACCTTAATGCGTTGAGTTCTGACAGGGCCTCGTCCAACCTCTCATTCATGCTCCGCTGGCCAGTCAAAATCTGAGTGTTTTGTGCGCATAGATACTCATATTATTCTTGTTGTCTTCTTTCAAGTGCGGCACTCATTTGATTTTGCTGATGGATGGCGCGGAGAATGTCTTCAAGAGTAAAAGGAGGTGGTGTGGATGAAGGTCCTGGAGTGTTATGGACGGGAGAAGCACTGTCCAGCTCTTCTTGCATTTCGTCTGCGGGGGCATTAGGCTGGTCTTCATGAGTAGGAACACGCCCCTCGGGAGCTGCAGGATTGAATGACCAGTTAGCTCTGTTTTGTGGATCGATTCGGTCCCTGCAAGGAAAAGTAATGTTATGATAAACAATGTTTCTGATCACAGGATGGAATCTTCCATCCTCCCGCTTATAGATGAGGTGTGCGGCTTTGCAGTGGTCCAAAGTTAGCAAAGCCGGTGCCATAGAAGGCATATTTGCGAGAGTGGCACCATAATTCAGGGTTATGGCAAGAGAAGTGACAAGCCCTCCAAAATAGAAGGGTTTTCCGCCTCTAGCTCAAATAGAGTGAATATGGGCTAGTAAAAATGGGGCACCGTTGATCTTCTGGCCGGTGAATGCGCAATGCATGAAGAAGAGCTCCTTGGAGTTGAGCTTGTGATTGCTGTCTCAGGCGAAGATTGTGTTGCAGAGGATGCGGCGAAAGTATCGGATAGCTGGATTATGAATATGTGTGGTGTTGAGGTAGTCGTAAGATCCGGCACGAATGTTCGTCATACTGTGCCATAAGTTAAAAGCTTCCTCGCCGAAATTATCCGGCACCCGGAGGTGAACACCTTCGTCAGAACAGAAACCGAACAGTCGTGCGATGTCAGTTTGGGACAACTGATGCTCAGTGCCAAACATACGGAATTTGGCTACGCCTAAGAGTTGGTTCGTGGCACCAGAGGGAGTAATGTATGCAAAGGAACTCAGAAACTCAAAGGTGAGAGTTTCGTAAATGGGTTGCGATTCGCGACACAGGTTCCATAAGTTCATGTTCTGCAAAAGTTGTTGGACGCTGTCTAGCAGTCCCAAATTCCTCAAACAATCAAGGTCAACATACCGAGTAGGTTGAAGACCGCGGCATTGGAATTTCTGGAATTTGAGTCGTTGGGTTTCACCTTGCTCTCCGACTCTAAAAGTGAGATTGGGGATTTGATGATTGTTTGCCATAGTGCATGCAAAAGATTGAATCGTGAAAATGGTTTGGAATGTGGATTGAGTAGTGGGTTGATGGAGTTTAAGTGTTAGAGTGTTGGAATTTGAGAGAAAATTTGAATGGGTACTATTACGGTTTTGGGAAAAAGGGAAGAATGAGTGGAAGGTGGAACAGCTTCTGTAATAGCAGAATCTGCTATTGGGCGCGCGTGACGGTCGTCATGTTGGGCTGACGGGCGTAACACGGTGAAACGCGTGTTACGCTCGTCATGGGGACGTTACGAGCGTTACACATTCAAATAATTATATTAATGAAATGAATCTAACAGTATAATTCCAAAACATTTTAACACAATAATTCAATGCATGTAGAGTATTTCCAACATACATCGTATAGCAAAATTATGCAAAATGATAATATGAACAGTGAATATAATATTTGATGTAACACACAGTTGATTTAATGAAAATGAAAATAAACTGAAATTGAAATAAAATGAAAATAAATTGAAATTGAAATAAATATATGTTTCTAACAGAACTTTAAAAACTGTAAGGAGTAAACTTGTTTAAAATGAAATCATAAACTGCCTAGAAACATAAAACACAAGGTAAAAATAAGTGTTGATTCTGCTGCTTCATCCCAGTCGCGTCTTCAAATCTTCGAAAGCTGCATTTATGTGGTAAAACTGCTCCACAGTTATATCAGTTAATCCTATCACGTCCATACGCATACCCTTCAACTCGTCCTTGATTCCATTGATGTCCGTCTGGTAAACATCCAGTGTAGAAAAGATCTTATTCAAATTTTCAGCATATTCCCCTTTTGTTATTGTAGGGGCATCAACATCCTCTACGATGTTGTTACCATCATGGTAACCAGGAGGGGTCTCAGGGTCACTCTCATCAGACATTATGGTATCATAAACTTGGTAGGATTGGGGTGTCTCAGGTGTCGAAGGGTGGTCGGGAGGGTTAAGCTCATACAGCCAATTGTCGCGATTATGGGCACTTGTTTTGGCATGGTTAGGAAGTGTAAATATCGTGACTACTTCGTCCCTTATCAAGTAATTGAAGGGTGCAGGACCTAGGTTACCTATTATTCGTAGGTGGAAACAAAAATCAATGTTCATAGGGCGAATTGAACCAAATTGTGTGCACCTATGTAGCGTTAGCAATCATGGTAACAAGGCCTCCTATGATGATTGGCTCGCTAGGGTTCTCAGTAATGCGGGAAAAGGTCTGCATCAAGAATGGCACTGCATTTACAGGTCGGTCCTGGGTCATACACTGCAGCAAAAATATCTCATCTTTAGATACTGCGGTGCGGTTCTGTTCTTTTCCGAAAATGGTATGTGCTAGAATCTTATGGAAGTAGCGGATAGCGGGGTTGTGTTTTCATTATTATCCATGCTATTCGGCTCAGGGTGGTAATTTCCAGTTAAAGTCCCTCAAAAATAGTCTAGCTCAAAATCCATTAACTCTGCCTGGGTGGTCGAAAAAGCAAAGGGTCCGCTAGGGAATCCTAGAAGGTCGGCTAATTCTTTATGGGTGTAAGAAAATTCAATACCTAATAACCCGAAGGCTATAAATCCCTTTCTAGTTCCGAAACCGCGCTCGGGTATATGAACTAAGGAGCTCAGAAACTCAAGGGTGAGCTCGCGGTATGTAATGAACCTAGATTTAATATGGGCTTTTTCCCACCCTAGCTGGCTAAACAGATAATGGAAACTATCCTTAATGCCTAAAGTGTCCATTGTTGGTTCATCATAATATAAGGTCATACCAATATTTTTTGTGTGATAATTCCTCAAACCTCCTGATTTGGTTCCTGCCTCTAAAAGTGGTTTCCATAGTAAATAGCAAAGGGATGGAAGCAAATCAGGGGAGAAGGTAGGATAGAAAAAGAATCTTTCAGAAAACCTGTAAAGTTGTTTGAAAATCAGCAGCAGTTGTATAAGTTTTTTTTGAAATAATGAAAATAAAGCTTTAAAAGAAATAATTGTAGAAACGGAAAATAAAATAAAATAAAATAAAACAAACGGAAATAATAGCAAAAACAAATAGATGGGTTGCCTCCCACTAAGCGCTTTTGTTTTATGTCGGTGGCTCGACAGAGAGTACCTATTCAGTTAGGTATCGGGGTAGGTGGCTCACTTAACTACAGGTAAGCCGGATAGTTTAGATTTCCGACGTTAAAATAATGCTTTAAGCGTTGTCCATTGACTATAAATGGTTCGATTGAATTTCCTTTAATTTCTACAGCACCACTTGGGAAAACTTTATTAATTTCGAATGGTCCAGACCATCTGGAACGTAATTTACCCGGGAAGAGATCCAGTCTAGAGTTGAATAGGAGTACAATGTCTCCTTCCTTAAATTCTTTCCACGAGATACGCTTATCGTGCCATTTTTTTGTTCTCTCCTTATAGATTCTAGCATTTTCATAAGCGTCAAAACGCAATTCTTCTAATTCATGGATATCTAATATTCGTTTCTCGCCAGCAGTCTTGTAATTTAAGTTAAGAGTTTTAATGGCCCAGTAAGCTTTATGTTCTAATTCTACTGGAAAATGACAAGATTTTCCATAAACTAATTTAAACGACATTGTTCCGATAGGGGTTTTAAAAGCTGTCCTATATGCCCAAAGAGCATCATTTAGCTTGGAGGACCAATCCTTTCTGGATGTGGCTACGGTTTTCTCAAGGATTTGTTTAATTTCCCTACTTGACACTTCCACTTGTCCACTCGTTTGAGGATGGTATGGTGTGGTTATGCGATGTTTAACGCCATATTTTGAAAGTAGTTTTTCAAAAATTCTAGAGATAAAATGGGAACCTCCATCACTAATTACTAGTCTTGGTATACCGAATCGTGGGAAGATAACATGCTTGAATAATTTAAGTACTACTCATGTATCGTTTGTGGGTGCAGCAACGACTTCAATCCATTTTGATACGTAGTCAACAGCTACCAATATATACTTATTTCCAAAGGATGCGGGGAACGGTCCCATGAAATTATTGCCCCACACATCGAAAATTTCGACTTCGAGAATCCCTTTTTGTGGCATCTCGTCACGTCTAGATATATTTCCTGTGCGCTGACATCTGTCGTAGTTCATAATTGCTACGTGGACGTCTTTCCATAAAGTAGGCCAAAAGAACCCAGCTTGAAGTAGTTTTGCACAAGTTTTCGACGTACTAGCGTGTCCACTATAAGGGGCGGAATGGCAATGAGAAATGACGTCGTCTATTTCATCGTTATAGACACAGCGATAGTAGATACCACCGGCGCCTCTTTTACAGAGTAGTGGTTCATCCCAAAAGTAGTGTCTAAGATCATGGAAGAATTTCTTCTGCTGTTGGTACGTTAAATCGGGTGGTAGAACACCGGCGGCTAAATAGTTAACGAAATCAGCGTACCATGGTAATGTGGTGTTGGTACAAATGGCTTTTACTACCGCAGTTTTTAAATGTCCATTGCATTGATCTAAATTGTCGGTAGGAGCTATCTCTAGTTTAGCAATAAGGCGTTCATATGGGAAATCTTCGTTTATGGAAACACTCTCGGTTTGGATTCCATCCAATCTTGATAAATGGTCTGCTACCACGTTTTCAGTCCCCCTTTTGTCTTTTATTTCCAAGTCAAACTCTTGTAGGAGTAAGATCCATCTGAGTAGTCGTGGTTTGGCGTCTTTCTTACTTAGCAAGTATCGGATCGCAGCATGATCCGTGTAAATAACGATTTTGGCGCCTACTAAGTAGGAACAAAATTTGTCAAATGCAAATACAACAACTAGGAGTTCCTTCTCCGTAGTGGCGTAATTAATTTGTGCGGGATCAAGTGTTCTACTTGCATAGTAAATAGCGTGAAGCTTTTTATCCTTGCGTTGTCCTAGGACTGCGCCTACAGCATAATCGCTCGCATCACATATTATTTCAAATGGTAGGTTCCAATAAGGAGGTTGCAGTATAGGTGTTGAAATTAAGGCTTCTTTAAGCGTCTCAAATGTGTTTAAGCATTTATCGTCGAAAATAAACTCGGCTTATTTCATCAATAATTCAGTTAGTGGCTTAGTGATTTTAGAGAAATCTTTTATAAAACATCGGTAAAAACCAGCATGTCCTATAAAACTTCTTATTTCTCTAACTGTTTTGGGTGATTGAAGGTTTTTGATAATTTCAATTTTTGCTTTATCAACTTCAATCCCTCTGTTTGATACAATGTGACCCAACACAATTCCTTGTCTCACCATGAAGTGACACTTTTCCTAGTTGAGCACTAGGTTGACATTGACACAGCGTTTCAGTACCAGCTCAAGGTTTGATAAACATCCGTCAAAACTTTCTCCGCAGACAGAAAAATCGTCCATGAATACTTCCATAATTCCGTCCAAAAAGTCTGCGAAAATCGCCATCATGCATCGTTGAAAAGTTGCAGGTGCGTTACATAGTCCAAATGGCATTCTTCGGTATGCAAAGGTACCATAGGGGCATGTGAACGTAGTTTTCTCTTGATCATCAGGATGAATGGGAATTTGGAAGAATCCTGAGTATCCGTCAAGATAACAAAAATGGGTATGTTTAGCTAAGCGCTCGAGCATTTGATCAATGAATGGTAATGGGAAATGGTCCTTGCGCGTAGCTTTGTTTAGTTTTCTGTAATCAATACACATTCTCCATCCTGTTTGGGTACGTTGTTCCACCGATTCACCTTTTGTGTTTTTTATAACCGTAACACCTCCTTTCTTAGGTACTACATGAACTGGACTGACCCAGTTGCTATCTGATATTGGGTATATGATGTCTGCCTCTAGTAGTTTCTGCACTTCTTTCTTTACGACTTCACTTAGGATAGGATTTATTCGTCTTTGATGTTCTCTAGAAGTCTTACAGTCCTCCTCTAGCATAATGCGGTGCATACAGAGAGAAGGGCTTATTCCTTTTAGATATGATATATTATATCCTAACGCGGTTGGATACTTCCTTAACACATTAAGAAGTTTTTCAGTTTCGATATTCACTAAATTTGCATTCACTATAACTGGTTGTTCGAGTTCTTTATCTAAAAATTCATACCTTAGATCTTCGGGTAACGTTTTAAGTTCTATACCAGTTTTCTTATCAGTTGGGGTAGGATCGGGCGTTAAGGCAAAACATTCGGTTAGGTTGGCACCGTGATATTCTCGTTTCCAGTCATTATCCTTGAAGATAGTTGGTGTCAGAATTTTCAATATCCCAGAATAGGTGTCTTCTTGGCTTTCTAGTTCTTTGACACATTCATCAATAATATCTAGGAAACAACATGAGTCATTTATAGCAGGGGCTTTGAAGAATTGGGAAAGAATGAATTCTACTTTTTCTTCTCCTACCTCGAAGGTAAGCTTTCCTTTCTTAACGTTAATAATGGCTCCTACAGTGGATAAAAATGGTCTTCCTAATATGACGGTAATGTTTGAATCTTCCTTTATGTCCATTATTATAAAGTCAATAGGTATGTAAAATTATCCTATTCGGACAGGAATGTTTTCTAGCATACCAACAGGGAATTTGACTGATTTGTCGGCTAGTTGTAGGGACATCTTGGTAGGTCTCATGTCACCTAGTTTGAGCTTCTCACAAATAGATAAGGGCATTAGACTAACACTTGCTCCTAAATCGCATAGAGCTTTGTCTATGACAGATTTTCCAATTACACATGGTATGGAGAAACTACCAGGATCCTTTAGCTTTGGAGACATGTTATTTTGAATTATGGCGCTACATTCGGCAGTTAGCATAACGGTTTCGTTTTCAACATTTTTTTTCTTATTAGACAATAATTCTTTTAGGAATTTAGCATATGACGGCATTTGAGTTATAGCTTCTGTAAACGGAATAATAACGTTTAATTGTTTCAGAAGTTCTACAAATTTCTTGAATTGCCCCTCATTTTTGGATTTTGCAAGTCTTTGAGGGTATGGAATTGGTGGTTTATATGGCGGTGGAGGTACGTAAGGTTTTTCTGAAGCCTCTTTGTTCTCATTCGCGTCTTCCTCTACATTCTCAGACTGTTCTTTCGATTTCTCTGCTTCCTTTTCAGGTTTCTGATACATGGTCGGGTTTTGGAGTCTAGGATCTACAAAGTCCATCAAGTACTGTCCCACTTCGTAATATGATAGCATTAGCATGTCCTTTAGGATTGGGTTGTGGCTGCCCAGGAAACGTACCAGCAGGTGCGATAGAACTAGCTTGGTGTTGTGCTACTTGGGAGATTTGGGTTTCTAACATTTTATTGTGAGTCGCTAGGGAATCTACCTTATTTGCTAATAGCTTCAATTGTTCACCGGTGTGAACGCTTTGATTGAGGAGTTCTTTGTTTTGTTGAGCTTGATTAGCGATAAAATTTTCCATTAGAATTTCAAGGTTAGACTTCTTAGGAATGTTAGGAACATTAGCAACAGGTTTTTGATAGCATGGAGGTACAACGGGTGCTTGGCCAGGTGCATATAAAGCGTTATTGTTCTTGTACGAGAAGTTAGGATGGTTCTTCCAACCAGGGTTATAGGTATTAGCATAAGGATTACCTTGAGCGTAATTCACCTGATCAACTGATATTCCTGCAAGGATTTGACATTTAGTTCCAACATGACCAGGAACTCCACAAACTTCGCAGTTTGGGGTAACTGCAGCCACGGTGGCTGCAGGAGGTAAGGTCAAGCTTTCTATCTTTTGGGTAAGAGCATCTACCTTAGCATTAACTTTGTCTAGGCTACTAATCTCGTACATCCCACTTTTGGTTTGGGTTTTCTCCACAGGTGTTCTTTCTCCTCCCCACTGATAGTGGTTTTCAGCCATATTTTCAATGAGTTGGTTAGCTTTATCGTAAGGCTTGTCCATCAGTGTACCACCTGCGGCGGCATCTATAGAGAGTCTCGTGTTGTACAATAGTCCATTGTAAAATGTGTGGATGATCAGAAAGTTTTCTAATCCTTGATGTGGGCACATTCGCATTATATCTTTGTAGCGTTCCCATGCATCGAATAGCGATTCAGTATCCTTCTTCCTAAATCCGTTGATTTGAGCTCTTAATGCAGCAGTCTTGCTTGGGGGAAAGTATCGTGCTAAAAATACAGTCTTAAGTCCTTCCCACATAGTGACGAAATTTGACTGCAAGGATTGCAACCAAGCCCAAGCTCTATCTCTTAGCGAAAAAGGAAAAAGACGTAATCTTATTGCATCTTTACTAACACCATTTGCTATAACTGTGTCGGCAAATTGAACGAATTTTGTAAGATGTTCACTTGGATCCTCGGTAGGATTTCCAGAGAATTGGCGTTGTTGGATAGCTGATATCAATGACGGTTTCAACTCAAAATCGTTTCGATTAATTGCTGGAGCAACAATGCTATTGTAGGGTTCTTATTGTGATGGAGCTGCGTACTCCTTCAGTGGACGGGTCCTTCGTTCTTCGGCCATGTCTACTTCTAGATTAGTTTCGGTTTCTGAGGAAGAATTAGAATCTGTTTCAGAATCAATCTTGATTTCGGGTTTGGGTAAAGGAATAACATGATTTAAACAGTAATCCCTGACTGTTCGTCTTATGAATAGGATGCGTTCAGGTTCGTCCGTCGATTTGTCAAGTGGTTCGCCTTGTGAACGATTCCTTGGCATACAAATCGAAAAAGGGTTTCTATTGCCTAGTCTAAACGCGCAACAAAAGAATCGTACTTAATTGACTAATCAGTCCCCAGCAACGGCGCCAAAAACTTGATCGGGACTTTATGGGTCTATTGGGATACTAACTGCAAATATACAGTTTAGTCGTTCTAGTTTTAAATGATTATCGAACCCACAGAGACTGAGGATCAATCGCATACGATCTAATGTTACAATTGTTTAACTAAGCGATGAATATTTGGTTTTAGGGGGAAAAAGAGTTTAATTAAAAACAATAGTAATAGCTATACCGGTATGTGATAGTCAGACTTCGGGAACTCGGTGAATAACTTGGCATATAAAGTACTTCGGTAAAAACGAATTGTTTAAAAACCTGAGACATACACTCTCGTGTTCATGAAATAAGTTATGCTACTAAACCTAGTGGATGCACTTTAAATTTAATAATACTTTTTGAAAACAACTTGAGTTTAATTAATTTGTTAAAACACTCTCGTGTATTTAAATATTAATGTTTCGTTACCACTATCTGGGTCAAACCCCAGCTCTCGCATGCAGATTCTTGCCTTCATTAATTTCCCACTCTCGTGGCAAAATCGTGTTAAATATCCTCTCACTCTCATGACAAGGGTAGTTAAATTAAATATGGAAATGTGAAATCAGAAATTATTTATAAAAGTTTTTAGCCAAGTTATCACTGAATTCCTTCGGTGCTTAGTAGTCACATACCGGTACGAACGAAATTAGCCAGACATAATATATTTAGTAATCATGCAAGGTAAAATACAATTCATAGAAATAACTAACATAACATAAGAATAATAAAAACCAATTGCATAAAAACCTGTAAATATGTTGCTGTGGTAATCTTGAGTGCTACAATATCCTTGCAATTAATTGAAATATATGACCGTGTTAATTCTTAGATGAAGAATTAACACTTTTGGAAAAGTAATTCTAGAAACTGAACGGTACAGTAGGTATATTGGTTCAAAAGCAAATAAAAATAAAATAATGCAAAAAGGCAAAAGTTTGGCTCTGTAGAAAAATCTCTGACCATGTTCCATTAAAATGCCTCCTATTTATAGAAGAGGATTTTTGCAGTTAAGAGAATTTAGGAACTTCTTGAGTGGAGGAAGATTCGAATTCATAGTTGCTGAAGTTGAAGAATTGTAGGAGAAGCAAACCGTCCATTACGTTGCCCACGTCTCCTGTTACGCATAATGTTGAATTAAGCGTGTGACGGTTGTCATGAGGAGGTGACAGTCGTAATGCACTTAAATAGCGCATTACATTCGTCAATGATGTGTAACGAGCGTCCTTCAAGTTGTGAGCGCGTTACGCTCGTCATGGGGGTGTGACGGTTGTCACAGCAACAAAATCTGCAGACTTTGCAGATTTAGTTCTTTTTCTTCTGATTTTTGGTTAGGTTTCTTCATGTGATCCTTTTTCACTGATTTGATTCAAAACATGTTGTACCTGTGAAAAGACACAAAAACTCTGAACAATCGGGAGTTAAACGAGTTAATGTATTATGAAAATCGATAAAAAATGTAGTAATTATATGATACGATTTCTCGTTATCACGAATCCGATCCTGAAACACCACCTGGATACCACCAATTTCCTGACCCATGGGATCATCCTGTAGTTTCCACTCAGTCTACCTTCCCGGTTCCTGAGATACCACCACCACCTCCACCTGCTGTCACACTCGACTCTATGAATACTGAAATAACAGGAATGCGGGTGAGCTTACCTCTTTACACGTGGATTTCCTTGGTTTTATGGATTTGGTAACTGAACAATTGGATTTCATTCACCAACATCTGTTCTCTATTCATCGTGGCTAGGACTTGCCGTAGTTATGTTAATATGTTCCATTTCTTGCACTTATGTACACAGTGAGGTCACTGTTTCGTATAAGTGTGGGGGAGGAACCTTAGTTTTAGTCTTTTTATTCCATGCATTTAGTTATTGTTTGTTTCAAATTCTAAAAAAATCTATTAGTTAATGATATTCCATTTATTCATCATCAAGTTTTAATTTTACTATCATTATTTTTTTTCTGTTATTGCTGTCATTATTTTTACTGTTAGTGCTAATATTACTGCTTTACACTATTGTTACTATATTCAACTATGCTGCTATGTGTTTTATCTTCCCTAAATAATAACAAGTGCAACTAATGATGCTAAGGAGAATGGCACGATAATAACAATATGAAAAAAATTGAGTCTGCCAGATCCTAAGTTATTTTTCCTATAAACAGAGGTGTTACGAACGCAACAGCACTGTTACAAACGTAACAGCCCCTTCCGTGTTACGAACGTAATGCTCCTGCGTTGCGAACGTAATGGGGCTCCCCCTGTTACGAGACAGAAATAGAGGTGTTTCAATTTTTCTTTCTTTCCCTCTCAGTTTTCCAAATGCACGCTGCAAACCCCAACTCCTACCCACGTTCAAAATTCTCCACCATTCCCATTTTCCAAACTTGCATACATTCCCATTTAAGAGCAACCCACATTTGCATCCTATAAGAAGCTTCATATATTTTCATCCCATCTTATTCAAACACTCTCTGCAAAACTCTCCCTCACCATTTTCACAGTAGAGCCTTGCTTCAGTCAACAAATTACCAATGGAGAACAGAGAGGCTGACATGGGTGGAATCATTTTTAGGAATCAAGACGGTGGACACCAAAGGGAGCAATATTTGAAGTTTCACTATTGGGGAGTCTTGGCCACGAGATATCCCGACAATGATTGTCTCCACAAATTGGAAATATTTGATGGAGTGGATTGGCTGCTCCGTCTCTCTGGCCTCTCATTCGCATGCACGCAACATCACCCGACGTACCCTAAGCTGAAGCTTGAGTTCCTTAGTTCGTTCTCGTATTCAACACCGAGTGATGACGGCATGTTCCTCACGGGAACCGCATCTTTCCGTATGTACAACACTGAATATACGTTAAACCAAGAAAAAATCACGGAGCTACTCAAATTTTCAACCAAGGAAGACGACTCTGAAATGGTGCACCACAAGGTCCCTGTTACTGAATATTGGGCCTTTGTTTTGTTCGAATTATGGAAGAAACTCACCAATATCTCGACAGGAAATTGGGATGAGTGTTTGGCATCTCACGTTCACAACCCCACCATTAGATACTACTTCAAGATTCTCTCCAACACCATTTTTGGACGAGCTAATAGCAACAAAGTCAACTCAAAGGAGGTATTTTTCCTTCATTGCTGCTTAGCTGGAAATACCAAGGTAAATGCTACTCGGTTCCTTCTACGTCATATTGAGTCCATTTGTGCAAGGGGACAACAACCATTTTTGATCGGAGGACTGATAACTACATTAGCTCATGGGCTTAATTTGCAAAGCCAACTAGAGACTCTTGATTCTCTGCCGCCTCTTCTCATGGACTTGGATAACTGCAAATACATGCGTTTAATTAGGAACCGAGATGATGGCAGGTATAATTTGATGGTGAAGAACAAAATTGTTCCAAGTGTGATTATGCCAAATAGGTTTCTCACAAATGTGGCGAATATGGATAAGTGGATTTATGATTTAAATTCCCCTGAACCCGACCTAGCTTCTCAGATGAATCAAAATTCTCAACCTGTTGATGAGGTAGAAGAAGAAATGGATGCACAGTAGCAGACTGCACCTCAATAGGATATACCAAGCACTTCTACTAGGCGTATAAGAAGGCCTCGTAACCCGACTTCTGAAGATCTTTATGAGGCAATTATGGATCAAACCCAAAGGATGACAGACATGAATGCTCAGCTTACCCTCCAATCCCAACAGGCCACTGATATCCAAGCTCAGCAAACTGCAATGATGCAACTCATGCAACAAATGCAGCAACAACAAATTGAACAAGGAGCTAGGCATGAGGCCCGTATGGATACTTTGACGACAGAAATGGGTGGTTTGAGTGTACGCATGGACAATTTTCAAGAGAGCCTCCGCCATCTTGGATTTCCTGGTTTTGATGGACAAAGAAGAGGTCGTGGAAGAGCCAGAGGGAGAGGGCCTGAATGAAGATATCTCCTCCCATCCTTACCTCATTTACCTTATTTCGAAACATTGAGGATAATGTTAGATTTAAGTGTGGGGAAGGAAACTCTATCATTTTATTTTGCTTTCTAGATTAGATTTAATTTTTCGCATCGTTTTTCCTTTCTTGTAATTTCCCTCCAACAAAACAACTTCATGTACAATTAAGTCCTTAATTACTAAGTTCTTTTTCGTGCATTATTGGATTTCCCAAAACTTTACAACTCTTGAGCCATAACGAAAACTTTACGATTATCATACAACGTGATGTGTCCAAACGGCTAGCTAAAACCAAATATTCAATTAAGTTTAGGCCACTTGAGGAAGTTTGACAAAATCGTTACGGTTTTGACATTTTAGAACTCCACCTTATGCGATGCCATTTTGGGTACTTATTATACCGCCAACCGCAAATTTTACTTTAAATTAGCCCCTAGTAGTTTATCTAGCAGTCGGCACCGTCAAAACACAAACTACGCAAGGAATCGATGAATATAAGTGAATGATCCGAAAGAAATGATGATAAAATAGAAATCTTTATCATGAAATGCCCAAAGTAAGTTAGGTGACCCTCACTCGGTCGTTTAGCCCAAAGGATGTAATTCTCACAAGATAAAAGAAAACTTATTGTAAATTGGTTCAGAAGTATCTGGTACTGAACTTGGTAGGACGTACTACGGACCGATCCCCCGCAATTTAAAATTAAGTTATAAAAGAAGCGTTTCCACTCATAAGTGCCAGAACCCCAAGAATCAACGGATCATAGTCGCTAACCGGTTACTTTGCTATGTGCGTGTGGAGATAAAGGGCTTAATGTGATTGCGCCTGAATGAACACGAGTGAAATCTAGTTTAAAGGGTTGATTGGTGCTATACCATCATAACTCGGAATGGTTTGCACAATTGGAGTACTCTAATGTCGTCACCGTACCTCTTTTGCATCTAAATCTCTTGGCCTAATCAAAAATTTACAAACTAGCTAGTTTGCGAACATTGTCACGTGTGTTTAATTCGTCGTTTTTATAAACCGCCTTATCTTTTTGCTTGAGGACAAGCAAAGGTTCAAGTGTAGGGGAGTTTGATAACACGAAAACGTATCGCTTTTTAGGCCTAATTTACACGAGTTATTTGTACGTTTTTATCGAATAATATGCATCGCGAAGGTATTTTTATTTGTTTTCAGGTAAACTATATTTTCTAAGGCATAAGATGGAAAATTAGCTAAAAGGAGCAAAATAAGCTAGGAAGTGGAAAGAAGAAAGAAGAAAAAGGACATTCTGCTAAGAAGCTCACACCAGAAGAGCGTTACGAGTGCAACATCTAGCATTACAAACGTAACGCCTAGTGCACACTGTTACGAATGTAACGTAACGCATTACGAACGTAACACCTTAAAAACTCAGTCTATGCAGTAAACCACGAAGCAGCCACACGAAATCCACACGACCTCCTTCCATCAGTCAAGAATTTAGCGCACGTACCGAAATAATGGAACACGACAGTTAAAAGAGAGAGCCTATATATATGTTGAAGATTTCACTTTGAAAGGGTCAGAGATTTTTGGTTTCAGAACCATATTTTTCCTTCTGCATTATTTTTTTTACTTGCTTTTGAACCATTACATTTTCCTTTCAAGCCTCTATAAGTTTCCAGTTCCCAAAAGTGTTAATTCTTCACATCTAAGGATTAACACACTTAGTTCTATATTTCAATTAATCGCAAAGCTACTGTACGAATTCAAGATTACCACAGCAATATAATTACAGGTTTTTTATGCAATTCAATCTTTATTGTTTATATGCTATGTTGATTATTTCCATGAACTATATTTTACGTTGCATGCTTGCTAAATACATTATGTCTGGATAATTTTGTTTGTACTGGTATGTGACTCTTAAGCACCGAAGGAATTCGGTGATAGGTTGGCTAAAATCTTTTATAAATAATTTATGGTTTCCAATTTCCATAATTAATTTAACTACCCTTGTCACGAGAGTGAAAGGATATTTAACACGATTTTGCCACGAGAGTGGGAAATTAATTAAGGCAAGAACCTGCATGCGAGAGCTGGGGTTCGACCCAGATAGTGGTAACGAAACATTAATTTTTAAATACACGAGAGTGTTTTAACAAATTAATTAAACTCGAGTCATTTTCAAAAAGTGTTATTAAATTTAAAGTGCACCCACTAGGTTTAGTAGCATAACTTATTTCATGAACACGAGAGTGTATGTCTCAGGTTTTTAAACAATTCGTTTTTACCGAAATACTTTATATGCCAAGTGATTCACCGAGTTCCCGAAGTCCAACTTTCACATATCGGTATAACTATAACTATTACTATTAATTAATCCTTTTCCCCCTAAAACCAAATATTCATCGCTTAGTTAAACATTTGGTAACATTAGATCGTATGTGATTGATCCTCAGTCTCTGTGGGTTCGATAATCATTTAAAACTAGAACGACTAAACTGTATACTTGAAGTTATTATCCCAATAGACTCATAAAGTCCCGATCATGAAACAAGATATTCATTGCTCGAGAAAACTTGTTGCGATATGGCATGGGCTGCTCGCCGGCTAAGACAGTATATGTTGACCCATACTACATTATTGATATCTAAAATGGATCGAATAAAATACATCTTCGAGAAACCTGCCCTCTCTCGGAGAATAGCAAGATGGCAGATGACCCTGATAGAATATGACATATAGTATACTACCCAGAAAGTAATAAAGGGCAGTGTACTAGCTGATCACCTTGCTCACCAAGATGTGGAAGACTACCAGTCCATGATGTTTGAATTACCAGATGAAGACATCATGGTGGTAAACAACTATGAAGAATTCAGGCCATATGACGGACTTGAACAAGGATCTTGATGGACCCTGGTTTTTGATGGGGCATCGAACGCACTCGACAATGGTATTGGTGTTGTACTCATATCTCCTGAACGGTGTCATACTCAATTTACTGCAAGACTCTGCTTCAATTGTACAAATAACATGGCGGAATACGAAGCGTGCATCTTTGGTCTCAAAGAATC
The DNA here is from genome assembly GCA_948472305.1 of Vicia faba. Taxonomy (NCBI): domain Eukaryota; kingdom Viridiplantae; phylum Streptophyta; class Magnoliopsida; order Fabales; family Fabaceae; genus Vicia; species Vicia faba. The sequence goes on along the minus strand of OX451741.1, from coordinate 1,151,595,271 downwards.
CAGAGACTTGGGGATCAAATCTTTAAATGTATTCGGAGATTCAGCTTTGGTTATGAGCCAGATCAAAGGGGAATAGGACACCAAACACCCTAACCTTATCCCTTACAGAGAACATGTTTTGACATTGCTCTCACATTTTGAGAATATCACCTTCGAGCACTTCCCGTGAGAAGAAAATCAGCTAGCAGTCGCACTAGCCACAATGTCATCTATGTTTAAACTTAAATGGGATAACGAGGCTCCCGAGATCACCATTGAACGAATGGATGAACCAACACACTGTCACGAGATTAATACTGTAGAAGCAGTGGACCAACCTTGGTTTCATGAAGTCAAGAGGTATCTCGAAACTCAGGAATATCCAGAAGAAGCTTCAGTAAACGATAAGAAGTTCTTAAGGAGATTATCTGCTAAATTCTTCCTTAGTAATGGCATTATTTACAAACGCAACCATGACTTTGTGTTACTTCGGTGTGTAGACAAGGTTGAAGCTGAAAGAATCATGGCTGAATTACATGAAGGCACTTTTGGAACCCATTCCAATTGGCATACGATGGCAAAGAAAATCCTACGGGCAGGCTATTACTGGTCTACCATGGAAGCAGATTGCTATCAACACTCTCGAACCTGCCATAAGTGTCAGATCTATGCTGACAAGGTGTACGTACCTCCGGTTCCTCTGAATGTCTTGACGGCTCCTTGGCCTTTCACTATTTGGGGGATTGATATGATTGTAGAAATCAAGCCAACATCATCCAATAGACATTGCTTCATCCTAGTGGCCATTGACTATTTCACAAAGTGGGTGGAGGCAGCTTCTTTCGCTTCCGTGACCAAGAATATTGTCGCCCGGTTCATCAAGCAGAATCTCATCTGCCGGTATGGTATCCCGAAGAGGATCATTACAGACAATGGTACAAACTTGAATAATACTATGAACACCGCCTTGTGCGAGCAGTTCAAGATCCAACATCACAATTCCTCCCCTTACCGGCCAAATATGAATGGTTTTTGTTGCACCCCAAAATTTGCCCTCCCATATTCTTCAAGGTTTGCTAAGATCATGCTTCAAAATCTCCCAAGGGTTGCACAGTCCAATTGCCTCCTAACAGTCAAAAATTAGGGTTTTGGTTCTGGCAAAGAAATTGAAGTTTCCAAGGGTCCAAACAAGTCCCACATGCCTACATATATTTTCAAGCATCCATATGCCAAGTTTCAAGACTCACAGCATCAAATTGCACAGTCAAAAACCCTAATTGCTTCACAGTTAACTGCATGGGCAAAATGGTCATTTGACAGTCAAAAGTCAAAATTTTTGGTCAACATCTTATTTTGAAGCCACAAACATCATTTGATCAATTCTTGATCATGATTTCACAAGCATGGCTCAAAAAGTCTCAAGATGCAAAAGTTTCTATTTTTGGACAACTGAAAAAGTCAACTGCAAATTGACCAGGACATAACTTCCACATGGTTTATCAGAAAAATCCCATCCAAAGCTCATGTTGAAGAGAATGAAATTTCCTACAACTCATCTTCACACTTCAAGTCCAAGAAGTGCTCTCATAAAAAGTTATCAATTTAAACATTATAGGTCATTTTCAAAAGTCAACAAAAAGGCACTTTAAGTCAAAGACCATAACTTGAGATTGGTAAATCAAAATGACATGGTACCAAAGGAATTGGTTAGAGGACTTCAAGACCTTTCCAAAATGTCCAAGAACATGATCAAAGCTTAAAAATTGAGCAAGATATGCCTTGTGGAAGTTGGGAAATTTTTGAGAATTTTGAAAAGTCAACTTTGCTTCAAATGCCTCAAAAATGCTAATGGGCCTCAATTTCTTCCATGAAACATTATCCAAAGGCTATGCACGACCCATTAAGCTAAAAGGGAGTTATTTTCTTATTTTTAATTAATTAATTGAATTTTTAATCTTATTAATTCATTTAATTAAAATTAATTATGAGAAAAATACTAAATCATGTTTTCCAAATCTTTTTGTGCAGCATATTCACCCTTTATGAATCAAATAATTCGTGCATCACTCAAAAGGAAAGATTCTATGAAATTGGCAATGGTTTCATGGCAAAAAGATTGGATTTGATATCATTGAAAACCAAATATCCAAATCATCAATGCATGGATTATGGGCCTGTTTTTCTTGACCTAATTCCATCCTCATACATAGGAAAAGCAAACCTAATGCACAAGAACAAAAAAGCTGCGCTCAGAACACAAGAACAAACTTGCAATTTTTTGGACAAAATTTGAAAACTGAAAACCTATCTAGAGGACAGTTCAAGGCTGCAAAATTATTCCAAAAGCTTGCTGACACCAACAGGAAACTATTCCAATCGAAACCAGCCTTCCATACTCAAGGAATTGGTATAACAGAGTCTTACTTTTCATCAAAATTTTCATAATCGTGTTTCACATTCCATGCATGATTTATGATTTTTAATGACTGATTTATACTAACATGAATGTCCTGAAGCCATTGGTGCCATTTGATTGAACCAATAGTGCCTGTATCAAAAGTTGCCATGGACGTTCGCTCGGGTTTCAGAGCTCCAGATTTGGCGTTTCACACATAAGGAAAAATTGGCCATCCTAACCAGTACCATTGAAATCAGGGCATCAGGACGAATTGAACAACCACCTCGCGCCTTTTTTATAATTAACCATGCCCTATTCGCTATTATTTGCAGGTTCCATTTAGTGGGGATTTAAAACCCCCGCTATCTATTTTCTGTTTTTTAGGCAAACGAAGAAGATGCTGGTGTGGCTTGATGTGATTGGAAGGTTTGAATAATTAGCGCGTTTTATTTTGGTTCAACGTAATATTGCTTTTTTACATATGTTATTCACGTCCCACTAAACTAACAAAGAAACGCACTAGCTCCATTGGTTGATGCGCTGGCTTGCAGGTATTGGGACCTGGGTTCGATTCCCAGGTCCCCCATAATCTCAATGATTTTTGTCAAAACATGTTCCAGCGTTGCACTCATCCAATGGTTCATCATGCACCCTCGCCTGCTTGCTTGCCACACGCCCAGGAGATCTCATCCAAAGGCCATCATGTGAAATCCACCATGTACGCTGGTCAACCATGCCATACGCAATTCCTGAAAGTCAAAAGGGCCTCATTCTGTTGGGCCAAATTTCTCAAACAACACCTCCTAAATTGGGTCAGACCCCCCATTATTTGTATTTTTTCTCTCCTTTTCTTTTCTTTTATTTATTTTAATTGTTTCTTTTAATTCACAAAATAATTTTCATAACACAAAAAAAATCAGAAATCAAAAAATAAAATATGTTTATTTAATATTTAATGCATTAATATTTTTTTGTAAATAAATTTAATAATCAACTTAGTAATTTAGGTTTTAAAATTTCAATGTTTTTCTTAAATAACTAAAAAAGGTGGAAATTAGGTTTTTAGCATTTTTATTCCTTTTTCTCAATAAATAATTTCTTCTTATTATTATTAATTATTAATTATTTTGTAAATAAACATGTAAATAATTAATTAGGGTAAATTAGGTTAAACTTGAATATTTTCATTAAATAAATAAAAACCACCTAGAATTAGGGTTTCTTTAATTTTAATTTTTATTTCCTTTATTTTCATTAAATACCAAAACAAAAAACATAAAAAAGACAATTTCTTTTCTTATTAAATAATTAATTATCCTTTTTAATTTCATTTAATTTCTTTAAAGGGTCCAACGCCCTCACTTATTCGATTCTAATTTCTTTTCGCGCGTTTGTCCTTATTTTTGTTTTAAATCTTATGTAATTGCCCAAAGCCTTGTAATAGTAATTAGAAAATTTATTTACTTTTCGCATTTTTATTCAAAACGGGTCTTTGTTAATTTGGCGATGTATAGACCCGCGCCTTGTAATAGCGTAGGACCTTTATTTTCCGCATTTTAATTTCTGTACCTTTAAACTGTTAATCACATGAAAGAATGAATGGCCCAAATAAAATCAAAGTGTAGCTCACCCAATGCATGATCAAGATAAAACATAATTGAAAATGACACACAATTCACACACCACTCTTAGGGTACGCCTCACTGTTGCCTTGCCCCTCGAAACGTGGTCGTCGAGTATAGGACGTTTTAGTAAGTCCTTATGTCCATGACCATGTCATAAGGGTAGCTTCTAAGGTGTCCTATTGTTGCTCTAGTGACCACACTGTCCCTAACAAACGAATTGACCTGAACACCTCCAACAGTGGTGCTACCTATCTCTCAATGGTGGGATGGCACTACCTTAAGGACTCTTACATAGCCTAATTCGTTAGGGTAGGTGGATGACTCATAGATACTTTCTCTAATTCAAAACAAATCAAAAAACTCTTTTCACACCGACACTTTCAAAAAGCTTTCAAAACGATTTTTTCAAACACTCTTGAGGACTGATATAAGAGTCGATCTGAAACTTTAAACGAAACTTTTTCAAACCCACTCACACTTGAAAAGCAAACAAACATTTTGAAAACACAAATGAGCAAGTATCTAAGAGCCCATGGATAACCATGGATAGAAAGGGTGCTAACACCTTCCCTTTCTATAAATCTACCTCCCGAACCGAGAGATAATCTCATAAGGAATTTTTCTGTGCTTTTGTCCTTTCCATATTGGAGAAAATAAAAGACGGTGGCGACTCTTGCTTACCGCGACATTTCGCGAACCAGCGTTAAACAGTCAGTTCCAGATCCACCGATCACAATTTTGTTGAAGCCACGAATAAAAATATAAAAAAGATCATACATAAAATGACGGTCACATACAAAGACTGGCATGAGATGCTACCATTCGCTCTCCACGGGTATCGTACCACAGCTCGCACATCAACCGGGGCAACACCCTACTCTCTGGTATACGGCATCGATGTTGTCTTGCCTATTGAGCTTCAAATCCCCTCTCTAAGAATCATGAAAGATGCACGGTTGAATGAAGATTAGATCTAGACTCGACTTGATCAACTAAACTTGATTGATGAGAAAAGACATACTACTGTCTGTCGTGGTCAAATATATCAAAAACGAATGATCAAGGCTTTCAACAAAAAGGTCAGACGCCAAGTGTATCAAGTTGGGGATTTGGTGATCAAGCGTATCATACTGCCGCAAGGTGATCCTAGGGGAAAATGGACACCTACATACGAAGGACCGTTTGTAATAAAAAACATATTCTCTGGTGGAGCAATGATCTTGACCACCATGAATGGCGACGATCCGCCGCACCCTGCGAACACAAATATAGTCAAAAGATACTACGCATAAGATACCCGCTAGGTTGACACACCTAGGCAAAACAAGGGCATCCCGATGAACCAAAAAGGTTCGGGCAAAAATTAGGGATAAAACAAAAAAATCTGTACACCCGGCAAGTTGAAAACCCGAAAGGGCGACTTGGGCAAAAAAGGGTTTTCCCGGTGAACTGAAAACCCGAAAGGGCGGTCCAGGCAAAAGTTAGGGAATTAAAGCGTATGACTATGTCCCATGGGATCACCTTACAGACAACCTTTGGCTTCCACTGAAAAACTCAAAGGTTCTAATCAATTCAATCATCTTCGGACGAGACAACAAATAGAAGAGATGCTCAGAGACTAGAAGGCTATAACAGAATGGGAACCCCGTGGGATTATTGCACATAGCTATCTTTTCTTTGTATTAAAATTTTCATTTTCTACGACAGCATTCTCTTACTAGAATGTTTGTCTCATTGTACAAAAATACTTACTCAAAGTCAATACAAAGATATCCCTTTAAAAGTGCAAAACTATCTATTTTTCTCTACTCTTGTGTTTTGTTTACAAAAAACATCCAATGATTTATTTTTGAACATATGCATCTGAATCTAATTCCTGTTTACAAATAAAAAAAATAAAAGACAATCACTGATGGCTTTAAGAGGTAGGGAAATCTCTCTAAGTTATTTCCATAAAATCCCCCGCAGTATGCAGTTTAATCCCCAGCGAAACAAAGCTTCCAGTTACCAATCCTCAGTAGAAGTCATTCAATTTCTCCGGATTCCTCAATAGGATTTTTACAAGCACTACACGACATTTCCTTGCAACAGAGTTTATTTCTCTAAGTGGAAATTCATCAACACTTCAACTTCGCAACATGAAGACTTGCACTCCATATCCTCAGCAACAGTCATGGGATAAGGTTAACAGCTACCATTAACAATGTTCAAAGTTTTCAGATACAGTTCATATACGCTCCAGACACGAATGCCATCCTGACACTCATTCAGATTCAATCTTCAGATACAGTTCAGATACGCTCCAGACACGGATGATATCCTGACACTCATTCAAATTCAATCTTCAGATACAATTCAGATACGCTCCAGACACAGATGCCATTATGATACTCATTCAGATTCGATCTTCAGATGCAGTTCAGATACGCTCCAAACATGGATGCCATCCTAAAACTCATTCAACTCTCAGATACAGTTCAGATACGCTCCAGACACGGATGTCATCCTAATACTCATTTAGATTCAATCTTCAGATACAATACTGTACAGATACGCTCCAGACATGGACGCCATTCTGATACTCATTCAGGCTCAGCTTCCAGATACAATTCAGATACGCTCTAGACACGGACGCCATTCTAATACTCATTCTTCCAACTTACAAATTACAATTCAGTAATCACTTTTGGATGGAAACTACAAGCCCATCTCCAACAACTTTCTATCACCTCTCTAAATGGAATCTTTAAGCCCATTCCCTCTACCATCACATCACCGAGTGCAAATTTCTGGGCACTCTAGTGTCCAATCATCTTCCACCTTCGAGTCACGAATGGCAAAAATCGCCAATCTAACTCTTCAGGCTTAAGAAGATTGAACAGGGGCAGTTTTTGTACCAAAAAATTTTCCCTCTCACTTATCAAGAATTTGCTCACAAGATCTCCTTGGGCTCAAGACTGCACTAGGGTTTGATCAGCTCAAGACACCTCTTTATGCATTGATGACCAAAATTAGGGTTTGAGTTTGCACAAGGATTTTTGAACTTTCTATGCCCCATATGATTTTTATGGATCATTATGGACCCCCAAGATTACTCATGTCAAGTTTTAAGCCTTGGATCACATTTTTTATCAGTCAATTGAGCAGTTGACCTAAAAATCAGTTGTATTAGGGAAAAAGTCAAATATGTCCAATTTACAGTAAAACTTCATAATTTTTTAACCACATAAACTTTTTAAACTCACATGCATCATTTGATCAAGTTTGTACCACAACTCCTCAAGAAATTAGATCAAATCTCCAAAAGGGCAAAATGGTCAAAATTAGGGTTTTGACTGGGAAAGGGCAATTTCTGATTTTTGACCTAAAAAATGGTCATTTGGTTTAAGACATGATCTCAAGAGTCCAATTGCATCATTTTGAACTAATGACATGGTCCAAAACATTGCAAGTCCACTAGATTGACAGATTAATTTTTCAGTCAACTGATCAAAAGTCAATTGTATACTGAAAAGTCAAACTTTGACTTTTTGGTCAAATTCAAGTGCCAAAGATCATAATTGATCAAAACATGTCAAAATACGAAACTTATTCATCATGAAATCAAAAAGTCAAGATTTCGTTTTGAAAAGTCAAAATTTCTAAACTTGGAAATTTTTCTAAATGTTAGAAATTTCATGTTTTTTCATAACTTTGAGCAAAATTTTCACCATGATGCAAGATGATTCAAGAGAAACTTCCAAAATGAAAGTTTTAGATCTCCATGACAACTACAACTTTTCTTTACACAACTCCTTCCAAAATTGCTTGTATCTCAAGTTATAATTTTATGAACATGTGGCCATGAAACAAAACACTTAGTGAAATTTTGCCCTAATTTGGTCAGGATTTTGACCCAACTTCATGGTACTTTTTCATACAGTTAAAAGGGAAATCTTATAAAGAAATTCAAATATGGATTGCATAGCATATTGCAAGCTTTCCAAAATGTCAAAGAACTCCTTCAGATCATTCTTGAGTAGGGAGAATCGAAGAGATGAAGTTAGGGTTTTATCACTTTAATTACAAGTCATTTTAGTGATGAACAAAATTCAAATTCAAACCATGTTGCATAAACACTACTTTTCAGGCCTCAAACTTGTTAGGCACTCCATAATTAATGATTTATACAACTTTTAGAGGCCTCACTTCAAGCATTCAATGCATGGACATGCTTTATATCCATTTTTGGAAAAAAGATCACATTGTAATTTTGATTAACAACTTTTTGTACAAAACTAGTTCTTGAGCCTTGCACTTGTTCTCTTCTGATCAAACCAGTCCAATAACTCATGAGAAATGTTTCAAACACTCACAATCACCCATCCCATGCTTGTACCTCTCCTTGAGACTTGTCTCCCTCTTTTCTTCAAAATCAAGTAACCTAGCCAAAAGCTAGGAACTTGTACTTCTGACTTGCCAATGCACTTAAACACTTTTGTTTATACATACACAAATCATTTGACATAAACAAATGAATGCTCAAGCCTTGAAAGAACCTAGAATTCAAAATCACACTTCACACTTCCATTTTTACACAAACTGACCAAAAACTTGAAACTCATAATCTACTCGTGCATTTCTTTGCCTTTTGGTTTTTAAAGTTTCTAAACATCACATAGAATCAATCCCACACCATGTTTTAGAACTGTAACACCATTAACACCATCCTCCATTTCCAAAAACATAGCACTGCACATTGACTTCTCCAGGCCATTTCAGCCATCCATTGTTCAAGCTAATCATTGCATTAGCTTCCTGGGACCTAAAGGAAGCTAATTTGATTATCACCATCACTTCAAACAAACTCAAACTCAAAACACGTTTTCCAGTTTTTAGGTAAGTTTTCTCAACTTGGAACTCTTCATACAGGCATCATCAATAGTTTGTTTGTGAACAAAACATGTAGATATCATTTCCCCGAAGCTAACCATGTCCATAGTTTCCATTAATTTTGCTTGAGCTTAGAGAATTTTGAAACTGAAATTTCTGAGATTTTTAGGGTTCATATTAGGCCATTAAAATTCATGCTTATCTTTGATCTATAGTTTTAATGTTTTACATTTCTGAAACCGTGAGAAAATTTGTTACAAGTTTCATGTTTACAGTTTTCATTTTTGATGAGAAATGAGCAAGTTACAGTTGGTTTGGCTGAAGGTTGAAGATGAAGTCATCAGGGCGCATTTTTCCTTACATATTTATTGTTTTGCTTATGTTAACAGATGTATAGCCACCCCAGTGGTAGAAGCGCGCGCCTGTAACCTTTGGGACCTGTGTTTGAGCCCTAGTGGTACCCTTTTTTCAATTTTTTACACATTTTGGCATTTGTGACCTTTTTTGAGCGCCTGGGCCTTATTGGGCTTGTTTTGTTTTATTTTTTATTTTTTTGTTGACTAACAACCCCCTTGCAGGCTGTTTACACCCCTGGCCCAATTTATTTTATTTTCTAATTTTTATTTTATTTGTTTTTTTCTTAATTATTTTTCACTAATATTATAAATCATAAAAAATATTTAAAAAAATTAGATTTTTATTCTAACTTAGTTTATTTTATTTTTCTCACAAAAAATATTTTTACTAACTATACTTTATTTATTTTTTACAAATCATCTTGTAAATTTAATTAAAACTAGGTTAATATTTATTTTTCTTTTACACCTTTTAAAATATATTTTTTTAATATAAAAAAGACCAAAAATATTTTATAATACTATAAATATTTTCAAGACATAAAAAATACTAAAAAAGTATTTTTCTTAAACTTATATTCTCTGGGTTAATAGAAATAGGGTTTTATTTAAAATCTTTTATTAAACAAATTCCTTTTATTAATTATTTTTCTTTAAATTAATTATATTAAGAAAAAATCCCTTTTTCCTAAAAAAATCAAACATATATCAATTTACCTCACATTTTGCATTTTTATACATTTATTCATTTTTATACTTTGTATTTATTTAATTCCTTGTACATTTGTACCAATTCAATATGGTTGTAATAGACTAATTAGGTTTAAATTCTTGCAATCCCCATTCATGAATTTGTATACCCCCATCCCACAAAAAATTGTAATAGCGTAGTAACTTTAAATTTTGTAATTTATCGCTTTTATATATAACATGCTAGTAATTAGGGTTTATATGGAAAGACTAAAACCAATACTTAGAAAACCCTAATTCATAACAAAAAACAAGCATGAAAACAATACACTTGCACACAAGCACTCCTAGGGTTATTCCATTTGGTTGCCTTATATAAAACGACCATATTACGCATGTGAGATATCTTAACAAAAACAAGCAAATACAAGATCATAGTCCCTCGATGATGCTATCTAAGTTGCCTTTCAAATGATCTTAGTCCCTATAAAAGAATACTAAGATACCTTGCAAAATTGCTAATCATGGTTATACGATGACCCACACCCGTCCCGTTTACATCCAAAGATAAGGTTGCTTACCAAATCAATGGTAAGATAACAATGTCAAAGGAAAAGAAAATGAACAAGAAAAGACTTTTGAGTAGGTAGAATGCTCCTAATTACTAGCCCAATTTCAAAACAAGCATCCTTGCTATTTTCAAAGCAATCACCTACACTTTCAAACATCTTACAAAATTAAAAACATTTTCAAAAGATCAAACATCTTTGTATACATTCTTACAAACAAGAATGATTACAAAGATTGCCTAAATAATGGCCTCTTTACAAAATACTTTCAAAAACCACACCAAGCATAATTTTCAAACAAAAAGCAAGTGATCTAGCAAGTAACTAAGAGCGCATGGAAAACCATGGATGATACGGGTGCTAATACCTTCCCTTTTCATAATCTTCCCCCCGAACTCAAGAAATAATCTCAAAGGTCTTTCCTGTGCTTTTTCACCTTTCCTTTTGGATAAAAGAAAAGTCAGTGGCGACTCTTGCTAAACTGCAACATTTGCGATAAAATGCAAAACCTTCAAGTCAGTTCTCCCACCGTACCACAACCGCAATCTCCAATCTTCTTAATTCCTTATGTGAAAAAAGCACCCTTCTTTTGCTGTAGAAATTGTCTCAAATAGTGAAAAACCCATGATTTCGACCTGAAAAGTAAAAAATGCCCTTCCGGGTCAGAATTAATGAAAAATCACGAAAATATTAAAAATCAGTGCATCTACCAACACGGCTCTTGTCAGTTGACACAGGTGGTCGTGGTGGTCATCCTGAAGCTTCATAAACATTAAATCATCACATCTTCTGACACAGCCCGTGTCAGGTGACACGGGTGGCCGTGTCAGCCCCCTGAGTTTCTCCATGCTCTATGCAATTGTTTTTCTTGAGTAAGAGAAAGAGATTTGAGTTGAGAGAAGGTTTCATGAATTTTGATAAATGAATAAACAGAGGCCGTATTCTTTTCCATTCCTTTGTTCTAATTTCAGTTGGGACAGGTGTCACGGGTTGGTGGTGACACCATGTCTGATAATGTACACGCTCCCATACTCCCTACCATGTGCTTGCATCATTTTCACCTTTGGATTGATCAACATCAACGTTAACTCCAATCCAATGCTTCAGACATGGAGTCCATGGTGCACCCCACTGGGCAGCATCCACTGAATCAACACAGACCAAAGTTTGTTTAGGCTTATAAGAATCCATATTCACACCCCCATTTTTTTTTGAAGTTTGGCCCATTTTTATTTTGCTATCTTTTATTTTTATTTTCTTTTATGATTTTGTTAATTGTTTTTTTATATATCATTAAAGTACAAAATATGTAATTTAAAATTATCTGTCTTAAATATTTTTATTTAATATAATTAATTAATTATATTTCATTTAGTTATTTGTTTTATTTAGGTTTTGGTTTGTACTGTTTGAATTTAATTGGGCTTGATTGTGTGGTTGTTTTTGTTGGTTCCATTCACATTCAACAGGTTGTACCCCATCCCCATAAGATGTAATAATTATTTAATTGTGGTTTATTACTTTACCTTAATTATTCATCATCATCATGCATCAAACCTTTCAAATAACTAATTCTCAAATGCGAGCCACTTTTCAACAATAAGTCAACACTTTTGTGTTGTAAACAATCTCACATGGCTTCCTCTTGGGCCCCTCATCAATGAAACACATGCACACCGAAACACATGCACACATATATAGCTTAATCCTAGGTTTTCCTACAGTGAGACCTATTTGATTAATTGTTCCAATTATTTCTCTAGAAGACTAGCCCACTTTTCTAGTGCACTTGTAGATCTAGTTACATTATCATTTCATTTATTTTCCACCTTGTATGGGCTTGCGTGTTTTACTTGCCTATCGTGATTCAACAAGTGTGTCCCCCATTTTGGACGTGTAATAGCTTAATAGTTATATTTTGATTTTACTTTCTTATTCACTATTGTACACCTAATAAAACCAATCAAACCCCCATATTCTTGTTCCATATACCAAGCTCACAACCAATTTGATAGGTCGAATTTGCTTTTGCAATTGCAATCGACCTTTTATCTAATGCTCTACTTAAAACACTTTTATAATTAAAGTTTCAAACCTTGATCCAACATCGAGTTGTTTTCAAAACCTCCACTTAGCTTTTGACTTTATCTAATCTGTTAGAGCGAATTGTCAATCGATTAGAAATGCGCGAACTAGAGGCGCAAGGCAAGTTGAATGCACCCAGATTCTATGAAACGACTATATATATATATATATATATATATATATATATATCTTATTTTTCCATATTGGGAACTTATATACGATTAATTTTCAAAAATTAACTGATTGGAAAAACCTTCAATCGACTAGATATCGACTTTTTTGTTTAAATACTATTTCCTTTTTTAGGGAACATCATACCTATAAACCGAGATTCCTTTTCTCATTTCAAAATATCCAGAACACGAATTTGTGTATTGAAACTCATTCTTTATCTCTCTATAATTTTTATTTTAACTTTCTCTCAATAGTTCTAATAGCCAAATATTTGTGTGAGGAAAGTACCATTTGTGAGTGAGGTCACCATTGTAATTCTAGACGGGTATAATTATAAAAATTCACCAAGGTAATCATGTTTATAAACCTTGGTTGAATACTTTCCAAATAGGGATTGTGTATGTGGTTCTAAGCTAAACCCGTTAAAATCTAACTTTTGGGGATTATGTGATCAGTCCGAGTTATAGGTTGAAGATTTGCCTTGTCCAAAAATATTCTTTGTTTCTTGGTTAGCATGGCTAAAACCAAGATAGGTTGAAGATTAGACTTGTCCCAAAATCTTCATTGGTTTGAGATCAGCCTGGCTAAAATCTCAAAGGTTATTTGGTTATCCTGTTAAACTAAAAGGGAGCTCATATATTTTAGATCTTGAAGACTAACCACTACAAGGTTTGTGTTCATGGAGAGAAGAATAACCGCTTAAATCTATAGTTGGGAAGGAAGCTTGGCCACTTCACTCTCAATAAGTTATTAGAAAAAAGACGCAAATGCCCATATCATTTATCTTGTAATATTTTGTTTGAAGGCCAACCATCATTTACTTGTATAAGGGGGTTCGCGAGTCCTTCCTATTAAAAGCTCACAAGTATTATTGGAAACTCTCAAGACCAAGTCTTGGGGAGAGAAGTAGGTCATTTTGGCTTTTGACCGAACCTCCATAATTCTTGATGTTCTCCTTCTTCCCTTAACTCTTTAATTTATGCATTTTAAATTTACAATATTTACTTTATGTTTATTTCAACTTAGAAAATATTTTCAAACTCTGATTTAACTTGTCAAAAGTTTTCAAAACCATGTTTTGAAAAACTACACAATTCACCCTCCTCTCGTGTATGAAGTCTCAAGTACAACACCAAAATGGAAACTTAATATGATAGTCTTCCTTGGTGGAATACAATAGAAGAAAAAATAAACCTTTTGAGTATATATTGAGCGAATTACTAAGGTAGTCATTGAGTTAGGAAGATCAAACGATTGGTTGAAGTGTTAGTTCTTAAAAAAAGGCTTAATAACACGCTATGAGTTTCAAGAAAAGTTAGGGTTCAAATGGGGCTAGAAGTATGATCGTCCTCATTATCAATGCCCACCCTTATATTCATTATGAGAACTGGAAACATAATCGCCCGCCCAAAAGAGACTTTAATCGGCACCACAACAATGGGGACCGGGAGACCCACCAGTAGGGCCAAGGCATTTTTAATTCTAAATACCCCTTAATTCATTAAAGGGGGATACATTGTTGATCATCATAAGAGGTTGGCTCAATCAAAGACACCAAACCAAGAAGCATTTCTTCAGGAGGTTTGAAATCTTATATGGTTCTGACAAGAACTTCTTTATCTCCTAGAATCAGTTCTTTAGAAGGAGAGATTATGATTCTGCTTTTTGTCTTGATGGGTCAGAAGGAGCAATAACTGCATCTGAATTAGGAGCTTCTGATGCTATAATTTCTAGTATCTTCTTCTTGGATTCTGAACTGGTTATCTCCAAAAAAGAAGACTTTGTTGTTGACAACTTCAGTTTTCGAAGAATAAGAGACTTCATCAAGGTAATTGGTTTGGTTATAATTCAGTACTCAATCATCATCTTCTGATATGAGTTTGTAATTGAAGGTGGTGTAACTATCACCCAAAGTATTTCTTCGCATAGCATTTGGATCTTTATCTTACATAATTAGGTGTTTGATATTCATCAATAACAGAATCGGGCTCTGATACCAATTGAAGGTGTGAATAAAATTTAAGAAAGGGGGGTTTGAATTGGGTTTTCCTTTCTCAACAAACTTTTGTTTCTTAACATTGTTGTGTTGAGTGATGCTTTTGAATGTGTTGTATAAGCATAAACAATTAAGCATAAGAATAAGTAAGGAACACATGATATATCCCGGTTCACTTGAGAAATCCTCAAGCTAGTCCAGTCCACCCTACCATGGTGATTTTTCCTTGAACTTAAGAACTTAATTCACTATAACCAAACTGATTATAATCTGCACAGACAATTATTGTGACTAACAACCACTAAGACCACCATCTTAGTATTCTCAAAGATTCTGACCTAACCAGTCCTTTGAGGAACACGTTATCTTCTAAAGCTTTTGGCCTAACTGGTCCTTTAGAAGAAAAACAAAAACTTTCTTAAAGCTTCTGACCTAACCGATCCTTTAGAAGGAACAAACAACTGTTTGTTTTTGTAAGGTTTGCTTACAAGAGAATGCTTATAAACAAGCAAGTTTAAACTAAATTAAGTACATCACAAGATCCTAATAAAAACTAATAATATTACATCGCATTTTATTTCAAATGCATGGTCTTCTTTTCTTCAAGTAGCTTCTTCACGGACAACAACCCAAAGCACTTGAATCGCTGAAGTCTTCTTCTTCATAAGCTTCTAAAAGCTTTATTGATCTTGATGTAGTAAATAAAATAACTTCTTCATCTTGATTCACCTTACAATATTCTGGACAGCAAACCTTGTTCTATTTACTTCCATGATCATTTTAAAGCACAATATTCATGTTGTGGATTTGTAACTGGAGCTTCCATAATCATCTTCATTATCTTCTGCGACTTAGCAAGTTTCTTGCATCATATGAAATTAAGCACATTGTGTATCAATAATTTCATTTTTATCTTATAATAATAAACAACATGATTGAAGAATCATTTTTACAACAATTGTTCTTGTTGTTGTTATAGTGGTTGATAGTTTTGGTTGTGTTCCAATAATCACAACTTTCATTTGAACATTGAACACCAACAACATTTTAAGCATATGATCCTTTTCTTATATATCCAAGCAAAATAAAGTCGTTGGCTATTGAAAAAGAGTTGTTACACAATGATGAAAATAGTATTTCCACTTCTTTTTCTTTTCCATAATTCAAGCTAGTGGCGAGGTAGTTGGATAAGGGTTTTTTGTGATGTGTACTTATCATTGCTAATGGTAACATTTGTCTTTGAAACATAAGAGGCTTATGATGATAGATGATTGAAGCATAAGTAGAATCGTGACATTTGAATCTCTAAATAATCAAGTCTTCATTTGTTAGAACTTGTTCACTTAGAACCTTGTCTTCAAAACATCAGCACTTTGTCTTAGGATCCTTTTCTAGAACGTTGGGTCTTTAGAACTTCAAGTCTTTAGAGTCTTCAGAACTACGTCTTTAGAATCTTCAACACTTGGTCGTGAGAACCCTTTCTAGAACCTTGGGTATTTAGAACTTCATGTCTTCAAAGTCTTAAGAAGTTTTGTCTTCAGAGTCATCAGAATTTGGTCTTTAGAACCCTTTTCTTAGAACCATGTGTCTTTAGAAACTTGAATCTTTAGCATTTGGACTTAAGTAGAAACTTCTGTCTTTAGATCTTCTGACTGGTTTCTTTATAACACGTTGTCTTCAGAAACATGAGTCTTTAGCATCTGGACTTAAGTATAACTTATGTCTTCAGATCTTCTGACTTGTTTCTTTAGAACACGTTGTCTTTAGAAGCATGAGTCTTCAACATATGGACCTAAGTAGAATTAATGTCTTCAGATCTTCTGACTTGTTTCTTTAGACTTCATATCAGAACCTACACTTTAGAGTCTTCGGGAGTGTCTTGCTACTATTTATCAGAACTTGTGTAACGCAAAAGCAGAGTTAATTCTCTTCTAATGTCTTGGCCATGTCATACACCAGAAGCAGAACCTGTTTGTTAAATACTAAAAAATAACAAACATTAGAGTATCAAAATTGTTCACACAAACATACTCATTTGTTATCATCAAAACTCAGAGATAATATTGTAGAACCAAATCTTGTTCTAATAACTCTAAGGTTCCTTGAAAATATTTCAAACACTCCAAGGGATTTTTCACATGGACCATTCCTTCTCGCACGATCTTGTACGAAAACCCTTTATTCAACAAATGATTTTGGAGGAGAAACTAGATGGTTTTTCTTGGATGAAGAACCCTAAAAATCTTAACCCAAACCAATTAGAAATCAATAATTCTTTGTCTAGATGGCACCCCGGTGAAACATCATCACAGTTTAATGTTGGCGTGTATGCATGGGTTGGAAGGTTGAAAAAGAAGAGTTCATGTAGGCTAATTTTATGGTATCATCGAGTTTGAATGATGCATTAATGATATATTTATAGTTGGACTCTTTGTAGGTAAAAATGGGTAGTTTCAGAGTAAAAAAAATAAAAATAAAAATGACCCACAAAACAGTATGTCTCGACTTGAAAAGTTTATGCGTCGACACATGCAAAACAGTGGCTAAAATCTTTAATAATGTAGTACTTGTGCTGACACATCAATTGTATGTGTCGACACATGTGCCTGTGTTTTAAGGAAAAAATGTTGAAAGATTTAATATTGAAGTACATGTGTCGACATATAAATCGTATGTGTCGAGATATACTGAAACATTTAATAAAATGCATAATTTATGTGTTGACACATAAATTTCAGGTCGACACATAAGTGTTGTTTTTGTGCAAAAACTGGTTTTTCATGATTGAGATCAATTTTAAAGTTGTTCTAAATGATTCCTAAGACCTCTAATGGAAGGGAGTGCCACAAGACATAAGGATATCATCCACCATACTGAAATGCTTGCTTTCTGAGTTTTGACATCATGCAAAACATCTAATAGTGAAGTTGCACTCATAGAATGTTCTTTAGCATACCTACAAGATATTTACAGGAATGGTCCACTAGTTATACAAACATTTTGGTTGGTCTTAGTTCTCCTAAATTGAGTTTATTGCATGTGGATAAGGGCATTAGACTAACACTGGCTCCTATGTCGCGTTGAGCATTGTCTATGATATATTTTCCAATTACACAAGGTATGGAAAAACTACCTAGATCTTTCAGCTTAGGAGGCATGTTATTTTGAATTATAGCGCTACACTCAGCAGTTAGCATAAATTTTTCATTTTCCTCGAGCTTTTTCTTATTTGATAAGATCTCTTTAAGACATTTAGCATATAAGGGCATTTGCGTAATAGATTTTGTGAATGATATAATGATATTTAGTTGTTTCAGAAGTTCTACGAATTTATTAAATTGTCCTTCATTTTTAGTCTTAGCCAATCTTTGAGGATAAGGTACATGTGGCTTATATGGCGGCAGAGGTATATAAGGTGGTTCTTTCTCTATGGCCTATTCACCTTTGTCATCCTTTCCGTCGTCTTTCAATACATTTACTTTTTCAGTTTCTTTACCATAATTTCTATACATGGATGGATTTTGGAGTCTTGGGTCAACTGGTCCTTCAAGTTCAGTTTCGCTTTGTAATTGAATAACATTAGCATGATCTCTTGGGTTTGGTTGAGGTTGACTAGGAAATGTTTCGGCTGGGGCTGCTATTGTTACCTATTGTTGGGTTACTTGAGAAATTTGAGTTTCCAACATTTTTTTATGTGTAGCCATAGCATCGAGCTTACTTGACAATTGTTTCATTAGTTCACTCGTATGAGCATTTTGATTTGTGAAATATTTGTTTTGTTTGGATTTAGCATTCATAAAGTTTTACATCATGATTTCCATATTTGACTTTCTGGGTGCTTGTGGGACAAATGGTTCTCCTTCCTGATAACCAGGAGGAATAACAGGTGCCGAGTTTGGTGGATATAGAACAATATTGCTCTTGTATGAAAAATTCAGATGTTTTCTCCATCCAGGATTATAAGTGTTTGAATATGGGTTTCCTTAGGCGTAATTCACTTGGTCTATAGGAATACTAGTTAATAACTGATACCCAGCATTAGTGTGCCTAGGGGTTCCATATAATTCACAGTTTCGTGTTATACAAGTTGCATGTGGTGTTATGGCTAAGCTTTCAATTTTTTGAGTAAGCGCATCCACTTTAGCATTGACACAACCTATGATATTGACCTCGTGCATTCCACCTTTCGGAGTTGGGTTTTCTACAACAACTCATTTACCTCCCCATTGAAAATGATTTTGAGCCATGTTCTCAATTAGTTCACAGGCTTCGTCATACGACTTATCCATCAGAGCACCGCCAACTGCAACATTCAAATTCATCTTAGTCTTTTACAACAACCCATTGTAAATGGTATGGATAATCACCCATTGCTCAAGTCCATGGTGTGGGTAAAGCTCCATCATGTCCTTAAATCTTTCCCAAGCATCGAAAATATATTCTTTATCTTTTTGCTTAAATCCTTTGATTTGAGCTCTTAGTATAGATGTCTTACTTGGTGGGAAAAATCAGGCTAAAAAGACTTTCTTTAATTCGTCCCATGTGGTGATACAATTGGATGGTAGAGACTGGAGCCAAGCTCTCGCTCTATCTTTTAATGAAAACGGGAAAATATGTACTTTTATCGCTTCTTGACGGACACCATTTGCTTTCATAGTGTCTGCATATTGCACAAATATTGACAAATGTAAGTTTGGATCGTCCAAAGAACTTCTTGAAAATTAGTTTTATTTAACGGCTGATAACATCGACAGTTTTAGCTCAAATTTCTTTTGGTTGATAGCAGGGGAAACAATGTTTTCATGTGGTTCTTCTTTCGATGGAATAACATAATACATTAGAGGATGGTATTGTGGTCCTTCAGCCATAATCAGTCCTTGTTCATAAATAATAGGATCTGGAAGATTATATCTAATACGAAATTCGTTAATTCAGTGTCTTAAGTTAGCAAAACACTTAATTTCGTCAATTGGATGCTCTAACTCTTCATTTTGTGAGCGAGTGCTTGGCATACAATTGGCGAGTTAAAAGAAAAAAATAGTTGCCTTAATTTATACTGTGCAACAATTGAATCACAATATTGACTAAATATTTCCCCAGCAACAACGCCAAAAACTTGATTGCATACTGACGTGTCTGTCGGATAATAACTGCAAGTATACAGTCTATCGCGTAGTTTTAAAAGTCTATCAAACCCACATAGACTAATAATCAAACTAATATTATCTATGTTGAAATGCATAACTAATGTTAAAGGTTAAAATGGATATGAACAGAAAGTAAATGATAATTTCTAAAGGTTTGGAATAGATGACAAAATGAGCCCTTAGTATGGATTATGTGCTACTAAGGGACTTGTAGAGTATGGGTACTAATTACGACTTTTACGAGTTATGTAGAAAATATTGACTTAAAGGTTCCATCTTATACTCTCACGCTATTGACAAAAATCGCACCTCCTAACCACATGATTTTGATCTCGCTCACCCATTCTAATTAAAAGGCATATTTTGAAAGCTAATGATATCCTAAAAGATACCTAAAGCACTCTTGCTATTTTTAGGATTGGTGCCTAGTTTCCACTATCCGGTTCATTCCTCTCACTCCCGCGCTATCAGATTAAACCTTCATTTGTCCTCCACTCTCGTGTCACAATGATAAATTATACAATTAGAAACTGAGACCAAAGTAACATATAATCATAATTTCACACCTATAATTTTCTAATGAGTCCCATCGGTAACAACGGTCTTCATACGCCGGACTCAAGAAAATTTAGCAAGACATAATTGTCATTAAAATTAACATGTTCATAGAAATTACACGTAAGGTTAACATATCATGTAACATAATATCGACAATTGAAAGCATAAATAAATAAATGATAATAAACCTGGATTTAAATAAACGAAACTTGAATTTAATACGAAAATTCCGACAACCTTGTTTTTGATCCAAGAGTGTAGTGAAAATAAAGGAGAAAATAGGTGTGGCAATCCCTCAATATGAGTTATTGTCATTTTTACAAGTAAATTTATGCCTAAGACTATAACGCTAATTTGACAGTGATTTAGAATGACTTGGATGCCGAGAAAACTGACCAAGAGGTCCTATATATAGAGAGAGATAAATGGCCCTATAAACGTCGATGGGTCGTGCAACTAGTTGGAGGGAAAAAGAGTTGAGAAAAATGCTACAAACTGCTCATCTGCAAAAACTGCCTTTTGTGAGGTAATGGAAAACGCCATGAGGGAAATGACGAACGCCATTCTCTTGTTCATTAATTGATGTGGCAGGGATGGGCAATGGCGAACACAATAAGCATATGGTGAATTCCATATCAGGAAAACATGCAAAATCTTCTCTTTTTTCTTCTCTTTCAATCCATGTCCAGTTTTCTCGCGAATCTGCACCGGAACTTGCTAAAACCTGAAAAACAAATAAAAGTGAAGTAAAATGCAATACAACATGAAACTGCATAAAATGCGGACAAATAATATGCACAATGAGCCTAATAATACGATACAGTTTCTCGTTATCAATTACATTTGTAATGAACTACATTTGATTTTTTTGAATGCATTATTGCTTAATTATTTTATGCAGTTTCACCTCATCATTATTGTTGGTGTTGTTGATAAAAAATTATCTATGCAACACCTATGGGTGGTTTATATATGATTATATGTTTTATTTGATGCTTCTTACATGTTATGGCCTTTTTCTCCTTTTTTTTGTTCTCAAAGGGGGAGAATTTATGCAATACAAGATTAAAGAAAAAAGTTTTTTACAAATATTAAAAGAAATATGCACATATTCAGGGGGAGATATCTTCAGAGGCTAGACTACAAATACGTCACATGTTTTGCTATCATCAAAAAGGGGGAGTATATGAGTGAAATATCCTCTCTTAGATGTTTTGAATGATGTCAAAATTATGTAATATGTAGTATTTGTACACTGGACCTTATCTCTCTATGTATAGGTTGCATTTTCATCTTAGAAAAGTTATAGAACATGTAAAAAAGCATTTGGGTAAGTTAAAAGTGTCAAAAATATGTATTTTTTGTGAAAAATCATGTTTGGAGTCGACTCATTCGTGTTAGGAGTCAACTCCCATTGATTGCCTTTTGAAAGAAAGCTCTTTGTCAAAAAGGAGTCGATACATATAGGATTTATAGTCGACACACAACACTAAGAAGTCGACTCCCTTGAGCTATGGGTCAATTCCCACTGAAAGCATTTTGAAATGAAAATTCTCTGGACCAAAGGAATCGACTCCCAGGCATTTGGAGTCGATACATAACGCGAAGGATTGACTCCCACTTGTTGTGGCTCGACTTCTACTGAAGAAAATTTTTTAAACTATATGTCCACTTGGAATCGACTTCCATGAAATATAGTTCGACTTCCTTACCCTTAGGGTCGTCTCCCACTTCGAATGGGTCGGCTCCCACTGTTCAAAATGTCCAATTTTGAAATTTTTCAAACCTATTTTTTCTATTTCATTCTTTCAGACACCCACATACATATATAGTCATCCATGCATCATTTCTCATTATTGAAACATGGAAATATACAATGCATTTCTCGTCATCTTCAACCTCTTTCTATGCATACACACAGCAATTACATATAATCATTTTTGTTGGGTGCCATCTAGATTTAGGTTGATAAGGTATAATTTATTTTTGGTGTAATCAAATTGAGTTGATAATTATTTTTGGGTTTCAAGATAAATCTAATCGGGGTTTTCTTCCAAGATCAAGGATTAATTTAAGAGTTTCTCATAAGATTATGCAATTTAGATTCAGCCGTGTGAAACCTTTGAAGAATGAGGGTTATGTCAAAGGTGTAACGGTATCCGAAGAATAACTTTTATAATCTTGGGTCATGATACATTCATAATTTATATTCAGCCGAGTGAAGGCTTTGAAGAGTGGGGGTCATGTTAAAGGAGTAGTAGTAACCGAAGGATCAAATTAAAAGTATCGGGTTACTTGATCGATATTTGATCAAGGGGAGAGAAGAAGTTAGGATCAATATCAACTATATGGTTTGAAGGGTTGGATAACTACTTTTCCTTATGTAAACAACATTTGCAAAGGTTAATTTTCATTATCTCAGTTTGGTTGGAATTAGGGTCAAACGTACTCATAGTAAGGACGATTGGGGAACTGCCTAAATAAATCCTTGTATCTCACTCTCTCTCTCTATCTATCTATCTATCTCTCATTTACTTTAATTTTCAAATTATGAAAATTTTGATTGCACAATTGATACAATGAGATAACCTCTTTGTTTAATATTTCAAACTATTTTGTTGAGTTGATTTCAATATATATAATTGTAATTGGATTTATACACCAAGAAAACCAAAGAAAAATCTATTTTGAATCGATGTACACCGAGTGTTCGACAAATTTCTTATTCAATTTTTGATTGATATTTCATTGGAAATAGACTACTATTGTGTGGTTTATATTCAAACGTGGTTGCTGAAAATATATTAATTGTTTTTCTCAACTTATGTATTTGTTATATCGGTTTAACACATATCCAATCTTTTCGATAATGGTTCAGATAAACGGTTGTCGATCCAGGTTTGTTTCTGCGCGCCATAGTTTAAACAATTTTTAAAATATAATATTAATAAGAAAAATTCATCTGCAATATATTCACCCCCTCTAGATCGTAGTCTATCGTCTAACAGGTATCCCTATTCATATCTAGAGGGAAAAACTAGCAAATTTACTAAATGATGCAGGAGACAGGAATTGGCAGATTTTAGACAGTTGTCTTCATGATAATGTCTTGAACAAATCTGTGGGCATCCATCCTCCTTGTGATGATGAAGGTCATGACTTAAGAATAAACATTGGTGATGATATGAAAGGTTTATCTATTGGAAGAGTTTACAAATATTTGGATCAACAAAATGCTGATCATGGTGGAGGTGTTTGGAAAAAAGTTTGGCGTCTTATAGCTCCTAAAAGGATCTTGAAATTCTGGTACTTTAAGAAAAAATGTTAAGACTGATGTCCCAACACCAAAAACACAATGCGAGGACAAATGTTATGACATCATATGTTGACAGAAAACACATTTACCAAAACAAAATTTTTGCAGAAGTAAATTGCAAAAGGTAAAAGAGACAATCAATTGTTAACCTAGTTCGGTGCAACTCACCTACACTGGAGGCAACCAAGCCAAGAAAGAAATTCACGATGATAGTATTAGTTCAAAGTTAAATAGCCCTAGTTTACAACTTATCACCTAATCACTACCTTGTGCAACTTCTACCTAGAAACCTTCTAGATATGAGATCCCCCTCTCACTTCCAACAATCACCTCAGTGATAAAACCAGTCACAAACCAATGACAAGCACCAAAAACAGAAGATTACACTTCCAATAAACAATACTTAGTTTTGGTTAAAATCTTTTAACTAAGAATAATAACTTGACACATAATCAATTATTTTCTTAAAAGGTCATGAGTGATGGACAAATAACAATAAACAATCAGTCTAGCTCAATGTATCAAAAGATACATGGGTGACACACACAAAAAAATCAAAGCACCTAAGGTACTCTCAAAACCCTAAACCCTTATGCACCCACGATTTTTCTTGTGAATGCTTTCTATGTTAGGTTTAGCATGTCCTTATTTATAGACTCTTGCGGTATGGGCTTGGACTCTTTAATCAAATACAATCTTCTAATTTTAAATCAGCTGCAAGATCTTCAACAAAAATAGGAACAAATCTTCAAAGTTTCCTAAAAAGTGTCCAAGATTCTTTTTAATGAAACCAAATCAAATCTATATTGTTCCTAATAAAATTCTCTTGACCTGTGAAAATAAGTGAGATATATCCAAGAAGATATCACACAATAAAATCAAATATGTCAAGAAAAATAATAGCAACACCTGTTCTAGAGTTGGCCAAGATGTCAAGACATCTATATCAACATTTGTCTGATATTTATGACAACAGAACCTGACATGACAGTTAGTCAAGATGTCATGATATTTTGCTCAACATCAGATATGAACCATGTTTTAGCAAAAAATTTGCAAATCATAAAACCATGGATCTAACAATATCCCCCTTTCGCAAATTTTGGCTAAAACAACCTTGGCACAATCAAAATAGAGAGAGGAATAAAACCACATCCAAAAAACACAAGCTACATGAAAAACATGTAAACTTTGTACAAACTGGAAACATAAATATATTAGATATAACATGAAGCTGCATATCATTAGAGATCACAACTCCTTCACACTCCAGAAATCAGATGGCAAGACATGTGGTCTGACATCACAGAGCACAACTCCAACACAACACAAGGGCTAGACAAATTCAGACATGTCCATTAGTCCCTCTGTCACACATAATCAATACTCCTCCTCAAGTGAAAACTCAAATCACTAGAAAATCAAATTATCAATATGAACTATCCAAGTTCACAGATCAGCATGCAACAAAAGAAAAATAAGCCTCATAATAAACAGAGAGATCTCCATAAACATATTATGCAAGATGTCAAAATATCTGGTATGACATCATGCACACGTACCACATCAGTAGTAACAACTCAACAGTAGCAGTAGCAGAACACCAATAAGCATGATAAACTATCATGCTCCCCCAAAATAGTTGCATAGAACAAACAATCACAATAAAATACTCTTCTCTTAGCAGCAGCACAATCCTATCACAATGTTAGTCAACATGTCAAGACATGTGACATAACATCAGGACACACAAAAACGCACTAACACCTTACTCCCCCTTTTTAGCCAAAATTGATAAAAATAGAGTAAAAATTGGAAGCACCCGATGCATATAAGCATAAACACATATGGAAGCACAAAATAGAAATGGAAACAAACAAAACTCAGATGGAAACACACAATCTTAATCATCTTCAGGTGGTATTCCACCTCTTGCTCCTGTGAAATATCCTTATATACCTCTTGTTGTTATTACATATTTTAGGAGTGTTGACACTGAACTTCCTTTCCACCACCTTAGAACATGTCTCCTTCAAACCATCCATTATTACTTGCAAAGATCTTTTGTTCCACCCTTTAACACTAGAAATTAAGTTTGGCATATCTTGCCTCAGAACATAGAGGAAAGACGTAGTATTTGCTGCATTCCTCCATACTTATAATTTCTTTAACTCCTCAATAGGGTAGGCTCCTAGCCCACTGCTTATGTTCTCAAATTTATTTTCATATAAAGCTTCATTAAACATATGAGTTAG
The DNA here is from genome assembly GCA_948472305.1 of Vicia faba. Lineage (NCBI taxonomy): Eukaryota > Viridiplantae > Streptophyta > Magnoliopsida > Fabales > Fabaceae > Vicia > Vicia faba. The sequence continues at coordinate 1,151,569,251 of OX451741.1, read as the reverse complement.
TTGATCCTTAGTGTCCATATGCTTCAGAATAATAATGTTTCCTTCAACAAGATTCTTGATTAGTTGATTATGAATATTAAGGTTCTTATTCCAGCCATGTTGAATCAGATATTTGATAAAATTCAAATATGCACAGTGTAGTGTCACGACATCATGCTTGAAATTATACTCCTTCAACATTTGTTTCACCCTTATCAATTTAGAGAAACTTCATCTAGTTCCAATAATGCAATTTAAGATCCTTTTTCTTGAATAATAGGACTCACCCTTGGTTAAATCTTAGAAACAAGACATGAATTTGATATTTCCTTATTGAATTATGTGATGTCTTCTTCATTGGAGTGTCTTGTAATGATCTCCCTGTGTTATTCTATCCAAACTCTAATACAAATACATAAATTCACTTCAGTGTTATCTAGATCAACACTCGTGGACTCACAAATTACTTCTTTTCCTACCTCGTCAATATGCACAGAGGATGTTCCAATATTGTCTTCAACATCCATCATTTGTTTAGTAATAGAATCATCAATCATCATACTTGTAGATTCCATAACAACTTTAGTTATGGAGTTAAAAAATCTATAAGCTCTTTTGTTTGAAGAGTAACCCATAAATATCTTTTCATCACCTATAGGGTCAATCTTACCGTATTGTTCTTTATCAGTCAAGATATAACATTTACTTCAAAAGACATGAAAGTATTTGACTATAGGCTCAATTCCTCTCCATAACTCATAAAGAGTAGTTGAAGTGCCTTCCTTCAAAGTGACCATATTATTAATATAGCATGCAGTATTCATAACTTCAGCCAAAAACTATAATGGAAATTTCTTAGCATGAAGCATGACTCTAGTTGATTCTTATATAGCCCTAGCCTTTTGCTCAACAATTCCATGTTTCTTAGAAGTGATGGAATAAAAAATTCATGACTAGTACCTTAAAAATCACAAAATTCAAAGAATTTTGTATTCTTAAACTCCTTGTCATGTTCACTTTTAATCTTGACAATCACACTATTATATTACTCTTGAATCCTTTGACACAGATCTTTGAAGACTTCAAAAGTGTATGATTTTTCTCCAATAAAGTTCATCCACGTATACCCTTAAAAATCATCTATAACCACATAGATATACCTATTTCCACCCAAGCTTTCTACCTGCATTGGTTCCATTAAATCCATGGAAGATCCAGCACATTGGAAGTAGTGTGATGTTGTAACATTGAGTGTGACTTCTTGATTTTCTTCCTAATTTCACACTCACCCCCGACTTCTCTTTCTCAACCTTGATATCTAGAATTCCTCTAATGACTCCTTAAAATATGATTTCCTTCATTATTTTGAGATGAAGGTGTCCAAGCTTTTGGTGCCATGGCTTCACTTTATTCTCATTGGTTATTAAACATGTGGAAGAGTAAGTATTCATTTGAGATTCTCACAGATAGCAGTTGTCTTTAGACCTTGTACCCTTCATCGGACAACATCTTTATCATCTTAGACTAAACATTCTTACTTTTAGAAATTGACTAAGAATCCTTGATCATACAACTGACTAATGCTGGTAAGCTTAGTAGTTAGTCCTTCTACAATAAGAACATATTCTAGAATATAAGAGCCATCAGACATCAATTTTCTAACTTCCTTAATTTTACCTTTGAATCCATCACCAAATCTGACAGAACCTGTGGGATGAGATTTGATGTCTAACAGCAACTTATGAACCCCCTGTCATGTGTTTAGAGCATCCACTATCAAAATACAAGTCTTCCCTAGTTGAAGCTCTTAATGAAGTATGAGCTATAAGGTTGACATCCCTATCTTTAGAACTTATCTTTTTACTTACTTGAGTAGCCTTGGGATGAGCTGAAGTCTTTTGAACTCCACACATTATAATAGAAAGGCTTTATATGACCATGCTCACCATAGTACTGACATTTCCAAGATGTAGATTGGAAATCAGTTAAAGTTACATCATGTCTGCTAGGAAGTTGAAACATGTGGTTGGACATGTTGATCATTCTTTTCTTTTCCGAAGGAGAGAACTTTACTACATATCTTTTTTTTCTTTAAAATGAATGATTAACCCTTGTATCTTCATCCACTTTCACCAGATCAGCTCCATTTTTCATTCTTCTCAAGGAATCTGTCATGTTATTAAGCTTAGAATTTAAGAGAGTTACCTCATTTTGTAGATGAGAGGTTGTGCATAGAAGTTCCTTCTTCTCATTTTCCAAATCATCTATGACCCTTTTATGATCTTCTATTGTCTTAAGGTTTTATTCACATTTTCCACAAGTTTCCTTGTAGGACACATTCAGATCTTCATAGTGATCATTTTCATCATAAGATTCTACCTCATATGCCTATCTCCCTTCAAGAGCAGTCACAAACTTGATAGTCTATGAGTTAGAACCATCTTCTGACTCATCCTCATCAGACAAAGATGCATAAAGTCAATTTTTTTTTGTTTCTTGAGATAGGTTGGACATGCTGGCTTAATGTGACTAAATCCTTCACACTCAAAACATTGAATTCGTTTACTTTGATTGGACTTCTCCTTATTTCTGGTATTTTTCTAAAATTCATCATCATTGTTGATGTCATATGAGACATTCCTGACATTAGCTCTTCCTCATCTATCCATTCATTTAAGAATTCAATTGGACTGCTTTCCAAGTAATACAATAATATCTGACAACCCTTTCTCAGTGTCCAAATCTAGCTGACTCTCTTTATCTTCAGAATTGGATACAAAAGCTATGCTTTTGTTCTTTTTATCTAATTTTTCATTATTATTCAATTCAAATTTTTAAAGTGATCCAATAAGTTCATCAACCCTCATGTTTCTGATGTCATGAGCTTCTTCAATGATTGTCACCTTCATGTCAAATCTCTTAGGTAGATACCAGATAATCTTTCTAACAGCCCTTTCTATGATATCTTCTCTCCCAAGAAACTAGATGCATTTTCTATTTCAAGAACATTCATGTGAAAGTCTTGAATGCTTTTATCATCATTCATATTTAGGTTCTCAAATCCGGTAGTGAGAAGTTGAAGTCTGGACATCTTCACTTTAGATGTACCTTCATGAGTTATCTTGAGGATTTCCCAAGCATCTTTAGCTACAGTATAGGAATTTATTAATCTGAAAACATTTGTGTCCACTCTATTGAATAAAGCATTCAAGGCTTGGGAATTTCCAAGAGCTAATTCATATTTCTCTTTAGACTAATCTTCTTCTAGCTTCAAGGACTCATTCCCATCTTTGTCCTTCACAACAGGATGATTCCATCCTTTCCTCATAACCTTCCAAGATTTGCTTTCCATGGACTTCAAAAAGGCTAACATTCTAACATTCCAATAGTTATAATTTGCACCGTCTAACAGAGATGGCCTGTTATTGTGACCTCCTTCCTTATCCATAGTACCAGAAATTATTTTCCCTAGATCTCACTCGAACACAGAACGTGGTTCCTTCTCTGATGCCAATTGAAATTCTGGAACTTTAAAAAAATATGTCAAGATTGATGTCCCAACACCAAAAACACAATGTCAAGATAGATGCTATGACATCATCTATTGACAGAAACCACTTTTACTAAAACAATAATTATGCAACAGTAAATTGTAGAAGGTAAAAGAGACAATTAATTGTTAACCTAGTTCGGTGCAACTCACCTACTCTGGGGGAAACTAAGCCTGGAAGGAAATTCACTATGATAGTGTTAGTTCAAATCTAAACAATCCTATTTTAAAGCTTATCACCTAATCAATATCTTATGCAACTTCTACCTAGAAACCTTCTAGATATGAGATCCCCCTCTCACTTCCCAAAATCACCTCAGTGATAAAACTAGTCACAAACTAGTGACAAGAACGAAAAATAGAAGATTACACTTCCAGTAAACAATACTTAGTTTTTCTTAAACAATTTTAACTAACAACAATAATTTGACTCTTTGCTTAAACTCTCACGAGTGATGGGCAAGAAAAATCTTACGGTATGGGCTTGAACTCTTCAATAAAATTCAATCTTCTAATTTTAAATCAGTTGCAAGATTCTCAACAAAAATAGGAATAAATCTTCAAAGTTTCATAAAATGTCTCCAAGATCCTTTTTAATGAAACCAACTCAAATATGAACTTTTCCTAATAAAGTCTTCTTGACATGCGAAAATAAGTGAAATATATCCAAGAGGATCTCACAAAATTAAAACAATATCTGTTAAGAAAAATAACAGCAACACTTGTTGTATAATTGGCCAAGATGTCAATACATCTGGCTCAACATTTGTCTTATATTCATGACATTATAACCTGTCTTGACAGTTGGTCAAGATGTCATAACATCTTGCTCAACATCATCTATGAACCATGTTTTAGAAAAAATTATGCTAATCATAAAACAATGGATCTAACAGATCTATTACTTTGTTTGTCTTTTGTGTCATGATGTCTTACTGACTAATCATAGGAAATAATGTATGGGCCTTGGCAGTGAAATATGTAGATTTTTTGGTGATAGGGTTGAGGATGCAATTCACGTCATGATGGATTTCCCTCTTGTTATTCCATTATGGCTTTTTGTAGTACATTTAAATATGCATGACAATTTTCATAGGAGATATGCAATAGTGTATTACTATGAACCTCAATCATAATATTGGTTGGAATGTGGATGTTGGTTGGAATATATTATGGGTGACTGCTTGTCATAGACTTTGGCATTGGCATAACAAAGAGATTTTTGATGGAAATTTTGTTAGACCACTTGAATCGATGAAGTGAGTGAGCATGATGATGAATGACTACAACAAAGAGAAAATAGCTTCAAACATTATAGACAACCACCCAAGCAATGTAATACTCATTAAGTTTGTGGCTCCTATGGTTGTTGGGTTAAGCTTAACATTGATGGAGCTAGAACTAACCATGGGAAAGCTGGTTGTGGGGGCTCAATAAGAGGTAGTTGTAGTACCCCAATTTTCCCCCCTAAGATTCCCCTATCATATCATGTCAACTTGATCATAACAAAATCACATTAGGGTTGGTTCTTCCTCTTTTTTTTCTATCTCCTATATTTAAGTTTGCTCTTGAGGAATCTCCAAGCACCTTAGTTGTGTATTTTGCATATGCGTTGATAATTAACCTCTAACCAAAATACAAAAAATATTTGTCTTTGTCTTTGCAAAATTGTGTTTTGTAGGTACCAAGTCAAAGCATCCGACAAATAAGGTTTTCCGCATGTGTCGACACATACAGGCTTGTTTCGACTCATGCAAGTTGATGGATTCTGTATTGTGTCGAAAGGCAACTTGTATTGATCCATAGAGGCTTGTGTCGAACTTATGCAAATTGATTGATTATGTATTGTGTCGAAAGGAAGCTTGTATTGATCCATAGACGCTTGTGTCGAACTCATGCAAATTGATTGATTCTATATTGTGTCGAAAGGCAGCTTGTATTGATCCATAGAGGCTTGTTTCGAACTCATGCAAATTGATTGATTCTGTATTGTCTCAAAAGGAAGCTCATATAAATCCACAGAGGCTTGTGTCGAACTCAAGCAAGTTGATTGATTCTGTATTGTGGCGAAAGACTACATGCATCGACCCATAAAGGTATGTATCGACTCATCCTGTTGTGTATAACTAGCATATGTCGACACATGCATGTTATGTATCGACTCATCCTATAATGTATAACTAGCATGTGTCGTCACATGCATGTTATGTATCGACTCATCCTATTTGTATAACTAGCATGTGTCGACACATATGTGCTATGTGTCGACTCATGCAGATTGTTTGATTCTGTAATGTATCGAATGGAAAAATGTGTCGATACATAGAAGCTTGCGTCGACTCATGTTGTGTTATACAACTAGGATGTGTCGACGCATACGACTCTTGTGTCGACTCATAGAAGCAAAATACACGTGATTTTTGAAAAAAGCCAGCAATTTCAAATCTATCATCTTTTTTGCTCCAATTTTTCAGCATAATTTGAAAATTATATCATTAATTCAATTTTTGGCTCCAAGAATCAATTACCAAATTACCACTAATCCCAATACTAAAACTATATAAATAGAGATCTCATTTCATTCAAATGACAAGCTTTTGACAGCCAAAATAACCTTGCTAAAAAATCTCTCAATTCTCTCCATCTACCAAATTCACTCAAAGCTCCATTTTCAAAAAGTTAGTAAGCTTTGCATTGAAGCTTACTAATCTTTGAGCTAAACCATCATCCAAACACTTTTTCTTCATTAATTCTCTACGTCTCAACTTTGGTAATTGATTCTTGTTGTTGGATTGAAGCAAATTCTTGAAGTTGTTTGATAATTCTCTAATTCTGCCTTTGGTAAGTTGGATCATCGTTTTTCACAATGTGATCTCTTGTGGATTTCTGGTTTGGATTCGTTGAGCACTGTTTTATGATTCCATTAGTTTTATTTTCTCATAATTTGATGGATTTTTCATGCTCAATTGGATCCATGATCATAAGGTGTTTGATGAAAAGTTGGAACAAGAATTTGATCCTTGAGATGCTGTTTTCGACTGATTTTAACAGGTTGCAATCAATTGTTGTAACATTGCAATTGTTTGTCACAAAAAGTTGATTTTAAAAAAACTACACTGATGCAATTGGTAGCTGTCGAAGCACACTGATTGTAACAGTGCCTTATTTTGGGGCTTTTCCGACTCAAATATTTTTCTACTCACTTCTTTGATTGTTGGTTTGGATTGCAATTTTAAATGTACAATTTGTCTTTAAACTCAATGGAATTTGTGATTTAGATGAAGTTGGATAAATGTTCATCAATTCAAATCTACCTAAGAGTGAATTATTTAATTCATTTTTGGTGCTTTGGATTAATGATATGTTTAATGCTTTAATCCATCTAGAGGAGTGGTTGAATTTAAAGATGAAAGAATTTTGAAATGATGATCCAAATTAGCTTATCATTCCCCTCCCTCTTCATCTTATCCCTTTCTTTTTTTTAATTGTGCTACATGTTAAGGGATGGTGATCTCTATATCATTTATCCAAACATGAAGTACATAGATTTCTATTGACCGACCTCAAAATAGGTGCGACTTCTACATAAGTCCACTTACGATTCCTTAACATAGTGCTAAATTTTGTCTCGATTCGAATAAATGATCATTCGTGGCCCAAACTTATGATTGCAAACCCAAGTATGTTAATTTGATCTCTTTGATCCAATAACCTTGAGATTCATTATGTGGAGGCTTTCGTTCTACCAATCCTCTAATGGATCTACAACACCTTTGGTCAACGCGGATCACTTAAACATCGTTGATCATTACATGTTACTTTTTGAGGATTCCAGAATGGATGATATACTTGAAAAAAAGTAAATGCAACTTGTTGTGTGGAGGCTTTGGTTCTACCAATCCTCTAATGAGTTCCAAATGCAAGTTTCAATATGGTCATCCAACTAACCACTAATTTCTAACAATTGACTTTACTTTATGCTTTTATTTTTATGCTTTATGTACCATTTAATTTAAGCATTTACATTTCATTCCATTTTTATTTTGCTCACTTGAGCATTTATTCTTATGCCATTTTTATTTTTGCTCACTTGAGCATTTACTTTTATGTCATTTTTATTTTGCTCACTTGAGCTTTTCTATTCCTTTTAAAGACACCTAATAATCAACATGAACCATAAAAATCTTTAATGATACTTGGACTATTTGGTTACTATCCTTGGCATTATGGAGCATTGGACTTCTTGGACTTAGGATTAAAAACCTTGGCCAATCTTGGAGACTTTGTGACTTTATTTGATATTTTGTCTGGAGTTCTTGAGGTTTATCTCAAGACATTCGGTTGTTTGTTTATTTTGTGTGCAGGTTATTGTGATTACATACTTTGTTTGTAATCTGGAATTCACCCGTATACATCCGTTACTCTGCCCAATTTTTGTGAAGACTTAATACACTTGAAGTTTGGTTCTCTCAAGAGGTCTAGTATATTTGCTTGCTTGGTTGCAATCCGAAGAATGGGAATTCCATACTGACTCATAATGTCAAGTATTGGCTTCTTGTTGGTTAGATGGTTCTTTATCCCTGGCTTTTACCTTATGCTTTAGGATAGTCTCTTCATCTCCTCCCATCTTCTTTAATTTCAAAAACCTTCTCCCTCCTTTTAAAAACTCTTCTTATTTCTAAATTTGAAACACTTTCATAATAAACTTGGACTTAGGTCCATGCATTTTCAAATAATTTTCAAAAATAAATTTCAATCAATATAATAATACCTTGACATTTTTGTGAGAAGACTAAAAGTCAATCAATCTCATTTCAAACCATTTTTTGCCACTTTGGATTTTTATTTTAAAACTTTTCTTAAAAGATTAGACTCTTGTCAATCCTTGTAGTGATGCAAACAACTATACTTCTACAATATGTAGCAAAGAGAGATATTTTCCACTTGGGTGTTGAGTGAGGCATTGTTGATTCTAAAAATCCAAGCCATATCCTCCACTTTGAGATGATGCAAATTCTCCTTTTTTCATGATTGTGGGTAGTAAGTATGTTTTCCACACGGACAATGACGATGATGTCTTATCTCATTAAATTAACCAACACACTTGTGTTTTAAATTTTTAAAAGAGGAACTACGTGTACCCTGATCCCCTATTGCACGAAAGGTGGTACGTAGGCACTAAAGGTTCACAACCGCGGCGGGTGCAAAAATCATAAAAAAATATTTCTTTTCTCACCTCCACCATCCATTTTATATACAACACATTTTTATAGCCAAAATATACAGATTTTTCAAAGAGGTTCCCGCAGAGTACCGTAGATGTTTAGGGTGCTAATACCTTCCCTTTGCATAACCAACCCCCTTACCTTGAATCTTTCCCCCTTTTTTGGGTTATTCGCTCTTTTCCCATTCCTTTGGAAACAATAAAGCGCGGTGGTGATTTTTATTTTTGATTCGTATAAAGTCTAGTCAATCCAATGGCTTAGTCTTGAACATTTCTACCGCTACAGTAGTGACGGGGAATGACTTGGTGTTTTTTCAAAGAGAATTGGTGATTGTTATATCTATATAGAGGAGCTCTGGGGCTTGTTTGAAGGATTGAAGCTAGAGAAAAGTTTCGGATTTGAAAATATTGAAGTCAATATTGATTCTCAATTAGTGGTGAAGGCCATAAATGATACAAATGGTTATTGTCCCATAGGAAGGACTCTTATTTTAAAAATTAGAGATCTTTTGTCTCAAGATTGGATCGTCCAAATTAAGCATGTTTATCGGGAGGCCAATTAGTTTGTTGATGCATTAACTAGGAAGGGAGTCTCTTTTCCTGAACCTATGTGTATTTTTTATGCTTGTCCATACTTCATTTCTCACATGTTAGAGAATCCTAGATTGGGACTCTCTGTTTCTCAGTTAATACTGATGTAATCTCTTCTCTTACGCTTAAAATGATCAATTTTCCTTAGGAAACTATTTGAAATAGAGAAATGATGGACACAGTCTTATAGTTTTACCAACTAAATTTAACATTTTTTCAAATAATTAAGTGATAGGGGATGTATCATGCAACATTTCCCTAAATTTTGGACATAAACTCTTGTCCTCCTCCCTTCTTCAACTAATTCCTTTTTCTCCTTACCCAAGTCCCTTTCATATTTTCCAACTCACTCTCAAGGACAAAATAATTAAGGTTGGTCACAAGTGTAAAAACTTCAAATAGTACATATATATTACTACATTACTACCGAAAAGTCATGCCACAACGGTTGGAAAAGGGATATAACCATGTCCGACCAACCGTTGTGAAGTAAGGTGTCATTGAATGTATGATGCTTTCCACCAAGGGTGTATGGCCTATGTGATAAACTAGGTATCACATTATATATCACCATGGTCAAGTATAAAACCGTTGTAATATAAAGCAAAACGTCATGAGTTTGAAACCCAGTGATCGCATATGGTTTATCATATTTTATGCTCTATCTATAACAACAGTTTATATAATAATAGTGATTAAATACTTTGTTTTCTTAAATTTATTTTATTTTTCCATGTATTACAAACTTGTATTTTTTTTCATAATTAACTTGTATATAAAATATCGGGTATATTATAAGATGTACACAAAATATATAACATGTGTATTATACATATATTAGCTAAATATTCCTGAAAAATCAAATTAAGAAACAAAAATATATTTACAACCATCAAAGACAAAGTCATACAAGACCACCCTCTTTTCAACCAACACATTGAAAACAAACTCCCAACATTTACAGACGTCTTCTAAGACATCGAGAGAGAAAGGTGTCCTGTCGTCGAACGTCTACATAAACAAGTGAAAAATTGAATATCACTTGATTTGAATTATAAAAGAAAATTACTTTAACATTAATATGTTATTGTAAACATATTTCATGACATTATATATACCTGATCCCACGAATTAACAATGTCAGTACTGATGATGTTAAATTTGTGTTTCACTACATAGTACCCACACTCGTATCTCCCCTGCTTGTTTCCTAGTCTATAAATTTAAACATTTCATGAATATATAACCACAAATTTCATGAATATATATAAGTGAATGTCACAAGTAATCTACTTACCTTGGGCTCACAAAATGCAATCTTTTTTATAGTGTTGTTCATATAATAGTGTCGCTCCATAACTCTGTAGGTTAAAAATGATTTAAAAATATTAAGATGATTACAAATTAAAAAAATTAATAAAAGTCTCATAAACATAAAGTTACCTAGTAATTATATTTTTTAATCTTAGGTTCGAGTGGTTTGTCTAACGAACATAATGTAGTTACCATATTCGTCCAAAGAGATATAATAATCAATTGAAAATGATCTCTGAATGAATAATACATGCATATATAATAAGTATTTGGTAAAACATGAAAACTAAGTATAATAGGTTAACCATACATTTAAAATTACTAACTTATGGAGGAATTGTGTTAAGTAACATTCTTTCCCCACGTTATTCGTGATGTTAAGAAGTCTTCAATTTTTTTAGGAGTATTACTTGTAAATAGTACTCTAATTGGATAGAACAATCCATAAGTATATTATTTATTTGATTATATACAAACACAGTGAATGTACCTAAATGGTTAAACAAAATACAAAAAAACATGTGAGGAATTAGTTCTATACAAAACAATAAATGTACCATAATGAGATATACTTACGTGAACCAAACTTGTAGTAACCCCACGTACAGCTGAAGCAACTAGAGAAAACTACATCAAACGATGAAGTCTCCATCGAATATATATTTATCCCACAGAAGGGATAGTAAAATACCAAAGAAAACCTGAGAAAGGAGAAATCAAGGTCTTGCGACCAAGAGAACGGGTACGGGAGTCGATTATACAATGGGAAGGTATTGGCACTCCTCGCGTCTGTGGTACTTTGTAAGATCCAATGTTGCTGTTCTAATCAAAGGATGTGTCATATCTAAAGCTAAAAAATCTAAGGGGAATGCATAAATGCAAAGTATACACAAAAAGAAAGGTTACGTACCCTCTTAGTGTAATGAGAGATCAAGGAACTCGTAGTTCACCTAAAAAGGGGTTTTGGTTTGTTTGTTTTTTTAGGCATATAATGTTACATTCGCACTCTAGCGGTTGTGCAGCCTGACCTTTGGGGACTTATGAGTTGTATTGCGCATAATGGAAATAACACATCCTTTTTATGAAAATATTTTCAAAAGAAAACTCGAAGGCAAAAGAGTTTGAATTGGTCGAGTGTTTTTGTTAGGAGAATACATTAGATGGTCCTTTAAAAGGTGTTGGTATCTAAGTACTTCTCCTTTATTTTGAAAGTGTTTGAGTAATGTTAGATGCTTTTAGATTTTTTATTAAGAAAAGTGTTTTAGTTTTAAAGATATGCAAAAGGGAAAGCAAAAATATAAGGGAGAACTAAAATCCTAATGTTGTCATGCACAATGAAACTAAAGTTAGGATGAAGGAAGCTAACTAATGTTAGCATGCGAAGTGGTACTAAGGGTGAAGATTAAGGGAACTACCTAATGTTAACATGCATGGGTAAGAACCTAAGGTCTAACTGATTCACCTTAAACAAGATAAGATCAAAATCCTAAGGGAACATGATAATGACACAAGCAAGAAAAGGCAAGACTTCAAGTATGTTTCATGTTATCAATCAATCAACAAGTGTGTGACAATATGGACATTCAAGATGGAAAACAAACATCAAAGCAAAGCATACAAAGATGGATTGAAGCACATAGGATGGAAAACCAAATGGAGCAGAAACAAAACCATAATGCACACATACATGTAAGATTCAAATATTAGGAAAAAATGCCAAGTATCAACCAAATATAGGTCAATAAAGTCAAGCAATCAAATAAGCAAGTTCAAAGAAACATAGGCAAGTAGTGATCAAATAATGAAAGCACAAACATGGTATCATGGAATATGTTACTTGTGAAAGAAGTTAACTCAATATGAGGTTCATGAATAACGAGATAAGTTACAAAAACTTCATGCATAAAGAAAGTTCAAGTAACTTGACAAACAAACAACAATATCATCCAAGAGAGAAGTCACCCATTTCAAATCAAGTAAGTAAGAGAATGGTCAAGAAATGAAGCACTTAGATTTCATGGGTAAGTAGCATATCTTATCATAAAGTTTCAATCTCAATTCCCAAACTTCAATAAGTTTCACCAAGATATCATACTAAAAGCTTATGGAAGATTAGCAAAGCAAAAGATCAACATCATCCAAGATAGGAATCATTTGTTCATTTAAGGAAAAGTGGTAAAAGAATGATGAATTCAAAGTATTAATCAAGAAGAGGTAGAATTAAAGTCCAATCGTTCAAACTAAATATGGATCCCAAGCCTTTAGAAGCTTCACCAAACGTTAAGATCAAAACTAGGTCAAGTAAAGAACGATTTAGCTTCTAAAATGTCACCATGATAAATTAACAAGGAAATGATAATCAAAGATTCATAAGATAGAGACATTAGTGTATCAAGACCAAGTAGGTCATAAGAAAAAGCATGTCATTCAAATCAATTTTGAACCATGATCATTAAGAAGAAAATGTGCAAGTCATAATCAAGACACAATCACAAAGATAGGAGTCCTTAAAAGAACAAACCAAAGAAGCATCAAGTTAGAACACATAAAATAATTCATACGAATGAACTTTAAGGTTATAACTTGTGATGAAGAAGTCAAGAAGAGATGGGAAAGGAAATCTCATAAGGTTGCACAAGTTCATACCTTAAACATCAAGCAATCAAATGAAAATTTCAAAGCAAATGGACAAGAAAGGGAAATAGGAAGAAATCCTCTAAATGATGTCAAATGATTCTCAAACTCTCATGGAATTATCATTGAACTTATAATTCATCAAGTTTTTAAACAAGATTCAAAGCATACTCAAAGATTATTTCAAATCAAGATTAAAAACCAATTAAGGTTTCACATGAAAAGGAAAGCATCAAGACACAAATAATCATCAACTTAATGACTTAACAATTACCATAACTTCAATCACAAATGATGTGAACCCTAGGAATACATGTGTCTAACTTGTGTCAAAAATTTGGATCAAAACCATGTTCAAAAGTCCCTAAACAAAACCCTAAATTCCAAGATAGCACAAAAGGAACATATTCAAATATTAAATCAATGAAAAATAGGAAAATGATAATAAAAATCAAACAAAAATCATTTAAACAATCTCGAGACATGGAAAAGTCAGAAGCATATTTTTGGGTTTTTTTTAATATTGAAGGAAAATTGAAAATGAAATTAAAACAAGAAGACTAGCTAGAAAAGACACCTAATTGGCCACCTTGAACAAACATTGTTATGAAAAATAGCAAAACAGAGGATAAAGTCAAATAAAAATCAACTAAATCAGATACACACATGTAGGAACATTAAACATATTTTTTGGCATTTTTTAGATTAATGGAAAGTTGAAGATAAAATTAAAATACAAACATTAGTGAGAAAAAGACCAAATGAAACACCCTACACAAACAATTTTGTAAAACATAGCAACTTAGTCAATAAATTTGGTTTAAGACCACTGAAATAATCCTAAGACATTTAAAAACATGAAATATATATTTTTTTAAATATTTTTTTGATTAAGAAAAAAATTAAAAATTAAATCAAAATGAAACAATTACAAGAAGAATCACATAAGAAAGGGGAATATCCTATTTTCCTGGAAAGAGTAAGAGCCTTTTGGAGTCATGTTCATAAGAAAGGTAAGGTTTTCTTTGGCCAGAGAGGATGTTTAGCTTTCGATGCCTATGTGCAAAGGATTCAAAACTGAGTAAAGGTGTTTTTATTGCCAAAAAAAGGGAGGAGCCTTTGTATCCTCAACCTGTTTTTGATCCATTAGTTGATAGTAAATTGTTGCCAGAAACATTTGCTAATAAATCATCCCTTGCTAAGTCATTTGTGAAGCATCTAATTCCTGATTTGTCCAAATTCTTGCCTATGTGGAATTACAAGCATGTTATGGCCGAAAATCTCAAGTTAAGGTCAACAAGTCAAGAGTAGGACATGGAACTTTCCTTTGGTGCGCAAGAAAAGAGAAAGTTGATGCATGAAGCTAAGCTGAAAGACAAGTTTCTGGAAGAGTATGGTACGCTGGAACAAGCAAAGAAGCTAAGGTTTTAAAGTTCCTATACATCCAAAAATCAAGTTGAAGGTCTTGTAGAGAGTCAGCAAAAAATTGAAATACTTCGGTTGGCTAAAGAACAGTTGAAAGTAAAGCATGATGGAGAAATCAGAGTTCTGAAGAAGCAACTACATGATGAAGAATCCAAATCTAAAGAGCTTAGTCGGTTGAAAACAAGATTCGAGCTAGAAATCCAAAACCGACAGAGGTTGATTGATAGGCTGGTTAAGGAAGTTGGTGATCTCAAGATTCAACTTCAATAGAAGGATGATCTAAGGTGTGATGTAGATGCTCGTTTGGAAGGAAGAAACATCCAATTGTCTCAGGCAGCAGCCGAGTTGGAAAAGCTTAAAGCTCAATCAGGGTCAGATTCAAATTCATCAGGAGTTTGATGGAACTGAATCTTAGCTTTCTTAATGTTTGTCCGTTGTTAAGGTCACCTCCAGATTTGTTGGACGAGATCTATTTTATTTGTATTTGTACTCTCTGTTGAGGACTTCTTGTATGAATATTTTTGCGTTTATTCTATGAGCAGTTCTTTAATTTAGATATCTTGTCTCTTGATGCTTTTCCTTGTTGCTTTATCCTTTTTCTTATTGATGTTAATGAAAATGCTTCGGGATATTCCTGGAAATGATGAAACATTTCAGGCATAATCCTGAATTCATGCATATCATATCATGACAAGTGGTTCCAACATGTTTTCTTATTTCTGCCCTGGGTTTTCTTTTCAGAGTTTGCTACTACAAACTCTCACTGTTACAAGACTCTAAGTAATTCCAGAAGACAAATGGAACAGATTCAGGTGGATGTTGTCTCTATTGGTGTCAAGATGGACACTCGTGTTGATCAGCTGATGGAGATTATCCAGAACATGGCTCATCAACAAGAAGTTACGAGAGCTTTGATTGTAAGGCCCGCTGCAACTACAGATAACAGGAATGAGACTTTAATCTTCAATCCTCAAGGGGTCAATATTAACAATCTGAATGGCAATTTGGGTAGTTCGACTCTGAATGGTAACTTAGGAAGTGCTACTCTGAATGGTAATCTAGGTGGTCTGACGCTGAACAGTAACCCAGGTGGGCCGAAATTCAATGAAAATGCTGCTTTGAATTAGAATGTTAATGCTATTGTGAACCTTGGTACTCCTGTTGGTAATAATCAAGGTATTACTTTGGTCTAAGTTGTGGGAAATTAGCCTCTACTCACTCCTACTCGACAGAACAATGAGCAAACTTTTGTTCAACAAAGGCCTGTATGTATCCCTGTTTGTCAGATTGAAGAGGATAACTACGAGGACTGGATGTTTAATTCTAATGAACCAACAGAGGCTGACAAAAAGCCGTGTATGCTCGAGGAGCGTATGTGAATGTTTGAGAATCAGGGCACCATGGGCCTTGATATGTCTGATTTTGGCTTAGTCCATAGAGTGAAGATTCCTCTAAAGTTTAAAGTGTCCGAATTTGTGAAGTACAAAAGCACCTCCTGTCCAAAGACACATGTCAAGTCATACTACAGGAGGATGTCAATGTACTCCGATGATGAAAAATTGCTAATGTACTTCTTTCAAGATAGTCTGTCTGGAAGGTCGTTGGAATGGTACATGCAACTTGTGAGAAACCGGATCAATACAAGAAGAGAGCTAGTTGAAGCTTTCGTCTATCATTATTAGTACAATACTAACATGGTGCCTACAAGAACTTAGCCGCAGAATTTGTCGCATAAGCAGAATGAGTCCTTTAAAGAATACACACAGAGGTTGCATGAAATGGTGGCTAGAGTCCAACCCCCTACGATAGAGAGTGAGTTTGTAGATATGTTCACCAGCACCCTACAGGGGCAGTATTATACGATTTATAGTACCTCTGATACATTTGCTAAAATGGTGACATATGGGGAAAGGATTGAAATTGGAAATAAGCTGGGAAAAATTCAGGATGTTTCTTGAACTGACATTGGTAATGCAAAGAAGTCTTTTGGGGGTTTCTAGAAAAAGAAAGCAAAGCCAGTGTGCTCTATGCACGAAAGGGTAAAGGTAAGGCTGAGCAGGAATCAGATCATCAGATTTCTATTGTAACCATTATTACTGTTGCACCTCTGAAGCAAGCTTATGCACCAAGAAGGGATAATCAGAAAAGGAAGAGACAACCACCACGAAAGTTTGATTCACTTCCTATGTCTTGTGCTGGGTTGCTGCCTTAGTTACTTGAACGAAAGTTGGTTGAATTGCGCCCTTGGAAGGTTGATCCATAAAAATTACCATACAACTTTGACGCAAATTCCCGATGCGATTTCCACTCTGGTGGGAAGGGGCATACTCTTGAGAACTGTATGGATTTCAAACACAAAGTACAGGGCTTGTTGGATTGTCAGGCTATCAATTTTGGACCAACACTGACGCCTAATATTCTTCAGCAGCCTTTTCCATCTCATGGGGGCGCCACTGTCAATGCCGTATTAAAGATGAAAGCTTGAATTTGGTTATTGATGAAAAACAACTGACTACACCTCTATCATTTGTGAAAGAGAAATTGTCGAAGAAAGGTGTATTCTTGGGATGTGGTCTTGATTGTGAATATTGTTTGATGCAGCCATAGGGTTGCCAATGTTTAAAAGATACACTTCAAAGTTTGATTACCAAAGGAACTCTTCAGTTTGACCACGTGGTTGTTGAGCCCAAGGTTGGTGAGGATGAAGTTGATGTGATAAATATTCATGTCAAGCCAAAGACAATTCATCTTCCTGTCAAAATTCTAGTTCCCGCCAAAAAGTCACCACTGACCATCAATGTACCTTGTCTCATGCCATATGTCAGTGAAAAAGTTATTCCGTAGCATTACGGTGGTGAGCTTTACTATCAGGAAAAGAAGCTTGTTACTCATAAGGCTGAGGAGGATAAGCCTAAATAAGAGAAGCATGCAGTTCATGACATTGTTAGTGAAAGCGAGATTACCCATAGCAGTCAGATTTTCTCTCCACCTGAACGTCCAGAAAGTAGCACAAATGCCTTAGCTAAGATTAAAGTCAAGCAAATTGTTGTTAATGGTGAAAAACTGGAGCATAATCCTCCTGTTCTGAATCTGGATGTTGAGATGGCTATGGATGTCACATAATTGGTGAGATACATAAAGAAAAGTGATTATAATATTATTGATCAGTTAAGCAAGACGCTTGTGAAGATTTTTATTCTCGCATTGCTCTGGCATTATGAATCTCATAGGAATGCACTGATGAAGCTATTGGGGACCTCTTTTGTTCCTCAGGAGATTTCAGTGAACCAATTTGAAGGAATCATGGCTACAATCTCTGCGAGTAATGGACTAGGTTTCACGAATTTCGATTTACCTTCTGAGGGAAAGAAACACAATAAGGCACTGCACATCTCAATGGAGATTGCAAGGAATACTTTATCCCGTGTATTGGTTGACACAAGATCATCCCTTAAGGTGCTGCCAAAGTCAGCTCTCATGAAGTTTGATTACGAAGGGCTTGTGTTGAGGCCCAATGATTTGATGGTTAAGGCATTTGACGGGTCAAAGAGAACTGTGTTTAGGGATGTTTATTTGCCTATCAAGATAGGTCCTCAGATCTTTGACGTGACTTTCTTCATCATGGATATTAATCCTTCATACTCCTGTTTTCTAGGGAGCCCGTGGATCCATGGGGTCGACGTTTTAACTTCTACCTTGCATTAGAAGTGGAAATTCTTGGTTAATGGGAAAGTGGTTACCATTTGTGGTCAAGAGGACTATGTTGTCAACCATCTGAGTACCTTATACTATGTTGAAATTTAGGGAGAGATACATGAAACTCCGTGCCAAGCACCCGAGGCCGTGTAGTTTGTTAGAACTCCTCGTCAAGAGGTTAAGAAGCTGGAGGCCTCTATGGCATCTTAGCGACAAGCTTAAGTAGTTGTTGAGTCTGGTCATCCTGAAGGATGGGGCAGTGTGTTGGAGCTCCCCACACAGAAAGACTAGAATGGTTTAGGCTTTGTGGCTGGTAGAAGCACACCAATTGTTGTTCCTCTCAATATTCAAGGTATTCCTCCTCCGATTTAGTTCGTTAGTTATGGTGTTATCTAAAATTCTGGTATCAAATATCTGATGTGGAAGGAGATGTCACAACATAAATATCAGGGGAAAATGTAAAGTGCAACAATAAAGTCTAAACACAAAGGTGTCAAGACATTATATCTGACATCTCAAGAATATCCAACTCCAGATTAGGGATTCTTCTTCATCTCCTTCTATGATCAACCTAATGATCACATGATTTTCTCCATAATAGTAGTACACCTTATGGTTATTGCAAACCCACAAATACACCTCTCTCTACTTCAACAAAACACACACACTTGGCTTCTTTGATCATAAGAAACTACCAGCTGACAGAGAGAATGTCCTTAACATATGAACTTGACCTTCATATGCAAGCAACTGTCTGAGATAACATATTTCTCCAGGGAACTTAAGCTCAGCCTCTACACTTCCTACTTGCTTGACTCAGAAATAAACTGAACCAAGAAGTAAACAATTTGTTGACAATTATTCAACCCACCAATCTAAGATATGTTTTCTGGATAAAACATCTTAGATACAAGCCCAGATGCACCCTCTTCCAAATCGGGAGTAGGTTCCAAACATATGTTATCACCACACATTTGTCTGGCACCCAGAGCATCTATTATGCAACAGGAATCTGCATGGCTGACACAATATCCCAACATCTTGTAGGACATTAGTTCCATTCTTTTGGAACTCATAAAAAAAAGTTTGGTTCTAAAACTTAACATTGCTTCCAAAAAACAAATAACCCTTGATCACCTTCAAGGTCCTCAAAAATATTCCAAGCTCCAGCAATACCAAACAACAGCAAGACTCAGAGTCACTTTCCTAATTAGTTCAAGTATTAGGAAGACTCTACTAGAAGCCAAAATAAATGGCTCTAATCTTTCATCAACAAACTCATCAAAAATGCCTTTATGAGTGGACTTGAGAGATAAAACTCAAGTATCATTGACACTTTCACAAAGTTAGTTGAGATTGTCTTACACAAACTACACCCTAATGCCCTTTATTTACTTGCGACACAAGAAACAATCGGGGTTACATCAGATACCATGTAGCGGAATACACAACAACAAAAACTCTTAAACAGTATTCAAGCACAACATATTACACACAACCACCATAATCCAGATGAAATAAAAAACATCCTAGGTTTGAAAATAAATCAAACCTAACACAGTAGCTCACTATCAAAGTTGCACGCCTGATGACAACAGACAGGTCCAATACATACCCTGTCACAAATGGTCTATCTTCCACTTCAAGGGACCATTCAAAAACAATATGAACTATCTAATTTCAAACAAATTTTCAGTAGAACCTTCTACCTTGACCATGAACCAAAAATTATCCCCCTCGGATCTCATCCAAAGACATAACATGATGTCTACTCTGATACCAATTGAAATTATGGTATATCATATCACACATGTCCTATAGGATGTCGAGACATATGTTCTGACAAAAACAAACATGGCGAGTGTTGTACCCCAAAATTTTCCCTCTCATTTATCAAGATTTTCTCATAATATCTCTTTGACTCAAGACCGGATTAAGGTTTGATCAGCTCAAGACATCTCATCTTACACTGATGACCCAAAATTAGGGTTTGAGTTTGCCCAAGGATTTTTGGACTATCCATGCTTCATATGACTTTCAAACATCATTATGGACCCATAATATTACTCATGACAAGTTTCAATCCTTGAATCATATTTTTGATCATTGAATTGGACAATTGACCTAAAAATCAGTTGTATTAGGGAAAAAGTCAACCATGGCCAATTTATAGTCAAAATTCATAATTTTTTATCCACATAAACATCTTAGACTCATATGTATCATTTGATCAAGTTTGGACCACAATTCCTCAAGAAATTTGATCAAATCATCAAAAGGGCAAAATGGTCAAAATTAGGGTTTTGACTAAGAAAGGACAATTTATGATTTTTGACCTGGCAATTGACCAATTGATTTGAAGCATGATTCCAAGGGTTCAATTGCACCATCATTACCTAATGACATGGTTCAAAACATTTCAAATCCATTGTGTTGCACCCCAAAATTTGCCCTCTCATATCTCTCAAAACATTTTAAGAAAAATCTCCAAGTGGTTCAAGATTGCTCAAGAGTTGGACAATCAAATCATCTCCTAAGGCAGTCAACCCCAAATTAGGGTTTTGTGTTGCATCAAGATCCTTGAGTACAAATGACCTCAAGTTCTCCCCAATGTCCTAATATGCTCTCAAGATCATCCATGCCAAATTTCAAGCCTTGTAGAGGAAGTTTGCTCAATCAATTGCTCAAAGGGTCCAAAAATCGACTGTGTTAGGGCAAAAGTCAACTGTGACCTACAAATAGTCAAACCTCAATATTTTTTGTCAACATTCTCATTTTGAAGGATATTTCATCATTTGATCAAGGGTTGATCATGATTCATCAATGGTTGCTCAAAATTGATCAAGACTCAAAAGTTGCTAAATTAGGGTTTTGCAGGAAAAGTCAACTCAACTTTTACCAAGCATAACTTACTAATACTTTATGAGAAATGACCCATCCAAAGCTAATTTTTAAGAGGATGCAGTTTCCTACAATCCATCTTCATACCCCAAGATCAAAAAATGCACTCACAAGAAGTTACAAATTTGGACATTATAGGTCATTTTTGAAAGTCAACAAAAACACCTTCTTTTCCAAAGCTTATAACTTGAGCATGGAATATAAAAATGAGATGAGACCAAAATGGTTGGTTAGCGGACATCTCAAGATTTCTAAAAAGTCAAAGAACACTTTCAAAAGTTCAAAATTGAAGAAGTTATGCATTGTTGAAGTTGGGAATTTTTGCAAAATTGCCAAAAGTCAACTATCCCCAAAACTTCAAATTTTGTCAAATGGGCCCATTCTTTTCCACTTGATTTGGACTTGCCACATTATACACGTGTCTTAGATTCAGCCTTGAGTCCATTTGTCAATTTTATTATTTTATTTGATTTTTTAATGAATTATTTCACTTTTAATCAAATTAAATCAAATAAAATCCAAACATTGATTATTTGATCTCTTTTTGGCTATTTCAGGATTGAATCATCATCATCAAATGTATCAAATTCGTATCAAGCATTCCATGTGCAAAAATAATGAGTTTTTGACAAAGTTGGCAAATCTTCAATGGTGAATCAAATCCAATCTCAAGGCATTGATGTGGAAAGATCCAAGACAAATTTGTTGACCTAATGCATTGCATATTACATATAAAAGTGAAAGCACACGAAATCAGAACCTAGAGGCTGCAAGAACACCAAGAACAAAACTTGAAAAAAGGTGGAAAAAGTGTGAAACCAAAATCACACTTAGAGGCATTTTTAAAAGCAAAACTCAACACCAATCGCTTGCTGGAGGATCACTGAAGCAGAACCAACCCAAAGCCAGTCTCCATACACTCCCAGAAGCTCTGTAAGTATCTCAAAAAATCGCCCTTCTCTTGAATTCGCAACTCTTATTTCTTGCATCTTTTGCACAAACTACTGGCATATTCCTAATCCTCGTCCAATTTACAAGCATTCTGCATTAGCCAATTGCATTTTTCTGGCCTAGATGAAGAACCCCCATATCTAGGGTTCTTCGTTCGTGTTTTGGGGTTTTTCTTCGTTCATGTTTGGAATCGATTTTCATGGACTGGAATGGATTTTAGGATGCATCTACGCATTTAGCTGTGGATCAAAATCCGCAGGTAAACTTACAGGGTTGAAGGTCAGGGATGACAAATGTGTTTCCCTCTGATTGGACCATTCAAACAATTCGCGCACTTTTTTTATTTTCTGGCATAATGACGTGTTTTGATATATTATGTTTTGTTTGTGTTTAATTAACAAATGAGAAGCGGTGGCTGAGTGGTGGGGGTGTACATCCAATGATCAATACGACCTAGGTTCGAATCCCAGGTCCCCCCATTTGCATTTGTTGTTTTTCTTCAGGTATTCCAGCGTGCTTAAGGAGTTGTAGCATACCATGCTCCCTCACCCAATCACTTGCCAGATGGCCCCATGCCAAATCTGGTGATCCAGAATGATAGCCTACCATGGGATCCAGTCAACCAATGCACAGGGGATCCGAAAAGTCAAACGAGGCCAGTTGGTGATGGGCCTCCGAATTGCTATCAAGACCTCCAAATTTGGCCAAAACCCCTACTAAGTCTTTCTATTTTATTTTTCACTTATTTTATTTAATTGTTTTGTTTAATTATTTTTCATAATTTAACTAACCAATTAAATCTTTTTATTCATAAAATTAAAAACCAAAAAATATTTTCTTTATTTAAAATTAAATTTCAGTATTTTATTTTTTGTTAACAATATTAATTTAATTAATTTAGTTTTAATTAGGAATAACCTTTAATATATTTTGCAATAATTAAAATTAACTTAGACAATTAGGTTTTTATTAACATTGATTAAATTAATTTTTATTTCTTTAAATATCAAAAACCCAAAAATATTTTTATTAATTATTTTATTTACTAATTTAATAATTGATCCAATTTAATTTCTTCCATAAATTCAAAATAACAAAAAAGATACTTTCTTTCAAAAAGGGTCAAAACCCTAAAAAACTTGCGCTCAATTTAATTTCTCGCACGTGATCCATTTTATTCAATATTGTATCTGTTTCCGGAATGTAATAGCTTAATAGGACTTTACTTTTTTTACCGATTTATTTATTCCCCGCATTTTAATTTCAAGGGTTGCTTTTGGCGATGTAAATACACGACGCCTTGTAATAGTTAGTTTAATTTCCGCAATTTAATTTTCGCAACTTATAAACTGTTAGATGTTTGATAATAGGGAATGCATGACAAGATTGAACGTTTAAACCTAAAATCAACGTAGATCACCATTAATATGTACAAAGATAAAATAAACGGAAAATGACACACTCGCACATGCGCACTCTTAGGGTACACCCCACTTGGTTGCCTTCGTACGCGGTCATTAAGTATAGGTCACTTTAGAGGTCACCCTCTTGTCCAAAGATCATAGTCGCCTCGAAACGGTTGCCTCAGATATTGTTGCCTCAAAACAAATGATCTAAGACATTAGGGTTACCGCTAAGGCGTCCTAACATTGCTTTAGTGACCGTATGTCCCTCATTCGAATTGACCCTTAAAACTCCAACGACGGTGCTACCTACTCATTCATAGTGGGATAGCCTTGTCTAAAGGACATTAGTATAGAACGATTCCTTTTTCGAGTAGGTAGATGGTTCTTAGATACTTGCTCTTTCAAAAACAAAAACTTTTCACACTTACACCTTTCAAACAAAAAACTTCTTCAAACCCACAAACACAAAGAAAAGAAATTTTGAAAACACTTTGAGCAAGTACCTAAGAGCCTTTGGATAACCACAGATAGAAAGGGTGCTAACACCTTCCGTTTCTATAATCTACCCCCCGAACCCGAGAAACATCTCGAAAAAGGAATTTTTCTGTGCTTTTTTCCTTTCCTTGTTGGATAAAATAAAAGACGGTGGCGACTCTTGCTTACCGCGACATTTTGCGAAAACAAACGCAAAACGCAAACCAGCATTCCGAAAAACAGCCAGTTCTCTCCCACCGTATCACAGAACTGGCGACTCTGTTGGGGATATCTTAATAAGAGGGTTGTACCTTAGGATTAGATCATTGTGTTTTCAATTGTTTGCTTTGTATGCTTTATATTTGTGGGCTTGTATCAGAGTTACTATAGATCCTAATCTGAATCTGGGGGATACCCTTTAGGTAAGTAGCAATAAACTGTGAGGGAACTATACGGCATAGACCGATACGGTTGAAGCAGTAGCTACGTTTGTGTGGCACTTTAGTCTGTACCAATATCCCTTGTGTTAGAACGAGGAGAATATGGTACTTCTAAGGGGTCCTTAAGCACCAACTGACCTTAGAACCTTTAAATTGACCAACTTGGCCATAGAACAGTAGCAGTATGCTACACTCATTGAGACTAAACTCTCGCGATGATTCTGACCGCAAGAAAAGGTTGCTAAAATGGAATTATGACCGATCGAGGGTAGTCAGTGATATTGAGATCCTTTAGAACCTGGTTACTATTTTTAGGACAGGTTTAAACCAACTGAACTGAAAGAGGGTAGTACCTAAGCTCCTTGCCAGCCTGAAATCTAAGGGCTCTCTGTGTGACTTGTGTGACTTTACCATATTTGCTATTTGTGGATACTTGTGATGTGCTTTCTATCATGACATCAAGACATCATAACATTGCATACATCTTGTATTGGACTAACCTATTTCAAAGACAGGAGGGATTCATCTTTGTTCTATTTTGTAGGTCATGATGTCCATGCGTAGGAATACCATCCAGATAAACTTTGTCCATGTTCCCACCATGCTTAAAGAATTGATTGCCAAGATGCCTGATACTACATCCTTCATCAGAAGACATGGGTATCTTCTCAGTTTGGTTACCTCCAAATTGGACGAGCAGATGATGAGTGTCCTGGTCCAGTTCTATGATCCACTGTACCATTGCTTTACTTTTCAGGACTACCTGTTGGTTCCCACCTTAGAAGAGTTCTCTGATCTGCTCGGTATCTCTATTCTGGAGAAGACCCCGTTTACTGGTTGGGAGAAGACCCTTAGGCCAGAAGAGATTGCTTTAGCCCTGCATATGACAAAGGATGAGGTAATGGCTAATTGGGAGACTAGAAGTGGAGCAAAGAGCTTTCTGACTAAGTTCTTGGTTGGTAAGGCTAATTATTTCTAGGATAGTCTAGACTCCAAGGCATTCGAAGATATTCTGGCTCTTCTGATATATGGCTTGGTGTTGTTTCCGAACCCTGACTCCTTTGTTGACGTGAATGCGGTGAAAATCTTCATCTCCCGTAATCTTGTACCCACTCTCTTGGGTGACATTCTTCATCAGCTTTATGCCCGTACTGCTCGGAAGCGGGGAACCTTGATGTGCTGTGCTCATTATTGGCAAGGTGGTTTATTTTGCACCTCCCCAAATCAGTGATGAAGAACAAAGAAGACATGGGTTGGGCTTATAGGGTTATGTCTCTTTCTCATGATGACATCATCTAGACTATCAAGGGTATGGATGAGGTGGCCATTATTGATCGCTGTGGGGAATACCCCAATGTTCCACTGATAGGAACCAATGGAGGGATTACCTACAATCCATGCTTGACCTTACATCAGTTTGGGCGAGCCAGAAGAGAAGGACCTCATGAGCTGCTAATGCCTAGTATCATCTTTTATTTTCAAGGGGATATTGACGAGAAACACTACAGATTCATAAGGGCTTGGGATAGAGTTCACAGATCTGATCCACATGAGCTCGATCCAAAGACTTCTCTTCCAATGGAGCCATATCTCAGATGGGTTCGTATCTGTGCCCAAAAGCTGGGTATGCCGTATGAAGTCGTCCTGCCTATCATTGTTGAAGTTGCTAATGAAGAGGGGGTTCTTCCTACCATCCTCCATCCTTACATGCCCACTGACATTGGGGCGCTGAAAAGGTCTTGGATGCAGCTGAGAAAAGAGCGGGATGCTTACCGAGAAAAGTTTAACGAGCAAGAGCAGAAGATCCAGAAGTTGACTAGGAAGTTGGAGAACGAGCGGATTCTCAATGACTATGTCTGCACCGACAAGAAGCAACCATGGGATCACTGATTGTCCTTTGATTATTTCCTTTCTAGTTTTTATTTACTTTTCAGTATTTCCTTTCTTGTAACGCCTTAAGGGCATCTTTTGAACAATTTGAATTTCAAAGTTTATCTAATAAAAGTGTGTTTCATTTCTTGTTTACAAATTTGAATCTCTCTATGTATTTGAAATCATAACATACGCATTTCATCCCATGCACTACATAACAGGTACCCATTACAGATCTCTTATCTTCTTCGCTGTTTATTTCAGCATCATGTCTGCTGAACCATCAACTGAGCAAGCAATCAAGGCCCTACAGGCTCAGAATGCCCAATTCCAAGAGCTGTTCATGAATCTCGCTAAGGGTCAGCAAGATCTGAAGACCCTGATTCTGAAAGAGAAGAAGAAGAAGAAGAAGAGGACAGTCCTGTTTAACACAGGTCACAGGTTTGGAAACAGGCTACGGGATGAAGTTGATTTGACCACCTCATCTGGAGGGAAAGATAGTCAAGAAGAAAAAAGGGCGCCTAGCCCTGTGGTCTCAGACAACAAGACGGACTTCGACGAAGACCAGTATCCTCATGCTAAGGATAGATACAAACAACTGGAAGACCAGTTGAGTGCGATGGAAGTTCAGAAAGTGCCTGGTCTGGACTTTGGTGATCTGGGTCTATCATCTGGGGTGGTGATTCCCCACAAATTCAAAGCACCAGCCTTTGCTAAGTATGAAGGAGTTTCTTGTCCGAAGTTGTACCTCCGGTCATATGTAAGGAAGATTCAGCCGTACACCGCTGATAAGAACCTATGGATCCACTTCTTTCAAGACAGTCTCTCAGGGACTCAGCTTGAATGGTTTTACCAGTTGGACGGAGCCAGTATCCGCAGTTGGGAAGATTTGGCTACTGCTTTCTACAGGCAGTACCAATACAATTCCGACCTCGCTCCCACGCGTACCCAACTCTAGGGTATGTCAATGGGAATGGGCGAAGGTTTCAAAGATTATGCTCAGAAGTGGAGGGACCTCGCTGAAAGAGTTCCACCACCCTTGGCTGATCGGGAGCTTGTGGATATGTTTCTGGGGACCTTGTTTGGTCAATTTTTCAACCACCTGATTCGAAGCTCTTCGTCTGGGTTTACAGAGCTAATTATGACCGGTGAGAGGATTGAGGCTGGTATTAAGGCTGGTAAGATACAAAATGGTGCTTCATCAAGTACCGAGAAAAAGCCTTTTAAGAAAGAGTCCAGTGTTGTCTACAGTTCGAAAATCCAGAATAGACCTGAACGCCGCCAAGTTGTTTATGCGGTTTTTATTTCAAGACCTGCTGGTGCTACTCAGCGCAACAATCAAAAAAAGGCCGAGAGACCTCGAAGGCAATTCACCAATCTCAACATGACTGTCTCAGATTCTGCCGCAGTTATTAAAGACCAATCTAGTAACTCCAAGGGAGGCTCCGCAGAATCCCAACATTGCATCACCTAAGTACAACCCTAATGCCCGCTGCGCTTTTCACTCTGATAGCCCGGGACATAATACAGATGATTGTTGGGCTTTGAAGAACAAAATACAGGACTTAATTGATGCTAAGGAGATTGAGTTCGAGGCGCCCGAAAGACCTAATGTTATGACTACTCCTATGCCCAAGCATGGAGTAAATGCTATAGAGGAAGACTCGTTTTTGGTTTCGGTGAACGACATTGTTACCCCTTTAATGACTGTGAAGAAGAACCTTTTGCTAGCCGGTTTATTTCCGGGCTGTGACGAAGGTTGCCGTATGTGTTCTGTCCTACCTACCGATTGCCATCTTTTGAAATTAGGTGTCCAACGCCTGATGGATAATAAAGAAATTTTGTTTGAGAAGACTCTTGTTCCTTTAGTTCATACTGAAGAAGTTGCCATTATCACCATTTTCGACAATTCTTCCAAGGCTCCCTCGAGGAAGCCTGTTATAATTACATCTGTTCCAAGAATCGCACCATTGATCATCACTATTCCTGGGCCTATCCCCTATACATCTGATAAAGCTGTCCCTTTGCACTACGGGGCTGATGTTTATTTTCATGGAGTTAAACAAGATTTGGACGATGATACTGACGTCAGCAATATTGTTGGACCTACTAAAGTCACCCGCAGCAGAAGACTTTTCTCACCTGATATCTCTCCACCAACTGCCCGAAAACCTATTGTTATCACACCTGCCAGTGTACCTGCTATTATTCCTGCTCAAGTTCCCATTCTTACCCCTGTCGCTGAGTCATCTGACACTCGGGGCACAGGGACCACTCGTAAGCCTACCCAGACGGAGGCACCAAAGATGATTACTGTTGAAGCTTCTAGACAAGAGATGGAAGAGATTTTAAAGATCATCAAAAAGAGTGACTACAATGTAGTCGAGCAACTGGGGAAAACCCCGTCCAAAATCTTTATGTTATCACTGTTGCTTTGCTAAGAATCCCATGCCAAGGCTCTAATTGACTTTCTGAAGACTGCACATGTACCGCAAGAAACATCAACTGATCAGTTTAAAGATTGCATAGCTAGTCTGACTACTGACAATGGGTTGGGTTTCTCTGACGCCGACTTAACTGCTAAAGGGAAGAATCACAACGATGCCCTGCATGTCTCCATTGAATGCAGGGGCACTACTCTTGCTCATGTATTAGTGGATACTAGTTCCTCATTGAACGTTTTTCCTAAGAAAGCTCTAGACCAGTTGGATTGTGAAGGTTGGAGCTGAAACCAAGCAACATTGTCGTCAGGGCCTTTGATGGGTCTAAAAGAATGGTACATAGAGAAGTGGATATTCCGATTAAGGTTGGTTCTCAGGTTTTCAACTCTACATTCTATGTGATGGACATTCGGCCATTTTATTCCTGTTTGCTGGGTCTCCCTTGGATCCACAAAGCTGGGGCCATAACCTCAACGCTCCACCAAAAGCTGAAGTACCCAGTAAAAGGGAAGATTGTGACAGTACAAGGAGAGGAAGAGTACATGGTGAGCCACCTTAACTCTTTCCGATATGTAGAGATGGATGGAGAGTTCATTGAGACCCCATTTCAACATTTTGAAGAGGTTCCCCAGACACTGGCATCAACTGAGACTGTTGTTGAAGATTCTCCTATGAAGATGGCTTCCTTTAAGGATGCCCGGGCTGTTATCGAGAAAGGTGGGTGTGCAAATTGGGGACAACTCCCTGATTTTACACAGAAGACTAACAAGTTTGGTTTGGGTTTCACTGCAGAAGCTCAAAGGGCTGTTCGGAATGCACGGATCGGAAGACCTCCCCTGTTCATCAGCAATTCAGGAGTAAATTCCATTGAAGACGACGTTGAAGAGTCTGAGTTCGACAATTGGATCTATCCTACGACCGAAGGTGGACCAAATAACTGGACAGCAAAGGACTTCATCCCTATTTCTTTTGTTACCCGGTAATGAAAATTTTTGTTTTGAATTTGTAACAGACAATGTTTTAAACTCTACAACCCGGTGTCTTACCCGGGGCACCGTGGCTTCATTTGTGAGGGCTTTATGTGTGTCATTTACATATATCATTAATAAAAGCATTGGACGTTTCTTGCATTTCAAATCTTACGCTCCTTGTTTTTCTTATTACATACTGCAAAATAGCTATTTTACACACACTAACATATACAGGTCTACATCCACTCTGGATCCTACTGGTAACGACTCTGCTACTGCCGGTTATGACTTCGAAAATACGATCAACTTAGCCGAAGACGAAGGTGAAGATGATTGCGAAGTGCCGGGTGAGCTTGCAAGACCGCTACTCCAGGAAGAGAGGGTTATTCAGCCGCACGAAGAGCCAGTGGAAATAATGAATCTGGGTACAGATATAGACAAGAAAGAGGTCAAGATCGGTGCAAACTTGGAGCTTAGTCTGAAACAACGGTTGATTCAGATGCTGTGTGACTATGTTAAGATCTTTTCCCGGTCTTATGAAGACATGCCTGGGTTCGATACCGATATTGTGGTTCACCGCCTGCCTACCAAGGAAGATTGTCCTCCAGTGAAACAGAATGTCCGCCGAATGCGCCTAGAGATGTCTGAGAAAATTAAGGCTGAAGTTATGAAACAGTTCGACGCCGGTTTTCTAGCAGTTACTTCTTACCCGCAGTGGGTGGCCAATGTGGTTCCACTGCCGAAGAAGGATGGTAAAGTTCGAATGTGTGTTGACTATAGGGATCTGAATAGGGCAAGCCCCAAGGATGACTTCCCTCTACCTCATATCGACGTTCTGGTTGACAACATCGCTCAGCACAAAGTATTCTCCTTTATGGATGGTTTCTCCGATTATAATCAGATTAAAATGGCTCCCGAAGACATGGAGAAGACAACTTTTGTTACTCGGTGGGGTACCTTTTGCTACAAGGTCATGCCTTTTGGATTGAAAAATGATGGGGCAACGTATCAGCGTGCCATGGTTGCTTTGTTTCATGACATGATCCATCATGAGATTGAAGTATACGTCGACGACATGATTGCAATTTCCCAGACTGAGGAAGAACATCTTGACCATCTTCAGAAGTTATTTGACAGGTTAAAGTTGTACAAGCTGAGGTTAAATCCGAACAAGTGCACCTTCGGGGTGAGGTCCGGTAAGCTGCTGGGTTTTGTTGTAAGCGATAAAGGTATTCAAGTGGATCCGGCAAAAGTGAAGGCCATACAAGAGATGCCAGCTCCCCAAACAGAGAAAGAAGTCAGAGGCTTTCTGGGACGTCTAAACTACATTGCCTGATTCATCTCGCACCTAACTGCTACTTGTGAGCCAATCTTCAAGCTACTGAAGAAAGATCAAGTAGTATGTTGGAACGATGAATGCCAGGCCGCATTCGAAATAATCAAAGAGTATCTCCAAGAGCCACCTATTCTGATGCCTCCAGTTGAAGGGAGACCGTTGATCTTATACTTGACAATACTCGACAACTCAATGGGGTGTGTGCTGGGGCAGCATGACGAGTCTGGCCGAAATGAGCATGCTATTTATTACCTTAGCAAAAAGTTTACCGACTGTGAGACCCGATACTCACTGCTCGAGAAAAATTTATGCGCTTTGGCATGGGTTGCTCACCGGCTGAGACAGTATATGCTGACACACACTACTTTATTGATATCGAAGATGGATCCAATCAAGTATATCTTCGAAAAGCCTGCCTTGTCTGGAAGAATAGCGAGATGGCAGATGATCTTGACTGAGTATGACATCTAGTACACGACCCAAAAGGAAATCAAAGGAAGTGTGTTGGCAGATCATTTGGCACATCAGGTAGTGGATGATTACCAGTCTATGAACTTTGAATTCCCAGACGAGAATATCATGATAGTGACTGATTGTGAGACACCTGGACCGGATGAAGGACTTGAGGAAGGATCCCGATGGTCTATGTACTTTGATGGACCTTCGAACACTTTGGCTAACGGAATTGGCGCTGTGATTATATCTCCTAAAGGCTCTCATACTCCGTTCACCGCCCGACTATGTTTCAACTGCACCAACAATATGGCGGAGTATGAAGCATGCATCATGGGTCTTCGAGTAGCAATTGACCTAAGGATTAAGTTTCTAAGTGTCTTCGGAGATTCCGCTCTCGTGATCAGTCAGATCAAGGGCGAGTGGGATACGAAACACCCAAATCTTATTCCTTACAAGGAGTATGTGTTGACATTGCTTCCCCATTTCGAGGAGATAACCGTTGAACACTTCCCTAGAGAGGAGAATCATTTACCGGACGTGCTAGCTACGATGTCTTCTATGTTCAAAGTCAATTGGTAAAACGAAGCTCCCCGGATTATCATTGAAAGGATGGATGAACCTGCGCATTATTGTGACATTGAGACTGAAGAGGTAGCGGATAAACCCTGGTTTCATGAGGTGAAGAGGTATCTTGAGGCCCAGGAATACCCCGAGGGTGCATCTGTTAATGACAAGAAGTTTCTGAGGAGGTTCACGGCGAAGTTCTTCATCAGCAATGGTATCCTTTACAAGCGTAACCATGATTCAACCTTACTGCGATGTGTGGATAAGAACAAGGCAGAAAGGATCATGGAAGATTTACACGAAGGTACCTTCGAAACTCATTCTAGTGGACACACCATGGCAAAGAAAATCCTCCGGGAAGGATATTATTGGTCTACAATGGAAGCCGACTGTTATCAGCATTCTCGGACATGTCACAAGTGCCAAGTCTATGCTGATAAGATGCACATACCTCCAGTTCCACTAAACGTCTTGACGACACCTTGGCCTTTTGCAATGTGGGGCATTGATATGATCGGCGAGATCAGACCTACGGCATCCAACGGGCATCATTTCATCCTGGTGGCTATTGATTACTTTATGAAGTGGTTTGAAGCAGCTTCCTTTGCTACCGTAACCAAGAACGTCGTGGCACGATTCATTCGGCACAATCTGATATGTCGATACGGTGTACCAGAGAGGATCATTACGGACAATGGAACCAATCTCAACAACAAGATGATCACTGAGCTCTGCAAGCAGTTCAAGATACAACATCACAACTCTTCTCCCTACCAGCCGAAGATGAATGGGGCTGTCGAAGCGGCTAATAAGAACATTAAGAAGATTGTGTAGAAAATGACTGTGACATACAAAGATTGGCACGAGATGTTACCATTTGCTCTTCATGGGTACCATACCTCAGCGCGGACGTCAACAGGGGAAACACCTTATTTCTTGGTATATGGCATGGAGGCAGTCTTGCCCATTGAAGTTCAGATACCCTCTCTTCCGATCATGAAGGATGCAGGTTTGAGTGAAGATGACTGGAATCAGACCCGGCTTGATCAGCTAAACCTAACAGATGAAAAGAGACTTACTGCTATTTGTCATGGTAAGACGTACCAAAAGCGGATGATTAAGGCATTTAACAAGAAAGTCAGACGACAAGAGTATCAAGTTGGGGACCTGGTAATCAAGCGCATTATCCTACCTCAAGGTGATCCCAAGGGCAAATGGACCCCTACTTACGAAGGGCCATTTGTGGTTAAGAATATTTTCTCAGGAGGTGACGACCTTCCTCACCCCATCAATGCAGACATAGTGAAAAGATACTACGCATAATCAAAGACCCGCTAGGTTGACTGGCCTAGGCAAAAATAAGGGCTTCCCGGCGAACCAAAAGGGTTCAGGCAAAAATAAGGGACAAAAATGAAAAAAATTTGTACACCCGGCAATTCGAAAACCTGAAAAGGCGGTTTGGGCAAAAAAGGGTATCCCAGTGGGCTGAAAACCCGAAAGGGCAGTCCAGGAAAAAATTAGGGATCAAAGCGTAACACTATGTCTCATTGGATCACCTTGCATCCAGACTTCGGTATCAACTATTAAGCTCGGACGACACTAATCAATCTGATCTACCTTCAACCAAGTAGCAAAGTGATGAGATACTCGAGGACATAAAGGCAATAGCAGAGTTGGAACCCAGTGGGATTTTTCACATAGCTGTTTTGTTTTTCACAATTTGTGTAAATTCTATCTGCTCGGCGGCGTTCTCTTACTAGGACGTCAGCCTCTTGTACAAAAAACGCCTATTTACAGGCCAAACTTCAAAATCAATACAATTCATTTTCGAAGAAATTTCAAACTGTTCTTCTTTATCTGTTTTGTTTTGCAAAGAACGTCCAATGTTCATTTTTGATATATGCATTTGACATTAATTGCTGCTCATGAATATTTACATGCGAAACCAAAGACGATTACGGGTAATATCAGAAACAGGGGCAATAAAAATTGTCCTAACTATATATTTGCTTTGTCCACCAGGTACCGGGTAAATTCGTCTGAAGAATATGGCTAAGATACCTTCACTCCCCGCAGAGTAAGGCAGTAATGGTAGCTCTCCCCCAGCTAGGACTCGCGACTATGAATGAATCAACAATGCTCTCCCCAAGCAGAGTTGATTTACCATCAATACTAAAAAGGCCTGATATCCCCGACAGTCTTAATATTCCCTAGCGGAGTATAAGAATGTTCCCCGGAAGAATACAAGATACCCCTCGTGGAGTTAAAATTTTCCCAGCACAGTCTGAAAAAGCTTCCCCAACGGAGTTGAAGCATCATCCCTAGTAGACTCTGGATGTTTATCCCCAGCGGAGTACAAAATAAATCTCCCCAACTGAGTTTAAAGGATCATTCCCAGCAGAATTTAGAGGATTATCCCCACAAAAGTATAATAGGTTATCCCCAGTAACGTCGCCACTGAGAGATCGTCTCCAGCGGAAGTTCTTCCCTTTCACAAAAAGGAATTCAATCCTCAACAGATTCAGTATCACCAGCAACGGTGATTCGTCCCCAACGGAATTTATCAGTGGAATCCTCAACAGAGCATCTCTTCCCCACAGAGTAATCTCCTCATCAGTATATTCCCCAACGGAGTTATCCTCTCCTGCAGGTCTATTCTCACAATCATCTTCGTTCGTCATCCCCAGCGGAAACGAAGAATTCAACTCTATTCTCCAGCAGCTATCCAGGATTTATTTTCCCCAGCTAGAAACATTACATTTCCATACATCATGATACATGCATATACGCATCGTACCATACAATCTCATTTATGTTGAGAGCATCATTGCCTTATATATATCATGCATCATGACATTGTATATGACTGACTCTTTACCGTTTCAGGGAAAGACGAATCAGTAAACATCGCTGACTACTCATATGACCTAGTAGTCCCCTCAAAAGAAAAACTACATCTATGGAAGACTTTTATCTGGTTCAGCTAAATCGATCGTAAGATTTTTCTGATTCTTATCCAGTTAAAGTTAATCCAAGACCTTCTCTGGTCCAGTCAGATCGACGCTAAGATCTCCCTGATTCGTATTCCAGTTGAAGATATTCCAAAACTTGTGTCTGGTTCAGTTAAATCGATCCTAAGATTTTTCTGATTCTTATCCAGTCAAAGTTAATCCAAGACCTTCTCTGGTTCAGTCAGATCGGCGCTAAGATCTCCTTGATTCGTATTTCAGTTGAAGATATTCCAAGACTTTTGTCTGGTTCAGTTAAATCGATCCTAAGATTTTTCTGATTCTTATTCAGTCAAAGTTAATCCAAGATCTTCTCTGGTTCAGTCAGATCGATGCTAAGATCTCCCTGATTCGTATTCCAGTTGAAGATATTACAAGACTTTTGTCTGGTTCAGTTAAATCGATTCGAATATTTTTCTGATTCTTATCCAGACAAAGTTAATCCAAGACCTTCTCTGGTTCAGTCAGATCGACGCTAAGACCTCCCTGATTCGTATTCCAGTTGAAGATATTCCAAGACTTTTGTCTGGTTCAGTTAAATCGATTCGAAGATTTTTCTGATTCTTATCCAGCCAAATTTAATCAAAGACCTTCTCTGGTTCAGTCAGATTGACGCTAAGATCTCCCTGACTCGTATTCCAGTTGAAGATATTCCAAGACTTTTGTGTGGTTCAGTTAAATCGATTAGAAGATTTTTCTGATTCTTATCCAGCCAAAGTTAATCCAAGACCTTCTCTAGTTCAGTTAGATCGACGCTAAGATCTCCCTGATTCCTATTCCAGTCGAAGCCCAGACCACCTATCAACAGTCTCCAAATGGCATTTGTAAGCCCATTTCCGATATCACAAGACTGATACCACTTCATGCAAGTGCAAATTTCTGGGCACTCTAGTGTTCAATCATCTTCCACCTTCAGATCACAAAAGGCACGAAATCCAATCTACATCCTCAGGTTTAAGAAAATTGAATAGGGGTAGTTTTTGCACCCCAAAATTTTCCCTCTCATATCTCTCAAAACATTTTAAGAAAAATCTCCAAGTGGTTCAAGATTGCTCAAGAGTTGGACAATCAAATCATCTCCTAAGGCAGTCAACCCCAAATTAGGGTTTTGTGTTGCATCAAGATCCTTGAGTCCAAATGACCTAAATTGCTCCCCAATGTCCTAATATGCTCTCAAGATCATCCATGCCAAATTTCAAGCCTTGCAGAGGAAGTTTGCTCAGTCAATTGCTCAAAGGGTCCAAAATCGACTATGTTAGGGCAAAAGTCAACTGTGACCTACAAACAGTCAAACCTCAAGATTTTTTGTCAACATTCTAATTTTGAAGGATATTTCATCATTTGATCAAGGGTTGATCATGATTTATCAATGGTTGCTCAAAATTCATCAAGACTCAAAAGTTGTGAAATTAGGGTTTTGCAGGAAAAGTCAACTCAAGTTTGACCAAGCATAACTTTCTCATAATTTATGAGAAATGACTCATCCAAAGCTCATTTTTAAGAGGATGCAATTTACTACAATCCATATTCATACCCCATGATCAAAAAATGCACTCACAAGAAGTTACAAATTTGGACATTATAGGTCATTTTTGAAAGTCAACAAAAACACCTTTTTTGCAAAAGCTTATAACTTGAGCATGGAATATCAAAATGAGATGAGACAAAAAGGGTTGGTTAGAGGACATCTCAAGCTTTCTAAAGAGTCCAAGAACACTTCCAAAATTTAAAAATTGAAGAAGTTATGCAATGTTGACATTGGCCATTTTTGCAAAATTGCCAAAAGTCAACTATCACCAAAACTTTAAATTTTATCAAATGGGCCCATTCTTTTCCACTTGATTTGGACTTGCCACATTATACACGTGTCTTAGATTCAGCCTTGAGTCCATTTGTTAATTTTATTATTTTATTTGATTTTTTAATGAATTATTTCACTTTTAATCAAATTAAATCAAATTAAATCCAAACATTGATTATTTGATCTCTTTTTGGCTATTTCAGGATTAAATCATCATCATCAAAAGTATCAAATTCGTATCAAGCATTCCATATGCAAAAAGATTGAGTTTTTGACAAAGTTGGAAAGTTTTCAATGGTGAATCAAATCCAATCTCAAGGCATTGATGTTGAAAGATTCAAGACAAATTTGTTGACCTAATGCATTGCATATTACATATACAAATGAAAGCACACGAAATCAGAATCTAGAGGCTGCAAGAACACCAAGAACAAAACTTGGAAAAAGGTGGGAAAAGTGTGAAACCAAAATCACACTTAGAGGCATTTTTAGAAGCAAAACTCAACACCAATCGCTTGCTGGAGGATCACTGAAGCAGAACCAACCCAAAGCCAGCCTCCATACACGCCCAAAAGCTCTATAAGTATCTCAAAAAACCGCCCTTCTCTTGAATTCGCAACTCTTATTTCTTGCATATTTTGCACAAACTACTCGCATATTCCTAATCCTCATCCAATTTACAAGCATTCTGCATTAGCCAATTGCATTTTTCTGGCCTAGATGAAAAACCCCCATATCTAGGGTTCTTCGTTCGTGTTTTGGGGTTTTTCTTTTTCAGGGAAAATCAAGACTCAAGAAGGATATAGGTTTGTTCAGGAAGCCTAGACGAACTCAACCATGTGCTTGGAATCGATTTTCATGGACTGGAATGGATTTTAGGATGCATTTATGCATTTAGCTGTGGATCTAAATCCGCAGGTAAATTTATAGGGTTGAAGGTCAGGGACGACAAACGTGTCTCCCTCTGATTGGACCATTCAAACAATTTGCGCACTTTTTTTATTTTCTAGCATAACAACGTGTTTTGATATATTATGTTTCGTTTGTGTTTAATTAACAAATGAGAAGCAGTGGCTGAGTGGTGGGCGTGTACATCCAATGATCAACAGGACCTGGGTTCGAATCCCAGGTCCCCCCATTTGCATTTGTTGTTTTTCTTCAGGTATTCCAGCGTGGTTAAGGAGTTGTAGCATACCATGCTCCCTCACCCAATCACTTGGCAGATGGCCCCAGACCAGATCTGGTGATCTAGAATGAAAGCCTACCATGGGATCTAGTCAACCAATGCACAGGGGATCCAAAAAGTCAAACGAGGCCAGTTTGTGATGGGCCTCCGAATTACTATCAAGACCTCCAAATTGGGCCAAAACTCCTCCTAAGTCTTTCTATTTAATTTTTCACTTATTTTATTTAATTGTTTTGTTTAATTATTTTTCATAATTTAACTAACCAATTAAATATTTTTCTTCATAAAATTAAAAACCAAAAAATATTTTATTTATTTAAAATTAAATTTCAGTATTTTATTTTTGTTAACAATATTAATTTAATTAATTTATTTTTAATTAGGAATAACCTTTAATATATTTTGCAATAATTAAAATTAACTTAGACAATTAGGTTTTTATTAACATTGATTAAATTGATTTTTATTCCTTTAAATATCAAAAACCCAAAAATATTTTTATTAATTATTTTATTTACTAATTTAATAATTGATCCAATTTAATTTCTTCCATAAATTCAAAATAACAAAAAAGATACTTTCTTTAAAAAAGGGTCAAAACCCTAAAATACTTGCGCCCGATTTAATTTCCCGCACGCGATCCATTTTATTCAATATTGTATCTGTTTTTGGAATATAATAGCTTAATAGGACTTTACTTTTTTTACCGCTTTATTTATTCCTCGCATTTTAATTTCAAGGGTTGCTTTTGGCGATGTAAATACCCGACGCTTTGTAATAGTTAGTTTAATTTCCGAAATTTAATTTCCGCAACTTATAAACTGTTAGATGTTTGATAATAGGGAATGCATGACAAGATTGAACGTTTAAACCTAAAATCAACGTAGATCACCATTAACATGTACAAAGATAAAATAAACTGAAAATGACACACTCGCACATGCGCACTCTTAGGGTACACCCCACTTGATTGCCTTCGTACGCGGTCATTAAGTATAGGTCACTTTAGAGGTCGCCCTCTTGTCCAAAGATCATAGTCGCCTCGAAACGGTTGCCTCAGATATTGTTGCCTCAAAACAAATGATCTAAGACATTAGGGTTACCGCTAAGGCTTCCTAACATTGCTTTAGTAACCGTATGTCCCTCATTCGAATTGACCCTTAAAACTCCAACGACGGTGCTACCTACTCATTCATAGTGGGATAGCATTGTCTAAAAAACATTAGTATAGAATGATTCCTTTTTCGAGTAGGTAGTTGGTTCTTAGATACTTGCTCTTTCAAAAACAAAAACTTTTCACACTTACACCTTTCAAACAAAAAAGTTCTTCAAACCCACAAACACAAAGAAAAGAAATTTTTAAAACACTTTGAGAAAGTACCTAAGAGCCCGTGGATAACCACGGATAGAAAGGGTGCTAACACCTTCCCTTTCTATAATCTACCCCTCGAACCCGAGAAACATCTCGAAAAAGGAATTTTTATGTGCTTTTTTCCTTTCCTTGTTGGATAAAATAAAAGACGGTGGCGACTCTTGCTTACCGCGACATTTTGCAAAAACAAACGCAAAACGCAAACCACCATTCCAAAAAACAGTCAGTTCTCTCCCACCATATCACATATTCGATTGACAGATGAAATTTGCAATCAACTGATCAAAAGTCAACTGTATACTGAAAAGTCAAACTTTGACTTTTTGGTCAAATTCAAGTGCCAAGGACCATAATTCATGAAAACATGTCAAAATATGAAACTTTTTTGTCATGGAATCAAAGATTGAAGATTTGGATTTGAAATTTGAAATTTTCTTAACTTAGAAAATTTTCTAAGTATAGAAAATTTCTTATTTTTTCTCAACTTTAAGCCAATTTTTCACCATGATACAAGATGATTCAAAGCAAGTTCCCAACATGAAAGTTGTAGATCTCCATGAAATCTACAACTTTGCCTCAAAATTTTTTTCCTAAATATGCTTGGATCTCAAGATATAATTTTGTGAATACATGCCCATGAACTAAAATAACTTAGTGAAATTTTGCCCTAATTTAGGCAGGTTTTTGACCTAACTTCATGGAAATTTTTCACCTAGTTCCAAGAGGAATCTTGAAATTAATTTCAAAGATGAGTTATAGAGCATATTGCAAGCTTTCCAAAATGTCAAGGAACTCCTTGAGATCATTTTTGTGTAGGGAGAATCAAAGAGAGGAAGTTGTCAATTTCTCACTTTGATTTCAAGCCATTTCATGAAGAACAAAATTCAAATCTGAATCTATGCTGCCTAATCCTTGCTTTACAGGTCTCAAACTTATTTCTCACTTCATAATTTAATGCTTACACAGATGATAAAGCCTTAATCCAAGCACAAGAGTCTTTATCCAAGCTTTAATTCCATAAATGGCACAAAGTTACCATTGCCATTTTGGAAAAGCATAGCCTTTGCAACTTTTTACTTCTTGAGCGTTGGACCTGTTTTCTCTGCACACACAAATCCTATAAACCAAAAATAAGTTAGCTAGAACTTTTACCAACTCCAAGCAGGCTTGTACAAGCATGTAGAGAGTGGTCTCTTCACCTTTCTTAAAAAGCAAGTAAGAGTGCAAAAAGGCTATAATTGAGAAATTTGTTGTGGAGTGGAAAAAAACCTTCTATATACTTATACACAAACACATTACAACTTAGAACACGATTTCAAAAGGCCAAAAACACTTCAAAACTCCCTATCACCAAAAACCTGTCAAAACTTGCAGTTTGTGACCAAGCATAGCAATCCACAAATTTAGTCACGTGTTTCAAGTTTTAATCATTCAAACACTTTACCTACCTCATATCTAAGTGTTCCAAACCATCATCCCTCCATTGTAACACCTCATTCTCCATCTGCCATTTTTGTTTTTCAAGCTTGCAGGTTGACTTGGACAGAGAGATTCAGGCACTTTCAAAGCAAGGTAAGGATTGGAACACACTCAGGGAGGTTCAGGAAAGCTAAAGGAATCTTCAGGCCTTCATAAATCTCACTCAAACTCTATTCATGATCTCAGCTGAAAGAGGTAAGAAATCCAACTTTTATCTCTTTATACAGTCATCCATTAGCCACGATTTGTGAAAGGAAAATGTAGATATTATTGTGCTAAAGCCAACCATGTGCATAGATTTCATTTCTGTTCATTATGTATAGAGAATTTTAGTTCAAATTTTTGTAAAAATTAGGGTTGAAATTAGGGCCTTTAAAATTCGTTTTGGTCTTTGATTTTTAGTTTCCATAAGTTACATGTCTGAAATCGTGGGAAAGAGTACTATCATTTTCATGTTAGAAGTTTCCATTTTCATGGAGAAATGAGAAAGATACAGAGGTTCTAGCCAGCTTGAGGAAGAAGACGAAGTACATGGCAAGGAAGGGATTCATGTTATGTAAGTTTTCATATAAACTAACGGATGTACAGCCACCCCAATGGTAAGGCAGCACACTAAAATGCTTAAGGTCACAGGTTCGAGCCTTGGCGCTGCCTTTTTGCATTTTTCACATTTTTCCATCCATTTTTTTGGCTGTTTGCAGGGTGGGCTTCAACATTTGGGCCTAGCGTTTTTTTTCTAACATGCTACCACCTGTTTGCTCAGAATACCCCCTGGCCCATGCATTTTATTTCTTTGTTTTTATTTTCATTTTTTATTTTATTAAAAATTTTCTTTAATATAAAAAAATCATAAAAATATAAAATATGTTAAATATTGCATCTTGATTTATTTTATTTTTATTTTCATATAAAAAATATTTTTATTTAATTATATACTAATTATTTGTCTTAAGCAAACTTTTCAAATAAAATAAACTTAAATATATTTTATTCCTTTTCTTTCATACTTGTAAATATTTATTTTGATATATAAAAAGACTAAGTATCTCACAAAATATTATCTATTATTTTTAATACAAAAAATACACAAAAAATAATACTTAAGGAACTTTATTTTCTTTTAAATTAGAAATTAGGGTTAACCATTTTTTTCAAGAAATAATTTCCTTTTCTTAAGATATTAGGATTAGGTTAAAATTCTTTTGCATAAGAAAAATAAAATAATTTCTTTTCCTTGCATATACATAACATTGCATATTTAAATTATATGGTATATTGTTCATTCAAATATTTGTATAAATTCGATTTGGTTGTAATAGTTTAAATTAGGTTTACATTATTGCAAATCCCCATTCACAATTTGTATACCCCCTCCCATACAATGTTGTAATAGCGTAGTAATCTTTAAAATTACGCAATTTATCACTTTTATATACCATGCTAGTAATTAGGGTTTGAATGGCAAGATAAAAAAAATCAAATCGAAAACCTTAATCCAAGACAAAATCAAGCATGAAAATAACACACTTACACACAAGCACCCTTAGGGTTTCCCCACTTGGTTGCCTTATACAAAAATAGCCATATTACGCATGCGAAGTATCTTGGCAAAACAAACAAATATAAGATCATATTCCCTCGATGACGCTATTCTAAGTTGCCTTACAAAATGATCTTGGTCCCTCAAAAATGCTAAGATACTTTGCAATATTGCTAATCATGGTTATACAATGACCCACGCCCGTCCCGTTTACATCCAAAGATAGAGTTGCTTACTAAATCACTGGTAAGACAACAATGTCAAAGGAATAGAAAATGAACAAGAAAGACATTTGAGTAGATAGATTACTTCTAGTTACTTGCTCTATTTTTAAACAATTATCCTTGCTATCTTTAAAACAAAACACACACATTTCCAAAAAAATCTACAAACATTGAAAACATTTTCAAAAAGACAAACATCTTTGTATACATTCTTACGAACGAGAATCATTACAAGATTGCCTAAACAATGGCATCTTTTACAAAATACTTTCAAAAACCACACAAAGCACAATTTCAAAACAAAAAGCAAGTGATCTAGCAAAGTAACTAAGAGCCCATGGAAAACCATGGAAGAAAAGGGTGCTAATACCTTCCCTTTTCATAATCTACCCCCCGAACTCAAGAAACAATCTCAAAGGTCTTTCCTGTGCTTTTTCACCTTTCCTTTTGGATAAAAGAAAAGTCGGTGGCGACTCTTGCTAACCGCAACATTTGCAATAAAACGCAAAACAATCAAGTCAGTTCTCCCACCGTATCACAGAACTGGCGACTCTGCTGGGGAATATTCTAAAAGTGGAGTTACCTTGGGGCAGTCCAATGTTGGTAGATACTCGATACTACACTCATTGAGGTTTGGTTTCTTGGGATATTTAGGTCGCCATTAAAGAGGCTTGAGCTGAAACAATGACCAAGGAAACAATCCGGTGATATTGAGCTCCTTAGAACCCGGTTACTATTATTAGGATAGGTTAAAGCCAACTAGACTTCAAGAGGGAACTTACCTATAAAACCCCATGCAAGCCTAAACTAAGAACTTGTTTGCTTTGCTTGTATATGCATACTTGCACATAACATCATGGACATCATGAACATCATATGCATTCAATAACCATTTCAAGGGTTTTGGAGATTCATCTTTATTCTTGTTTTTTAGGATATGGATTCACTTCGCAGGAAAACTATCCAAGTCAACCTTGTAAGAATTCCTCCACAACTTAAGGAGTTAGCTTCAAGGATCCTTGAGAAATCTCCATTCACCGAGAGCATGGTCTTCTACTCAACTTGGTCACCTCCAACACAAATGAGGACATGATGAAGGTGATTTTTCAGTTTTTTAATCCTTTGCACCATTGCTTCATATTTCCCAACTATCAGCTTGTGCCTACTTTGGAAGAATTCTCCCAACTCTTGAGGATTCCAATTCTCAATCAACTACCTTTCAACGGTACGGCAAGAGACCCAAAGCCAGAAGAGATTGCTCAAGCTCTGCACTTGCACTCATCTGATGTCACAACTCATTAGGAAACTAGGAGTGGTGTCAAAGGCTTCTTAGTAAAGTTCCTGTTTGAGAAAGCCCAAAGATGTTGGAATTCCTTAGACTTGCAAGCCTTTGAGGAAATTGTGGCTCTTCTTATCCATGGGATGGTCTTATTTCCCAATCCTAACCAACTCATAGACGTGAGCGCCTTCAAAATCTTCATGTCACGTAATCCGGTGCCTACATTGCTAGGAGATATCCTACACTCTTTTCACACTCGCACAATGAGGAAAAGAGGTTTCCTTATGTGTTGCACTCCTCTCCTGGAAAGATGGTTTATTTCTCATCTTCCCCAATCA
Source organism: Vicia faba (assembly GCA_948472305.1). Lineage (NCBI taxonomy): Eukaryota > Viridiplantae > Streptophyta > Magnoliopsida > Fabales > Fabaceae > Vicia > Vicia faba. The sequence continues at coordinate 1,151,524,799 of OX451741.1, read as the reverse complement.
GTCTTAAAGAATAAGCAAGGTTCAAGGTGGTCACAAAGGTTAATGACGCTCAAATATTCAGATATTCATTTGTGCTCCCGATCCAAAGAGAATGTTGTCATTGTTGACCGTTGTGGGGAATTCCCTAATGTCCCTCTACTTGGCATTAGGGGAGGTATCACCTACAACCCGTGCTTAGCTTTAAGACAGTTTAGTTACACTCGAAGGGAAGGCCCGCACGAGATGTTGATTCAAGGTTTGTTATTCGACTATGACAACGACGGTCAAGGTCTTCGCCAGAGATTTATCCAAGCTTGGAGGATGCTAAACAAGGTGGATAGCAAGACTTTGGGGCACAAGAATTCCATCCCTCTTGAGCCTTACCTCAAATAGGTACGAACCCGCGCTCAAAGTCTTATGATGCCTTATCCTTCCATCCTTCCGGTGATCATTGAGCCTGTTAAGGAAGGAGAAGTTCCATACACTATCCTACATCCTGACATGCCCAAATCTCTTGAAGAACTACAAAGGGATTGGATACAGCTCAAAGGAGAGTGAGATACTTTCGAAGCCCAATTCTATGCAAGCGAGAAGAAGGTTTTGGAACTCACTAGGCTACTTCATGAGGAGCAGACTCTAAATGCCTACATTGCACCAAAGAGGATGTGCACTACTTTTTTATCTTAGAGTTTTGTATTATTTTTCCCAAGGGGCATTGATGTACTCAAACTTTATCTTATTAATATAACGTGTGTTTCTTTTTGTCTAAAACGAACTTGAATCTTTGAAATCCTTGAAAACATTGCATATGCACATATCATTCATCATAACATAAATAAGTCTTTTGCAACGAGTTTCCTCATCTCTCTATTGTTTATTTCAGTAAGATGGATCTCGAACAGACAGTCAAAGATCTCCAAGCTCAGAACACGCAGTTTCAACAGTTGCTCATGACACTAGCCAATGGGCAAGAGGAGTTGGAGACTCTGCTAGACGAGGAAAGAAAAAAGAAAACCAAGAAGGTCATTGGGGTTTTAAACATGGGGAGAAGGTTTCAAGGACATACTAGAAGAACCTTGAATTTGCAACAACATCCGGTGAAGGAGAGGGGAAAGGAAAGAAAACAGCGATTCTGTAAGAATCTGAAGAGGAGAAGAGGAAGACTACTTTGAGGAACAATATCCTCCAACTGATGATAAGTACAGACATATTGAAGAGCGTTTGAACACTATGGAAATACAAAAGGTGCCAGGTCTAGACTTTGAAGAATTGGGACTAGTGTCGGGGATTGTGATTCCTCCGAAATTCAAAGTGCCTTTGTTTTCAAAATACGATGGAGTGTCATGTCCTAAGATGCACCTCCGATCATATGTGAGAAAAATCCAACCACACTCCGCTGATAAAGACTTATGGGTGCACTTTTTCCAAGATAGCCTATATGGAACACAACTCGACTGGTTTTACCAACTGGAAAGGGCCAACGTCCATAATTGGGAAGATCTTGGCGCAGCTTCCTATAAGAAATATCAATATAACGCTGATATGGCGCCTACCCGTACTCAACTTCAGAGTATGTCTATGGCTTCCAATGAGGGTTTCAAGGATTACGCGCAGAAGTGGAGAGATCTAGCTGGAAGAGTTCAACCCCCTCTATCTGAAAGGGAGTTGGTGGACATGTTCTTAGGAACTCTATCGGGCCCTTTCTTCGACCATTTAATTGGAAGCTCATCTGTCGGATTTACTGAGTTAATACTGATCGGAGAAAGGGTGGAAGCTGGCATAAAAAGTGTAAAGATTCAGAAGGATTCATCTGCCTCTACAGCTGTGAGGAAGCCTTTCATTAGGAAGAAAGAAGTAGCTGCTGTATATCCATAAAGGAACCAAGGGAGTGTTGAACGCCGACCAATGGTAGTGGCTGTTATGATCCCAAAGCCTGCATCTGATCAACCAAGAAGTAATCAACCAAGGGTGGAAAGGCCGGTCTAGCAATTCACCAGAATCAATATGACTCTGTCCCAGGTATTACCGCATCTTCTGAAATCCAATTTGGCAACTTTAAAAGAAGCTCTAAAGAACCCCAACACAGCGTCCCCTCATTATCACCCAAATGCCCGTTGCGCATATCATTCTGAAAGTCCGGGTCATGACACTAACAACTGTTGGGCCTTGAAAAACAAAATTCAAGACCTTATAGAGGCAAAAGAGATTGAGTTTGATTCACCCGAGAAGCCTAACGTCATTTCTGCTCCTATGCCCAGACATGGTCACAACACCAATGCTATTGAAGAAGATTTGTTTGTTACCATAATTGATGAACTCGTGACTCCACTCCCAATCATTACGATAAACTTGTTGAAGGTCGGTGTATTCCCGGGTTGTAATGAAGACTGCCACCTCTTCTTATCCTCACCACCTATTTTCCCATTGTTGAAAACAAGAATTCAACACTTGATAGACAACAAAAAGGTTCTGTTTGAGAGTACTCCTGTTTCACCTGTCCCTGTTGAAGACGTTTCAATCATTACCATATCCACCAATTCTTCCAGGGTCCCCAAAACACCCTTTAGAATTACATCAGTTCCAAAATCTACTCCTCTTATAATCACAATTCCTGGGCCAGTCCCATTTGAATCAAACAAAACTGTGTCGTGGAATTACAGTGGGGACATCTACTACCATGGAATCAAACATGATGGGCTGGCCACCAAAGAGATAAACTCCGAAGAAGAAGACTCTGACATTAGCAATATTGCCGGAACCAGTAATATTACCCGAAGCGGTAGAATCTTCTCTCCAGAAATTACCCCCCCAAAGGCAGTTTTTGGACCCATGGTTGCTCTAAAGGTTACTTCTATACCGCTAATCATCCCTGCAGGTGCTCCTATTGACAAAGACGATACAACCCCTAATATCATTCCTACCAACACTCTTTCTGCTGAAACTCGAGGAAAAAGTATTCAAGTAGAGCCTGTCCGGATGAAGGCTCAATCACTGACTATCCTCGAGACCTCCAAGAAGGAAATGGAGGAGATTCTAAAAATAATAAAGAGGAGCGACTACGACGTGGTTGAACAGTTGGGGAAAACTCCCTCCAAAATCTCCATGCTGGCATTGTTACTGTGTTCTGAGGCACATGCGAAAGCCCTGGTGAAGTTCCTAAAGACAGCCCATGTGCCTCAAGAGACATCTGCTGACCAATTTCAAGATTGTGTGGCCAGCTTGACGGCGGATAACGGCCTAGGCTTCTCAGATGCTGATCTGACACCAAGGGGAAGAAAGCACAATGAGGCATTACATGTCTCTGTGCAATGTAGAGGCACAACTCTGGCCCATGTCTTGGTGGACACCGGCTCATCTATGAATGTTTTACTGAAGAAAGCTCTCGACAGACTGGACTGCGAAGGATTAACGTTGAAACCCAGTAACATAGTCGTAAGGGAATTTGATGGCTCAAAGAGGATGGTACACGGGGAGGTGGATATCCCCATAAAGGTTGGGACTCAAACTTTTAACTCAACCTTCTATGTAATGGACATCCGACCCTCTTACTCCTGTCTGCTAGGACGGCCGTGGATCCATAATGCCGGCACTGTCACTGGTCTAGGGAAAGATTATCACTGTCCACAGAGAGGAAGAATATATGATTAGCCACCTAAATTCCTTGAGGTATGTGGAATTGGACGGCGAGTTCATTGAAACTCCTTTTCAACATTTAGAAGAAGTCCCCCAAGAGGTAGCAGTTACCAAGACTGTATCCCAGATTCCCAAGATTACAAGACCTCTACTCCAGATGTCATCTCTGAAGGACGCCAAGGCAGTAGTAGAGGAGGGTGGATGCACCATCTGGGGGAAACTTCCGGATATTCCGTATAAATCTGACAAGTTTGGCTTAGGGTTCACTTCAAGTGCTTAGAAGGTTGTACGTCGTGAACATGCTGGAGGGCCACCCTTGAAGATTAGCAACCGAGAGGTTAACATGGTAGAAGATAGTGAAGAGGATTGAAGCTGGGAGGATTGGATATTTCCAACTGTCAATGGAGGACTTCGCAATTGGGAGGCCAGAGACTTTGTCCCAATAAGTTTCATACCTCAGTAATTTATCTTTACATTTATGTTGGACTTGTAATATTCACAAAAAATTCGCACATTTAAAACCTTGTGTCTTGCCCGAGGCACAATGGTCCATTTGTAAGGGTTATTATTTCATCTTCATATGATATTCAATGAATCATGGACGTTTTTCACTTACAAACTTTTGTGCTCATTGTTTTTCTTTTACATTTTATTTTTTAAAGATGGCTATACCCTTACACACACCCACACTCACAAATGCAAGTACCCCTCCATTCTGTATCCCATGGGTAACGATACTGCTATGACCTTTTGTGACTCTGAGGATCTAATCTACCAAGCCGAGGACGAAAGTGAGGAAGATTGTGAAGTACCAGGGGAACTGGCCAGACTACTACAACAAGAGGAAAGAGCCATTCAGCCTCACGAGGAACTTGTGGATACAATCAATTTGGGTACCGAGGAGGATAAAAAAGAGGTCAAGATGGGTGCCAATCTGGAGCCCATTGTCAAGGAGCGTCTGATTCAGCTGTTGCGTGATTATGTTGAGATCTTTGCTTGGTCATATGAAGATATGCCGAGACTTGATACGGACATCGTGGTACATCATCTGCCAACAAGAGAAGACTGTCCGCCATTAAAACAAAAAGTCCGCCGCATGAGACCTGATATGTCAGAAAAGATCAAAGCGGAGGTCATGAAGCAATTTAATGCTGGATTCTTGGTTGTCACTTCCTATCCTCAATGGGTTGCCAACATTGTTCCTATGCCTAAAAAAGACGGCAAAGTATGAATGTAGGTGGACTATAGAGATTTGAATAGGGCAAGCCCTAAAGATGATTTTCCACTTCCCCACATTGATATCTTGGTTGACAATACGGCACAACATAAAGTGTTTTCCTCCATGGACGGATTCTCAGGTTACAACCAAATAAAAATGGCACCTGAGGACATGGAGAAAACTACATTTGTCACACAGTGGGGGATATTCTGCTACAAAGTGATGCCATTCGGACTGAAGAATGTTGGGGCAACCTATCAACGCGCCATGGTAGCTTTATTTCACAATATGATACATCATGAAATAGAGGTCTACATAGACGATATGATATCCAGATCACAAACAGAAGAAGATTACCTTGATCACTTGCAAAAGTTGTTTGAGAGATTGAAGAAGTACAAGCTAAGGTTGAATCCAAACAAGTGCATATTCAGAGTACGTTCCGACAAACTCCTAGGCTTTGTCGTCAGTAACAAAGGTATTGAGGTCGATCCTTCCAAGGTTAAAGAAATACAAAAGATGCCCGCTCCTCGTACCGAGAAGGAAGTCAGAGGATTCTTGGGACGCTTGAACTATATTTCCAGATTCATTTCTCACCTAACAGCTACTTGTGAGCCAATCTTCAAACTATTGAAGAAAGATCAAGTAGTCAAATGGAATGATGAGTGTCGGGTTGCTTTTGAAAAAATCAAAGAGTACTTACAAGAGCCTCCTGTGTTGATGCCACCAGTCGAGGGAAGACCACTGATCATGTATATGACCATTTTAGAAAACTCAATGGGGTGTGTATTGGGACAGCATGACGAGTCTGGCCGAAAAGAGCACGCTATTTACTACCTGAGCAAAAATTTTACCGACTGTGAAAACTTACTGCGCTCTGGCATGGGCTGCTCAACGACTAAGATAGTATATGCTGACTCATACTACTTTATTGATATCTAAGATGGACCCGATAAAGTACATCTTCGAAAAAACTACTCTTTCTGGAAGAATAGCAAGATGGAAAATGATCCTAACAGAATATGACATACAGTATACTACCCAGAGAGCTATAAAGGGAAGTGTGCTAGCTGATCATCTTGCTCATCAAGTTGTAGAAGACTATCAGTCCATGAAGTTTGAATTCTCGGATGAAGACATCATGACATTAGACAACTGTGAAGAAATTAGGCCATGTGACGGACGTGAACAAGGATCCCGATGGACCCTGTTCTTTGATGGAGCATCCAATGCACTTGGTAATGGCATCGGCGCTGTACTCATATCTCTGGAAGGGTGTCATACTCCTTTTACTGCCAGACTTTGCTTCAACTGTACAAAAAACATGGCGGAATACGAAGCATGCATCTTTGGTCTCAGAGCTGCCAGAGACTTGGGAATCAAATCTTTAGATGTGTTTGGAGATTCAGCTTTGATCATCAATCAGATCAAAGGGAAATGGGACACTAAGCACCCAAACCTTATCCCTTATAAAGAACATGTTTTGACATTACTACCACATTTTGAGAAGATTACCTTCGAGCATTTCCCGCGAGAAGAGCTAGCAGACGCTCTAGCCACTATGTCATCTATGTTTAAACTTAATTGGGATAATGAAGCTCCCCAGATCACCATCAAACGAATGGATGAACCAGCACACTGTCACGATATTAATACTGAAGAAATAGTGGACCAGCTCTGGTTTCATGAAGTCAAGAGGTATCTCGAGGTTCAGGAATATCCAAAAGGAGCTTCAATCAATGATAAGAAGTTCTTAAGGAGATTCTCTGCTAAGTTCTTCCTTAGTAATGGCATCCTGTACAAGCGCAATCATGACTCCATTTTACTTTGGTGCGTGGATAAGGTTGAAGTTGAAAAGATCATGGCCGAATTACATGAAGGTACTTTTGGCACTCACTCCAGTGGGCATACGATGGCGAAGAAAATCCTACGGGCAGGCTATTATTGGTCTACCATGGAAGAAGATTGCTATCAACATTCTCGGACCTATCATATATGCCAAATTTATGCTGATAAGGTGAACGTACCTCCGGTTCCTAGGAATGTCTTGACGGCTCCTTTGCCCTTTGTTATGTGGGGAATTGATATGATTAGAGAGATCAAGCCTACAACCTCCAATGGACACCGCTTCATCCTGGTGGCTATTGACTATTTTTCCAAGTGGGTTGAAGCAGCTTTCTTCGCTTCCATTACCAAGTATGGTATCCCGGAAAGGATCATCACTGACAATGGTACAAATCTTAACAACACTATGATCACCTCCTTGTGCGAGCAATTCAAGATTCAACATCACAATTCTTCTCCCTATCGGCCCAAGATGAATGGTGTTGTCGAAGCTGCAAATAAAAACATTAAGAAGATCATACAAAAGATGACAGTCACGTACAAAGAATGACATGAGATGCTACCATTCGCTCCCCACGAGTATCGTACCTCGGATCGCACATCACCCGGGGCAACACCCTATTCTTTGGTTTACGGCATGGAGGCTGTCTTGCCTATTGAGGTTCAGATCCCCTCTCTGAGAATTATGAAGGATGCAGGATTGAATGAAAACGATTGGATCCAGACTCGACTTGATCAACTGAACTTAATTGATGAAAAGAGACTTACTACTGTTTGCCATGGTCAGATGTATCAAAAACGGATGATCAAGGCTTTCAACAAGAAAGTCAGACGCCAGGTATATCAAGTTGGGGATCTAGTGATCAAACGTATCATTTTGCCACAAAGTGATCCCAGGGGCAAATGGACTCCTACCTATGAAGGACCATTTGTAATCAAGAATATATTCTCCGGTGGGGCAATGATCTTGACCACCATGGATAACAACGACCTTCCACACCCTACAAACGCGGACATAGTCAAAAGATACTACGCATAAGAGACCCGCTAGGTTGACACACCTTGGCAAAACAAGGGGCATCCCGACGAACCAAAAGGTTCGGGCAAAAATTATGGATAAAATGAAGAAAAAATTTTGTACACCCGGCAAGTTGAAAACCCGAAAGGGCGACTTGGGAAAAAAAGGGTTTCCCGGTGGACTGAAAACCCGAAAGGGAGGTCCAGGAAAAAGTTAGGGAATTAAAGCGTATGAGTATGTCCCGTCGGATCATTTGACAGATAACCTTTGACTTCTAACTGACAAACTCAGAGTTTCTGATCTATTCAATCATCTTTGGACAAGGCAAATAGATAAGATGTTCGAAGATATGAAGGCTATAGCATAATGGAAACCCCATGGGATTATTACACATAGTCATCTTTCTTTGTATCAAAGTTTTCTTGTTTTACGACAGCATTCTCTTACTAGAATGTTTTGTCTCCTTTGTACAAATACTTATTCAAAGTTAATACAAAGACATCCCTTTAAAAGTGCATAAAACTATTTGTCCTTTTCTTTACGTTTGTGTTTTGTTTGCAAAAAACGTCCAATGATTCATTGATGAATGAGATACGGTGGAAGAACTGACTGTTTTTGAAATGTTGGTTTGCATTTTGCGTTTGTTTTTGCAAAATGTCGCGGTAAGCAAGAGTCGCCACCGACTTTTATTTTATCCAACAAGGAAAGGAAAAAAGCACAAAAAATTCCTTTTTCGAGATATTTTTGAGTACGGGGGGTAGATTATAGAAAGGGAAGGTATTAGCACCCTTTCTATCTGTAGTTATCTACGGGCTCTTAGGTACTTGCTCATCATTTTCAAAATTGTTTTCTTTGTGTTTGTGGGCTTTGAAAAGTTTTTGTTTTAACTTCGATTTAACTCTTGCTTTTGTCTTCAAGAGTGTAATGAAGTATTTTTGAAAACTTTTTTGTAAAAGAGTGTAAGTGTAAAAATTTTGTTTGGATGAGCAAGTATCTAAGAACTAATCTACCTACTCAAAAAAAGAACCGTTCTATGTTCGTTTCCTTTAGACAATGCTATCCCACTATTCGTGAGTAGGTAGCAGCGTCGTTGGAGTTTGAGGGTCAATTCGAAAAGGGATGTACGGTCACTAAAGCAATGTTAGGACGTCTTAATGGTAAACCTAATGTCTTAGATCATTTATCCGAGGCAACAATATCCGAGGCAACCTTTTCGAGGCAACTTATGATCTTTTAGACAAGAGGGCGACCTCTAAAACAACCTATACTCAATGACCGTTTACGAAGGAAACCAAGTGGGAGTGTATCCTAGGAGTGCGCATGTGCGAGTGATTCAGTTTTAGATTATTTTATCTTTGCACATTTAGGGTGATCTAACTGTTTTAAATTTAGCCATACATTCTTGTCATGCAAACCCTATTATCAAACATCTAGCAGTTAAATATTTGCAGAAATTAAAGTGCAGAATTTAAACTAACTATTACAAGGCTTCAGGTATTTACATAACCAAAAACAAACCCTTTGAAATTAAAAGCGGAAAAAATTAATAAATGTCCTAATTAAATTATTACAAACCGGGAGCAGATACAATAATTGGATAAACATAAAATGCGCGAGAAAATTAGATCGAATGCGAGAACTAGGGTTTTGACCCTTTTAATTAAAATAAAATGTTTTTGTTGTTTTTTAATATTTTTAATGAAAAGAAATTAAGTCCTAAAATTAAATGCTAAATTAATTAGTTATTAAATTAATTAATGAAAAATAATTGCAAGACCTATTTTTAGATTTTTGTTATTTTAGGAAAGAAATAAAATAATTAAGTTAATGTTAAAAACCTATTGATTCTAATTGATTTTAATTATTTACAAAAGAATTAAAGTTGTCTAAATTAATCATACCTAATTAAATTAATTGATTTTTTTATAAAAATAAATATCTAAAATTTAATTGGACCTAAAAATATTTTTTCGGTGATTTTTTTATAAAAAGAAAATTATTTTTGGTTAATAAAATAAATAGAAAATAAATTAAATAGAATAAATAAATAAAAAGATGAGATAGAGGAATTGGGCCTGAAAATTGGGGTGTGAATAGTCAGAATTCAGGCCCATTAGTGCTGATCCACATTGACTTTTGTGGTCCTGTATGGTGCGCTGACCCTGGCTTATGGTGTGCTTTCAATGGTGGCCACCAGATCTGGCCATCTGGCCATCTGGCGCGTTGGATGATGAGGGAGTATGATGGACGTTAGGCTCACGCGTGCAGTGGATCCTGAAAAGAAAAACATTATAGAGAATTTGGGGGGACCTGGGATTCGAACCCAGGCCCCAAGGGGAATTTCATGCCACGCTTACCCCTAGACCACTTGCTGCTTGTTGTTATAATATTACAAGATAATAATAATATATGAAACAGATAAAATAATGGGAAATTCCCCACGAAATTCAAACAGGCCAGTAGGGGAGTGACAACTCATCGTCTCCTTCCTCTCTCCGTGGCTAAAAGCTTAAGGACCTATACCCACAGACAGCGTCCGTTGCTACAAGTCTGTATGTTTCCAAAATCTTCCATGGGCCATGTAAATAACATCTAACACCATGGTTAGACTCGTCTTGTCCTCCTGATCTCAATGGTATCACTCACGAAGGCCAATTTTCCCTGCATTCAAAAACCCTAAAACAAACTCCAAAAACCTAACAATGGTGATACACGATTCAGTCCATTAAAATGCAATTGGCTATTGTAGAAAGTTTTCAAACATCATGGTGATCAAGAATGTATAATTATTTTACACTATGGATACAAGAACAAGGCTATTCGAATTCAAGAAGATGGCAATACCGTGACGGACTTACAGTGTGTTGTAGGGCTTGAAAACACTTTCTTTCGATTGCTTTCGCTTGTAGAGACTCCCTGGAAGTGATTGGGATCGTCAAAGAGTCTTGAAACTACCTCTAAAGGTGATTTCGAACTCACACTTTTCTTGGTGTTTTTCAGATTTTGTTCTATCTCTAGCGCCTGCCTCCAACCTTCCTTTTGATCTGCACGCACTCTATATGTATTAGTGAAGGAATTAGGGTTGCAAAACTGATCAAAATCCTTCTCTTTCAATGCCTTTTGATTTTATTTTATTTTCTTTGAAAACCTTCCAAATTTGGATTATTTCCAATATTTTTGTGCACACAAGCCTTGATGCGAATTTGAATGATGGCTAGCTGTGTAATGAAGCCTGAAACAAACACAAAATCCCTTGTTATCAATGTTTTGGATTTTTATTTGATTTAATTTGATTTAAGTTGAATTAATTCAAATAAAAACCAAATTAAATAATAAAAATAAGATATGGACAAGTGGCAAAGGCAAGAGCACGTGGGTTATGTTGCCAACTCAAAACAAGTGAAAACGATTGGGCCCATTTGGCAAAATTTGAAGTTTTAGGGATAGTTGACTTTTTGCAATTTTTGTAAAAAGGGTCAACTTCAACAATTCATAAATTCCTCAATTTTGACTCTTTGGAGGTTTTCGTTGACTTTTTAGAAACATTGAGATGTCCTCTAAGCAACCATTTTGGTATCATCTCAATTTTATATTCCATGCTCATGTATAAAGCTTTGACAAAAAATGTGTTTTTGTTGACTTTTCAAAATGACCTATAATGTCTAAATTCATAACTTCTTTTGAGTTCATATTTTGAACTTGGGAGATAAATATGGATTGTAGGAAATTGCATCCTATTCAAAATGAGATTTGGATGGGTCATTTCTAATAAAGTATGAGAAAGTTATGCTTGGTGAAAGTTGAGTTGACTTTTCCTGCAAAACCTTAATTTAGCAACTTTTGAGTCTTGATGAATTATGAGCAATCCTTGATGAATCATGATAAAACCTTGATCAAATGATGAAATATACTTCAAAATGAGGATGTTGACCAAAAATCTTGAAGTTTGACTGTATGTGGGCCACATTTGACTTTTGCCCTAGCATAGTCGATTTTTGGACCTTTTGAGCAATTGACTGAGAAAACTTCCTCTACAAGGCTTGAAACTTGACATGGATGATCTTGAGAACATATTAGGACAATGTTGAGCATTTGGGACCACTTGGACTTAAACATCTTGATGCAACATGAAACCCTAATTTAGGTAGACTGCCTTAGGAGAGAGCTTGTCTGGTCAACCCTTGGACTACCTTGAGCAACTTGGGTATTATTCTTGAAATGTTTTGAGAAATATGGGAGGGAAAATTTTGGGGTATAACAGCTGCCCCTATTCCATCTTCTTAAACCTGAGGATGCAGATTGGCTTTCGTGCCTTTCGTAATCCGAATGTGGAAGTTGATTGAACACTAGAGTGCCTAGAAATTTGCACTCGCGTGAAGTGGTAATTGTCTTGTGATGCCGGGAATGGGCATATAGATGCCATTTGGAGGAGTGTCGATCGCATAAGATATTCTTTAGCGAGAGCTTGTATACCTGTTGTGGAGGAAGATTCTGCTGGGGAAGTCTGATCTCTGTTGAGAGAAGTAGAATTTTAGGAGCTTCGGTTGTCCGCTATTCTGCTGGTGAGTCGTCTCTGTTGATATTTAGGAACTTCGATCATCCGTACTCAACTGAGGAAACATCTCTGCTGAGATTTAGGAACTCGTCCGTAATTCAACAGAGGAAACAAACTTTGTTGAGATTTAGGAGCTCGTCTGTAATTCAACTTAGGAAACATCTCTGCTGAGATTTAGGAACTCGTCCGTAATTCAACTGAGGAAACAAATTTTGTTGAGATTTAGGAGCTTGTCCATAATTCAACTGAGGAAACATCTCTTCTAAGATTTAGAAACCCGTCTGTAATTCAATTGAGGAAACATCTATGTTGAGATTTAGGAACCCGTCCGTAATTCAATTGAGGAAACATATATGCTGAGATTTAGGAACTTGTTCGTAATTCAACTGAGGAAACATCTATGATGAGATTTAAGAACTCGTCTGTAATTCAATTGAGGAAACATCTTCGCTGAGATTTAGGAACTCGTCTGTAATTCAACTGAGGAAACATCTTTGCTGAGATTTAGGAACTCGTCCGTAATTCAAATGAGGAAACATCTTTGCTGAGATTTAGGAACTCGTCCGTAATTCAACTGAGGAAACATATTTGTCGTGATTTAGGAACTCGTCCGTAATTCAATTATGGAAACATCTCTTGCTGAGATTTAGGAGCTCGTCCGTAATTCAATTGAGAAAACATCTCTGCTGAGATTTAGGAACTTATCTGTAATTCAACTGAGGAAGTCATCCCTGCTGAGATTTAGGAACTCATCCGTAATTCAACTGAGGACACATCTCTGTTGAGATTTAGGAACTTGTTCGTAATTCAAATGAGGGAAAAGCTTCATAGCTTGAATTTTGTGAGAATTTGATTGTATCTTTCCTGAAAGATAAAGGTTAGCGGTATGTAATGCATGATATGTATCAAGCAATGATGTTCTCAAAATAAATGAGATTGTGTCGTATGATGCGCGTGCATGTCATGATGTATGGAAATGTGATGTTTTTAGCTGGGGAAAATAAATCCCGGATTGCTGCTGGAGAAAAGAAATGAATTCTTTGTTTCCACTGGAGATAGTGGATGAAGATGTTTGTGAGAATAAACCTGCAGGAGAGGATAACTCCACTGGGGAATAAACTGACGAGAGAATGTCTCTATGGGGAAGATATGCTCTATTGAGGATTCCGTTGATAAATTCTAGTTGTGGATGAATTACCGTTGCTGGTGATAATGAAACATGTTGGGGATTTAATTTCCGTTTGTGAAAGGAAAGAACTCGGCTGGGGATGATCTTTCAGTTTCGACTTCACGGGGAATAACCTTTTAGACTCTACTGGGGCAATTTTCCAGGGTCTACTGGGGATATTTTTATACTCCGTTGGGGATTTTTTTTTCAGTGCTGATGGTAGATAAACTCTTCTTGGGGAGAATATTACCGATTCATTCACAGTTGCGAGCCTCAGCCGGGGAGAATTAACACCACTGTCCTTTTCTTACTCTGCGGGGAGTGTAGATGTTACTGAGACACGGGCTGAGGATATGAAAATGACTTTGCATCGAGACTTTTCTGCCCCTGTATCTACGGGAGAAGGTTCCTGCGGAGGCCTTGTGGATCGAGTTTTATTCCAACCTATGAGGTGCTTGGTAATTGCCGATTGAAATGACAAATCTTCTTCTGGTAGGCAAGTGACGAGATGAATGAACATGGCCATACGCTTTAATCCCTAACTTTTTCCTGGAATGTATTTTCATATTTTTAGTCCACCGGGATACCCTTTCTTGCCCAAGCCGCCTTTTAAGGTTTTTGACTTGCCGGGTGTACAAATCCCTTTTTGTTTTTATCCCTAATTTTTGCTCAAACCCTTTTGGTTCGTCGGGATGCCCTTATTTTTGCCTAGGCCTGTCAACCTAGCGGGTCTTTGTTCATGTGCAGTATTTTTTGACTATGTCCAATGCTGGAATTCATGTCCAATGCCCCAAGTGATTCAGATGAAGATCTGCCCCTGGCTATTTTGCCTCTTTGAGAGATTCCTTGAATGTTGACTTAACTGCCCCAGATGATGGACAATGATCATGCCGTGCCCCTTGGTTGGAAGTGTTTTTCCACTTGAGGTGATCCCTTTTTTATTTAGAAGGTTTTTTGTTCACTAGATATTCGTCGTGCGAATTTTTCTGCTGTTTGAACAAATAGTCATATGCAAACAATGTTATATTAAGAATTCAAAGCTTATGTCTGTCTTGAAGTTTTTGAAAATGCATTTTTTCAATAAGATAGGAAAATTTTGTAAAATGTGACATCAACTAAGGATTTACAGCAAGCCCTACAAGAGTCAGGATACCTTTTGTAACAGTATGTTTTCGAACTAACCCATGCTTCAGCTAGGACTTTTAAGGGTTATAACGTGGCCTAGTTCACAGTTTAAGAAACAAAGGATAAATGCTCAAATTTTATTTGTACCCACCCGTTCTTCGTGGTGTTCTTTGATCCTAAACTCAGCTAATTGTGCATTTAGATCTCGTTTGAGTCTTTGCTCTGATATTCCAGTGATGGTTTGGATACTAACAGTTTATTTTGAACAGGCAGTCATTTTTGTTGAGAGTTTGTAGGATCTCTTTCTTTTTGATTTTATTATCCCTGTATTTTGCCTGAATTGTTCCTTTTGTGATTACAGTCAGCGGGATGCCCCAGTTTTGTAAGTCTCCTTCATAGGTTTTGACTTAATGGGCTTTTATTTCTGAGAGATAATGACTGCCTGTCCTGACGATTATAAGGAACCATCACCATCTTTATTTTGGGAGAACGTCTTTGATGCCATTCATTGTGCACCTGGATTAACTGAGAAAACTACCCTGCCCCAGGTTGTGATTAAGGGTTTTAATTTATGTAAACATAAAAACTCTTACTTCTTTTTCTCAAAGGGGGTTGACGAGGGATTATCTTCCTTATAACTCCACTGTTTAGGATTTGAAACAATGCCTGTACATCATCAGCGGGGTCTGTTCAAAAGCATACTGTAGAGATCATGGTATCGTTTTCGTCATCCTCCCTCTAAAGGCTTACAATTTTTAATCGAGAGTTGAACATCACAAAAATGAAATCAATTTAAATATGGTGAATACGAATGGATTGATTCAAAACAAACATACGCAATGTATTGATAAAGTAACAGAGTTTGACATGAATACATGTTTGAACAATCAAAAGAAAATTACAAATTGAAAATTCTAATGAACAAAAAAAGTCTTCTTGTGAGAACTTGTTACTTCAGATGGTATTCCTCAGAGGATTGACAGAAACATTCCAGTTGACCATCTTGTGTGAATTCCAATGCTCCTTCATCAATCAGGTTTTGAATTTTGTACTTCAACTTCCAATAGTCGTCAGTATCATGCCCCTTGCTGTTGGAATGGTATGCACACCTTGCATCAGGATTGTAGTTAGGTGAAGAAGTCTTAGGATTCGGATGAGGTCCTACTAACATCACCAGATTCAGTCTCAACAGGTGTTGCAAAGCTTGGGACAACGGCATGTTGAGCTTGGTAAACTGCTTCCTGGGCCTATCCAGCTTACTCTGATTAACCGGTTGTTTATGGCGAGGTTGTTGTTGCACCCGTGAGGTAGTAGCAACCTAGAGAGGTCCATTCTTTACCAAACCAAATCTTTGTCTTCTTGGAGGCTGATCAATAACTTGGTCCCCAGCCTCGACTGTTTGCTTCATATTGTTGTATTTGTCTTGATGAAGTTGGCTGATAATGGTTCTCAGCTCTTCTTGTTCTCGAGCTAAGCCTTGGATAAGAGCCATCTTCCCCAGCATCTGGGTTTTCATGGCACCTAACTCAGCTTGCAGTCGTTCCAGCCGTTCGTCCTTATTGTCTTCAGGACTTTTCTTGACCAAGTTCCCGACGAGGAGTATTTTCAACTCTTCCTGCCTCTTGGATAGGTTTAGGAATATGTCCCTGAACTTAACTTCTTGAGTTTGAATATCTTGGTTGTCTTGTTGGAGAGCCATTGCTGAAATAAACAGCGAAGAAGATGAGAAACCTGTAAGGGTACCTATAATGGGGTGCATGGGAATGGAATGCATATGATATGATTTCAAAGACTTTAGGGATATTCAAATTTGTAAACCAAAATGAAACACACTTTTATTAGATAAAAAACTTGCAACAATGTTTGAAAAATACCTTTAAGGCGTTACAAAGAGAAAAACTGAAAAGTAAATCAAAACTAGAAATAGAAAAAGACATCAGTGCTCCCATGGTCGTTTTCCTTGCGTGCTGACATAGTCGTTAAGGACCCTCTCATTCTCCAGCTGCCTTGTGAGCTTTAGGATCTTTAGTTCCTGTTCCTGATACTTCTCTCTGTAAGTATCCCGCTCTTCCCTCAACTGGATCCAAGACCTCTTTAATGCCCCAATGTCAGTAGGCATATAAGGATGGATGAACGTACAAGGAACCCCTTCTTCATTAGCATGTTCTACAATCATCGGTAAGACAACTTCATATGGCATCCCTAGATTTTGAGCACGGGCTCGAACCCATCGGAGATACGGTTGCATTGGGAGAGTAGTCTTCATTCCTAGCTCGTGTGGATCAGACCTGTTCACCCTATCCCAAGCTCGTATAAATCTGCGGCGATGTCCCACAACATCTCCCTGGAAGACAAAGACAATGTTTAGAAGCAGCAATTCGTGAGGACCATCCCTTCGAGCTCGTCCAAACTGTCGTAAAGGCAGTCAAGGATTATAGGTGATCCCTCCCCTAATTCCGAGCAGTGGAACATTGGGGTATTCTCCGCACCGGTCAATAACAGCTACTTCTTCCATGTCTTTAGTACTCCAAATGATGTCCGTATGAGCAAGGGACATAATTCTGTAGGCCCAACCCATGCCTTCCTCGTTCTTCAAAACAGACTTGGGGAGGTGAGAAATAAACCACCTCGCCAGCAATGGTGCACAACATATAAGGGTTCCCCTCTTTCGAGCAGTACGGGCATAAAGAGCATGTAGAATGTCACCTAAGAGAGTGGGCACCGGATTACGGGACATGAAGATCTTCATTGCGTTCACGTCGACGAAAGAATCTGAATTAGGGAACAAAACCAAGCCAAAAATGAGAAGTGCCTGGATGTCTTCAAATGCTTGAAAGTCCAAACTTTCCCAAAACTGTTGAACCTGATCAATCAAGAACTTAGCCAGGAAGCCTTTAACCCCGCTCTGAGGGTCCCAATTAGACATTACTTCTTCCTTTGTCAGATGTAGGGCTGTAGAAATATCTTTTGGCCTAAGAGCTACCTCCAATCCTGTAAATGGTGTCTGCTCTAGAATAGAAATACCAAGTAAATCAGAGAACTCCTCCAAAGTAGGGACCAATTGATAGTCCGGGAAGGTGAAGCAGTGATGCAATGGGTTGAAGAATTGGAACAAGACACTCATCATTTGCTCATCCATCTTAGAAGTGACCAAACTAAGGAGGTGACCATGTCTTCTGACAAAGGAAGAAGTATCAGGAACCTTAGAAACCAACTCTCTAAGTTGAGCAGGGATTTGTATGAAGCTGATGCAAATAGTATTTCTGCGCATAGATGCCATGATCTGCAAAACAGAACAAAGATGAATCCCCTTGGTCTTTGAAATGGGTTAGTCTGATGAAATGTGCATGTAATGTCATGATGCATGATGTTATGATAGAAACACACCATAAGTTTTCACAGATAGCAAACATGGTAAGGGCAAATAAGTCACACAATAGCCCTCAAATTTCAGGATGGCATGGAGTTTAGGTATTACCCTCTTTTAGTTTAGTTTGTTCAACCTGTCCTAGTAATAGTAACCGGGTTCTAGAGGATCTCAATATCACTGACCACCATCGATCAATCATAATTCCAATTTAGCAACCTTTTCTTGCGACCGGAATCATCGCGAGAGTTTGGTCTCAATGAGTGTAGCATACTGCTACTTTTCTATGGCCAAGTTGGTCAATTATAGGTTCTAAGGTCAGTTGGTGCTTAATGACCCCTTAGCAGCCCCATACTCTCCTTGTTCCGCCACAAGGGATATCGGTACTAACTAAAGTGTCACACCAACGTAGCTACTGCTTCAACCGTATCGGTCTACATTGTACAGTTCCCTCACAGTCTATTGCTACTTACCTAAAAGGTATCCCCCAGATACGGGTTAGGATCTATAGTAACTCAGATACAAAGCCCACAAAATAAAGCAAACAAATAAAACAATTGAAAACAATATGATGAGTTATTCCTAAGGTACACCCCACTTATTAACATCCCCAGCAGAGTCGCCAGTTCTGTGATACGGTGGAAGAACTGACTATTTTTGAAATGCTGGTTTGCGTTTTGCATTTGTTTTTGCAAAATGTCGCGGTAAGCAAGAGTCGCCACCGACTTTTATTTTATCCAATAAAGAAAGGAAAAAAGCACAGAAAAATTCCTTTTTCGAGATTTTTCTGAGTACGGGGGGTAGATTATAGAAAGGGAATGTATTAGTACCCTTTCTATCCGTAGTTATCTACGGGCTCTTAGGTACTTGCTCATCATTTTCAAAATAGTTTTCTTTTTGTTTGTGGGCTTTGAAAAGTTTTTGTTTTAACTTCGATTTAAATCTTGATTTTGTCTTCAAGAGTGTAATGAAGTGTTTTTGAAAACTTGTTTGTAAAAGAGTGTAAGTGTAAAATTTTTGTTTGGATGAGAAAGTATCTAAGAACTAATCTACCTACTTGAAAAAAGAATCGTTCTATGTTCGTTTCCTTCAGACAATGCTATCCCACTATTAGTGAGTAGGTAGCACCGTCGTTGGAGTTTGAGGGTCAATTCGAAAAGCGGCGTACGGTTACTAAAGCAATGTTAGGACGTCTTAGTGGTAAACCTAATGTCTTAGATCATTTATCCGAGGCAACAATATCCTAGGCAACCTTTCTGAGGCAACTTATGATCTTTTAGACAAGAGGGTGACCTCTAAAACAACCTATACTCAATGACCGTTTACGAAGGCAACCAAATGGGAGTTTACCCTAGGAGTGCGCATGTGCGAGTGATTCAGTTTCAGATCATTTTATCTTTGCACATTTAGGGTGATCTAACTGTTTTAAATTTAGCCATACATTCTTGTCATGCAAACCCTATTATCAAACATCTAGCCGTTAAATATTTGCAGAAATTAAAGTGCGGAATTTAAACTAACTATTACAAGGCTTCGGGTATTTACATAGCCAAAAACAAACCCTTTGAAATTAAAAGCGGAAAAAATAAATAAATTTCCTAATTAAATTATTACAAACCGGGAGCAGATACAATAATTGGATAAACATAAAATGCGCGAGAAAATTAAATCGAATGCGAGAACTAGGGTTTTGACCCTATTAATTAAAAGAAATTTTTTTTGTTGTTTTTTAATATTTTTTAAGAAAATAAATTAAGTCCTAAAATTAAATGCTAAATTAATTAGTTATTAAATTAATTAATGAAAAATAATTGCAAGACCTATTTTTGGATTTTTGTTATTTTAGAAAAGAAATAAAATAATTAAGTTAATGTTAAAAACCTATTGATTCTAATTGATTTTAATTATTTACAAAAGAATTAAAGTTGTCTAAATTAATCAAACCTAATTAAATTAATTGATTTTTTTATAAAAATAAATATCTAAAATTTAATTGGACCTAAAAATATTTTTTTGGTGTTTTTTTGATAAAAAGAAAATTATTTTTGGTTAATAAAATAAATAGCAAATAAATTAAATAGAATAAATAAATAAAAAAGATGAGATAGAGGAATTGGGTCTGAAAATTGGGGTGTGAATAGTCAGAATTCTGGCCCATTAGTGCTGATCCACATTGACTTTTGTCATCCTGTATGGTGCGCTGACCCTGGCTTATGGTGTGCTTTCAATGGTGGCCACCAGAACTGGCCATCTGGCTATCTGGCGCGTTGGATGATGAGGGAGTATGATGGACGTTAGGCTCACGCGTGCAGTGGATCCTGAAAAGAAAAACATTATAGAGAATTTGGGGGGACCTGGGATTCGAACCCAGGCCCCAAGGGGAATTTCATGCCACGCTTACCACTGGACCACTTACTGCTTGTTGTTATAATATTACAAGATAATAATAATATATGAAACAGATAAAATAATGGGAAATTCCGCACGAAATTCAAACAGGCCAGTAGGGGAGTGACAACTCATTGTCTCCTTCCTCTCTCTGTGGCTAAAAGCTTAAGGACCTATACCCACGGACAGCGTCCGTTGCTACAAGTCTGTATGTTTCCAAAATCTTCCATGGGCCATGTAAATAACATATAACACCATGGTTAGACTCATCTTGTCCTCCTGATCTCAATGGTATCACTCACGAAGGCCAATTTTCCCTACATTCAAAAACCCTAAAACAAACTCCAAAAACCTAACAATGGTGATTCACGATTCAGTCCATTAAAATGCAATTGGCTATTGTAGAAAGTTTGCAAACATCATGGTGATCAAGAATGTACAATTATTTTACACTATGGATGCAAGAACAAGGCTATTCGAATTCAAGAAGATGACAATACCGTGACGTACTTACAGTGTGTTGTAGGGCTTGAAAACACTTGCTTTCGATTGCTTTCTCTTGCAGAGACTCCCTGGAAGTTATTGGGATCGTCAAAGAGTCTTGAAACTGCCTCTAAAGGTGATTTCTAACTCACACTTTTCTTAGTATTTTTCAGATTTTGTTCTATCTCTAGCGCCCGCCTCCAACCTTCCTTTTGATCTGCACGCAGTCTATATGTATTAGTGAAGGAATTAGGGTTACAAAACTGATCAAAATCCTTCTCTTTCAATGCCTTTTGATTTGATTTGATTTGCTTTGAAAACCTTCCAAATTTTGCTTATTTCCAATCTTTTTGTGCACACAAGCCTTGATGTGAATTTGAATGATGGCTAGCTGTGTAATGAAGCCTGAAACAAACACAAAATCCCTTGTTATCAATGTTTTGGATTTTTATTTGATTTAATTTGATTTAAATTGAATTATTTCAAATAAAACCCAAATTAAATAATAAAAATAAGATATGGACAAGTGGCAAAGGCTAGAGCACGTGGGTTATGTTGCCAACTCAAAACAAGTGAAAACGATTGGGCCCATTTGGTAAAATTTGAAGTTTTAGGGATAGTTGACTTTTTGCAATTTTGCAAAAAGGGTCAACTTCAACAATGCATAACATCCTCAATTTTGACTCTTTGGAGATGTTATTGGACTTTTTAGAAATCTTGGGATGTCCTCTTAGCAACCCTTTTGGTCTCATCTCAATTTGATATTCCATTCTCATGTATGAAGCTTTGACAAAAAAGGTGTTTTTGTTGACTTTTCAAAATGACCTATAATGTCCAAATTCATAACTTCTTGTGAGTGCATATTTTGAACATGGGAGCTGAATATGGATTGTAGGAAATTGCATCCTCTTCAAAATGATCTTTGTATGGTTCATTTCTCATAAAGTATGAGAAAGTATTGCTTGGACAAATTTGAGTTGACTTTTCCTACAAAACCCTAATTTAGCAACTTTTGAGTCTTGATGAATTATGAGCAATCCTTGATGAATCATGATCAACCCTTGATAAAATGATGAAATATACTTCAAAATGAGGATGTTGACCAAAAATCTTGAAGTTTGACTGTATGTGGGCCACATTTGACTTTTGCCCCTAACACAGTCAATTTTTGGACCTTTTGAGCAATTGACTGAGCAAACTTCCTCTACAAGGCTTGAAACTTGACATGGATGATCTCGAGAGCATATTAGGACAATTTTGAGAATTTGGGACCAATTGGACTCAAACATCTTGATGCAACATGAAACCCTAATTTAGGTAGACTACCTTAGGAGAGAGCTTGTCTGGTCAACCCTTGGACTACCTTGAGCAACTTGGGTATTATTCTTGAAATGTTTTGAGAAATATGGGAGGGAAAATTTTGGGGTACAACAATGAACATATGCATTTGATCATGATTACTCCTTACAAATAAATGAAATCAGAAAGACAATTACCGATAGGTTGAAAAAATAGGGAAATGTCTCTAGGCTATTACCCAAGAAATCCCCACAGTATATCATTTAAATCCCCAGCGGAACAAAACTTCAATTTATTAATCCCCAGTAGGAATCGTCAAATTTCTCAGGATTCCCCAAGCAGACTTTACAAGCAGTACATGGAATGGCCCTCGCAAGATATTTATTTCTCTCAACAAGAGTTCGTCAGTACTTCAACTTCAAGACATGAAAATTCAACATATCCTCCGCAACACTCAAGGATTTATTTTCCTCAATCAAACAGCAATACAGCAAATCAGCTCACATGCGCATACATTGCATCCATATATCATAAACATTGATAAAGAAAATACATTACATCATACATTTCATGCAACACAAATTTGTGTTTCAGCTAACATTTTACCCTTTTCAGGATAAGATTAACAACTACCATTAACAATATGCAATCAGATACAGTATGGATACGCTCCAGACATGGATGCCATTCTGATACTCATTCAGATACAACTTTCAGATACAGTACAGATACGCTCCAGACACGGATGCCATTCTGATACTCATTCATATTCAACTTTCAGATATAGTACAGATACGCTCCAGACACAGATGCCATTCTGATACTCATTCAGATTCAACTTTCAGATACAGTACGGATATGCTCCAGACACGGATGCCATTCTGATGCTCATTCAGATTCACCTTTCAGTTACAGTACATATACGCTCTAGACACGGATGCCATTCTGATACTCGTCCAGATACAACCTTTTAGATACAGTTCAGATACGTCCCAGACACAGGCACCATTCTGATACTTATTCTTTCAGCTTACAACTTACAATTCAACAAACATTATTGGATGGTATCTACAAGCCCATCTCCGACAAGGTTCTATCACCATTCCAAATGGCATATGTAAGCCCATTCCTTCTACAATCACATCATCAAGTGCAAATTTATGGGCACTCTAGTGTCCAATCATCTTTCACCTTCGAGTCACGAACGACAAAAGTCGCCAATCTAACTCTTCAGGTTTAAGAAGATTGAACAGGGGAAGCTGTTGTACCCCAAAATTTTCCATCTCATTTATCAAGATTTTTTCACAAGATCTCTTTGACTCAAGACTGGATTATGGTTTGATCAGCTCAAGACATCTCATCTTACATTGATGACCCAAAATTAGGTTTTGAGTATGCCCAAGGATTTTTGGACTATCCATGCTTCATATGACTTTCAAACATCATTATGCACCCCTAAGATTACTCATGACAAGTTTCAAGCCTTGAATCACATTTTTGATCAGTCAATTGGACAGTTGACCTAAAAATCAACTGTATTGGGGAAAAAGTCAACCATCACCAATTTACAGTCAAACTTCATAATTTTTTATCCACATCAACATCTTAGACTCATATGTATCATTTGATCAATTTTGGACCATAATTCCTCAAGAAATTTGATCAAATCATCAAAAGGGCAAAATGGTCAAAATTAGGGTTTTGACTGAGAAAGGGCAATTTATAATTTTTGATCTGGAAATTAACTAATTGATTTGAATCATGATTCCAAGGGTTAAATTGCACCATCATGACCTAATGACATGGTTCAAAACAATTGCAAATCCATTAGATTGACATATGAAATTTGCAGTGAACTGATCAAAAGTCAACTGTATACTGAAAAGTCAAACTTTGACTTTTTGGTCAAATTCAAGTGCCAAGGACCATAATTCATCAAAACATGTAAAAATATAAAACTTGTTCATCAAGGAATCAAAGATTGAAGATTTGGTTTTGAAATTTGAAATTTTCTTAACTTAGAAATTTTTCTAAGTATAGAAAATTTCTTATTTTTTCTCAACTTTAAGCCAATTTTTCACCATGATACAAGACGATTCAAAGAAAGTTCCTAACATGAAAGTTGTAGATCTCCATGAAATCCACAACTTTTCTTCACACATTTTTCCCTAAATATTCTTGGATCTCAAGGTATAATTTTGTGAATACATGCCCATGAACTAAAATAACTTAGTGAAATTTTGCCCTAATTTAGGCAGGTTTTTGACCTAACTTCATGGAAATTTTTCACCTAGTTCCAAGAGAAATATTGAAATGCATTTCAAAGATGAGTTATATAACACATTTCAATATTTCTAAAATTTCCAATAACTCCTTGAGATCATTTTTGAGTAGGGAGAATCGAAGAGAGGAAGTTGGCAATTTCTCACTTTGATTTCAAGCCATTTCATGAAGAACAAAATTCAAATATGAACCTATGCTGCCTAATCCTTGCTTTACAGGTCTCAAAATTGTTTATCACTTTATAATTTAATGCTTACACAGATTATAAAGCCTTAATCCAAGCACAAGAGTCTTTATCCAAGCTTTAATTCCATAAATGGCACAAAGTTTCCATTGCCATTTTGGAAAAGCATAACTTTTGCAACTTTTTACTTCTTGAGCATTGGACCTGTTTCCTCTGCACACACAAGTCCTATAAACCAAAAACAAGTTTCCTAGAACTTCTACCAACTCCAATCAGGCTTGTACAAGCATGTAGAGAGTGGTATCTTCACCTTTCTTAAAAAGCAAGTAAGAGTGCAAAAAGGCTATAACTGAGAAATCTGTTGTGGAGTGGAAAAAAAACCTTCTATATACTTATACACAAACACATTACAACTTAGAACACGATTGCAAAAGGCCAAAAAAACTCTGAAACTCCTTATCACCAAAAACCTGTCAAAACTTGCAGTTTGTGACCAAGCATAGCAATCCACAAATTTACTCGTGCGTTTCAAGTTTTAATCACTCAGACACTTTACCTACCTCATATATAAGTGTTCCAGACCATCATCCCTCCACTGTAACACCTCCTTCTCCATCTTCCATTTTTGTTTTTCAAGCTTGCAGGTTAACTTGGACAGAGAGATTCAGGCACTTTCAAAGCAAGGTAAGGATTGGAACACACTTAGGGAGGTTCAGGTAAGCTAAAGGAATCTTCAAGCCTTTATAAATCTCACTCAAACTCCATTCATGATCTCAGCTGAAAGAGGTAAGAACTCCAACTTTTATCTCTTTATACAGGCATCCATTGGCCACGATTTGTGAAAGGAAAATGTAGATTTTATTGTGCTAAAGCCAACCATGTGCATAGATTTCATTTATATTCATTATGTATAGAGAATTTTAGAGTTCAAATTTCTGTAAAAATTAGGGCCTTTAAAATTTGTTTTGATCTTTGATTGTTAGTTTCCATAACTTACATGTCTGAAATCGTGGGAAAGAGTACTATCATTTTCATGTTGGAAGTTTCCATTTTCATCGAGAAATGAGAAAGATACAGAGGTTCTAGCCAGCTTGAGGAAGAAGACGAAGTACAGGGCAAGGAAGGGATTCATGTTATGTATTTTTGTTTTCATATAAACTAACGGATGTATAGCCACCCCAGTGGTAAGGCGGCGCACTAAAATTCTTTAAGGTCACAGGTTCGAGCCTTGGCGCTGCCTTTTTGGATTTTTCACATTTTTTCATCCATTTTTTTTGCTGTTTGCAGGGTGGGCTTCAACATTTGGGCCTAGCGTTTTTTTTTTCTAACATGCTACCATTTGTTTGCTCAGGATACCCCCTGGCCCATGCATTTTATTTCTTTGTTTTTATTTTCATTTTTTATTTTATTAAACAATTTCTTTAATATAAAAAAATCATAAAAATATAAAATATGTTAAATATTGCATCTTGATTTATTTAATTTTTATTTTCATATAAAAAATATTTTTATTTAATTATATACTAATTATTTGGCTTAAGCAAAATTTTCAAATAAAATAAACTTATATATATATTTTATTCCTTTTCTTTCATACTTGTAAATATTTATTTTGATATATAAAAAGACTAAGTATCTCACAAAATATTATCTATTATTTTTAATACAAAAAATACACAAAAAATAATACTTAAGGAACTTTATTTTCTTTTAAATTAGAAATTAGGATTAACCATTTTTTTCAAGAAATAATTTCCTTTTCTTAAGATATTAGGATTAGGTCAAAATTCTTTTGCATATGAAAAATAAAACAATTTCTTTTCCTTGCATATACATAACATTGCATATTTAAATTATATTCTATATTGTTCATTCAAATATTGGTACAAATTCGATTTGGTTGTAATAGTTTAAATTAGGTTTACATTATTGCAAATCCCCATTCACAATTTGTATACCCCCTCCCATACAATGTTGTAATAGCGTAGTAATCTTTAAAATTACGCAATTTATCTCTTTTATATACCATGCTAGTAATTAGGGTTTGAATGGAAAGATAAAAACAAATCAAATATAAAATCTTAATCCAAGACAAAATCAAGCATGAAAATAACACACTTACACACAAGCACCGTTAGGGTTTCCCCACTTGGTTGCCTTATACAAAAATAGCCATATTACGCATGCAAAGTATCTTGGAAAAACAAACAAATATAAGATCATAGTCCCTCGATGACGCTATTCTAAGTTGCCTTACAAAATGATCTTGGTCCCTCAAAAATTCTTAGATACTTTGTAATATTGCTAATCATGGTTATACGATGACCCACGCCCGTCCAGTTTACATCCAAATATAGAGTTGCTTACTAAATCAATGGTAAGACAACAATGTTAAAGGTATAGAAAATGAACAAGAAAGACATTTGAGTAGATAGATTACTTCTATTTACTTGCTCTATTTTAAAAAAATTATCCTTGCTATCTTTAAAACAAAACACACACATTTCCAAAACATTTTACAAACATTGAAAACATTTTCAAAAAGACAAACATCTTTGTATACATTCTTACGAACGAGAATCATTACAAAGATTGCTTAAACAATGGCCTCTTTTACAAAATACTTTCAAAAACCACACAAAGCACAATTTCAAAACAAAAAGCAAGTGATCTAGCAAAGTAACTAAGAGCCCATGGAAAACCATGGATGAAAAGGGTTCTAATACCTTCCCTTTTCATAATCTACCCCCCGAACTCAAGAAACAATCTCAATGGTCTTTCTTATGCTTTTTCACCTTTCCTTTTGGGTAAAAGAAAAGTCGGTGGCGACTCTTGCTAACTGCAACATTTGCGATAAAACGCAAAACAATCAAGTCAGTTCTCCCACCGTATCACATAACTGACGACTCTGCTGGGGAATATTCTAAAAGTGGAGTTACCTTAGGGCTAGATCACATTTATTTGCTTACATTGTTTGACTTTTATGCTTTACATTATGGTTCTTTGTTTGGGTTTGAAATCCTCTACCCAGATTTGGGATACATTATAGGTAAATAGCCATACATTGTGGAAACTGTGTGGGGTATACCGACATGGTCTAAATAATAGCTATGTTAGTGTGACATATTTGTGGGTACCGGTAGCCTTTGAGTTAATAAAATAGAATACGGGGCCGCTGAGTGATGTCATAAAGCACTAATGAACTTCTAGAATCCTTTACTTGACCAACTTGGCCTTTAGGATGTAGTGAGATGACCGACTTTGGTGCAGTCCAAAGTTGGTAGATACTCGATACTACACTCATTGAGGTTTGGTTTCTTGGGATATTTTGGTCGCCATTAAAGAGGCTTGAGCTAAAACAATGACCAAGGAAACAATCTGGTGATATTGAGCTCCTTAGAACCCGGTTACTATTATTTGGACAGGTTTAAGCCAACTAGACTTCAAGAGGGTACTTACCTATTATTTGCTTGTATATGCATACTTGCACATAAAATCATGGATATCATGAACATCATATACATTCACTAACCATTTCAAGGGTTTTGGATATTCATCTTTGTTCTTGTTTTGTAGGATATGGATTCACTTCGCAGGAAAACTATCCAAGTCAACGTTGTAAGAATTCCTCCATAACTTAAGGAGCTAGATTCAAGGATCCCTGTGAACTCTCCATTCACCGAGAGGCATGGTCGTCTACTCAACTTAGTCACCTCCAACACAGATGAGGACATGATGAAGGTGCTTTTTCAGTTCTTTGATCCTTTTCACCATTGCTTCACATTTCCCGACTATCAGCTTGTGCCTACTTTGGAAGAATTCTCCCAACTCTTGAGGATTCCCATTCTCAATCAACTACCTTTCAATGGTACGGAAAAAGACCCAAAGCCAGAAGAGATTGCTCAAGCTCTGCACTTGCACTCATCTGATGTCACAACTCATTGGGAAACTAGGAGTGGTGTCAAAGGCTTCTTAGCAAAGTTCCTATTTGAGAAAGCCCAAAGCTGTTTGAATTCCTTAGACTTGCAAGCCTTTGAGGAAATTGTGGCTCTTATTATCTATGGGATAGTCTTATTTCCCAATCCTGACCAACTCATAGACGTGAGCACCGTCAAAGTCTTCATGTCACGCAATCTGGTGCCTACATTGCTAGGGGATATCCTACACTATTTTCACACTCGCACAATGAGCAAAAGAGGTGTCCTTATGTGTTTCACTCCTCTCCTGGGAAGATGGTTTATTTCTCATCTTCCCCAATCAGTCTTAAAGAATGAGCAAGGTTCAAGGTGGTCACAAAGGTTAATGACGCTCAAACATTCAGATATTCATTGGTGCTCCCGATCCAAAGAGAATGTTATCATTGTTGACGGCTGTGGGGAATTCCCTAATGTCCCTCTACTTGGAATTAGGGGAGGCATCACCTACAACTCGTGCTTAGCTTTAAGATAGTTTGGTTACGCTCGAAGGGATGGCCCGCACGAGATGCTGATTCAAGATTTGGTATTCGACTACGACAACGACGGTCAAGGTCTTCGCCAGAGATTTATCCGTGCTTGGAGGATGCTAAACAAGGTGGATATCAAGAATTTGGGGCACAAGAATTCCATCCCTCTTGAACCTTACCTCAAATGGTTACGAACCCGCGCTCAAAGTCTTATGATGCCTTATCCTTCCATCCTTCTGGTGATCATTGAGCCTGTTAAGGAAGGAGAAGTTCCATACACTATCCTACATCCTGACATGCCCACATCTCTTGAAGACCTACAAAGGGATTGAATACAGCTCAAAGGAGAGTGAGATACTTCCGAAGCCCAATTCTACGCAAGCGAGAAGAAGGTTTTGGAACTCACTAGGCTACTTCATGAGGAGCAGACTCTAAATTCCTACATTGCACCAAAGAGGATACGCACTACTTTTTTATCTTAGAGTTTTGTATTATTTTTCCCAAGGGGCATTGATGTACTCAAACTTTATCTTATTAATATAACGTGTGTTTATTTCTGTCTAAAACGAACTTGAATCTTTGAAATCCTTGAAAACATTGCATATGCACATATCGTTCATCATAACATAAACAGGTCTTTTGCAACGAGTTTCCTCATCTCTCTACTGCTTATTTCAGTAAGATGGATCTCGAACAGACAGTCAAAGATCTCCAAGCTCAGAACATGCAGTTTCAACAGTTGCTCATGACCCTAGCTAAGGGGCAAGAGGAGTTGAAGACTCTGCTGGCTGAGGAAAGAAAAAATAAAACAAAGAAGGTCACTGGGGTTTTAAACACGGGGAGAAGGTTTCAAGGACAGACTAGAAGAACCTTGAATTTCACAACAACATCCAGTGAAGGAGAGGCGAAAGGAAAGGAAACAGCGGTTCCGTCAGAATCTGAAGACGAGGAAGAAGAGGAAGACTACTATGGGGAACAGTATCCTCCAGCTGATGATAAGTATAGACATCTTGAAGAGTGTTTGAGCGCTATGGAAATACAAAAGGTTCCAGGTCTAGACTTTGAAGAATTGGGACTAGTGTCAGGGATTGTGATTCCTCCGAAAATCAAAGTGCCTTTGTTTGCAAAATAGGATGGAGTGTCGTGACCTAAGATGCACCTCAGATCATATGTGAGAAAAATCCAGCCACACTCCGCTGATAAAGACTTATGGGTGCACTTTTTCCAAGATAGCCTATCTGGAACA
Source organism: Vicia faba (assembly GCA_948472305.1). Classification (NCBI taxonomy): domain Eukaryota; kingdom Viridiplantae; phylum Streptophyta; class Magnoliopsida; order Fabales; family Fabaceae; genus Vicia; species Vicia faba. The sequence continues at coordinate 1,151,494,563 of OX451741.1, read as the reverse complement.
CAACTTGACTGGTTTTACCAACTGGAAAGGGCCAACGTCCATAGTTGGTAAGATCTTGCCGCAACTTTCTATAAGCAATATCAATATAACACTGATTTGGCGCCTACCCATACTCAACTTCAAAGTATGGCTATGGCTTCCAATGAGGGTTTCAAGAATTACGCGTAGAAGTGGAGAGATCTAGCTGGAAGAGTTCAACCCCCTCTGTCTGAAAGGGAGTTGGTGGACATGTTCTTAGGCACTCTATCGGTCCCTTTCTTCAACCATTTAATTGGAAGCTCATATACCGGATTTACTGAGTTAATACTGACCGGAGAAAGGGTGGAAGCTGGCATAAAAAGTGGAAAGATTCAGAAGGATTCATCTGCCTCTACAGCTGTGAGGAAGCCTTTCATTAGGAAGAAAGAAGTAGCTGATATATATCCACAAAGGAACCAAGGGAGATCTGAACGCCGACCAATGGTAGGGGCTGTTATGATCCCAAATGCTGCATCTGATCAACCAAGAAGTAATCAACCAAGGGTGGAAAGGCTGGTCCGACAATTCACCAGAATCAATATGACTCTGCCCAAGTATTACCGCATCTTCTGAAATCAAATTTGGTAACTTTTAAAGAAGCTCCAAAGAACCCCAACACAACGTCCCCTCATTATCACCCAAATGCCCGTTGCACATATCATTCTGAAAGTCCAGGTCATGACACTAACAACTGTTGGGCCTTGAAAAACAAAATTCAAGACCTTATAGAGGCAAAAGAGATTGAGTTTGATGCGCCCGAGAAGCCAAATGTCATTTCTGCTCCTATGCCCAGACATGGTCACAACACCAATGCTATTAAAGAAGATTTGTTTGTTACCACAGTTGATGAACTCGTGACTCCACTCCCAATCATTAAGATAAACTTGTTAAAGGCTGGTGTATTCCCGGGTTGTTAGGAAGACTGCCACCTCTGCTTATCCTCACTAACTGTTTGCCCTTTGTTGAAAACAAGCATTCAACGCTTGATAGACAACAAAGAGATTATGTTTGAGAGTACTCATGTCGAAGACGTTTCCATCATTACCATATCCCCCAATTCTTCCAGGGTCCCCAAAAGACCCGTTAGAATTACATCGGTTCCAAAAGCTACTCCTCTTATAATCACAATGCCTGGGCCAGTCCCATATGAATCAGACAAAACTGTGTCGTGGAATTACGGTGGGGACATCTACTACCATGGCATCAAACAAGATCGGCTGGCCGCCGAAGAGATAAACTCTGAAGAAGAAGACTCTGACATTAGCAATATTGCCGGAACCAGTAAGATTACCCGAAGCAGTAGAATCTTCTCTCCAGAAATTGCCCCCCCAAAGGAAGTTTTTGGACCCGTGGCTGCTCCAAAGGTTACTTCCATGCCGCTAATCATCTCTGCAGGTGCTCCTATTGACAAAGACGATACAACCCCTGCTATCATTCCTACCAACACTCCTACTGCTGAAACTCGAGGATAAAGTATTCAAGTAGAGCCTGTCCGGACGAAGGCTCAATCACTGACTATCCCCGAGACCTCCAAGAAGGAAATGGAGGAGATTATAAAAATAATAAAGAGGAGCGACTACGACGTGGTTGAACAGTTGGGGAAAACTCCCTCCAAAATCTCCATGCTGGCATTGTTATTGTGTTCCGAGGCACATGCGAAAGCCTAGTGAAGTTCCTAAAGACATCCCATGTGCCTCAAGAGACATCTGCTGACCAATTTCAAGATTTCATGGCCAACTTGACGGCGGATAACGGCCTAGGCTTCTCAGATGCTGATCTGACACCAAGGGGAAGAAAGCACAACGAAGCATTACATGTCTCTGTGGAATGTAGAGGCACAACTCTGGCCCATGTCTTGGTGGACACCGGCTCATCTTTGAATGTTTTACCGAAGAAAGCTCTCGACAGACTAGACTGCGAAGGATTGACGTTGAAACCCAGTAACATAGTCGTAAGGGCATTTAATGGATCAAAGAGGATGCTACACTGGGAGGTGGATATCCCCATAAAGGTTGGGACTCAAAATTTCAACTCAACCTTCTATGTAATGGACATCCGCCCCTCTAACTCCTGTCTTCTAGGACGACCGTGGATTCATAATGCCGGTGCTATCACCTCTACACTCCACCAGATGTTGAAATATTCGGTCCAGGGAAAGATTATCACCATCCACCGAGAGGAAGAATATATGATTAGCCACCTCAATTCCTTTAGGTATGTGGAATTGGATGGCGATTTCATTGAAACTCCTTTTCAACATTTCGAAGAAGTCCCCCAAGAGGTAGCAGTAACCAAGACTGTGTTCCTGATTCCTAAGATTACAAGACCTGCACTCCGGATTTCATCTCTAAAAGACGCCAAGGAAGTAGTAGGGGAGGGTGGATGCACCATTTGGGGGCAACTTCCGGATATTCCGTATAAATCTGACAAGTTTGGCTTAAGGTTCACTTCAAGTGCTCAGAAGGTTGTACGCCATGCCCGTGTTGGAGGGCCACCCTTAAAGATTAGCAACCGATAGGTAAATGCGGTAGAAGATGGTGAAGAGGATTACAGCTAGGAGGATTGGATATTTCCAACTATCAACGGAGGACTTCGCAATTGGGAGGCCAAAGACTTTGTCCCAATAACTTTCATCCCTCAGTAATTTATCTTTACATTTCTGTTGGACTTGTAATATTCATAAATAATTCTCACATTTAAAACCTTGTGTCTTGCCCGAGGCACAATGGTCTATTTGTAAGGGTTATTATTTCATCTTCATATGACATTCAATGAATCATGGACGTTTTTCACATACAAACTTTTGTGCTCATTGTTTTTCTTTTACATTTTATTTTTTAAAGGTGGCTATACCCTTACACACACCCACACTCACAAATGCAGATACCCCTCCATTCTGGATCCCATGGGTAACGATACTGCTATGAACTTTTGTGACTCTGAGGATCTAATCTACCAAGCCGAAGACGAAAGTGAGGAAGATTGTGAAGTACCAGGGGAACTTGCTAGACTACTACAACAAGAGGAAAGAGCCATTCAGCCTCACGAGGAACCTGTGGATACAATCAATCTGGGTACCGAGGAGGATAAAAAAGAGGTCAAGATGGGTGCCAATCTGGAGCCCAGTGTCAAGGAGCGTCTGATTCAGTTGTTGCGTGATTATGTTGAGATCTTTGCTTGGTCATATAAAGATATGCCGGGACTTGATACAGACATCGTGGTACATCGTCTGCCATCAAGAGAAGATTGTCCGCCAGTAAAACAAAAAGTATGCTGCATGAGACCTGATATGTTAGAAAAGATCAAAGCGGAGGTCATGAAGCAATTCAATGCTGGATTCTTGGCTGTCACTTCCTATCCTCAATGGGTTGCCAACATTGTTCCCGTGCCTAAAAAAGACGGCAAAGTACGAATGTGCATGGACTATAGAGATTTGAATAGGGCAAGCCCTAAAGATGATTTTCCACTTCCCCACATTGATATCTTGGTTGACAATACGGCAGAGCACAAAGTGTTTTCCTTCATGGACGGATTCTCTGGTTACAACCAAATCAAAATGGCACCTGAGGACATGGAGAAAACTATATTTGTCACACAGTGGGGGACATTCTTCTACAAAGTGATGCCATTCGGACTAAAAATGCTGGGGAAACCTATCAACACGCCATGGTAGCTTTATTTCACGATATGATACATCATGAAATAGAGGTCTACGTAGACGATATGATAGCCATATCACAAACATAAGAAGAGCACCTTGATCACTTGCAAAAGCCGTTTGAGAGTTGAAGAAGTACAAGCTAAGGTTGAATCCAAACAAGTGCACATTCGGAGTACGTTCCGGCAAACTCCTAGGCTTTGTCGTCAGTAACAAAGGTATTGAGGTCGATCCTGCCAAGGTTAAAGAAATACAAGAGATGTCTGCTCCTCGTACTGAGAAGGAAGTCAGAGGATTTTTGGGACGCTTGAACTATATTTCCAGATTCATTTCTCACCTAACAACTACTTGTGAGCCAATCTTAAAACTATTGAAGAAAGATCAAGTAGTCAAATGGAATGATGAGTGCCAGGTTGCTTTTGACAAAATCAAAGAGTACTTACAAGAGCCTCCTGTGTTGATGCCACCAGTCGAGGGAAGAACACTAATCATGTATCTGACCTTTTTAGAAAACTCAATGGGGTGTGTATTGGGACAGCATGACGAGTCTGGCCGAAAAGAGCACGCTATTTACTACCTGAGCAAAAAGTTTACCGACTGTGAAACCAGATATTCACTACTCGAGAAAACTTTCTTTGCTCTGGCATGGGCTACTCGCTGGCTAAGATAGTATATGCTGACTCATACTACTTTATTGATATCTAAGATGTATCCGATAAAGTACACCTTTGAAAAACCTGCTCTGTCTGGGAGAATAGCTAGATGGTAGATGATCCTAACAGAATACGACATACAATATATTACCCAGAAAGCTATAAAGGGAAGTGTGCTAGATGATCATCTTGCTCATCCAGATATAGAAGACTATCAGTCCATGAATTTTGAATTCCCGAATGAAGACATCATGACATTAGACAACTGTGAAGGAATCAGGCCATATGACGAACCTGAACAAGGATCCCGATGGACCCTGTTCTTTGATGGAGCATCCAATGCACTTGGTAATGGCATCGACGCTGTACTCATATCTCCGGAAGGGTGTCATACTCCATTTACTTCCAGACTTTGCTTCAACTGTACAAACAACATGGCGAAATATGAAGCATGCATCTTTGGTCTCAGAGCCGCCATAGACATGGGAATCAAATCTTTAGATGTATTTGGAGATTCAGCTTTCGTCATGAGTCAGATCAAAGGGGAATGGGGCACTAAGCACCCAAAACTTATCCCTTACAAAGAACATGTTTTGACATTGCTACCACATTTTGAGAAGATTACCTTCGAGCATTTCCCACAAGAAGAAAACCAGCTAGTAGACGCTCTAGCCACAATGTCATCTATGTTTAAACTTAATTGGGATAATGAAGCTCCCCAGATCACCGTCGAACGAATGGATGAACCAGCACACTGTCATGAGATTAATACTGAAGAAATAGTGGACCAGCTATGGTTTCATGAAGTCAAGAGGTATCTCGAGGTTCAGGAATATCCAGAAGGAGCTTCAATCAATGATAAGAAGTTTTTAAGGAGATTCTCTGCTAAGTTCTTCCTTAGTAATGGCATCCTTTACAAGCGTAATATGACTCCATTTTGCTTCGGTGCATTGATAAGGTTGAAGTTGAAAAGATCATGGACGGATTACATGAAGGTACTTTTGGCACTCACTCCAGTGGGCATACGATGGCGAAGAAAATCCTACGGGCAGGCTATTATTGGTCTACCATGGAAGCAGATTGCTATCAACATTCTCGAACCTGTCATAAATGCCAAATTTATACTGACAAGGTGCATGTACCTCCGGTTCCTCTGAATGTCTTGACAACTCCTTGGCCCTTTGCTATGTGGGGAATTGATATGATTGGAGAGATCAAGCCTATAGCCTCCAATGGACACCACTTCATCCTGGTGGCCATTGACTATTTTACCAAGTGGGTTGAAGCAGCTTCCTTCCATTCTGTTACCAAGAATGTCGTTGCCCTCTTCATTAAGTAAAATATCATTTTCCGGTACGGTATCCCAGAAAGGATCATCACTAACAATGGTACAAATCTTAAAAACACTATGATCACCACCTTGTGTGAGCAATTCAAGATTCAACATCACAATTCTTCTCCCTATCAGCCCAAGATGAATGGTGTTGTCGAAGCTGAAATTAAAACATTAAGAAGATCATACAAAAGATGACAGTCACGTATAAAGACTGGCATGAGATGCTACCATTTGATCTCCACGGGTATCGTACCACGGCTCGCACATCAATCTGGGCAACACCATATTCTTTGGTTTACGGCATGGAGGCTGTCTTGCCTATTGAGGTTCAGATCCCCTCTCTGAGAATTATGAAGGATGTAGGATTGAATGAAAACGATTGGATCCAGACTCGACTTGATCAACTGAACTTAATTGATGAAAAGAGACTTACTTCTGTTTTCCATGGTTAGATGTATCAAAAATGGATGATCAAGGCTTTCAATAAGAAAGTCAGACGCCAGGTATATCAAGTTGGGGATCTCGTGATCAAACGTATCATTTTGCCATAAAGTGATCCAAGGGGAAAATGGACTCCTACCTATGAAGGACCATTTGTAATCAAGAATATATTCTCCGGTGGGGCAATGATCTTGACCACCATGGATGGCGACGACCTGCCACACCCTACGAACGCGAACATAGTCAAAAGATACTACGCATAAGAGACCCGCTAGGTTGACACACCTTGGAAAAACAAGGGGCATCCCGACGAACCAAAAGGTTCGGGCAAAAATTAGGGATAAAATGAAAAAAAAATATGTACACCCGGCAAGTTGAAAACCCGAAAGGGCGACTTGGAAAAAAAATGGTTTCCCGGTGGACTGAAAACCCGAAAGGGCGGTCCAGGCAAAAGTTAGGGAATTAAAGCGTATGAGTATATCCCATCAGATCATTTGATGGACAACCTTTGACTTCTAACTTACAAACTCGGAGTTTCTGATCAATTCAATCATCTTCGGACAAGGCAAATGGACAAGATGTTCGGAGATATGAAGGCTATAGCAGAATGGGAACCCCATGGGATTATTACACATAGTCATCTTTCTTTGCATCAAAGTTTTCTTTTTTACGACATCATTCTCTTACTAGAATGTTTTGTCTCCTTTGTACAAATACTTATTCAAATTCAATACAAAGATATCCCTTTAAAAGTGCAAAAAACTATTTGTCTTTTTCTATATGTTTGTGTTTTGTTTGCAAAAAACGTCCAATGATTCATTGATGAACATATGCATTTGAACATGATTAATGTTTACAAATAAACAAAATGAGAAAGAAAATTACTGATAGGTTGAAAAAATAGGGAAATGTCTCTAGGCTATTACCCAAGAAATCCCCACAGTATGTCATTTAAATCCCCAGCGGAACAAAACTTCATGTTATTAATCCCCAGTAGGAATCGTCAAATTTCTCAGGATTCCCCAAGCAGATCTTACAAGCAGTACATGGCATGACCCTCACAACAAATTTATTTCTCTCAACAAGAGTTCGTTAGTACTTCAACTTCAAGACATGAAAATTCAACATATCCTCCGCAACATTCAAGGATTTATTTTCCTCAATCAAACAGTAATACATCAAATCAGCTCACATGCGCATACATTGCATCCATATATCATAAACATTGATAAAGAAAATACATTGCATCATACATTTCATGCAACATAAATTTGTGTTTTAGCTAACATTTTACCCTTTTCAGGATAAGATTAACAGCTACCATTAACAATATGCAATCAGATACAGTACGGATACGCTCCAGGAACAGATGCCATTCTGATACTCATTCAGATACAACTTTCAGATACAGTACAGATACGCTCCATACACGGATTCCATTCTGATACTCATTCAGATTCAACTTTCAGATACAATAGGGATACACTTCAGACACGGATGCCATTCTGATACTCATTCAGATTCAACTTTCAGATACAGTACGGATATGCTCCAGACATGGATTCCATTCTGATACTCATTCAGATTCAACTTTCAGATATAGTACGGATACGCTCTAGACACGGATGCAATTCTGATACTCGTCTAGATACAACCTTTTAGATACAGTTCAGATACGTCCCAGACACGGACACCATTCTGATACTTATTCTTTCAGCTTACAACTTATAATTCAACAAACATTCTTGGATGGCATCTACAAGCCCCTCTCCAACAAGGTTCTTTCACCATTCCAAATGGCATATGTAATCCCATTCTTTCTACCATCACATCATCAAGTGCAAATTTATGGGCACTCTAGTGTCCAATCATCTTTCACCTTCGAGTCACGAACGAAAAAACTCGCCAATCTAACTCTTCAGGTTTAAGAAGATTGAACAGGGGCAGCTGTTGTACCCAAAAATTTTCCCTCTCATTTATCAAGATTTTCTCACAATATCTCTTTGACTCAAGACTGGATTAGGGTTTGATCAGCTCAAGACATCTCATCTTACACTGATGACCCAAAATTAGGGTTTGAGTTTGCCCAAGGATTTTTGGACTATCCATGCTTCATATGACTTTCAAACATCATTATGGACCCCTAAGATTACTCATAAAAAGTTTCAAGCCTTGAATCATATTTTTGATTAGTCAATTGGACAGTTGACCTAAAAATCAAATGTATTGGGGAAAAAGTCAACCATGGCCAATTTATAGTCAAACTTCATAATTTTTGATCCACATCAACATCTTAGACTCATATGTATCATTTGATGAAGTTTGGACCATAATTCCTCAAGAAATTTGATTAAATCATCAAAAGGGCAAAATGGTCAAAATTAGGGTTTTGACTGAGAAAGGGCAATTTCTGATTTTTGACTTGGGAATTGACCAATTGATTTGAAGCATGATTCAAAGGGTTCAATTTCACCATCATGACCCAATGACATGGTTGAAAACATTGCAAATCCATTGAATTGACAGATGAAATTTGCAGTCAACTGATCAAAAGTCAACTGTATACTGAAAAGTCAAAATTTGACTTTTTGGTCAAATTCAAGTGCCAAGGACCATAATTCATCAAAACATATCAAAATATGAAACTTTTTCATCAAGGAATCAAATATTGAAGATTTGGTTTTGAAATTTGAAATTTTCTTAACTTAGAAATTTTTCTAAGTATAGAAATTTTCTTATTTTTTCTCAACTTTAAGCCAATTTTTCACCATGATACAAGATGATTCAAATAAAGTTCCAAACATGAAAGTTGTAGATATCCATGAAATATACAACTTTGATTCACACATTTCCCCCTAAATATGGTTTGATCTCAAGATATAATTTTGTGAATACATGCCCATGAACTTAAATAACTTAGTGAAATTTTGCCCTAATTTAGGCAGTTTTTTGACCTAAGTTCATCGCAATTTTTCACCTAGTTTCAAGAGGAATCTTGAAATACATTTCAAATATGAGTTATATAGCACATTGCAAGCTTTCCAAAATGTCCAAGAACTCCTTGAGATCATTTTTGAGTAGGGAGAATCAAAGAGAGGAAGTTGATAATTCTCACTTTAATTTCAAGCCATTTCATGAAGAACAAAATTCAAATCTGAACCTATGCTGCCTAATCCTTGCTTTACAGGTCTCAAACTTGTTTCCCACTTCATAATTTAATGCTTACACAGATGATAAAGCCTTAATCCAAGCACAACAGTCTTTATCCAAGCTTTAATTCCATAAATGGCACAAAGTTGCCATTGCCATTTTGGAAAGGCATAACTTTTGCAACTTTTTACTTCTTGAGCTTTAGACCTATTTTCTCTGCACACACAATTCCTATAAACCAAAAACAAGTTGCCTAGAACTTGTACTAACTCCAAGCAGGCCTGTACAAGCATGTAGAGAGTGGTCTCTTCACCTTTCTTAAAAACCAAGTAAGAGTGCAAAAAGGCTATAACTGAGAAATATGTTGTGGAGTGGGAAAAAAACCTTCTCTATACTTATACACAAACACGTTACAACTTAGAACACGATTGAAAAAGGCCAAAAACACTCCAAAACTCCCTATCACCAAAAACCGGTCAAAACATGCAGTTTGTGACCAAGCATATCAATCCACAAATTTACTCGTGCGTTTCAAGTTTTAATAACTCAAACACTTTACCTACCTCATATCTAAGTGTTCCAGACCATCATCCCTCCACTGTAACACCTCTTTCTCCATCTTTCATTTTTGTTTTTAAAGCTTGCAGGTTGACTTGGATAGAGATATTCAGGCACTTTCAAAGCAAGGTAAGGATTGGAACACACTCAGGGAGGTTCAGGCAAGTTAAAGGAATCTTCAGGCCTTTATAAATCTCACTTAAACTCCATTCACGATCTCAGCTGAAAGAGGTAAGAACTCCAACTTTTATCTCGTCATACAAGCATCCATTAGCCATGATTTGTGAAAGGAAAATGTAGATATTATTGTGCTAAAGCCAACCGTGTGCATAGATTTTATTTCTGTTCATTATGTATAGAGAATTTTAGAGTTCAAATTTCTATAAAAATTAGGGTTGAAATTAGGGCCTTTAAAATTCGTTTTGATCTTTGATTGTTAGTTTCCATAAGTTACATGTCTGAAATCGTGGGAAAGAGTACTATCATTTTCATGTTGGAAGTTTCCATTTTCATGGAGAAATGAGAAAGATACAGAGGTTCTGGCCAGCTTGAGGAAGAAGACGAAGTACAGAGCAAGGAAGGGATTCATGTTATGTATTTTTGTTTTCATATAAACTAACAGATGTACAGCCACCCCAGTGGTAAGGCAGCGTGCTAAACATTTGGGCCTAGCGTTTTTTTTCTAACATGCTACCACTTGTTTGCTCAGGATACCCCCTGGCCCATGCATTTTATTTCTTTGTTTTTATTTTCATTTTTTATTTTATTAAACATTTTCTTTAATATAAAAAAAAAATCATAAAAATATAGAATACGTTAAATATTGCATCTTGATTTATTTTATTTTTATTTTCATATCAAAAATATTTTTATTTAATTATATAATAATTATTTTTCTAAAGCAAACTTTTCAAATAAAATAAACTTAAATATATTTTATTCCTTTTCTTTCATACTTGTAAATATTTATTTTGATATATAAAAAGACTAAGTATCTCACAAAATATTATCTATTATTTTTAATACAAAAAATACACAAAAAATAATACTTAAGTAACTTTATTTTATTTTAAATTAGAAATTAGGGTTAACCATTTTTTCAAGAAATAATTTCCTTTTCTTAAGATATTGGGATTAGGTCAAAATTCTTTTGCATATGAAAAATAAAACAATTTCTTTTCCTTGCATATACATAACATTGCATATTTAAATTATATTGTATATTGTTCATTCAAATATTTGTACAAATTCGATTTGGTTGTAATAGTTTAAATTAGGTTTACATTATTGCAAATCCCCATTCACAATTTGTATACCCCTCTCCCATACAATGTTGTAATAGCGTAGTAATCTTTAAAATTACGCAATTTATCGCTTTTATATACCATGCTAGTAATTAGGGTTTGAATGGAAAGATAAAAACAAATCAAATAGAAAACCTTAATCCAAGACAAAATCAAGCATGAAAATAACACACTTACACACAAGAACTCTTAGGGTTTCCCCACTTGATTGCCTTATACAAAAATAGCCATATTACGTATGCGAAGTATCTTGGAAAAACAAACAAATATAAGATCATAGTCCTTCGATGACGCTATTCTAAGTTTCCTTACAAAATGATCTTGGTCCCTCAAAAATGCTAAGATACTTTGCAATATTGCTAATCATGATTATACGATGACCCACGCCCGTCCCGTTTACATCCAAAGATAGGGTTGCTTACTAAATCAATGGTAAGACAACAATGTCAATGGAATAGAAAATGAACAAGAAAGACATTTGAGTAGATAGATTACTTCTAGTTACTTGCTCTATTTTCAAACAATTATCCTTTCTATCTTCAAAACAAAACACACACATTTCCAAAATATTTTACAAACATTGAAAACATTTTCAAAAAGACAAACATCTTTATATACATTCTTACGAACGAGATTCATTACAAAGATTGCCTAAACAATGGCCTCTTTCACAAAATACTTTCAAAAACCACACAAAGCACAATTTCAAAACAAAAGGCAAGTGATCTAGCAAAGTAACTAAGAGCCCATTAAAAACCATGGATGAAAAGGGTGCTAATACCTTCCCTTTTCATAATCTACCCCCCGAACTCAAGAAACAATATCAGAGGTCTTTCCTATGCTTTTTCACCTTTCCTTTTGGATAAAAGAAAATTCAGTGGCGACTCTTGCTAACCGCGACATTTGCGATAAAACGCAAAACAATCAAGTCAGTTCTCCCACTGTATCACAGTAAATTTTGGGGTAAAACAACATGATATTCAATGTTTAGAGAGGGTGCAGGGTCATTATATTCAATGGGATTTCTTAATTAATCTGCACATATGATTATGCTTTATTTTAGAAACTGACAAATGTAACAAATGATTATGCAGATTTATTTACAATTATCATTTATTTCGAAAGGTTTTTTTTTCTGATTACCATTTTCCAGGAAAAAACAAAAAATAAAACACAATTGGAAATCAAAAACAACTTTTATTAATGATTTGAAAATCCAAAACAAAAGACACGACCATAAAATATCACTTTCATCCTGGGTAGAGTGAAAGGATTTTGAAAAGAAAAGAAAAAACAATTTACTTTGAAATCTGTAGGCAAGTACGAACATCAACAATGGTCCAATTCTGGACACTCACTCCATGCGTCATAAAGTTCGACATCTCTAGCTCTGGCTCATCCTCAAGCATATCATTGATCTTTGGAGAAGTTGGATGGAGATATCATGCACTGCAAAAGATGTATTGATACTTGCTGAAAGTAGACTTCGGCTTCAACATTTCACTTTTACCATTCTTAAGGGAGAAACCCAAACCAATTCGATTCTTGTTCACAGGTGGATCAATAACTTGCCCCCACACCTTGCTAGGGAACTTATGCACTACCTATTGAGCATCTTTCAACGAGGTGATATAATCTTGATTCCTCCTTATATTATCAATTGACAAAGCTTGGAACTGAGTCCCAACAGTGGCTTCATCAACTTCTAAAATGCTAAAGGAAGACAAATGAGATATCAACAAATATTTCTCACCGTTTCCAATAATTGCTTTCCCTTCACACAAAAATTTAAGCTTCCGATGCAGAGATGATGTAACTGCTCTGACTTCATGGATCTGCGATCGTCCCAATAAACAACTATAAGCTTAAACAATATTTATCAGTTGAAAAGTAATCTGGAACATGTGTGGACCTATGTCAATGGATAAGTCCACCTCTTTAATAGCAAATTTTCTCGAACCGTCGAAAGCTTTTACTATAATGTCACTGGGGAACATAGGAGTCCCTTGGTACTTGAGCTTCATAAGAGTACTTCTTTGTATGGAATTAAAAACAGAACCATTGTCTATCAATACATTAGATAAGGTGTCATTCTTTCAATTCATAGATATGTATAGAGTCATGTTGTGGTTTCTCCCCTCATCAGGAAATTCATCATCACCAAAGCTCAGATTATTACAAGACTTGATATTTCCTACAACTTCGTTGAACTGATCAAGAGACATATCCCTTTCAACATAAACCTAATCCACACCCTCATCAGAGATTCTTGATGAGCAGAGGAGTTCATCAACAAAGCTAAGATGGAGATTTTGGATGGTGTCTGCAACAATTGGTCCAAAATCTTGTAATCATTCATGTTAATGATTTTCAACATGTCTTCAACATATTTTTCCAGGGTAGCACCACTAGATTCTCCTACCACCTTCTTAGGTTCAACATTGGTCTCAACAACCTTCTTACCAAGGTCAACATCTCCCTGAAAGGCAGAAGCAAAGACTTGACCACTACGAGTCACCCGACTCTCCTTAGCAATATTCTCAACATACGACAAAGGTTGGATTGGAATTTCCACACCATCTTCCAGGATATTTGCATTGTACTTATAAGGTACAATTTTATCTGATTCATATGGGATTGGTCCAGATAGACAGATAACCATTGGAGCTATAGCAGGTTTTCTACAGTATGTAATCTCTACAGGTGTGAGAATGTTAAAAATGGTACAATGACATTCACCCTCGAATCTTCAAATCTTGGGCAATCTCAGGAATCATAGAAGCAGTGTCACAAAAATCACCCTTATCCACAGGCTCAAACTCATCGTAAGAAAAGAAATCATCAGCATAAACATACTCATCATCATAGTCTTCAATAACATTAATGTCTTCATATTCATCCCTTGGTCTGATGATGTAAATAAGACCTTCATCCATCATCTCTTTGAGGTCATTTCTCACCTTATCACATCCATGAATATCTTCACTGTAGAAATTGCAAGAAACATGGTTATGTGTATAATAGCTAAACTCGTAGAGATCAGCATGCATATTTACCAAATCACCTCTAACCAAATTTATATCATAAATCCTAAAATCCCCAAGACAACCAGAAACCATATTCACAGCACCTCCACCTCCATGATTGGGTAATGGATTAGCTTTCACATTTGGACTCACTTCTTTAAAAGATAAAAGACCAGATCTTTCCATCTTCTGCATTTTAGCCTTCAACGGATAACACTTCTCAATGTTGTTCCCAGGGGCTCCTTGATAAAAAAAAGCACAAGTATGATCAGCTTTATAATACCATGGCAAGGTTGGAGGCATAACCGAAAGGGACCTAGTCTGCACCAGGTTCTTTTTAATCACTTCCAGAAACAATTCATTATAACTCATCAGAATAGGATCAAAAGCTTACCTTTTTTGACCTTGCCCTTGATTACCTTAAGGTGCTCTTTGATCCGCAACAGTAGTCGGAGCTACATTTACAATTAGAGTTACTAAAGCAACCTGTTGTTGATGTTTTCTCAGAGGTATACTTCTTCTTTCTTGAATAACAACATTTGTCTCTCCTTCTTTTTTTCTAGAGAACCCATATGATGACATCTTGGTTGCACTGGAACCTTCATTTTTTGAAAATTGTCCTTCTCCAACGACTTCCTCTAGACGAACACCCATACTTACCATCTCAGTGAAATCACTTGGTGAACTTTCCACCATTCTTTCATAGTAAAATGAACCAAGGGTTTTTAGGAAGACCTTATTCATTTCTTGCTCTCTCATCGTGGGTACCACTTGGGAAGAAGCATCACGCTAATGTTGCACATACTCCTTAAATGATTCCTTATCTTTTTAAGCCATTGCTCTTAGTTGGTCACGGTCAGGTGCCATAAACATGTTGTAATTATAATGCTTCACAAAAGCTTCACCAAAGTCATTTAATGTATGGATGTTGTTGTTGTTCAATCCCATGTACTATTTCAAGGCAGCACCAGTCAAACTATCTTGGAAAAAATGAATAACAAGGTGTTGGTAATCAGTATGAGTAGACATCCTCTTGATAAACATCACCAGAATATCACGGTAACAAGAGTTTCCCTTGTATTGTAACCGGTTTTAAAAATAAGAGTCGCCACCCTTAATTTTTATCCTAAGGAAGGGAATATAAAGGCTAACCCTAAATACATCAGCGATTATATGTTGTTGACTCGTTTTTAGACGAAAGGAATGTGTTAGGAACCCCTCATCTACCTTATTCACAAGGATACTAGGGTCTAGAAGCAAGATTTTTCATAAGCAGGGTTTTAATTTTTATTAGGGGAACTCGCCACGATTTTAGTCGTATGCCTACGTATCCTCTTATGAGGAATCAGAGTCTCAATTCGTAGTTCGCGGTTGATTGGTGTTTTTTATGGATTACGAAGATATTTGAATTCCCCTTGTACTTAGTCTAGGTGTGTGAATAGCGGAGTTGTTAGACGAAGTGCGCAGACGATTAAAATATTTCGTAATCCTTTTTGAAAATTAATTGTTGAGTTTAATTGATTACGAAAAATACTTAAGTGTTGGTGAAATATTTTTTAATGTCTTAATTATAAAAATATCTTATTAATGCATGATTAAAATAATTTTAATGCAATAAAATAAATATTTGGATGAGTTTAGAAAACAAATATTGATTAAATAATAGTAATAAAATTTATAAATATATTAAAATGAAAAATAAAAATAAATAAATATAAGTAACTAAAAAAAGAATTAATATAGAAACCGCATGGGGGTGTAAATTATGTTGTGCTAGCAAAATAAGGGGGTATATGTAGCAGGGCCCTGAATTCAGATGTTGAATTCAGACCAAACACAGGGGTGTGAGTTCGAACTACGTAGCAAAAGCCGGGGGTGTAGTGAGTCAGGTTCCAAGTCCAGATGTTGGACTTGGCTCATTAGACTGAGGGGGTGTGAATTATGCACATATTAGTAAAACAAAACAGAGGGGGAGGGTGACTAGTAATAGGAATGTATCAAAGGGGTTTGGGAGTAAGTTTGGGCTCCATGCGGACGGGAGCATGGTAATCCAATAGGCGCACATTTCTAGAATGTTGGATGGAGACCACACGATCATGATGGAGGGAGCACGGTAACACGCGATGCACATGATTATGAAATACTATATTTTCTATTTTAGAAAATATTTCGCCATTTCGTTATTTTCTTCATCTCTCTGTCTTCCCCATCTGTCACCTCTCTCCTCTAACACCACACTGAAAACCCTAATCGCAGAACCCTAAGCGGCAGCGGCCAACTTTGATCGTCCCCTTCTCTAATACAACAACAACAGAAATCAACCCCAAAACAACCCTAACTCCCAAATCTCCCAACAACAGTCCAAGATCAAACATGAAAAACCACAAAAAATGAAAACCCTAGAGCAAAGTGTTCCTCAGGGTACCTCTTGGTGCATGGATTGTTTGTTCTCCTCTAATTTCTATTGATCACTAATCCTCCTTCTTTGCATTTCTCAAGTACAACGGCGGCGGTTCCAGGATCTAGGGTTTCAGATGTTGAAACACTAGGCTTACGAAGCGGTGATGGTGTTTGGACCTCCTTTCTCTCTAAGGCGTTTTCTTCTCTACTCTTCTAGCTCTGTCAATTTTCTTCTCTGTAAAAAAATTTCTCCCCCTTCCCCTTAGAAACCTAGGCTTTTTATAGTTTTTTTAGATTTAGGTTAGTTTTTTGATGATTGATCATTACTTTTAGATTGATAGAAAAATTAGGGATTCACAAATTTGATACGGATTCTATTTGTAATTTGATGCAAATCTATGTTAAGCTTTAATTTGATCTGATTATGTATTAAGTGGATTTGTAAATTATGCTTTGTACTGATTCTATTTTGATTCAGCTTGTATTGATTTGGTTATGTTGTCAAGTTTCAGACAGTTTAAAGTAAATATTTGTTTTGATTATGATTTGAATAGTATCTGTTTTTAGTTTCAAACGTGTGTTTTTTCTTCTCTTGATTTACACAATGTATGTTCTCGATTGGGCTTGGGTTGAACCGCGCGATTAAGCTTCAATTTTGGCCTCTTTAATCAAACTTTTTTCCAATTAATAAAACAATCATTTAATTAAGTTAAGTTTATAATAGTAACATTTAATTATAATAATAATAATAATAATAATAATAATGTTAGTAAAAAACAAATACCATTTTTTTACAAACAAAAACTGTAATGGGCCAAATGTTCAATGATTGGGCTTTTACAAAAATGAATTACTTAAAAAAAATTTGCCTATAGGCCTCTCTGATTAAACATACACCCTTAAACCTTTATTTAAAACAGGCCTCAATGCTTTTAGTGGGCCGATCCAATTAGTCAAAAACCCCTCAGCACACTCCCCTTCTATAAAATTTTAAATGGGCTGAAATGAACAGCTTTAACCAAAACGAAATGGGCCCTCAACTTTACATGGGCCTTTCTGATTTAGAGAGGCCCAAGATTTATTAACAATGTAGAACCCTTTACAAATTAAATTGGGCTGAAAGTGAATACCAAAAAGTTTGACCCAAAGTGAAATGGGCTTAGCAAATTGGATTCTAAGCCTTTCTAACCTAAGACACACCCTTTCACTAGCAAGTGAAGTTTTAATGTGCTTTAAGACAAAATCAAAAAGAGCTAAGAAGTCTATACACCTCCTCTCTAAAAACCTAATGGACCTTCAATTTTTTTCATGGGCTTTCCTGATTTAGAAAAGCCTATTAATTCTCTAATAGGATAAAACCCAATTTTATAAACATAAACCCCCTGAATTTGACAATAATAAAAAGCAATTAATAATTCTTGGAAAAAATGATTAGAACCCAGTAGGGAAAATTTAGGGTATGACAGATGCCCCTATTTAATTGCCTTTCAATTGAATAGTGTGAGAATATTTAGGTCTCACATGTAATGATCGAAAGTTTATTAAATAATGGAAGACCCCAAATTTTGTCCGACATATTATAAGGATACGCTGTACAACATTCCCATGGGTATGAAAAGTAGGCATATATGATGATGTATCATCTTACCAGCGTTTGAATAAAAGTTTATGATTTGACTTGGATATGACGATGCAGATAACTTGTCAGTATCTAAAAAGGATCGTAGATTCTTGCATATTTACCATAACCTAGGAGATAAATGATACAAGTTTTGAAAAAGCTGACTTACTAATGCTTGGAGACTAATATAGTAAGTTTTTATTTGATTTTTTTATTCATCGCAACCTAGGGGATGAATAAAAAAAGTTTGATAACACATTGCTGCATCGAGACTGATGCAATGGATTATGCAATTTTCATTATGTTTACTATAACCTAGGGAGTAAATAGTATGAGGATGAACCTGTGTATTTATCACAACCTAGGGGATAAAAGACAATAGAGGTGGGCTTTATGTTAATCATCACAACCTAGAAGTTGAATAATATAACTTTTAAAATTTGTATATCTATCACAACCTAGGGGATAAATATTTGAAAAAGTTTAATAACACATCACTACATGGAGACTGACGCAATGAGTTATGTCGCAGATTTCATCATGTTTACTAAAACCTAGGGAGTAACAGTACGAGGATTAACCTATGCATTTATCACAACCTAGGGAGTAAAGGACAACAGGGGTGGGCTTACTTTATTCATCGCAACCTAGGGGATGAATAGTATAACCCTGAAAATTTGCATATTAGGGGATAGATAATTGGAAAATCTTGATAACACATTGTTGTATGGAGACGGATGCAATAAGTTATATCGCAGATTTTGTCATGTTTACTACAACCTAGGGAGTAAACAGTACGAGGATGAATTCATGTATTCATTGTAACCTAGGGAATGAATAATATGAATCAGGAAATTCGCACACCTACCACAACCTAGGGGGTAGATGATTGAAAAAGTATTTTAGATGATCAAATATTAGATAACTAGATCAAAGATGAGATCTAATTTTTACCGGTTGTGTTTGTTTTCAACTAAGATAAATGCTTGTTTTGTTAAACTGACAAAGGGCCTCAAGATATTGGTTTTACCCAAAGTGTGTTTGAAAAAAATGCAATGTATGATGTATGATGTATATTCATGTAGTGCATCATTGTGTTTTCTACCTCGGGGTGTCAAGTCAGCATCGGAAAAGCCCAGGCCATTATCAGTTGTCAAACTGGCCACACTGTCTTGGAACTGGTCAGCAGACGTTTCTTGCGGCACGTGAGCTGTCTTCAAAAATTTGACCAAAGCTTTTGCATGTGCTTCAGAGCAGAGCAGCAGAGCTAGCATAGAGATCTTGGAAGGAGTCTGTCCTAATTGTTCAACCACATCATAATCACTCTTCTTAATGATCCTCAGGATTTCTTCCATCTCCTTCTTGGATGTTTCAGGAATAACTAGTGATTGAGCCTTCGTCAGGACATGCTCCTCTTGAACATTCTTTCCTTTATTCTCAGCAGTGGAAGTAAGGATAGGAATTGTATTGTCTTTGTTTGTGGGTACGCTTGTAGGTACAATTACTGGTGTAGAGGTAATCTTCGGAATGGCCACGGGTCCAAAGACTGCTGTTGGAGGAGCAATCTCTGGAGAGAAGATCCTACCACTACGGGTGATCTTGCTAGTTCCAACAATATTGCTAATGTCGGGACTGTCCTCTTCGGAGCTTTCTTCTTCTGCAGTCAGTTCAATCTGTTTAATACTATGGTAGTAGATTTCTCCACCATAGTTCCATGGTATTGTTTTATCTGAATTGTATGGGGTTGGCCCGGGCATTGTAATCTTAAACGGAGCAGTCTTCGGAGCTGGTGTAATACTAACGGGTCTTTTAGGGGCCCTGGAAGGATTGGCATAGATGGTTATTATTGAAACTTCTTTCACTGGAACGGGTGAAACAGGAGCATTCTCAAACAACATTGCTTGGTTATCCATTAGTCGTTGGATACCTTTCTTCAACAGAGGGCAGTCAAATGGGGAGGATAGGTAAGCATGGCAGTCTTTGTCACAACCTGGGAAGATGCCAGCCTTCAAAAAATTCAACTTGATAGTCGGGAGCGGAGTTAAAAGTTTATCCACAGTAGCAACAAACAGATCTTCTTCAATAGCGTTGGCATTGTGACCATGCCTCGGCATTGGGGCGGAAATAACATTCGGTTTTTCAGGCGCTTTAAATTCAACTTCCTTCGCGTCAATCAGATCTTGAATCTTGTTCTTCAGAGCCCAATAGTTGTTGGTGTCGTGCCCTGGACTTTCAGAATAGTACGAACATCTGACGTTGGGATGGTAATATGGAGAACTAGTATTAGGAGTTTTTGGTGCCTCTTTCAAAGTGGCTAGATTCAACTTTAAGAGATGTGGTAGAACTTGGGATGGAGTCATGTTAATATTGGTAAATTTCTGTACTGGACTTTCTAACCTTTGCTGATTAGTTCTCGACTTGTCTGATGCAGGCTTCGAAATCATAACGGCCCCCATTGTTGGTCGTCACTCGGTTCTTCCCTGATTTCTCTATGAATAGACAGCAGGCACTTCCTTTCTTCCAGTAAAGGGCTTTTTTATAGCTGTTGAGGCAGACGTGTCCTTTTGAATCTTCCCGGTTCTTATACCAGCCTACACTCTTTCGCCGATTAAGATCAATTCCGTAAACCCTGCAGAAGAACTTCCAATCAGGTGATTGAAGAAAGGCCCTGAAAGAGTTCCCAAGAACATGTCCACTAACTATCTTTCAGATAAAGGTGGTTGCACCCTTCCGGCTAGATCCCTCCACTTTTGGGCATAATCTTTAAAGCCCTCATTGGAAGCCATGGCCATACTTTGTAGCTGAGTACGGGTTGGCGCCAAGTCGGCTTTGTATTGATCCTGCTTATAGAAGGTTGCTGCCAAATCTTCCCAATTGTGAACTACAACCCTCTCCAACTGGTAGAACCAATCAAGTTGCGTTCTGGATAAACTGTCCTGGAAAAAGTGGACCCACAGGTCTTTGTCAGCAGAGTGTGGTTGAATCTTCCTGACATAGGATCTGAGGTGCATTTTAGGGAAAGAAACCCCATCATACTTGGCAAATAGTGGCACTTTAAACTTTGGAGGGATTACAATTCCTGACACTAGCCCTAACTCCTTAAAATCTAGCCCCGATACTCTCTGGATTTCCATAGCGCTGAGTCGCTCTTCAAGGTGTTTGTACTTGTCATCAGCCGGAGGGTATTGTTGTTCAGAGTAGTCCTCTTCTTACTCTTCTTCTTCTTTAGAATCTGATGGTACTGCCGTTCCTTTTCCTTTTCCTTCTTCAGAGGTTGTTGGTAATTCTAAGGTCCGTCTGGCTTGTCCCTGAAATCTTCGGCCCATGATAACCACACCATTTGGCTTGTTCTTCTTTTTCTCTTTCTATTTCTCTAGAAAAGTCTTCAGCTCCTCCTGCCCCTTGGCTAGGGTCATGAGTAGTTGTTGAAATTGTGAATTCTGAGCTTGTAAGTCTTTAACCGTTTGTTCAAGATCTATCTTGCTGAAATAAATAGCAGAGAGATGAGGAAACTTGGTGTGAAGACCTTCTTATGCTTATGATGAATGATATTTATTCATGCAATGTTTTCAAGGATTCAGAAATTAAAATTTGTTTTAAACAAAAGAGAAACACACGTCATATTAATAAGATAGAATTGTTAATACATCAATGCCCCATGGGCAAAATAATACAAAATTCTAAGGTAAAAATATGCTATGCATCCTCTTTGGTGCAATGTAGGTGTTGAGAGTCTGCTCTTCATGAAGTAGCCGAGTGAGTTCCAAAACCTTCTTCTCGCTTGCATAGAATTGGGCTTCGAAAGTATCGCGCTCTCTTTTGAGCTGTATCCAACTCCTTTGTAGGTCTTCGAGTGATGCTGGCATGTCAGGATGTAGGATGGTGTATGGAACCTCTTCTTCCTTAACAGGCTCTATAATCACTGGGAGAATGAAGGGGTAAGGCATCATAAGACTTTGGGCGCGGGTTCGTACCCACTTGAGGTAAGGCTCAAGAGGGATGGAACTCTTGTGTCCCTAGGTCTTAATGTCTACCTTGTTTGGCATCCTCCAAGCTCGGATGAATCTTTGTCGGAGTCCTTGGTCATCGTTGTCGTAGTCGAAAACCAATCCTTGAATCAGCATGTCATGTGGGTCATCCCTTCGGGCATAACCAAACTGTCTTAGAGATAAGCAAGGGTTGTAGGTGATGCCTCCCCTAATGCCAAGTAGAGGGATATTATGGAATTCCCCACAACGGTCAATGATGATGACATTCTCTCTGGATCGAGAACACCAATGAATATCTGAATGGTTAAGTGTCATTAACCTTTGTGACAACCTCAAACCTTGCTCATTCTTCAAGACTGATTGGGGAAGATGCGAAATAAACCATATTTCCAGGAGGGGAGTACAACACATGAGAACACCTCTTTTCCTCATTGTACGAGTGTGAAAAGAGTGGAGGATATTCCCAAGCAATATAGGCACCGGGTTGCGAGACATGAATATTTTGACAGCGCTCACATTTATAAGTTGGTCAAGATTAGGGAACAAGACCATCCCATAGATGAGAAGAGCTACAATCTCCTCAAAAGCTTGCAAGTCTAGGGAGTTCCAACAACTTTGGGCCTTCTCAAACAGAAACTTTGACAAGAAGCCTTTGACACCACTTCTAGTTTCCCAATGTGTTGTGACATCAGATGAGTGCAAGTGCAGGGCTTGAGCAATCTCTTATGGCTTTGGATCTCTTTCCATACCGTTGAAAGGTAGTTGATTGAGAATAGGAATCCTCAGAAGTTGAGAAAATTACTCCAAAGTGGGCACAAGTTGATAGTCAGGAAATGTGAAGCAATGATGCAAAGGGTCAAAGAACTGGAAGAGAACTTTCATCATATCCTCCTCTGTGTTGGAAGTGACCAAGCTGAGTAGACGACCATGCCTCTCGGTGAATGGAGAATTCTCAGGAATCCTTGAAGCTAGCTCCTTGAGTTGTGGAGGAATACTTACAAGGTTGACTTGGATAGTTTTCCTGCGAAGTGAATCCATAACCTACAAAACAAGAACAAAGACGAATTTCCAAAATCCTTGAAATGGTTAGTGGATGCATATGATGCTTCATGATGTCCATGATGTTATGCACAAGTATATATGTACAAGCAAATCACACAAGTTCCTAGTTTAGGCTTGCATGGGGTTTCATAGGTAAGTACCCTCTTGAAGTTTAGTTGGCTCAACCTGTCCTAGAAATAGTAACCGGGTTCTAAGGAGCTCAATATCACTGGATTGTTTCCTTGTTCATTGTTTCAGTTTAGCCTCTTTATTGGCGACCGAAATATTCCAAGAAACCAACCCTCAATGAGTGTAGTATCGAGTATCTACCAACTTCGGACTGCACCAAAGCCGGTCATCTCACTACATCCTAAAAGGCCAAGTTGGTCAAGTAAAGGTTCTAAAAGTCCATTAGTGCTTCATGACATCACTCAGCGGCCCCGTATTCTCTTTTATTGACTCAAAGGCTACCGTTACCTACAAATATGTCTCACTAATATAGCTATTGATTAGACCATGTCGGTATACCCCGCACAGTTTCCACAATGTATTGCTATTTACCTATAATGTTTCCCAAATCCGGGTAGAAGATTCAAAACCCAAACAATAGAACCAAAATGTAAAGCAAACAAGGCAAACACTTGTAAGCATGTAAAGGTGATCTAAACCCTAAGGTAACCCCACTTTTAGAAAAGTCCCCAGCAGAGTCGCCAGTTATGTGATGCGGTGGGAGAACTGACTTGAGGTTTTGCGTTTGTGTTTACAAATGTCGCGGTTAGCAAGAGTCGCCACCGACTTTTCCTTTATCCAAAAGGAAAGGTAAAAAAGAACAGGAAAGACCTTTGAGACGTTTTCTTGAGTTCGGGGGGTAGATTATGAAAAGGGAAGGTGCTAGCACCCTTTTCATCCATGGTTTTCCATGGGCTCTTAGTTACTTGTTTTAGATCACTTGCTTTGCTTTGAAATTGTTTGAAATCGTGCTTTGTGTGGTTTTGAAAGTATTTTGAAAAGAGGCCATCGTTTAGGAAATCTTTGTAATGATTCTCGTTCGTAAGAATGTATACAAAGATGTTTGTCTTTTGAAAAATGTTTCAATGTTTTGGAAATGTGTGTGTGTTTGTTTTTGAAAATAGCAAGGATTATTTTGAAATTGATCAAGTAACTAGAAGCTATCTACCTACTCAAAAGTATTTCTTGTGCATTTTTATTCCTTTGACATTGTTGATTTACCATTGTTTTTGTAAACAACCCTATCTTTGGATGTTAACGGGACGGGTGTGGGTCATCGTATGACCATGATAGCAATATTTCCAATATCTTAGCATGTTTGAAGGGACCAAGATCATTTGTTTAGGCAACCTTTTGATAGCGTCATTGAGGGACTATGATCTTATTTTTGTTTTGTTTTGCCAAGATACTTCGCATGTGTAACATGGCCATTTTTATTTAGGAAACCAAGTGGGAGAAACCCTAAGGGTGCTTGTGTGCAATCTGTGTAATTTGTCATGCTTGATTTGTCTTGGATTTGGTCTTTTCTATTTGTTTGTTTTTGGTCTTATCATGCAAAACCCTAATTTACTACACAAGTATATAAAGCGATAAATTGCGTAAATGTAAACTAAGCTATTACAACAATTATTATGGGAGGGGGGATACAAGTTTTTAAATGGGGATATTTCACAAATATAAACCCTAAAATACTATTACAACCCAATTGAATTATGTGCAAATTAAATAAATGTAAAAATATTAAAATATGCAATAAAAATGTATTTATGCAAAATGTTTTGTATTTGATTTTTGTATGAGAAAAATGATTTATTTAAACCCTAGAAAATAAAGAAAAAAATAATATTATTATTTTTTGAAAGGGGAAAAACCTTATTTTTTATTAAAGAAAATATATACATTCTATATTATTATTTTGTCCATTTTTGTATAAGAAAAATAATAAATAATATAATATATAAATATTAAAAATTAAGTATGGGTAGGAAATAATATTTTATGTACATAAATAATATAATAAAAATGTTAAGTATTTTTAAATATATTTACAATTTATTCAAGAAAATAGAAACTATTTGTCAAAAATAAACCATTTTTATGTAAGAAAATAAATAATAAATAAAATAAAATAAAAGTGTGAAAATAAATAAATTATTTTTGGGTATTTTTTTATCATTAGAAAAATAAATGCAAGCAATAAATATAAAAATATGCAAGAAAATACAAAAATATAAGAAAATAGTCAGGGGGTGCAAAAGTAATCCAGGGGGTGTGAAAAGCAAAACCAAAAAGGCCAGAAGCAACAAAAAGCCCATGACAACTTCGTCGCGGTCTTGGCTTATTCTCCTTCGCGCGTTCTGAGTTCAAATCTATAACTTGCTATTGCTTGCATAAAAACAAAAACCCATAACATAAAACATGTAGCTTGTAATCTCACGATTCCAATGATATAAAATTTGTGACCTATTTCTCAAAGATCAGAGAGAATTTAATCAGCCCTAAATCGTGACCTAATTATTTCAGCATGTTCAACATTCAAATTCTCTTAGCTCATTTAATATAAATGGAAAGTATGCATATGTACAACTTTACCATGTTAAGGACTACATTTTTGCTTCACAAATCGTGGCTCGAGGATGCCTAAATAGAGAGATAGAGTTTTGAAAAATACCTCCTTCAACTGGATTTGGATATGGAAATGTGGGGACTTTGATTGAGGCATGAGGATCGTGTGAGCTTCCTTGAAGTTCCATCAAGCTATTCCAATGCTTATGGGGCTTTGTGGATGGCCAAAACTCCCTGCACAAGTCAATCTGCAACCTCCAAGTTTGAAAATGGAAATGTCTGAAACAGAGCTCACAGAACCAGGACAAGGGATTGGATATCTTTGGTAGGATGTATGGAAGGTGTTTTAAGTGTTGAAACAAGAAACGCACGAGCCAAAAATGAAATGGCTAGTGTTTTGCAGAAACTAGCTGTTTGGGCAGAAAAATGAATTTTTTGTATTTTTGAGAGCTTCAGATGTCAAGCATTCGTGTTCTAGTTTGTAACAAGTTTGTGAATCTGGCTAGAATGATACAAAGTCCACCCTTTATCTGCTTGTACTAGTTCTGAACTTTTGGCCAACTTTCTTGCATTTTAAGAAAAGTGAGATGACTTGTGCAACATGCTTGTACTGGCTAGTTTTAGGGCTGCAAAGAGTTGGTGTACATTTCTTATGATCTATGGAAATTTCCTGCACCAAAGGGACAACTCCAAGGCTAAATAATGATAAAGTTGCAAAAAGCTTGCTTTATGAAAATGGCATTGTGAACTTTTGGCCATTTATGGAATCATTTCTTGTATAATGCTCCAAAAGCAAAGATAATGCCCTTATCCTGTGAGTTTGCATTTAATTATGGAGTGTAGAATGAGTTTAGGACCTGTAATACAAGGTACAAGCATCCTTGATCAGATTTGCAACTTGACACTTTGTAAAAATGGCTTGATCAAAAGTGACAAAATGCCAATTTCTCTTCTTCGATTCTCCATAACCACAAATGATCTTGGAGAGTTCTTTGACATTTTGGAAAGCTTGCAACATGCTATACAATCCATCTTTGAAATGAATTTTGAGATACCTCTTGGAACTAGATGAAAAATGTCCATGAAGTTGGGTCAAAAACCTGCCTAAATTAGGGCAAATTTTCACTAAGTTATTTAGTTCATGGACCCCTATTGAAAAATTCATAACTTGAGATCCAAGCATCTTTTGGGAAAACTTTGTGAATAAAAGTTGTATATTTCATGGAGGACTACAAATTTCATGTTGGTAGTTTTCTTTGAATAAAATTGAATCATGGTGAAAAAGTGGTGAAAAGTTGGGAAAAAATAAGAAAATTTCCATACTTCGAAAAATTCTAAGTTATGAAAATTTTCAAATTCAAAACCCTAATTTTCAAAATTGGTTTTATTAATCAACAAGTTTCATGTTTTTACATATCTTGATGAATTATGACCCTTGGCACTTGATTTTGACCAAAAAGTCAAAGTTTGACTTTTCAGTGCACAGTTGACTTTTGATCAGTTGATTGAAAAATTCATCTGTCAATCCTATGAACTTGAGATCTTTTGAACTATGTGATTAGGTAAATATGATGCGAATGAACCCTTGAAATCATGTTTGAACCCAATTGGTCATTGGCTTGGTTAAAAATAAAAAATTGCCCTTTCTTAGTCAAAACCCTAATTTTCACCATTTCACCCTTTTGATGATTTGATCAAATTTCTTGAGGAGTTGTGATCCAAACTTGATCAAATGGTTCATATGAGTCTAAAATGTTGTTGTGGATAAAAAATTATGAAGTTTGACTGTAAATTAGCCATCGTTGACTGTTTCCCCAATACAACTGATTTTTAGGTCAACTGTCCAATTGACTGAGCAAAAATGTGATTCAAGGCATGAAACTTTACATGAGCAATCTTAGGGGTCCAAGTTGGTGTATGAAAGTCACATGAAGCATTGATGGTCCAAAAATACTTGTGAAAACTCAAACCCTAATTTTGGGGTATCAGTGCAAGATGAGATGTCTTGAGCTGACCAAACCCTAATCCTGTCTTGAGTCCAAGAAGTCTTGTGAGAAAAATCTTGAGAAAATATTGATAAATGAGAGGGAAAATTTTGGGTTACAACAGACGTATACATAGACGTGGGCGTAGGCATAGGCGTAGAAGTAGGCGTGGATGTAGACGTAGGCGTGGATTTCCTTTCGATGTTTTTCTAACCAAAATGCTTTTTGATATTTCATCAAATGCTTTTATTTATAAAATCCCCAAAATGATTTCAGCGCAGTATTCACACAAAAGTAATCGTAGTATTTTGCAAGCGAGTTCGAAAAGAAAAAAAAAGGAAATTGAAAGATTTGAAAAAGTCAAAGTTTTATTGATAAGTACGCCTCTGAATAGGCGAGAGTACAAGATGCAGTTCTTTGAAAGAGGTAATTACAGAAAGTTTTAACACTGAAAATGGCTATGAAAATGATAATTTCTACTATTGTTTCCCAAATGTCCTTTTGATAGCTCCAATCTCCTTTGCTTCTGAGTTAAATGATTTGGATCAATCTTCTCCTTTGTAGTTTGCAGTCGTGGTTCTTAGATTGTAGTCTTTTTGTTGTTTATTTCTGAATAAGATCCCTAATTTTTGCCTGGATCGCCCTCTCGGGTTTTCAATCCACCGGAATAAATTGTTTTTGCACATGTCCCAAATTATTGTCTGGATTGCCTTTAGGATTTTCAATCCATCGAGATACTCCTTTTTATCTAAGTCACCTATTTAGGGTTCAAACTTAGCGAGCTTTTTTATACATAGTATTTTTTGACTACGCCTAAATTAACCAGATGTGGAAGTTCTTCCCCATCCATTGTTGTGAGAATGAGACCACCACTGGAGAATGTTGTTTTTACCATATATGGACCTTCATAGTTAGGTGTCCATTTACCACGTGAATCGAGGCGAGGTAGCAGAATCCTCTTGAGCACCAAATCCCATTCTTTAAACACTCGTGGGTGGACTTTCTTGTCGAAGGCTTTCTTTACCCACTCTACTTCTTCAAGCTTTTTTTCCATTAGAACTCAAAGTGATGGAATTTCTATTTCAACTGGGAGTACTTCCTTCATGCCATATACTAGATAGAAAGGAGTTGCACCTGTTGATGTACGTACATAAGTAGAGTAATCATGTAGATCAAAGGGGAGCATTTCATGCCAACCTTTGTATGTCTTCACCATTTTATGAATTATTTTCTTGATGTTCTTATTGGCAACTTCAACAGCCCCGTTCATCTTGGGTCGATATGGTGAGGAATTATGATGCTCGATCTTGACATTATCGCATAACTCCTTCATCATTTTTTATTCAGATTAGACTTGTTGCCTGAAATGATTCTGCTTGGAACCCCATATCTGCATATGATATTTTGTTTGATGAATCGAGTAACCACTTGACTTGTCACATTCGCGTAGGATGCCGCTTCTACCCATTTGGTGAAGTAATCAATGCAACTAGTATGAACCGGTGTCCGTTAGATTCTTTCAGTTCAATCATGCATATCATATCAATTCCCCACATTGAAAATGGCCAAGGAGAGCTCATGAAATTTACAAGAGTTAGTGGTACACTCATTTTGTCGGTATACATTTGGCATTTGTGACATGTCTTCGTATAATGGTAGTAGTCGGCTTCCATCGTTAACCAATTATAACCCGCTCACAAGATTTTTTTAGCCATGGCATGTCCATTTGTATGAGTTCTAAGAGTCATTCATGAATTTCTATCATAAGCGTATATGCTTCCTATTTCTCCACACACCTGAGTAGCACCATATCATAGTTTCTTTTGTATAACACATCACCACTCAAAAAGAATTTTGAGGCTAGCTACAACAGAGTTTGTTTGTCTATGGTAGAGGCAATTTCTGGATATTCTTGTTTTTCAAGGTACCTCTTGATGTCATAGAACCAAGGCTTATTATCCGGTCCCTCTTCAATAGCAAGGAAATGTGCAGGCTCTTCAAAATGTCTGATTGTAATGCATGGTTCGTGGTTTGGCCAAGTTACTTTGAACATGGAAGATAAAGTTTCCAAGGCGTCCGCCATCTGATTTTCTTCTCGTGGGATATGACTGAAGGTGATCTCTGTGAATTCCGTAGCTAGCTTTAAAACATGATCCTGATATGGAATAAATTTGGTATGTTTAATGTCCCATTCACTGTTGACTTGGTATATGACTAGTGCGGAGTCTCCAAATACTTCGACATGTTTGATTCTTAGACTGATGGCAGCTCCTAGACCCAGGATAAAAGATTTGTATCTGGCGATATTGTTATTGCAGTCAAAATATAACCTCGCAGTATAAGGCTAGTGATAATTTTTCAGAGAAGTTAAAACGGCCCCAATGTCGCGTCCTTATGGATTTGGAACCCCGTCAAACATAAGTTTCCAACATGCTCTTGGTTCAGGTCCTTCATCGGGCCCATTTATTTCATAGTCACTTATAACCATGACATCTTCGTCTGGAAAGTCGAACTTCATTGGTTGATATTCTGGTAATGGCTGATGAGCTAGTTGGTCAGCTAGTACACTACCCTTGATGGCCTTTTGAGTAACATATTGGATGTCGTACTCTCATAGTAATATCTGCCATCGGACAATCCTTCCTATTAGAGCTTGTTTTTCAAACACATACTTTAAAGGGTCCATTCTTGTAATTAACCACATGGTGTGAGTTAACATGTATTGCCCCTATGTCTTAGTAGCCGAAGCCAATGCACAACAAGTTTTCTTGATAAGCGAGTACCTGGTTTCCTAGTCAGTAAATTTCTTAATATGGTAGTAGATTGCATGCTCTTTTCTACCTGTTTCATCATGTTGTCCCAATACACATCCCATTTATCCTTCAAGTACTGTCAGATACATGATGAGTGGTCTTTCGGGAACTAGTAGTATTAAGATCAGTGGCTCTTGTAAATATTTCTTTATTGTCTCGAAGACTGTTTGACAATCATTATTCCATACCATCGTCTGATCTATTCACAGCAATTTCAATATAGGCTCGATGTAGCAGTTAGGTGCGATATGAACCTTGAATTGTATTTCAACCGTCCTAAGAAACTACAAACCTCTTTCTCTGTCCTCGGAGCTGGCATTTCTTGAATGGCTTTGACCATGTCGGGGTCCATCTCAATACCATGCTGAATTACAATGAAACCTAGTAACTTGCCTGACCTGATGCCAAATGTACACTTGTTCGGATTCAACCTTAGTTTGAACCTGTGCAGACGCTCAAATAACTTTTGTAATTGTATGTTGTGATCGTCCTCCGTATGGGATTTGGCAATCATATCATCTACGTACACCTCAACATGTTTATGAATCATATCATGGAATATTGTGACCATATCCCGTTGATAAGTCACCCCTGTGTTCTTCAGAGAATGACATTACTTTATAACAGAAAGTGCCCCAAGGTGTCATGAAAGTAGTCTTCTCTATATCTTCGGGTGCCATTTTGATTTGATTATAACCCGAGAAACTGTCCATGAACAAGAATATTGAAGCTTGAGTTGTATTGTCTACCAAAACATCTATGGGAGGTAACTAGAAATCGTCTTTAGGAATTGCTTTATTCAGAGCCTGATAATCCACACACATGCATCATTTTCCATCCTTCTTTGGTATTGGCACGATATTAGCTATCCAAGGTGGATAATATACCACCACTAAGAACCATGCATCAAATTGTTTAACGGCCTTTTATCGAATCTTGTTGGAACAAGTTCTTTTGAGCTTCTACCTAACTGGAGAGCAACCTTCCTTTATAGGTAGCCTGTACACCACAATGTCTGTACCCAATCCTGACATATCTCTATAAGACCAAGAAAATATATCCATATACTCATGTAACAACTTGATCAATCTTTCTTTGACGCTTTTCTCCAAGGTTGCCCCTGGCTTGATCTTTTTCGAATCTTCTTTTATCCCAAGGTTAATGGTCTCAATAGATTCCTGGTATGGTTGTATATTGTCAGTTTTTTACTCTATCTCCCTTGCCAATTCCTTAGAAAGTTCAAGATCTTCATCATCTTCCTCTTCTGCTTGGTTGATGAGTGCATCAAAGTTATATGGGATAGCAGCAGTAACATTATTGGTGATTTTGGTCATGGATCTGCAAATTTATAATGTTTTGGTGCAATTTTTTAGTATGTGAATTTGGAAAATGCATATGAAGAAAAAGTATTTCCATTTTTTTTAAAATGTAAGAGATAAATGCAAGAGAAAGACATGGATCTTTATTGAATGCAAAATATAACTTTTATTAATCATGAATATTATCTTAAACAAATTGTGGGACCCTTACAAGCAACCTCTATGCCTCGGGCTTGACATAGGTTCTTAAAAACTAAAAAATTACTTTGGAAAGAAAAAGATCTCGGGAATCTCCACAAGTGTCCAATTCTTGAGTTCCTCGCCCGGGGCGCATTCATGGATGAAATAAGATGCCTTTTTGATGTTTCTCTTGTTAGATATCATTTCCACTTGTTAACCATGCTCTACTCCTTTTTTGATTAAGGTCTCCTGGATTGGAGGAAACCGTGTTTTTCCTTTCAAAGCAACCTTTGATAATTCGTAACCCAAACCAAAGTGATTCTTCTTCTTAGGTATTTCCGGAGATTTCCCCGACCCTTTGAGGCACCACTTTCCACCGCTATTTGTAAATCTCTCCATGAAGTCACAATAGGTTTCTTGATTTTTTTCCACCGGTAAGGTTACCATTGAGGCAACTTCTAAGAATTGAAATGGTGTGGCTATAGTGTCTTCGTCAGCACTGATATACCTGTAGGATTATATGTGACTTACAAAGATTCCCTCTTCACCATCTATTATGACCAATCTTCCTTCAATGAAGAACTTCAGTTTCTGATGTAAAGTCGAAGTGACTGTCCCTGTTGCATGAATCTAGGGTCTTCCAAGTAAACATGTATATGTTGGTTTTATATCGATGACTTGAAAAGTAATATAGAACATATGTGGGCCGATCTTGATAGGAAGGTCCACTTTTCCAAATACTGAACTTTGAGAATCGTCAAAAGCTTTGACTATTGTAGAACTTGGTCTTATCACAACACCATTTAGTGTTAACTTAATCAAGATGGATTCTGGAAGTACATTGAGGGTAGAACCAGTATCAGTGATTACCATAGACAGGCTTGTAATAGCTATCTGAATGAAGATGTATAATGCTTTATTGTGAGCTCGACCTTGTGGAGGTAACTCACTGTCATTGAAACCCATATGATCCAGACGTAAAATTTTCTACACTATTGTCAAATTAGTTTACAGTAATCTCCTATGCGATATGGGAAGAACTCAGAACCTTCATTAGAGAGTCTCGATGTGCTTATGAATTAATAAGCAACGAGAGTATGGAAATTTTGGCTGGGGTTTGATGATGCTGATCCACCACCATATAATAACTCCTCTTGATTATCTTCAGAAATTCTTCTGCCTCTTGATTAGTAAAGTTCTTAATTGGAGGATATAGTTCTTAACTTGTTTCCACCGCCAATTTTCATTTATCTTTCACAAACATATCATTTTTATTTTTCACCACAACATCATCCTTCTTTTGCAGTTCAGAGTCAAAGATTCGACCACTGCGGGTCATGCCCCATTTTCCTGCTATGTTTGAGATTGCAGGTCCTTGACTTGACGATGGCTCACATTCTTGTTTTAAGCCATTGACGTATACAATGGAATCATAACTCCATGGTAATGCTTTGTCACTTTCGCGAGGGGTGGGAGATGGCCCCTTAATTACCATTGTAGTCTTTGGAACTACTGGTATCCTTAAAGTTTGCTTGGTGTTATTGCGGATGTTTTTGTGGATTCTCCCTGTAGAATCACAAGATTCTTCTTATTAAGGCTCAGCCCTTTGTAAGGAATTACCAATGGCTTCTTTATACTTCCCTCGATTGTAGCTACATATTCTTCTTTAGGGTATGATCCGAATTGGACTATCCCCTGGTCCACCAATTTTTGTAATGTCTTCTCAAAAGCTTCATTATGTTCCAAAAGGAACCCACACTCCAACATATATTCCTTCAGCAAATTTATCATGGTCTTTACTCGTCGGGATTCCCCAATATCGGTGATTACTTCAATTGCATTTATTTCTAGTCCACCATGTGGAGGCATGGGGTTTGACTTGATATTTGGTTTATCAAAAGTGATATCCTGAGAATCCAATAAATATTGAACTTTATGTTTCAAGGCCCAACATTGCTCTATGGTATGCCCGAAAGAATTAGCGTGATACTCACATTTGGCATTGGCATTGTATCTTGGTGAGGGTTCACTTTTCGAGGAGTTAGAGGTCTTAGCTCTACCAAAGACTTCTGACCAAGTGTTGTGATAATTGACTGAGTGACATGGGTAGCGGGTCAAAATTTCTTAGTAGCCTTTCAAATTTGTTTTGTTGCTGTTCTCGCGGAATTATTAATGGTTGTTGTGCCCTCGGTTATGAAGCTACAACATTAATTTCTCCCTCCCTCTTTTTTGATACGTTAGGAACATGTCTTTTATAAGAGGCATCAGATGATCCCCCTTGTATCTTTCCACTTTTTATTCCAGCTTCAATCCTTTCTCCAATAGTTACTAAATCAGAAAATCCGGAAGAAATGCCTCCTACTATCTTTTCATAATACAATCCTTACAAAGTTCCCATGAACATATCCACTGGTTCTTTCTCCAAGAGTAGTGGTTGTACACGGGATGCCATTTATGTTCACCTTTAGGCATATTCCTTGAAGGACTCCTCTTTCTTTTGGGATAAGTTCTGGATTTGCATGCTGGTATGCGCCATGTCCGATTTATATTTGTATTGTTTCAAGAAAGCGTTATCAAGATCTTCCCATGTATGGACATGAACCCATTCCAACTGCATGTACCAATCTAGGGATGCCCCACTTAAATTGTCTTGAAAGCAATGAATCATTAGCTTCTAGTCTTGAGCATAGGCATGCATCTTCCTATAATACATGCACATATAGTTCGTTGGATAAGTGAGCCACTTGTATTTTCCAAAGTCAGATACTTTAAATTTCGGAAGGATCACTACATCAGGAACTAGATCCATTTCAAGAGCATCTACATCGAAAGCATCATAACCATCCACAACCTTTAACCTTTCCTCGAGAGCTTTATACAAGTATTTGTCATAATAAAAAAGGGAGAGATTGATAGAACATAATTTGGTTCTACATCCTTGTAAGATTTTTGATGATAACAAACACATGATATATATATATATATATATATATATATATATATATATATATATATATATATAAAGAACATATATGCTCTCTAATAAAGTATTGTAATACGCAGAGAAGTTCTGATGTAAGAAGCATAGAATATGAGAAAAGATCTACTAGAACATAGTATAAGTTCTGATGTAAAAAGCATAGAAGATGAGAGAAGATCTGCTAGAACATCTGGAAGTTCTAATGTAAGAAGATGAGAGAGTTTCATTTTGAAGATCTGTTCAGACACAACATACTTAGAAGCAAATTTGTGTATTACGCTAAATGAAGAAGTTATGTGTTACAACTTCTGAATGCACCAACGTTGTGAAACAAGAACTCTGATATTCTGATATGTAAAGTTCTGGAAAGCAAAAGAGCCTCAACGGTAACATTCATCTTCTAATATGAGCATGTTCTGAAGCGTTACATTTTATTAATGGAAAATCAAAAGTAACAGTTGAATCAAGAAGGGATCTTCACTTTTGGAAAGAACATTAACTACACTTCATCAACCTTCCAAAAGTATCTTCTTATATATCTCATGAATTGCCTATTTAAAGAAGACGCGACGAAGATATCAAATAACGACTGCGCACGAAAAAGAGAAATATTTACCCAGTTCTACCTTGTGCTCTTCACCTGTGTAATACATCACTAGTGATATTGTTTTTGTTAGAAAACATATTTGTATACGCCTTTCAATATTTTATTTTGTAATTCCTTGAGGAAACTGGGTTGTGGTTTAGACTCAAGAAGACATTGGCAGTTATCATTGTATTTGTGTAATCAAGTTTGATTAGTGGATTAAGACCTTGTTGGAGAGAGGCGAAATCACCTTGGCAGGTGGACTAGAGTAGTTTGAGTTCAAACAAACCAGGATAACCAACATGTTCTTTTCTTTATGTTTTAGAAACCCTAATTCAACCCCCCTTCTTGTGTTTTTCCATTCTTTAATTGGTATCAGAGCACCTGTATCTGGTTGCAAACACTTAAGCGTGTCAGAAAAAGATCCAAGCTGGAAAAACACTATGGTGGGACCAATTCAGATCATCAGTAATGATTATCATGATGAGAAAGACAAAATCATCTGAAGACCCCCAATATTTGACGGTGAAAAGTTTTATTACTAGAAAGACATAATCAGAAGTTTCTTTCTAGCTCGTGATGCTGATCTATGGGATATTATTACTGATGGCTATATACATCCTAGTGATGAAAACGGTCAGAAGATTGACAAAAAAAGAATGAAAGATCATCAAAAGAGAGAATTCAGAAATCATCACAAGGCCAAAACAATTCTCTTTAGTGATATCTCGTACATAGAGTATGAGAAGATCACAAACAGAGATTCAGCAAAACACATGTTTGACTCCTTGAGAATGACACATGAAGGAAACACGCAAGTCAAAGAATCCAAAGCTCTTGCACTCATCCAGAAGTACGAATATTTCAAAATGGAAGAAGAAGAAACTATTGAGACAATGTTCTCAAGATTTCAAACTTTGGTTGCAGGATTGAAAGTTCTGGACAAAGGGTAATCCATAGCGGATCATGTAAAGAAGATCATAAGAAGTTTACCCAAGAAATGGATACCCATGGTCACAACATTAAAACTAGCCAAAGATCTGGATAAAATTTCTCTTGAAGAACTTATCAGCTCCCTGAGAAGTCATGAGATAGATCTAGAAGAAGATGAACCCCAGAAGCAAGGTAAGTCTCTCACTCTTAAATCTAATAAAAAATATGAAACTAAAGCCTTTCAGGAAGAAGAAGAAAGTTCTGGAGGATCTGCATCAAAAGAAGACGAATTATCTCTCCTCTCCAAAAGGGTACAACAATTATGGAAACACAAACAAAAATTCAGAAATCCCAGAAGATAAAACAGTCATTCTGAATCAAACTCTAGGTACAAAAAGTCCAGAAGCAAAGACATTATTTGCTACAAATACAACGAAGAAGGCCATTACAAAAGCGGTTGTCTAAATCTACAGAAAGAAATGCCTAAAAAGAAGTTCTCCAAAGATAAAAAGAAAAGTCTTATGGCAACGTGGGATGACTCAAACTCTTCTGAAGCTGAAACAGAATCAAAAGATGAACGAGCCAATATAGCCCAAATGGCCAACTTATCAGATAACTCTGGACCATATGAATCAGAATTAGAATCAGAGGTAGAAAAGGTATTCTCTAACCTTTCTAGATCTCAATTAAAAGAAAGTTTGTCAGAAATTCTTGAAAGATATCAGCAACTTCAAGTCATAAATAAGAACCTAAAAAAGGATCTAGTTTCTGACTCTAAAGAAACTAAGAAATTGAGATCAGAAAACTCTGAGATGAAAGAAACAATTTCTAAACTAGAAAATAATTTCCAAAATGCTCAGAAAGAAATTGTCTCATAAGTTCTTAGTAACTCTGATAAGATCATAAAGGAATATGATCATAGCTTTCAAAAATTTCTTGCTAAAAACATAGATAGAAGCAAGATGGCTTTAATGATCTATACAGTTAGCAGAAATGGCAGAAAAGGAATAGGATACAAGGGTAAAGTATCTCAACCTAAGAAAATTAAGGATATGGTCATAAAACACACATCTCTTTATTCTCACCTCACATATGGGCATACACATGATATAAAATATACTAGTAAGGCATTTTCTACTAAACCAAAATTCAAACAGAATTTTGGAAACTATAACAATCATGGACTCGAAAGATACGGGTAACAAAGGATAAAATCATTTATGTTGCAGATATTTTTAACAGCAAGGTTGAAACACCAATTTTAACAACTGGACTCTGGATGCTCTCTACACATGATGCAAAGAAAGCATATGTTCAAAAGAGTGGAATTTAAATCTGGAGGATACGCAGGTTTCAGAGGAAATCAAAAAAAAAAATATTATTGGCTTTGGAACTATTGGTAACAGTATTGAGGACACATCATCAGAAGAATCTCAGTCATATATAGAAGATGATGTCACAAACATTACAGAAAATTCTGAAGATACCATCCAAAAAATATAACTCAGAAGATCTGAAAAACTGATTTGATTTTTCTCGTTGCTTCATCCCAATCATCTATTTTCTCGTGTTGTTACTACTTTTTGATTATTGACAAAAAGGGGGAGAATGTAAGATTTTTTTACTCCTTTCCAAAGCTCTAATCAGAAATCTTTAG
Source organism: Vicia faba (assembly GCA_948472305.1). Taxonomy (NCBI): domain Eukaryota; kingdom Viridiplantae; phylum Streptophyta; class Magnoliopsida; order Fabales; family Fabaceae; genus Vicia; species Vicia faba. The sequence goes on along the minus strand of OX451741.1, from coordinate 1,151,456,341 downwards.
GGAAGTATTTTTGACTTCACCTGAGTATCCAACTCAGGGGGGGACTTTTATGTTTTATGTTCTTTAAGTATTTAATCAAAATATACAAGTTTTTGTCATCATCAAAAAGGGGGAGATTGTTAGAACATAATTTGGTTCTACATCCTTGTAAGAGTTTTGATGATAACAAACACATGATATATATAAATAACATAAATGCTCTCTGTGATCGGTGGATCTGGAACTGACTGTTTAACGCTGGTTCGCGAAATATCGCGGAAGCAAGAGTCGCCACCATCTTTTATTTTCTCCAATATGGACAGGACAAAAGCACAACAAAATTCCTTATGAGATAGTTTCTCGGTTCGGGAGGTAGATTTATAGAAAGGGAAGGTGTTAGCACCCTTTCTATCCATGGTTATCCATGGGCTCTTAGATACTTGCTCATTTGTGTTTTCAAAATGTTTGTTTGCTTTTCAAAGTGAGTGGGCTTGAAAAAGCATCGTTTAAAGATTTCAGATCGACTCTTGTATCAGTCCTCAAGAGTGTTTGAAAAATTGTTTTGAAAGCTTTTTGAAAAGTGTCAGTGTGAAAAGGTTTTTTTTTTTTAAAAGAGCAAGTATCCATGAGTCATCTACCTACCCTAAGGAATTAGGCTGTGTAAATGTCCTTAAGGTAGTGCCATCCCACCATTGAGAGGTAGATAGCACCACCGTTGGAGGTGTTCGGGTCAATTCGAGTGTAGGGACAGTGTGGTCACCAGAGCAACAGTAGGACACCTTAGAAGCTACCCTTATGCCATTGATCCCTTTTTTATTCCGAGGCAACCGTTTCGAGGCAACTGGATCATGTCATGGACATAAGGACTTACTAAAACGTCTTATACTCGACGACCACGTTTCGTAGGCAAGGCAACAGTGAGGCGTACCCTAAGAGTGGTGTGTGAATTGGTGTGTTGTTTTCATGTTTAGCAATTATCTTGTACATGTATCATGGTGATCTACGCTTGTTTTTAGTTTAGGCCATACATTCTTTCATGCAATTATAATTTAAAAGTGCAGAAATTTAAATGCGGAAAGTAAAATCCTACGCTATTACAAGGCGCGGGTCTATACATCGCCAAATTAACAAAGACCCGTTTGGTAAAAAATGCGGAAAATAAATAAATTCCTAATTACTATTACATGGCTTGAGCAGTTACATAATATTCACAAAGGAAAATAAAATAACGTGCGAAAAGAATAAAAATAGAACGTTCGAGGGCGTTGGACCCTTTTGAAATTAAATTAAAATTAAAAACTAATTATTATTTAATTAAGAAAAGAAATGTTTTTTAGGTTTTTGGTATTTAATGAAAATAAAGAAAAGAATTTAAAATTAGAAGGAAACCCTAGTTCTAAATATTTTTAATTATTAATGAAAATATTAAAGTTAACCTAATTTATTAGTTAATTAATTTATTTACATGTTTATTTACAAAATTAATGATAATTAATAATAATGATAAATAATGAGGATTAATAATTTATTTAAGAAAAAGATGAAAATGTCAAAAAAACCTAATTCTAGATACTTTTTACTTATTAAGAAAAAGATTAAAGTTTAAAAACCTAAATTAAATTAAGTTAATTGTTAGAGCTTATTTACAAAAAATAGGTTAGTGATGAAATTAATAATAAATAAATATATTTGTATTTTTGATTTTTCTGTTTTTATTATAGAAAATTATTTTATGGTGAAAAAAACAATTAAAACAATTAAAAAGAATTAGAAAAGAAAAGAAAATAAAATTAAAAAGGATGCAAACCAAGGGGGGTTTCAGGCCGAAGGGGAGGTTTTTTTGAAGTATTCTGCATTCTTTGGCCATTGGATTGGCTTTCATGGCCATTTGTGTTCTGGCTGTTGGCCATTTGTGATCTGGCCTCATCATGCATAAGTTGTTCTACTTTGGCCATTTGGCTTTTGGCTTTTGGCCATTTGTGTTTTGGCCTCATCATGCATAAGTTGTTCTACTTTGGCCATTTGGCTTTTGGCTTTTGGCCATTTGTGTTTTGGCCTCAACGTTCCTTAATGAACCTGCATGGGATCCTGTCTAAATCTGCAGTGTTTAATCTCATGAACACATTAAATAAAATCATAAAATGCAAATAAAGCCAATATATGAAGAAATTTAATGTTTAGGCACAATATGGCATGTATGAATGATTATACCCTTTTGATCATGGAGATCAAATCAATCTTACCCTTACTGGAAAATTAGTGACCTGAATGCTTTTATGCCCTTTGGATCATGGAGATCAAGCCAGCCTTATCCTTACTGAAGAAGTAATGAGGTTATGGTTTGTAACTGAATGGCTTGTTTGTAGTGAGAGAGAGATTTGTAATAAGGATTTTAAGGTTTTAGGGTTCTTGAAAGAATTTGATATTCTGACAGTGTTGTGGCAATGTTTTTTCTCTTCTTTTTTTCCTCCCTGGATTGTGTGAAAAGAAGGTGATTATATAATGGAAATCAGGGTAAAGAAAATGGGCTTTGAATGTGCAATTGGGCCTCCAATGTTCACTTGAGTTCGTCACTTTCCAGGCTAAATCGCAGGGACTTAAGTGCAATTTTTGAAGTTGAAATGTGAAAAAAAATGTAGCCGGCATCGAGAACTAACTCCTGTCCGAAAATCGGCTCAATCGGATAAACGGTGAATTAGTTATGAATTTTTGAAGTTTCAGCTCAGACAAACTTATTTTGGGCTCCAGTGTCGACTCTGACACGTTCTTCAATAAAACTGGTATTGTTCGGTGCATAATTTGGTCTCGACTTTTGAAGCAAAGTTGTAGATCTATGAGTCAGTGACCTTGTGTAAAAATGTGAGTCCAATCCGATAAAAATTGACCGAGTTATGAATTTTCGAAGTTTCGGCTCAGATGAAATAGTATTCAGCATTCAGGATTTTCAGCGTGTCACGCATTATGAGCAAAAAACGAAGGCCTTTTGAATACCGTTTGAACTCAATACCTTCTGTGAAAATGTAGCCAACTCAATTTTTGAAATTTTGGCGCCGGAACCAGCTCGATACGATGAAAATCGACCAAATTATGATTTTCTGAACATGACGCAAATAAACTTCCGTCAGAAATTTTCTGTATGAAAATACATGATAAATCCACATTTTTGAAGACCTTTTGATTGGAATTGGATTCCATCCGTGAGAGATGAAAACTTAGATAATATCAAGAAGGAATTTTGGCCACCGGAACGGGTTCAAAACGAGTCACGATCTTCAAGTTATGAATTTTTTAGCGCATAAAAACTGCACTTTCAGCACACTTTTTTCACCATATTTCTTCGAGAAAACTCACACATTCGGATACCTTCTTTAAAGAATTGACTCTTGAGCCGAACCTGAATTTGAGAATATGTTATCAGAGATATCTTGGCGAAAGAACACATGAATATGACGCGCCGGGTTGAACTTGTGAATTTTTCTAGAAATGTTTTGGGAAATATGGGAGGGCAAATTTTGGGGTACAACAGTTGCCCCTGTTCAATCTTCTTAAACCTGAGGATGTAGATTGGCTTGCGTGCCTTTCGTGATCCGAAGGTGGAAGATGATTGAACACTAAAGTGCCCAGAAATTTGCGCTCACATAGAGTGTGTTAGCAGTATGATGTAGGGAATGGGCTTATAGATGCCATGTTGAGAGATGATGGATAGGAGAGATGGGCTTATAGATGCCATCGGGAGGTTGTCAATCGCGTAAGAGATTCCTTAGCGAGAACTTGCGTACCTGAGAAAGAAAAATAATTACCTGGCCTGTTACAGGAGTTGATCTTCAAACCCTTTATGTAGATGTGCCCTGGCTGGATACAGGAATCGAATCTTTAAACTCTTCAGACGTGCCCTGGCAAGATACAGGAATCGAGTCCGGAGAATACAGTCGTTAACAGATACACCCTGGAAAGATACAGGAATCGGATCTTCGAACTCTTCAGACGTGCCCTGGCAAGATACAGGAATCGAGTCTGGAATTAGTCGTCAACAGATACACCCTGGCAAGATACAGGAATCGGATCTTCGAACTCTTCAGACGTGCCCTGGCAGGATACAGGAATCGAGTCTGGTAATGGTCGTCAACAGATACACCCTGGCAAGATACAGGAATCGGATCTTCGAACTCTTCAGACATACTCTGGCAAGATACAGGAATCGGGTCTGGAATATAGAAAGGTTGGTGAGTTGTCTCTACTGACAGGTTATTTCCATGGACGGGTGGTCTTTAACGACGAGTGTCTATAACGACGAGTGTCTATGACGAAGAGTGTCTATGACGACGAGTGTCTATAACGACGAGTGCCTATGACGACGAGTGTCTATGACGACGAGTGTCTATTGACGACGAGTGTCTATAACGACCAGTGTCTATAACGACGAGTGTCTATGACGACGAGTGTCTATGACGACGAGTGTCTATCACGACGAGTGTCTATAACGACGAGTGTCTATAACGACGAGTGTCTATAATGACGAGTGTCTATAACGACGAGTGTCTATAACGACGAGTGTCTATGACGACGAGTGTCTATGACGACGAGTGTCTGTAACGACGAGTTTCTATAACGACGAGTGTCTATAACGACGTGTGTCTATAACGACGGGTATCTATAACGACGGGTGTCTATGACGACGAGTGTCTATAACGACGGGTGTCTATGACGACGAGTGTCTATAACGACGAGTGTCTATAACGACGAGTGTCTATGACGACGAGTGTCTATAACGACGAGTGTCTATAACGACGAGTGTCTATAACGACGAGTGTCTATGACGACGAGTGTCTATGACGACGAGTGTCTATGACGACGAGTGACTATAACGACGGGTGTCTATGACGACGGGTGTCTATGACGACGAGTGTCTATAACGACGAGTTTCTATGACGACGAGTGTCTATGACGACGAGTGTCTATAACGACGAGTGTCTATAACGACGAGCGTCTATGACGACGAGTGTCTATGACGACGAGTGTCTATGACGACGAGTGTCTATAACGACGAGTGTCTATGACGACGAGTGTCTATAACGACGAGTGTCTATAACGACGAGTGTCTATGACAACGAGTGTCTATGACGACGAGTGTCTATAACGACGAGTGTCTATGACAACGAGTGTCTATGACGAAGAGTGTCTATAACGACGAGTGTCTATAACGACGAGTGTCTATGACGACGAGTGTCTATAACGACGGGTTGTATCAGAGAAATCTTTAGGCATTGATTTAACTGGATTTGTATTCTTTGACTAGGTTGGTCTCTTTTGACTGTATTCGTCGACATAGCTGATCATTTAACTGTATCCTTCCTGAAAGGTAAAGGTCAGTCATATGCAATGCCTGATATGGATCAAGCAATGATATTTTTCAACACATGAGATTGTATGATATGATACGTATATGCATGTATCATGATGTATAACAATGTGATGTTTATGAATGTATCTTCGTCTAGGAAAATAGATCCTTGACGGATGCCGGGAAGTCAAATCCTGGGCTGATGTTGAAGAGTGAGATTCTTTGTTTCCGTTGGGGATGATGATTGCAAGAATACCGGTCGGAGAAGATAACTCCGTTGGGGAATAAACTTGGCGAATAGATTACTCTGCGGGGAGTGAACTTTGTGGGGAAAGAGAAGTACTTTGCTGAGGTTGATGAAGATAACTCCGCTGGGGATACCGTTGTTGTGCTCTGTTGGAAATGAAGGTATCTTGGTCGCATTCTTCAGCTGAACTTACCTTGGCACTTCGGTGGACAGAGCAACCAGATCGCTTAGACATTTCTTATTGCCCCAGTTTCTATGGGAGAAGGTACATGTGGAGGTCTTGGTAACTGCCGATTTGACAAATCTTCTTTTGGTAAGCAAGTGACAAGATGCCGGGACATAGTCGTACGCTTTAATCCCTAACTTTTGCCTGGACCGTCCTTTCGGGTTTTCAGTCCACCGGGATACCCATTTTTGCCCAAGCCGCCTTTTCAGGTTTTCGACTTGCCGGGTGTACATATTTTTTCATATTCATCCCTTATTTTTGCCCGAACCCTTTTGGTTCGCCGGGAAGCCCTTATTTTTGCCTAGGTGTGTCAACCTAGCGGGTCTTTGATTTTGCGTAGTATTTTTTTGACTATGTCCATGCTCTCAGGATGTAGGGAGGTGCCCCTGTCAGTAGTGTAGTGTTGCCATACTACCAGAAGATCTTTGTTTGATCGTCCAACGCTCCAAGTGATCCAGATGGAGATTTGCCCCAGGCTGGTTGGCCTTTTGAGAGATTCTCCGAATCTTGACTTAACTGCCCCAGATGATGGACAATGATCAAGCCATGCCTCTTGATTGGAGGTGATTTTGTTCATTAGACATTCGTCGTGCGAACTTCTGTGCTGTTCAAACAAAAAAGTCATATGCAAACAAAGTTATGTTAAAAATGCAAAGCTTACGTCTGTTTCGAAGTTTTTGAAAATGCATCTTTTAGTAAAACAAGCAAATTTTGTAAAATGTGATGTCAACTCGTTATTTTACCGCAAGCCTTGAGGATTCAGGATACCTTTCGTAACAGTATGCTTTCGAACTAACCCATGCTTCAGCTAGGACTTTTTAGGGTTGTAACGTGGCCTGGTTCACGGTTTAAGAAACAAAGGATAAAGGCTCAAATTATTTGTACCCACCCGCTCTTCGTGATGTTCTTCGAACCTAAACTCAGCTGATCGTGCATTAGACCTTGTTTGAGTCTTTGCTCTGAAATTCCAGTGATGGTTCGGATGTTGAACGTTTATTTGAATAGGAAGTCATTTTTGTTTGGTTTAGGGTTTGTAAGACCTCTTTCTTTTTCTTTCATTATCCCTGTTTTTTGCCTGAACTGTTTCTTTTTGGAATTACAGTCAGCGGGATGCCCCAGTTTTGTAAGTCTCCTTCATAGGTTTTGACTTAATGGGTTTTTATTTTGAGAAGTAATGACTGCCTGTCTGTATGATTGTTCGGAACCATCACTGTCTTTTGTTTTGTAAGGACCTCTTTGGTGCCATTCGTTATGCACTTGGATCAACTGAGAGACTACCCTGCCCCAGGTTATGATTAAGGGTTTTAAATTTCGAAAAGAAAAACTCCTACTTCTTTGGCTCAGAGGGGTTGACGAGGGATTATCTTCCTTATAACTCCAGTGTTTAGGAATTGAAACAATGCCTGTACCTCATCAGCGGGGTCTGTTCAAAAGCATACTGTAAAGATCGTGGTATCGTTTTCGTCATCCTCCCTCAAGAGGCTTAGAATTTTCAATCAAGAGTTGATCATCACAAAAATATGAAAATAGTTTGCATATAGTGAATACGAAATAATTACTTCAAAACAGACACGTGTAATGCATTAATGAAATAACCAAGTTTGACATGAAATAAAATGTTTGAACAATCAAAGAAAATTACAATCTGAACATTCAAATGAACAAAAGTTTCCAATCCTATCCATGTTTGGGCAGGGGAGCAGTGGTCACATTGGGAGCCTCTGGAGAGTCGAGCTGGACTTCCTTTGCATCAATCAGATCCTGAACCTTGTTTCTCAAAGTCCAACAATCATCTGTAGCATGCCCTGGGCTGTCAGAATGATAAGCGCAGCGAACGTTGGGGTTATACCTTGAAGGCGTCCTGTTGGGATTCTTTGGAGGGTCCATGAGGGTTATCAACTTGGTTTCCAGCAACTGTGGCAATATCTGTGACAAGGTCATGCCGAGGGGAGTAAATTTCCTTTTAGGTCTTTCTTCCCTTTGTTGATTGTGCCGCTGAGGAGCACCGGCCGGCTTTGCAATAGCTACCGCATTGACAGCACTAGATTCCCTCTTAGATGGTTTCTTCTCAATGTTTGAGGAATCCCCATTATGTATTTTCCTCGACTTGATGCCAGCTTCTATTCTTTCCCCGGTTAAGATCAGATCTGTAAATCCAGCAGCAGAATTCCCAATCAGGTGGTTGAAGAATGGACCAGACAGGGTCCCCAAGAACATGTCAACGAGCTCGCGGTCAGTCAGAGGTGGTTGTACCCTTCCAGCAAGGTCCCTCCATTTTTGATCATATTCTTTGAAGCCTTCGCCTGTACCCATAGACATCCCCTGAAGCTGAGTACGCGTGGGAGCAAGGTCGGCATTATACTGGTATTGCTTGTAGAATGCATTGGCCAAGTCCTCCCAGCTGCGGATGTTGGCTCCATTCAGTTGATAGAACCAATCGAGTTGAGTTCCCGACAGACTATCCTGAAAAAAGTGAATCCACAAATTCTTGTCAGCCGTGTAGGCCTGGATCCTCCTTGTGTAAGACCTGAGATGCAGCTTAGGACAGGATACCCCGTCGTACTTGGTAAAGGCAGGTGCCTTGAATTTGTGCGGGATTACTACCCTAGAAGACAGACCTAGATCTTCGAAGTACAGGCCGGGCACTTTTTGTATCTCCATAGCACTTAGCCGGTCTTCCAACTGTTTATACCTGTCCTCAGCTGAAGGGTATTGCTCTTCATTGAAGTCAGTCTCGTTGTCAGAGACCACAGGACTAGGAACCTCTCTCTCATGGGGGATGTCCTTTCCAACAGATGGGGTAGTTTGCTCAACTTCATTTAGTGATCCATTCCCAGATTTGCGTCTCGGGTTGAACAACAATGTCCTCTTCTTCTTCCTCTTCGAGAGCAGAGTCTTCAAATCCTGTTGGCCCTGGGCTAGACTTTTAATCAACTCCTGGAACTGGGCATTCTGGGCCTGGAGGGCCTGGATGGATTGCTCGGTAGATGTTTCAGGATTCATAATGAGACTGCTGAAATAAACAGCAAAGAAGGTAAGCAACCTGTAGAGAAAGGGTACCTGTTATGCAATGATATGTATGATATGCATGCAATGTTTTCAAGGATTTCGCGGGGTAAACAAGAGAATTGTTAGAATTTGCATGTTGTAGCTTGATGGAAGGCACTGCATCTTGTTGAGAGTCCTTCTTCAAGAGTCAAGGCTCACCATATCGAGTGGGTCATAGCCCCTGACAACCTCGGCTAGAGGAAAATAAATCCCCTTTGCCCCTTGCTAGCCACTTTGATTCATCATGACCTGCATCACAAGCCCTTGAGATCCTTGAAATGGATTAGTCCTTATGTGGGATGTATGCAATGGTATGATGGTATGCTATGCATGGAGTGATGTAAGTAGGCCCTGTAATGAGTCCCAATTAAGGACGGTAAACAAAACCTGCAAGAAACTCAAGTGTCAGATAACAAGCATGCAAATAGTCAAGTTGGAAAGCACACAAGTCACACAAGAGAGCCCTTAGAGTTTAGGCCAGCATGAGGTTAGGGGTACTACCCTCTTGAAGTTGGTGGGCTCAAACCTATCCTATCAGAAGTAACCGGGTTCTAAGGGTCCCAATATCATTGGATTGCTTTCATTGTTCATCATTTCGATTTAGCCACTGAACTGGCGACCGAAATATTCCAAGAAAACAACCCTCAATTGAGTGTAGTATCGAGTATCAACCAACCTCGGACTGCACCAAAGTCAGTTATCTCACTACCCTAAAGAGGCCAAGATGATTCAATTAAGGTTCCTAAGGTCAGTTGATGCTTCACGACACCGCGCGGAGGCCCCGTACTCTCCTTGACTGAACTCAAGGGTTACCGGTACACACCAAAGTGCCACATCAACGTAGCAGACTGCTTCAACCATGTCGGTATACCCCGCACAGTTCCCTCACAGCCTTGTTGCTACTTTCTAAGAAGGTATCCCCCAGATCCGGGTTAGGATCTATAGAACTCCAAAGACAGGCCCACAATATTAAAGCACACAAATCAGGCAATTGAAAACATAAGTATGAGCTATCCTAAGGTACACCTCACTTTATAAATTCCCCAGCAGAGTCGCCAGTTCTGTGATCGGTGGATCTGGAACTGACTGTTTAACGTTGGTTCGCCAAATGTCGCGGAAGCAAGAGTCGCCACCGTCTTTTATTTTCTCCAATATGGACAGGACAAAAGCACAACAAAATTCCTTATGAGATAGTTTCTCGGTTCGGGAGGTAGATTTATAAAAAGGGAAGGTGTTAGCACCCTTTCTATCCATGGTTATCCATGGGCTCTTAGATACTTGCTCATTTGTGTTTTCAAAATGTTTGTTTGCTTTTCAAAGTGATTGTGCTTGAAAAAGCTTCGTTTAAAGATTTCAGATCGACTCTTGTATCAGTCCTCAAGAGTGTTTGAAAAATTGTTTTGAAAGCTTTTTGAAAAGTGTCGGTGTGAAAAGGTTTTTGTTTGCTTTTTTTTTTAAAAGAGCAAGTATCCATGAGTCATTTACCTACCCTAAGGAATTAGGCTGTGTAAATGTCCTTAAGGTAGTGCCATCCCACCATTGAGAGGTAGGTAGCACCACCGTTGGAGGTGTCCGGGTCAATTCGAGTGTAGGGACAGTGTGGTCACCAGAGCAACAGTAGGACACCTTAGAAGCTACCCTTATGCCATTGATCCCTTTTTTATTCCGAGGCAACCGTTTCGAGACAACTGGATCATGTCATGGACATAAGGACTTACTAAAACGTCTTATACTCGACGATCATTTTTCGTAGGCAAGGCAACAGTGAGGCGTAGCCTAAGAGTGGTGTGTGAATTGGTGTGTTATTTTCATGTTTAACAATTATCTTGTACATGTGTCATGGTGATCTACGCTTGTTTTTAGTTTAGGCCATACATTCTTTCATGCAATTATAATTTAAAAGTGCGGAAATTTAAATGCGGAAAGTAAAATCCTACGCTATTACAAGGCGCGGGTCTATACATCGCCAAATTAATAAAGACCCGTTTGGTAAAAAATGCGGAAAATAAATAAATTCCTAATTACTATTACATGGCTTGAGCAGTTACATAATATTCACAAAGGAAAATAAAATAACATGCGAAAAGAATAAAAATAGAACGTTCGAGGGCGTTGGACCCTTTTGAAATTAAATTAAAATTAAAAACTAATTATTATTTAATTAAGAAAAGAAATGTTTTTTAGGTTTTTGGTATTTAATGAAAATAAAGAAAAGAATTTAAAATTAGAAGGAAACCCTAGTTCTAAATATTTTTAATTATTAATGAAAATATTAAAGTTAACCTAATTTACTAGTTAATTAATTTATTTAAATGTTTATTTACAAAATTAATGATAATTAATAATAATGATAAATAATGAGGATTAATAATTTATTTAAGAAAAAGATGAAAATGTCAAAAAAACCTAATTCTTGATACTTTTTACTTATTAAGAAAAAGATTAAAGTTTAAAAACCTAAATTAAACTAAGTTAATTGTTAGAGCTTATTTACAAAAAATAGGTTAGTGATGAAATTAATAATAATTAAATATATTTATATTTTTGATTTTTCTGTTCTTATTATAGAAAATTATTTTATGGTGAAAAAAACAATTAAAACAATTAAAAAGAATTAGAAAATAAAAGAAAATAAAATTAAAAAGGATGCAAACCAAGGGGGGTTTCAGGCCCAAGGGGAGGTTTTTTTGAAGTATTCTGCATTCTTTGGCCATTGGATTGGCTTTCATGGCCATTTGTGTTCTGGTTGTTGGCCATTTGTGATCTGGCCTCATCATGCATAAGTTGTTCTACTTTGGTCATTTGGCTTTTGGCTTTTGGCCATTTGTGTTTTGGCCTCATCATGCATAAGTTGTTCTACTTTGGCCATTTGGCTTTTGGCTTTTGGCCATTTGTGTTTTGGTCTCAACGTTCCTTAATGAACCTGCATGGGATCCTGTCTAAATCTGCAGTGTTGAATCTCATGAACACATTAAATAAAATCAAAAAATGCAAATAAAGCCAATATATGAAGAAATTTAATGTTTAGGCACAATATGGCATGTATGAATGATTATACCCTTTTGATCATGGAGATCAAATCAATCTTACCCTTACTGGAAAATTAGTGACCTGAATGCTTTTATGCCCTTTGGATCATGGAGATCAAGCCAGCCTTATCCTTACTGAAGAAGTAATGAGGTGTTGGTTTGTAACTGAATGGCTTGTTTGTAGTGAGAGAGATTTGTAATAAGGATTTCAAGGTTTTAGGGTTCTTGAAAGAATTTGATATTCTGACAGTGTTGTGGCAATGTTTTTTCTCTTCTTTTTTTCCTCCCTGGTTTTTGTGAAAAGAAGGTGATTATATAATGGAAATTAGGGTAAAGAAAATGGGCTTTGAATGTGAATTAGGCCTCCAATGTTCACTTGAGTTCGTCACTTTTCAGGCTAAATCGCAGGGACTTAAGTGAAATTTTTGAAGTTGAAATGTGAAACCAAAATGTAGCCGGCATCAAGAACTAACTCCTGTCCAAAAATCGGCTCAATCGGATAAACGGTGAATTAGTTATGAATTTTTGAAGTTTCAGCTCAGACAAACTTATTTTGGGCTCCAGTGTCGACTCTGACACGTTCTTCAATAAAACTGGTATTGTTCGGTGCATAATTTGGTCTCGACTTTTGAAGCAAAGTTGTAGATCTATGAGTCAGTGACCTTGTGTAAAAATGTGAGTCCAATCCGATAAAATTGACCGAGTTATGAATTTTCGAAGTTTCGGCTCAGATGAAATAATATTCAGCATTCAGGATATTCAGCGTGTCACGCACTCTGAGCAAAAAACGAAGGCCTTTTGAATACCGTTTGAACTCAATACCTTCTGTGAAAATGTAGCCAACTCAATTTTTGAAATTTTGGCGCCGGAACCAGCTCGATACGATGAAAATCGACCAAGTTATGATTTTCTGAACATGACGCAAATAAACTTCTGTCACAAATTTTCTGTATGAAAATACATGATAAATCTACATTTTTGAAGACCTTCTGATTGGAATTGGCTTCCAGCCGTGAGAGATGAAAACGTAGATAATATCAAGACAGAATTTTGGCCACCGGAACGGGTTCAAAACGAGTCACGATCTTCAAGTTATGAATTTTTTAGCGCGTAAAAACTGCACTTTCAGCACACTTTTTTCACCATATTTCTTCGAGAAAACTCACACATTCGGATACCTTCTTTAAAGAATTGACTCTTGAGCCGAACCTGAATTTGAGAATATGTTATCAGAGATATCTTGGCGAAAGAATACCTGAATATGACGCGCCGGGTTGGACTTGTGAATTTTTCTTGAAATGTTTTGGGAAATATGGGAGGGCAAATTTTGGGGTACAACACTCTCTAATAAAATATTGTAATATGTAGAGAAGTTATGATGTAAGAAGTATAAAAGATGAGAAAAGATCTACTAGAACATGATAGAAGTTATGATGTAAGAAGCATAGAAGATGAGAGAAGATCTTCTAGAACATTTGGAAGTTCTGATGTAAGAAGATGAGAGAGTTTTGTTTTGAATATCTGTTCATACACAACATACTTAGAAGCAAATATGTGTATTACGCTAAATGAAGAAGTTATGTGTTACAACTTCTGAATGCACCAACACTATAAAACAAGAACTCTGATATGTAAAGTTCTGGAAAGCAAAAGAGCCTCAGCAGTAACATTCATCTTCTGATGTGAGCATGTTCTGAAGCGTTACATTTTATTAATGGCAAATCAAAAGTAATGGTTGAATCAAGACATGATCTTCACTTTTGGAAAGAACATTAACTACACTTCATCAACCTTCCAAAAGTATCTTCTTACGTCTCTCATGCATTTCCTATTTAAATAATACGTGAAGAAGATATCAAATGACGAGTGCACACGGAAAAGAGAAATATTTACCCAGTTCTACCTTGTGTTCTTCAACTGCGTAATACATCACTAGTAATATTGTTTTTGGTAGAAAACATATTTGTACACACCTTTCAATATTGTATTTTGTAATTCCTTGAGGAAACCGGGTTGTGGTTTAAATTCAAGAAGTCATTGACAGTTGTCATTGTATTTCTGTAATCAAGTTTTATTAGTGGATTAAGACCTCGTTGGAGAGAGGCGAAATCATCTTGGCGGGTGGACTGGAGTAGTCTGAGTTCAAACGAACCAGGATAACCAATGTGTTCTTTTCTTTAAGTTTTAAAACCCCCAATTCAACCTCCCTCCCCTTCTTGTGGTTTTCCATTCTTCACAATGGTCTAGGCTATTTCTTCAAAGGCTGACCTATGGATTTGCGCATGTCTTTCGATGATGTTATTCAAGGCTAGAAGAACTTGACTCATATCCCCTCTCATTGAGTCGATGATTCCCTTGACTTGCTCAAGATCTTCCTTGAAGGTAGCTTGGTTCTCCTCAATTTGTTCCATCACTTTTTGGTAATGGCCTCTCGTCTGATATGGTGGTCGGAGAGGTGGTTCTTTTCTTCTACCAATGGTTTAACTGGAAAAGGTTTTTAAAAATTTATTTTTTTTGTGTTATGAATTTATGAGATGAAAATTTTGGTGAGTGTATGAATGTGTATGAATATGCTAAGGGTTTAGTTTTGAATGTCTTATTCACTTGGATATATGTATATTTTTTTAGGTTTTGCTTTTTATTGGTAAGTATCTTAAAAAATAAATACGCAAATGAGATATGGAAACAAAATTCCTTTATTAAAAATAGTAATTGTCTTGAAAAAGAATACAATTCAGATATTGAAAAATATTCGAACAATAAACTTGCTGAAAGAAATAAACAAAAGGGAAACAAATGTATTCCAAGTGCGTATGCGGATATCTGCTTTGAAACCATAAACCATTGTCCTGCAAAGATTCCTTTGGGAGAGGAACCATCATATTTTTTGTGTCTCTTAAACTCCTAGGGATATCTTTGATGAGATTGTTGGCTAAGAAAGCGAGTCTTGCATGTTTGTCTTTGTAATATCGGTATTATTGGTAGAGATAAGGAATTATCTTATGATTATCTTTTACCGATTTAGCGATCTTCACATACTGTTGTTCCCAATACAACTTTTCAGCCCTCATCTCCGTAGAGTTTTCGTCGTATCAGGAAATCCTTTCGGAGACCTTCTAACTCAAAGCATATTTGCTCGTATTCTTCAGTCTTTTGTGAGAAGCCTTTCTTCCATCATCCTTTTAAGGTGTTCCCCTATATCTGATTCTTGGATATCCTAGAGTCTAGTAGTAAGATACTTCATTTGTTCCTCGTGATCTAAAGAAGTTAGTGCCAAACTTTGGATTTGAGCCCTTAGATCTTCTTTCATCACCTTCTTGTCTTGCGTTGCCTTTTCATACCACCTATATTATCTCAAAATTTCACTAGCAGCATCCTCCAACCTTTTATTGTGGGAATCCAAATTGAAAGTAGAACTTAACAACCCTTCAGTCGAACACTTCCACTTAAGACTCTCCTTCTCAAATGCCTCTCGATCTCTACGAATATGTTGTTCTTTTGATTCAAGTATGCGTTGCATTTTACTTTTCTCTTTAGTTAAGTTATGGAGGTTGAGCTCCAATTCTTCTTTCTCCCTTTGAGCTTGTTTCAAGGAATTATTCAAATTGTCTATTTCTTCTAAGGACATAGGTGGAGCATCCGGGACCTCTTGCTTGTACTCAGGATCTATGTCAAACGGTAATTTGATAACTCGTACCTGATCCAAGACCCATTGAGTGTAAGGTTCTTTTTCCCAACGTTCTTCTTTTTAGACTTCCTTTTATTAACCCTATTCCAAGCCCGAATTATCTTGTTGAGCAACTCTTGGTCGTTCTTGCCCATGTCATGAATCATCAATTGTTGGAGTTATTCATTTGCGGGTTTATCTTCCAAAGGATACCCTAGTTATCGTAGGGCTAATGTAGGGTTGTAGTTGATGCAACCTTATGATAAGATCAATGGAACATTAGGAAAGTCTCTGCATCTATAGATGATATCTCTATTGTCCAGCTTCCTCGCATACTACAACACATAATTAGCAGTAAGAGACCTTAATTTTTTAGGCCACTCATACTTTGTCAGATTCAGAATCATGTAGTCTTTCTTGTAGAGGTGAGTCATAAACCAATAAAATAAGAGTGGGATGAAATAGTTTAGAATACCCTTTCCCTTTTTGTACCGCATATGAAATGCATAATAAATGTCAGCAAGTAGAGCGAGAGTTGGATCCGTATTGAAAACTTTTGCACCCTAAAATACTCTAATGGTCGTAGGGTCAATATAATCCAAAGTCCGTGGAAATGAAATTACACCAAACACAAGAAGGCTTAAACAATCAATACAAGACTTCCATTCTTTTTTTAAAGCAAAATCAAAGGCCTTAGTCTCCAAGTAGAATCTCTTAATCCCTCGTATGTCTCCTTTTTTCTTGTAATTAAGTGACAGTTCAGGATAAGGGATCCCTAGACCTTCTGCCAAGATTTTGACATCAAAAGTTTGCTCGATACCCACATAAGATTTTTCTTTAGAAACATTCAGAAGTAGATCAAATTCTTTTATGGGTGGTGCTAACTGAAAGTCTTAAAAAGTGAAAAACCTCAATGGAGGGTCAAAGAACGGAATTAAGGCAGAAATAACATCCAATTATACCTCTACTTTTGTCAAGTCAAGGGTATCCCCATAGCAACGAGTGAACATCTTCAGAGCCCTTTCAGACAATTTCCCTTTTATAGCTTTTATTTTTGACATATCTGGCTTGATGGCATTGATACAGACAAGTTGTTTCTCTTTCGTATTAATTTTTAGGACACCTCACCAGAACACCTTTAGTTATTATTTTTTTACCATGTGAATAAGAAAAAAAAAGAGAAAGAAAGGGTAATGAATATATGAAATTAAAAATGTATGAATTCAGAATGTGAGGCTTAGTGACGGGATTTTATGAAAGGTACTCTTAGAAGGTAGGCTCCTAGTTTTGGCCTACGGATATTCAACCCTCCCCATAAGGTGGTTTCCTTAAGGGTATCATGAATAACACTAGAGAGAAAGGTACAAGGACCTCCCTTAAGTGGATATCTCTTGATACGTATTCCTTTCGTGGAATTCAACCGACTCTAGGCGAAGTCGTCACAAAAACTCATAGGGTTGATGTATCCCCTTGGCTAATAGACGAACCTTCTTTCTAAGGGTTTTTGAAAATAATTTTTGAAATAATAAAATCCCACCACAGATGAATAAATACAATGAATAATATAATAAGTAAAAATAAATAAATAATTAAATAAGCAAGAATAAAAACCAAAAAACAAGAAAAACCCCTAAAACCCTTTAAACCCAAAGAAAAGGCTTCTAAACCTTAGGGTTGAAGTCCCTAGCAGAGTCGCCAGCTGTTGTAACCGGTTTTAAAAATAAGAGTCGCCACCCTTAATTTTTATCCTAAGGAAGGGAGAATAAAGGTTAACCTTAAATACGTCAGAGATTCTAAGTTGTTGACTCGTTTTTAGAAGAAGGGAGGGTGTTAGGCACCCTCATCTACCTTGTTCACAAGGATACTAGGGTTTAGAAGCGCGATCTTTGAGAAATAGGGTTTTAATTTTTATTAGGGGAACTTGCCACAATTTAATTTGTATGCCTACATATCCTCTTACGAGGAATCAGAGTCCCAATTCGCAGTTCGAGGTTGGTGGGTGTTTTTTATGGATTACGAAGATATTTAAATTCCCCTTGTAATTAGTCCAGGTGTGTGAATAGCGAAGTTGTTGGACGAAGTGCGCTATCGATTAAAATATATTGTAATCCTTTTTGAAAATTAATTGTTGAGTATAATTGATTATGAAAAAAGTTTAGTGTTGGTTAAATATTTTTAATGTGTTAATTATAAAAATTTCTTATTAATGCATGATTAAATAATTTTAATGCAATAAAATAAATATTTGGATGAGTTTAGAAAATAAATATTGATTTAACAATAGTAATAAAATTTATAAATATATTAAAATATAAAATATAAAATAAATGTAAATAAATAAAAAAGAATTAACTTAGAAAACACATGGGGGTGTAAATTATGTTGGGCTAGCAAAACAGGGGGTACATGTAGCAGGGCCCTGAATTCAGATGTTGAATTTAGGCCCAACGCAGGGGGATGTGAGTTTGAACTATGTAGAAAAAGCTAGGGGGTGTAGCGAGTCAGGGTCCAAGTCTAGATGTTGGACTTGGCCCATTAGGCTGAGGGGGTGTGAATTATGCACATATTAGTAAAACAAAAAAGAAGGGGGAGGGTGACTAGTAATGAGCCTGGCCCAAAGAAGTTTGGGAGTCCGTTCGAGCTCCATGCAGACGGGAGCATAGTAATCCAATAGGCACACATTTCTAGAATGCTGGATGGAGACCACACGATCATGATGGAGGGAGCACGATAACACACAATGCATATGATTAAGAAATACTGTATTTTCTGTTTTACAAAATATTTTGTCATTTCGTTATTTTCTTCATCTCTCTCCCTGCCCCATCTCTTAAATCTCTCCTCTAACACCACACTAAAAACCCTAATCGCTGAACCCTAAAAACAACATAAATCAACCCAAAACAACCTTAACTCCCTAATCTCCCCACAACAGTCCAAGATCAAACACGAAAAACTATAAAAAATGAAAACCCTAGAGCTAAATGTTCCCCGGGTTACTTCTTGATGCGTGAATTGTTTGTTCTCCTCTGATTTCTATTGATCGCTAATCCTCCTTATTTGTGTTTCTCAGGTACATTGGCGACGATTCAAGGATCTAGGGTTTCAGATGTTGAAACCCTAGGCTTAAGGAGCGGCGATAATGTTTGGATCTCCTTCCTCTCTCAGGTGTTTTATTCTTTGCTCTTCAAGCTCTATCAATTTTCTTCTCCGTAAAATTTCCCCCTTCCCCTTAGAAACCTATGCTTTTTATAGTGTTTTAGATTTAGGTTAGTTTTTTTATTATTGATCGTTACTTTTAGATTGAAAGTTGAATTAGGGATTGACATATTTGATACGAATTCTGTTTGTAATTTGATGCGAATCTGTATAAAGTTTTGATTTGATCTGATTCTGTATTAAGTGGATCTGCAAATTATGCTTTGTATTGATTCTGTTTTGATTATGTTACAATTTGATTTAACTTTTATTGATTTGGTTATGTTGTAAAGTTTCAGATAGTTTAATGTAAATATTTGTTTTGATTATGATTTGAACAATATATGTTTTTAGTTTCTAACATGCGTTTTTCTTCTCTTGATTTGCACAGTGTATGGGCCCTGAATTTTACATGATCATTTTTTATTTAGAGAAGCCCAAGAGTTATTAACAATGTAAAACCCTTTACAAATTAAATTAGTATGATAGTGAATACTGAAAAGGTTTGACCCAAAGTGAAACGGGCTTAGAAAATTGGATGTTAAGCCCTTCTAACCTCAGACGCACCCTTTCACTGGAAAGTTAAGTTTTAATGGGCTTTAATACAAAATCAAAATGAGCTAATAAGTCCATACACTTCCTCTCTAAAAACCTAATGGACCATCAATTTTTTTCATGGGCTTTCCTGATTTAGGAAAGCCCATTGATTCTCTAATAGGATAAAACCCCCTTTTATAAACTTAAACCCCCTGAATTTGACAATAATATAAAGCAAATGATAATTCTAGGAAAAAATGATTAGAACCCAGTAAGAAAAATTTTGGGTATGACACCTTGAACTTCTTAAATTCTGCCACCTTAAATTTTGTAGGCACTTTCACATTAGGAACCATGAAGAGATCACTGACATTTTCTCCAAATAACTCTTTCCCTCTTAGGGCCTTCATATCTTTTTGCATTTCATTGAACTGATATTGAAATTCATCCATTTGGTCATAAAAGCCCAAACTTTCACTTGCTAGAGGAGAAGCATGATAAACCTCATCATTAATAAGAGGGACAATTCACCACAGGAGGTGCAGAAATAGTGGCAGGTTGAACAAGTGGAGTGACTTGAGCAGTAGGGTTGTAACCTTCTGGCAAGTAACTTTTTGGCATTCCCCACGGGTAACCACGAGACATACGGTATTGAGCAGCAGTAGCAACTAAAGTAATAGAGACGAGAACTGACAGAACCTCATAAATAACAGTTGTCTGTTGTGGTTGACTAACATTAGGAGAAGAAGGTGTAGGAGTGGTGGCTAATTCTGAGAAACCACAAACGAATCTATCAAAGCAGTTAGATTAGCCGTTCCAGTCCTTAGAGAAGTAACTTCCCCGTGTAAATTGCGATTATCTTGTTCAAGGTTTTCCATCTTCTTTCTAGAGTTGGCTCGAGTGTTATATTGATGAGATAACTTGCTGACTGAAGATCAAAGGATTTGAGTGATACTTTCGAAAAAATTATGAAATGTAAAATTAAATGAAAAATGATGCATGATATGCAATATAATTCCATCTTCTCGTATTTCCAATAGTTTATACATTTTGATTCCCGTTATTAAGCCATGGAGTCTTTCTTAAAAATGTTTATTTTTAGCGGCTTAACAATTGGAATCAAAGAAATGAAACTTGGAAACAAAGGAACATGTATGATGATAATGACATTAACATGCTATGTATGCAAACATGTCGGATCAAAGTTTCAATAACACTGGATAGCTGCTGAACTTTTGAATAACTGGGTGTCACAGGTTAAAAGGTCTAGAACACAAAGGATGGGAATTCTACATTGACTAACTGAGTCTAGTGTTTGATTCTCGTTGGTTAGACGGTTCTTTTCCATAGATTTTACCTTATGCTTTAGGATAGTCCCTTCATCTCCTCCCATTTTATTTAGTTTCAAAAATCTTCTCCCTCATTTTCAAAACTATTCTTGTTTTCTAAACTTGAACCGCTTTCACAATAAACTTGGACTTAGGTCCATGCATTCTCAAAAATCATTTTCTTAATCAAACTTTAATCAACTTAATAATACCTTGACATTTTCGTGAGAAGACTAAAACTCAATCAATCTCATTCATACCATTTTTCCACTTTGGCTCTTTTACTTTAAAATTTTCTCAAAACATTAGACTCTTGTCAATCCTTGTAGTGATGCGAGCTACTATACTTCTACGATATATAGTGAAGTGAGAAATTTTCCACTTAGGTGTTGAGCGAGGATTTGTTAATTTTAAAATCCAAGGTATATCCTCCACTTTGAGATGATACAAATTCTCCTTTCTCATAATCGTGGGTAGTAAGTATATCTTCCACTCGAATACAACAATGATGTCTCGTCTCTTAAAATTAACCAACACACGTATGTTTTAAATTTTTTAAAGGTGAACTACGAGTAACCTAATCTCCTATTGCACAGAAGGTGGTACATAGGCACTAAAGGTTGACAACCGCGGCAGGTGCAAAAATTGTAAAAAATATTTCTTTTCTCATCTCCACCATCTATTTTTGTATACAACATTTGTAGCCAAAATACACAAATTTACAAAGAGGTTCCTATGGAGTACCATAGATGCTTAGGGTTCTAATACCTACCCTTTGCATAACCAACCCCCGAACTTAGATTCTCTCCCCCTCTTTTTGGGTTATTCTCTCTTTTCCCATTCCTTTTGAAACAATAAAGCGCGCTGGCGATTTTTATTTTGATCTGTGCAAGTCAATTCAATCCAATGGCTTAGTCTCAATATTTCTACCGCTACACCAGTTTCTGAACAATATACCTTTTTCAGATCTTGATGACTTGTTTGAACTACCATATGAAATTATCAACTTTGAAGCTACTCCTTCTGAACTTGAATGTGCAGTAATCATTTATGAACAACCCTTTCCAAAAACCTTTAAAGAATGCATTAACATATTTAAAATAAAGGTTAGGAATAGAGTAGCTAAGCTACAAGATGAAGCATGTACCAGTTGTAAATCTCAGGATCTGAAAAATTCATGGAAGGTGTTTCAAAAATGGATGCCGCCAGAATTTGAAAAACTGCAAAGTTTCTCAGAGGCTACAATGGATGATGAAGTTCAACTAGTCTAGGACAAGGTGGTATGAATTGAAGCTTTTCATCTGTTTGCTGATAAGCAAAGTGAAGATGGAGAAAAAGCTCGCCTTACTGAAGCTGAAACAACAAGACTAAAAGCAGAAGAAGAAACCAAAAAAGTTGAAGAAGCCATATTGACTAAAGAAGCTGAAGAAGCTACTAAGGATAAAGAATATGCTTTGGTTTCCTCATCTTCTAATCCTTCCATTGTGCGTCTGCAAAATGAAATTGGTGAGATTAGAGGAGAACAACAAGTTTTAAGAGAAAGTATCATTGAGCAAAAGGCTATCAATGAGAAGGTTTAGGACATGCTACAGCTGATTCTGAAAAAGATTTCTGCTCCTGCTCTTGAACCCTAGGCTCTAGGATTTTCTATTTCCTTTTGCTTCTAAACCATAGGACTATGCTTGCTTCTTACTTTTTATGTTTCTTCTGATAATTTGATGTCTGAAAGTCTTATCTTTTTGAATATTAGTTTGTTCTACTTCATTCGATTTACCTATTATGTGACTGTTTGAAATTACTTATGTTGGTTCTTAAAGCTTTTCTTGGATAGTTACCTTTTTGATGATGTCAAAAAGGGGGAGAAATATATTTTTATATGTTGTACCCCAATTTTTTCCCCTAAGATCCCTTCATCATACCATGTTGGTTTATTCACAACAAGATCACACTAGGATTCTTGGTTCCCCTCCCTACTTTGAGTTTTGCTCCTTTTAAGGGATTACCAAGCACCTTGACTTATGTTCCTTTTATGATCATGAATATTGTTTTGTTTTCTTCATTTAACTAATAAAATGCAATGTTGGTTTGTCTTTCTTGTTATCCATGTAGATGAAGGGCAATGAGATTTAACAAGTCACTCTATGGGTTAATGAGTTTATTTCCATGCCCTAGTCAATATAGCTTGAGAAGTTCAAACCTCACCATTTGATTGGTTTTGGGAGAATTGGCATGGCAAGGTTGCTTTGTTTCATCACATTTCAAGGTTATTAGATTTGACTCAAAAGTACAAGGGGTTGATTGGAGAAGTTGTCATGTTTGGACAAGGCCTTGTTCCTATTGGTCACAAGAGCATATTTCTCTCAAAATTAAATATATGGAAGTTGTTTTGGTGGATATGAGTCTTCATTATCATCCTCAATAACTTCTATTCACAAATCAAGAATATTGGTACAAGAAGTTTGTTCAAACTTGTCAAAGTTTCTCAAGGCATTCTCTTGATATAGAAGTTAAGGTTTTGAACTTCAAAGGAGCATATCTTGCTCACCTTTTGGTATTTTTGAATGATTCCAAAGACATCCTTCTCTTCAAAGGATTATCCACAAGTCACTTCAAAATTTTCAAATAGTTTTCAAATGGAAGAAACTTGGTGAAGAAGAAAGATTACAAGTCCTCTAGATTAATTCCCAATTTTCCATGTGTGACTTCAAATGATCATAACTTGGTCAATTTTCATCACCTTGAGTCCATTCTTTTTCCATAATGATCTTGAAGATGTGAACTTTATGCCTTCTTTTATGTGCAAAGTGGTAAAATGGATGGAGGTTGCCTTAGATATGAAAAAGATTATAGGTCATTTCATGATTTTTGGCCAACTTCAACAAGTCATAACTTGCTCAATTTTTGGATATTTTGAGTGATTCAAGTTTCCAAATGTCATTCAAGAGATCTACTTCATTCCATCTGTTTTGGTCAAGGGCAAATTCCAAGTGGAAGGCCATGTTTGGATGCAAAAGATTATAGGTAATTTTTGAAGAAGAATTTGAAATATTTCTAAGTATGGAAAGTCAACCCTTTTTCTTCAACTTTGACTCAATGAAACTTTCATCTCAAGTAACCATTTAACACCATTATTTTTCCATTGTAAAGCTTGTAACCTCATCTTTCTAAAGCATCAAGAATCATGCCCTAAGACCCCTTGAGTTGGAAAAGCCATGGATTTGAATTTGGTAACTTGAAACTGAATTCTCCACAAAGTCAAAATTTTGAAATCCATAATGTGACTTCTAAACACAAGATTTATGCACATTTTTTATTTAAACTTGATTAGAAAACTTTCCATAAGTGATTAGCACCCTAAAACGCAATATTTGGTTGGGTTTTGATGGAAATGAAGTCACACTTCACTCGTGCTCGACCTTCACTCAATTTCCCTCCAAACTTCCTTGTTTCTTCCAATTTTCATTCCCATTCACTTCCTTATAAATAGAGGGTCATCCCCCATTCATTTCTTCAAGTTTTCAGAGCCAAAAACACCATACAAAAACTTCACACGATCCCATTTTTTTTAATTCAGTTTGAGATTTAAGCTCCCTTTTCCAAAATTCTTTGCGCATTCATCATCCTTAAGCATTGTATAAACTCTCCAGCACTTAAACCAATCAAAAGGAGCCATAATTCAAGCTACAGACGTCCAGTTTCATAGCTTCTTCCTTGAACTTCGAAAAAGTAGAATTCTCCACCATTTGGATCCAAATTAAGCACTAATATATTCTACTCCTTCTCCTAATTCCAATGTTGCTTACAATTTTTAAATCCATTGAGAATTGAGAGAGAAATCTCAAATTGAAGGTGCTCGCTATTTTCTGGGTTTTGGATTCATATCTCTCTCCATACCTTATATAAATTTAGCGCGATGGTGGTGTTTGAATCGTCTTGAAGAGACGAGTTCAATGATACTAGCCTGGGATCCTAATTTTTCCATTTGAAGGATCTCACAAAATCCCCATTGTAGGGTGTTTGGAGGTTGAAGATGATGACATGTCTCATCTCAGCCAATGATAGTGTGCCAAACGTTTTAATTTCATTGGTTGCCCTTTTTTTGATCCTATGCGTATCTCTCTAAGGTCCATATCAAGCACAACGCGTCTGGTCCACTGGATCAGCTTACTAACGCGTTTTGACTATGATCTGATGGTCCACATCTTTTTGTTTTTATTTTATTTTCTGATTTTATATTTTTATTGATTAAATTTTCAAAAATTCATAACTCTTTTATTTTTTATCCAAAAATTATGAAAAAATTCACAAAAATACTTTGAATTATTTCTAATTCGTTTACTATTTTTTCACATTTTTATTTTGACATTTGATATTTTTTGTATTTTTTGAATTATTTGCTTTCTTTTAATTACTTAAAAAATACTTTCTAACATTTTTTAATTCTGAAAAATTTCATAAATATTATTTTGCATATTTTTGACTTTCTGGAAATTTTATGCAATCTTTTATTGAGGTTTTACAATTTTTGACCTATTTTCTGTTTGTTTGAGCAATTTTAAATAGTTTAAAAATAGTTTCTGACTTTTAAAAATTACCAAAAAAATTTATAAAAATATTTGGATCCATTACTGATTTTTCTATGGCCTTAATTTTTCTTTCTTGATTAGTTTGAACATAGTTGATATTTTCTCCTCTATTTTGATTTTTTTTTGACATTTTTTAAACCCTTTTAATGTATATATTAAATATAATATTATTTTGTGATTATTTTATGGCTGTCTTGAGTTGATTTTTTGATCATGACTTTATTAACATCATTGGATCTTGAGTGTTGAGTTCAACTCCACCAAAATTGATGAATGATTTTAATAATAGTTTGATTAAATTTTTGATTCAAAAGTTGTTTATTCATTTTTCCCATCCCCTCTTCATCTTATCCCTTTCTTATTGCACTAGGTGTTATTGGAGCATGATCTCTATATCATGTCTCAAAACAAATGGTGCATAAATTGCTATTGACCGGCCTCAAAATAGGTGTGATTTCTATATAAGTCCACTTATGATTGCTTAACGTAGCGCTAAATTTTGTCCCGATTCGAATAAATGATCATTCGTGGCCCAAACTTATGATTGCAAGCCCAAGTATGTTAATTTGATCTCTTTGATCCAATAACCTTAAGATTCATTATGTGGAGGCTTTGGTCTACCAATCCTCTAATGGATCAACAACACCTTTGGTTAACGCGAATCACTTAAACATCGTTGATCATTAAATGATACTTATGAGAATTCCAAATGGATGATATACTTGACAAAAAGAAAATGCAACTCGTTGTGTGGAGGCTTTGGTTCTACCAATCCTCTAATGAGTTCCAAATGCAAGTTTCAAGATAGTCATCCAACTAACCACTAATTATTGACTTGTTTTACCTTATGCTTTTATTCTTTTCTATGCTTTATGTAATATTTACTTTTAGCATTTACATTTCATGCCACTTTCATCTTTGCTCATTTGAGCATCTATTTTCTTGCCATTATTACTTTGCTCACTTGAGCTTTTATTTTCCTTTCTTAAGATACTTAATAATCAACAAAAACCCTAAAAAATATTTAATGGTACTTGGACTATTTGGTTACTATCCTTGGCATTATGGAGCATGGGACCTTTTCTTGGACTTAGGATTAGAAACCTTGACCTATCTTGGAGATGTTATCTGATTATTTTGTCTGGAGTTCTTGAGGTTTACCTAAAGACATTGGGTTGCTTGTTTGTTTTTTGTGTGCAGGTTTTTGTGATTATATCCTCTATTTGTAATCTGGAATTCACCCGTATACAACCGTTACTCTGCCCAATTTTTGTGAAGACTTAATGTAAGTTTAAGATTGCGCCTAAGAGGGGGGGGGGGTGAATTAGGTGGTGGTCGATTTTTGATTTATTTTACAGTTTCTGGTTTTATTTTAGTGCTATGGAAAACGGTAAAGTGCAGAAAGTAAAGAGACACGGAGATTTATCCTGGTTTCTTCCACACCCTGGAAGTACGTCCAGTCCCCTTGCAAACACGCAAGAGATTTCACTATTTTGTTAGAACTTTTACAAGACTCTTCCTAGTCTTATCAACTAAAGACACTAACAAATACCAAGAACACCCTCTTGGATTTCCAATAAGTCTCTTGAAAACAATCCTCTCAAAAGATACCTCTTGTTTCCAACAATGGACAACAAGGTACAAAAGTATTCTAATACTTAATTCCAACAATCCTAGAAATAAGTTACACTTAGTATAATTCTATGAAATATGATTTCTTGAAAGATGTTGATCACAAAGAGTGACTTCAATGAAGTTTCTTCTTTCTTCTCTTGTAAGCAATTCAAACTGTAACACAATGGTTATAAAATGCTCAAAGATTTCTGTTCTTATATATGTGAAAGTGCAGAAAATCTTTGTTCTTAAAAAATAAGAAATATGAAGTTTGAATATTTTACAAAGTTCAGAATTATTGCCTGAGAGAAGAGTTGTTTTATAATTTGAAAGATTTAGTATTTAAAGCAATCAAGATACCTTTCCAAATGGATACCACTTTTCTGTTTGTAAAACTTGAGAAGATGCAATGTATGACCATGCAACCATTGGAGAAAACGTGTGAAGGATATCTTGAATCAAGTTCAGCTTTTTCAAAAATTACAACGTGTAAATCGATTAGCATTAGATGTAAATCGATTGCACGGGTTTGTAACGTTCTTGTTTTCAAAAAATTTGAAGTGTAAATCAATTTACATGATGTGTTAATCGATTTACTAGTGTTAAAAAAAATTAACTCAGTTCAGTAATCAATTGATTTACACTCCATGTAAATCAATTGCTGCCAAGGGCAATCCGTTTTAAAAAAACATGTGTAAATCGATTTACATGATGTGTTCATCGATTTACATTAGTAAAAAACTTAGAATTTGCTTTAAACTTTAAGTGAAGTGTTGTGGCAAGTGTGTATATCATTTTTGAGCATTTCTAATCAATTTAGTTCAAATGAGAATTGATATACTTGTTTTCTTGCCATGATCCTTGAAGCTTTGAGTGAATGATGCTTTAAGCTAATTCCACTTCTTTTCCTTCTTGCCATAGTGCTTGTTTGTATTTCATCAAAACTAAAGTTGAGTTGAGGATTGAGATTACATTCTCCCCCTTTTTGATGATGACAAACCATCTTTCTTTATGAGTTGTTCAGAATTGGAGCAAAAGGAGTTTTCTCCCCCTAAGATAGATTTCTCCCCCTATGGAGAAAAAGATTTGAAAACTTTCCCTGAAAAGAAAACTGAAACAAACAACCATAAAGTGTTATCACATCCTTCTCCCCCTTTGACATTATCAAAAAGAAGGGAAAGATGTAGCATAAGATGATACTTATAACATTTGAAACAGATATGAACATAAACTAAAACGCAAATTTCTAAAAATATCGTACGAAGTTCAAATACACATAATACAAAACTAACACTTGAAGCAATTATCAAACAAAAAACATAATGATAAAGAACAGGAATTTAATAATATTGGCCAGGAAAATATTAGAAGGGTCCTTGATATGGAAACTGTTGTTGTAGAGGTGGTTTGGTGTATTGAGGAGGCGGAGGTGATGGATTGTTTGTATCGTATGGAGGAATATGGAGATGTGAGTGAGTTTTGGTGTTATGAGATAGTGAGGGAGTTTTGGTGAGATTAAATAGTAGAGTAGGGTAAGTGAGGTCTTTATGAGACTTAATTGAGTGGGGTTTGTCAAGGTTACATGATTGGTCAAAAAGAAGGTGGGAGGTTGAGAGGCAAGGTAAGGTTGACCAATATATTAAAGACTCATAAAAATATCACATGCTGAACAGGTGTAAATCGATTGGTGTGTAGGATCAATCGATTTGCATAGTGAAAAATTAAATAAAAACGCTTCAGTTTCAGTGATAAATCGATTTGCCCATTTGATAAATCGATTTACACAAAAAATATTTTATTAAAATTGATTTTGGTTCAGTGGTAAATCGATTTACATACTTGGTAAATCGATTTACTCAAAAAGATTTTATTAAAAAAGAGTTTTGCTTCAGTGGTAAATCGATTTACACACTTGGTAAATCAATTTACTTCCAAAAAAAATTTTAAAAAATATTTTTAACATTTGAAACATTTTCTAAGCCCATATATATGTACATTAATGTATAGTTAAGGATAGAGTGCACCTTATATATCTTGTTCATCTAGGATTCCGAGTTCACGACGAATTTTGAAGAAAGCATCCTTTGCAAGTGGTTTTGTGAAAATGTCCGCGAGTTGATTTTGAGTGACCACAAAAGTAATCTCGACATCTCCTTTGAGTACGTGATCTCTGATGAAATGGTGTCTGATGTCAATGTATTTTGTCCGGGAATGCATAACTGGATTTTTTGTAATGTTGATCGCGCTTGTGTTATCACATCGAAGTGGAATGCATCCAAGGTTTACTCCATAGTCAAGTAATTATTGTTTTAGCCAAAGAATTTGAGCGCATCCACTTCTAGCCACAATGTATTCTGCTTCGGCAGTGCTGAGAGCGACGCTTGCTTGCTTTTTGCATGACCATGAAACCAAGGCATTTCCGAGAATGTGACATGTTCCACTTGTACTTTTGTGATCAGTCTTACAACCTGCATAGTCAGCATCAGAATAACCAACTAGATTGCACATACTACTTTTTGGATACCATAATCCGACGTTGGTTGTTCCTTTGAGATATTTTATTATGCGCTTGACTGCTACAAGGTGAGACTCTTTAGGATTGGCTTGATATCTTGCACATAGGCAAACGCTGAACATGATGTCAGCTCTACTTGATGTTAAATAGAGAAGATAGCCAATCATTCCATGATACTTAGTTATGTCAATAGAGTTCCCTGATTCATCTTGATCAAGATAGGTGCCAGATCCCATAGGAATTGCACTTTCTTTGCTGCTTTCCATCTCAAACTTCTTTATAAGGTCTTTGCAATATTTTGATTGGTTTATGAAGATACCGTGTTTGAGTTGCTTAATTTGAAGACCGAGAAAGAAATTCAATCTTCCCATCATAGACATCTCAAACTCTCCTTGCATCATAGATGAAAATTCCTTGCACATATTTTGGTTAGTTGAACCGAAAACAATATCATCTACATAGATTTGTACAAGTAAAGTATGATGATTAACATTTTTTATGAAGAGAGTGGTATCAACTTTACCCTTTACAAACCCTTTTTCACATAGGAATGCGCTTAGTCTATCATACCATGCCCTTGGTGCTTGCTTCATCCCATAGAGAGCTTTCTTCAATTTGAAGACATGATTAGGATGTTTGAAGTCTTCAAATCCGGGAGGTTGCTTTACATAGACTTCTTCATTTATGAATCCGTTGAGAAATGCGCTTTTTACATCCATTTGAAAAAGTTCAAAGTCCAATGAGCATGCATATGCAAGTAATAGTCTTATTGCTTCCAAACGTGCTACCGGAGCAAAAGTTTCTTCAAAATCAATCCCTTCCTCTTGGTTGTATCCTTGAGCAACTAGTCTTGCCTTGTTTCGAGTGATTATACAATTTTCATCCATCTTGTTTTTGAATACCCATTTGGTTCCAATGATACGTTTATTTCCTGGATTAGGAACAAGTTCCCAAGCTTCGTTCCGCTCGAATTGGTTTAGCTCCTCTTGCATGGCAAGGATCCATTGATCATCTTCTAGTGCTTGAGCCACTTTGGTAGGTTCAACTTGAGATACAAAAGCCATATTTAAGCATGCATCCTTAAGATTTAGCCATGTAGATACCACTTTGCTAATATCTCCAATTATGTTGTCAATTGGATGATCACGATGAGTTCTCCATTCTTGAAGAAGACCATCATCATTTCCATTTTGATGTGAAAGTTCATGTGTTTGTTCCGGGTTGACAATTTTGCCACCTTCGCATGAATTCTCATGAGGTAAATCTATAGAATCATCATCATCACAAATAACAACTTCCTCCTTGAAGGTGTTAGATTCATCAAAAGAAACATGCATTGATTCTTCTATAGTTAAAGTTCTTTTATTGTAAATTCTAAAAGCTTTGCTAGAAAGGGAGTAACCAATAAAAATACCTTCATCCGATTTTTCATCGAACTTACCGAGATTGTCTTTGTCGTTGTTAAGGACAAAACATTTGCACCCGAAAATGTGAAAGTGAGAGATATTTGGTTTTCTTCCTTTGTAAATCTCATATGGAGTTTTCTTTAGTATAAGTCTTATGATCACGAGATTGCTTACGTAACATGCCGTGCTTACCGCATCCACCCAAAAATATTTAGGCAAACTTGAGTCACTTAGCATGGTTCTTGCAAGTTCTATCAAAGACCTATTTTTCCTTTCAACTACTCCATTTTGTTGTGGAGTTCTTGGTGCTGAAAAATTGTGGAAGATCCCATTTTCTTCACAAAATTCTTCAAACAGACTGTTTTGGAACTCTCCACCATGATCACTTCGGATTGATGTTATCTTTAATGACTTCTCATTTTGAAATTGTTTTGCATATCTCTTGAATGCCTTGAATGCGTCATTTTTGTGCACTAAAAACAAAGTCCAAGTAAAACGGGAAAAATCATCTACAATAACTAAAGCATAAATGTTACCTCCGAAGCTTCTTGTTCTAGATGGACCAAAAAGATCCATGTGCAACAATTGAAGTGGTCTTGTTGTTGAAACCACATTCTTTGGTTTGAAAGTTGATTTGGTTTATTTTCCCTTTTGGCATGCACTACATAATTTTTCTTTGATGAATTTCATCTTTGGTAGACCAATAACTAAGTCATGCTTAACTAATTTGTTCAAGTGCTCCATGTGTATGTGAGCAATCCTCTTGTGCCATAACCAAGCGTCATTATTGTTTACCATGAGACATTGTACCTTCATAGACAAATCATTTAAAGTAATCATAAAAATATTGTTAGATCTTATACCTTTGAGTTTTACCTCATTGGTTGCCTCATCCATAATTAAGCATTCTTCTTTGTTGAATTTGATTTTGAACCCTTTATCGCAAAGTTGACTTATGCTAAGAAGGTTGTGCTTTAATCCTTCAACATAGAGAACATCCTCAATTTTAATGGATGGAGGTGTGCCAACTATTCCAACGCCAAGAATCTTTCCTTTGGTGTTGTCTCCATAGGTGACATACCCTTTGGCTTTATGTACTAGATATGAAAATTGGTGTACATCTCCTGTCATATGCTTTGAACATCCACTGTTAAGATACCAAAGGTTTGATGTGGATTTCAAGCATACCTACAAAAACAAATTATTTCTTGTTAGGTACCCAAGTGTCCTTGGGTCCTTCATAGTTAGTTCCCTTTTTCACCCATGCATAGTGTCCACTAGCCATACTGAAATTTCTAATATAGCATGCATTAGGTGTGTGTCCAAAAATACCACAGTAAAAACAGTTTGGAACAAATTTGCTCTTGTATCTAGGAATTTGTTTTCTTTTAGATACATTAGGCTTCTTCTTTTTATGATTATGAACAACTTGCTTATTTTCTACTATCTTGGGATTGGAACTATTACTAGCCTTTACAAAAACAGTGGGATTGTTACTTGGTTTCTTATTATTCACATAACCAAGACCTCTTTTATCATTTGGATAACGTTGTTGGCTTAGTAATCCTTCCAATCCTATTTGTCCTTTTTCATATCGTTCAATGACTCTTTTCAATTGAACAATTTGAAAGACATTTGATTCACACTTGGTGCATGCAAAGTTTTCCTTTTCTTTTATAAAATTCAGTTTTTGAAGATCAAAATATTTAGTTATGGTGTCAATTTTTTCGTGACAAATTAGAAGTTCTTTTTCTTGGCTTGACACCTTTTTGTATAAACTTTTGCATTCTTTCAAGAGTTCATTAATGGCACCTTGAACATCATCATCAAAAAGATTAAATTCATTACTAACCTCTTCTTCGTCGTCGGAGTGATGCGATGCCATTAAGGCTAAATTTGCACATTTGTCGCTTTCCGATTCTGATGTACTACTCATATCATTATCTTCCCATGCTATGTAGGCTTTCTTGTGTTTTGAGTCCTTTCCTTTGAATCCGTTTTTCTTTGGGAGATTTGGACAGTTTGGCTTGATATGTCCTTGCTTTCCACATTCATAACATGAGACATCTTGTGTTGATGTGGAGGCTTCTCTTTTCTTGAAGTGCTTTCTCTTATTTGCATGAGATCCGCCCTTGTCATTTCTACCAAAACACTTCCCAAGTCTTTTAACAAGAAGCATGAAATTTTCATCTTCTTCCGGATTGTCTTCTTTTACTACTTTC
Organism: Vicia faba; assembly: GCA_948472305.1. Taxonomy (NCBI): domain Eukaryota; kingdom Viridiplantae; phylum Streptophyta; class Magnoliopsida; order Fabales; family Fabaceae; genus Vicia; species Vicia faba. The sequence continues at coordinate 1,151,423,398 of OX451741.1, read as the reverse complement.
TTTGAATCAATTTTTAAAGCAATGTTTTTGGATTTCTTTTCTAGATTCTCATGTTTTTCAAGTCTACCAAGTTCCGTTTCGTATTCTTGAAGTTTACCAAATAATGTAGCAGAAGTCATTGTGGAGAGACTCTTCTTTTCCGAGATTGCCGTTTCCTTTGGTTGCCATTCCCTAGTTAATGATCTAAGGACTTTCAAGTTGAGTTCATCATTTGTCAAGGTTTTACCAAGAGCACTTAAGTGATTTGTTAAGTGGATGAATCTCTTTTGTAGGTCGAGAATGGTTTCTCCGGGCTGCATTCAGAATAACTCGTATTCTTGACTTAAAGTATTCAGCCTTGATCTCTTAACTTCAACGGTTCCTTCATGTGTTTGTACCAAGGTGTCCCATATTTCTTTCACCGATTTACACGCAGATACACGAAAGAACTCATCCATGCATAGTGCACCTTGAAGTAGATTTACGGCCTTTTTATCATAGACGACTTTTTTCTTGTCGTCATCATCCCATGCAGTTTTGGGTTTATCCGTGCCGACATCGTTGATAACTGTTATAGGAATGAATGAACCATTTTCTATGGCATCCCAGATTTCTTCTCCTTGTGATTCTAGATGCGCCCTCGTGCGTATTTTCCAAAAATAAAAGTATTCGCCACAAACTAGAGGAGGCTTGTTGTTACTACCACCATCTCTGAAAACGGGTTGTTGATTTGCGGAAGCCATTCTGGATCTCTAGGAGAAGGTTACCTATAACCTGCTCTAACACCAATTGTAAGTTTAAGATTGCGCCTAAGAGGGGGGGTGGATTAGGTGGTGGTCGATTTTTCATTTATTTTACACTTTCTCGATTTGTTTTAGTGCTATGGAAAATGGTAAAGTGCAGAAAGTAAAGAGACACGGAGATTTATCCTGGTTCCTTCCACACCCCGGAAGTACTTCCAATCCCCTTGCAAACACGCAAGAGATTTCACTATTTTGTTAGAACTTTTACAAGACTCTTCCTAGTCTTATCAACTAAAGACACTAACAAATACCAAGAACACCCTCTTGGATTTCCAATAGGTCTCTTGAGAACAATCCTCTCAAAAGATACCTCTTGTTTCCAACAATGGACAACAAGGTACAAAAGTATTCTAATACTTAATTCCAACAATCCTGGAAATAAGTTACACTTAGTATAATTCTATGAAATATGATTTCTTGAAAGATGTTGATCACATAGAGTGACTTCAATGAAGTTTCTTCTTTCTTCTCTTGTAAGCAATTCAAACTGTAACACAATGGTTAGAAAATGCTCAAAGATTTCTGTTCTTATATGTGTGAAAGTGCAGAAAATCTTTGTTCTTAAAAAATAAGAAATATGAAGTTTGAATATTTTACAAAGTTCAGAATTATTGCATGAGAGAAGAGTTGTTTTATAATTTGAAAGATTTAGAATTTAAAGCAATCAAGATACCTTTCCAAATGGATACCACTTTTATGTTTGTAAAACTTGAGAAGATGCAATGTATGACCATGCAACCATTGGAGAAAAGGTGTGAAGGATATCTTGAATCAAGTTCAGATTTTTCAAAAATTACAACGTGTAAATCGAATAGCATTAGATGTAAATCGATTGCACGGGTTTGTAACGTTCTTGTTTTCAAAAATTTTGAAGTGTAAATCGATTTACATGATATGTTAATCGATTTACTAGTGTTAAAAAAAATTAACTCAGTTCAGTAATCAATCGATTTACACTCCATGTAAATCGATTGCTACCAGGGGCAATCAGTTTAAAAAAAACATGTGTAAATCGATTTACATGATGTGTTAATCGATTTACATTAGTGAAAAACTTAGAATTTGCTTTAAACATTAAGTGAAGTGTTGTGGCAAGTGTGTATATCATTTTTGAGCATTTCTAATCAATTTAGTTCAAATGAGAATTGATATACTTGTTTTCTTTCCATGATCCTTGAAGCTTTGAGTGAATGATGCTTTAAGCTAATTCCACTTATTTTCCTTCTAGCCATAGTGCTTGTTTGTCTTTCATCAAAACTAAATTTGAGTTGAGGCTTGAGATTACACTTAATCCACTTGAAGTTTGGTTCTCTCAAGAGGTCTAGTATTTTTGCTTGCTTGGTTTCAATCCAAATAATGGGAACTCTATCTTGGCTCATAGTGTCAAGTATTGGCTTCTTGTTGGTTAGATGGTTCTTATCCTTAGCTTTTACCTTATTCTTTAGGATATCCTCTTCTTCTCCTCCCATCTTCTTTAATTTCAAAATCTTCTTCCTCCTTTTGAAAACTCTTCTTGTTTTGAAACTTGAACTATTTTAATAATAAACTTGGACTTATGTCCATGCATTTTCAAAACATTTTCATAAATAAACTCCAATCAACTTAATAATACCTTGACATTTTTTTGTGAGAAGACTAAAAGTCAATCAATATCATTTCAAACCATTTTGCCACTTTGGCTTTTTACCTTTAAAACTTTTCTCAAAAGACTGAACTCTTGTCAATCCTTGTAGTGATGAAAATAACAACACTTCTACAATATTTAGTGAAGAGAGATATTTTCCACTTGGGTGTTGCGTGAGTAATTGTTTATTTTAAAATCCAAGCCATATCCTCCACTTTTAGATGATGCAAATTCTCCTTTCTCATGATTGTGGGTAGTAGGTATGTTTTCCACACGGAAAATGACGATGATGTTTTATCTCATAAAATAGACCAACGCTTTGTGTTTCAATTTTTTAAAAGAGGAACTACGTGTACCCTGATCCCCTATTTCACGAAAGGTGGTACGTAGGAACTAAAGGTTCACAACCGCGGCGGGTGCAAAAAATCATAAAAAACATATTTCTTTTCTCACCTCCACCATCCATTTTATATACAACAGTTTTTATAGCCAAAATATACAGATTTTACAAAGAGGATCCTGCGGAGTACCGTAGATGTTTAGGTGATAATACCTTCCCTTTGCATAACCAACCCCCTTACCTTGAATCGTTCCCCATCTTTTTGGGTTATTCGCTCTTTTCCTATTCATTTGGAAACAATAAAGCGCAATGGCGATTTTATTTTGATTTGTATAAAGTCTAGTCAATCCAATGGCTTAGTCTTGAACATTTCTACCGCTACAATATGATTTTGATGAACCATAAAAGAAATGCATCATAATAATTTAATGATATAAAATGTGTGTTTACCACTGATGTGTGTTTTTTTGTTTGGTAATTAACCGAGGAACTGTAAATAATTTCACTAGGCATTCTAAGACATGTCAAAATGAAAGAACTTTGTTAAAGTTCTTAAGAACTGATTCTTCATATAATCAAAGATGTATACTATGTGAACATATGTTGGAGAATTAGATAGACCCAATACTATTCAAAAGTTATGAACTTTCTGAAATTTAAAGTTATCTTGATTTTGGTATCATGATGTTCAGAAGATGTACATTGTCTGAAAATAAGATATTCAGAGCATAAGAATCAAAAGTAGAAGTAGATGCATTTTAGAAGAACTGAGTGAATCAGAAGTTAAAGATTATCTGAAAAATCTGAATAGAAGACTTAATAAGAAGAATATCTAATGAATTTAAGATCTCAACTGGTTCTATTGGTATCAAGCGTCAAGACTCTCAAGAGCTCAATATCTGATATATTGGAATAATGGGAAGTTTTTACTCAAAAGGTTCAGAGTCAGGATATTCGATATCCATCAAGTCATTGACTCAAGGGGAGTTTCATAAAAAATATAAGTATTCCTTACCTTTTTACTTTGATTTGTTTCTGATTTAATGAACAAAATTATGTCATCAAGGATACATAGTTTTGTCATCATCAAAAAGGGGGAGATTGTAAGAACAAGATTTGGTTCTGCAATATTATCTCTAGTTTTGATGATAACAAATGAGTATGTTTGTATGAAAAATTTTGATACTATAATGTTTGTTATTGTTGAGTACTTAACAAATAGATTTTGCTTCTGATGGATGGTGTGGTCAAGACATTAAAAGAGAATTAATTCTGCTTCTATGCTACACAAGTTCCGTTGAACATGTGAAAGACACTCCAGAAGACTATGAAGTGTAGGCTCTGATATTTGTCAAAAGAAACCAATCAAAATATCTGAAGACAAAAGTTCCTACTTACGCCCAGATGCTAAAAACTTAGTTTCTAAAAGACAACATGTTCCAAAGAAACAAAGTTAGAATATCTGAAGACAAAGTTTCTACTGAAGTCCAGATGCTAAAAACTTAGTTTCTAAAAAGATAACGTATTTCAAGAAGACAAAGTTAAAATATATGAAGACAAAGTTTCTTCTAAAGTCCAGATGTTGAAGAATTGTTCTTCTAATAACAAGGTTATTAAAAGGATTCTCAAGAACAAGTGCTAAAGATTCTAAAGACAGAAGTTTTGAAGATTCTGAAGACTTGAAGCTCTTCTGATCCAAGGCTCTCTACAACGGGTTCTCACGACCAAGTGCTGAAGACGCAGTTCTAAAGACTCTGAAGACTTGAAGTTTTGAAGACCTTATGTTATGTTCCTGCTTCTAAACTCATGCTTGCAGAAGCCTCTGAAGTGCAGAAGGAAAGAATATAACATTAACATATTACAATATTACATAGTACAAAAAGTCTTATTCCACTACCTCTTCACTAGCTTGATTTATGGAAAATAAAAGGACGTAGTTGTACTATTTGTAATGACTCTTTTTCAAATAGCCAACGCCTCTATTTTTCTCGGCTATATAAGATAAGAATCATATGTTTGATAAAGTTATTTGTTGGTGTTCAATGTTAAAATGAAAGCTATCATTATTGGAACACAACCAAAAATCTATCAACCACTATAACAACAACAAGAACAACAGTTATGATGAACATGTTAAAGCTAACCAAATAAGACAAAGATGAAGAATTCTACAAGATGTCATTAAAACTATCAATCGTATACATCTTGAAAGAATTATAAAGAAATAAGGAGTTGTTTCTCATAGCTTGCTCAACAATGAAGATGAACACAAGAAGACTACAAGATGTTGCACTTAACTTAGATTATATTCATCTTTGTAGAAATATGTAAAACACAAGAGTTGTTGCTCATATTGTGTTATTTCTTAATAAATTCATTTAAATTGTTTGTACACAAGAGTACTTGCTCATAATTGTGTCAAAAAATATGTACTTAAATTAGGAGTAATCTGCTTGATAAAAAGAACTTATGTAATCTCCAGAAAAACAATTATGTTTAGAATTGGTTGGTTCCTCAAGTGATCGAGTGAAGATCATAATACTTGAGAAGACTTTGGATGCAGTCATCATAGATGAAATCCTGGTAGTGGATTCTATTGGGACAATGGTAGTCATCTCTCAAAGAGGACTGAGTGAATGTCAGCTTTATGAGATCACTAATGGATATCATTAAAAGAAAATCCTGGTAGGAGATTCTGAGGGATCAAATTCTATTGGGTCAATGAACTTTATATTCAGTTTGGATCACTAAACGCTTCATTGGATATTAGTCACTTGTGGTTTCTCATGTAATTGTAATCAGATTGGTTATAGTAGATTAAGTCCTTGAGTTCAAGGCGAAATCCCCTTGGTAGGGTGGACTGGACTAGCTTGGGGGTTTCTCAAGTGAACCAGGATATATCAAGAGTTCTTTACTTCTTCCTATGCTTTAGGTTTTGTGTTTTCTTAACTTAATTAGAAGCATTACTTTGAAGTAACACCCAAAAGCATTGCTCAACGAATAATGCTTAGAAGCGAAAGTTATTCAAGAAAGCAAAACCCAATTCAAACCCCCCTTTCTTGCATTTTATTCAGACCTTCAAACATGGATGCATAGTGTATATATAGAGAAAAATGTTTTATTAGTCGCGCTTGCCTCAGTTGTGAACCTTTGTGCCTGCGTACCCTCTCCGTGCAATGAGAGATCAAGACAATCGTAGTTCACCTAAAAAATGTTGGTTTGTTGTATGTTTTTTATGAACAATGTTAATTTCACATTCTACCGCAACTCGACCTTTGGAGACTCACGCATTGTAGTGGAAAGGAATTAACATGTTCTTATCTGAAAAAGGTTTTAAAAGAAAAAAAGGCCCAAAGGAAAAAAGGTTTGGATTGGTTGCTGTTTTTTACCTTGAAAAAGGATTTAAGTAATTTTAGAATGTTTTGAGATTTTCTTAAGAAAGGAGTTTTTGTTTTAATGATGAAAAAGGGGAATAAAAAGTATAAAAGAGACTAACAATCCTAATGTTATCATACAATGATGGCCCTAAGGTTAAGGATGAAAGGGAAATCTCTACCTAAGTTAGCATGCATGTATTAAAATCCTAGTGTCTACCTTGAATCGAGAACAAAGTAGGTAAATCCTAAAGGAACATGCAAAGGTGAACCTAAAAGATCAAGCAAAGGTGCAAACAAAATAAACAAATAAAGATGCTAACAAGCATTGACTCAAAATAATGTCGAACATGAGCTATCTTTACATCAATCAAAGGTAGATAAGTCGAAAGACTCTCCACTAGAGTAACTCAATCACAAAATCGAGTAACAACTTGAAGCATCAATGTTTAACAAATGCGAGGTACGATATTGCCAAAGCGATGACACGGTGTCGGGGACAACTGCGATCCCCTTCCACTTTCATTTGACTAATAATAACCATTGGAATTGAATGTGTGAAGGATGATCGCGAGCCCTATTGTTCCACTTTTTGTTGACTCGATTGCAAGCACAAATTAAAAAGGGAGGGGGAATTTCCTTATTTGAGGACTTAAGAAAAAATGCCTCCCTTTGAGGTCTTTAAATAAACACACATAGTTTCCCCTTTTTGAGGTCTTTTGTAAACACAAACATTGCCTCCTTTGAGGACTTTAAACAAAATATCCCACCTAAAGTAGGGACTCTCAGTCATGCATCTCTACTCCTACTTCTCATGGAAAAGAAAATCAGAAAAAAATGCGAAATGAAAATAGAGAAGAGAATGCAAAATCAGAAATCACATGTGAAATGTGTATCAGACTCATCCGCATGACAACGATAAGCCTGCACAAAATACCAGTCTAGACAAGCCCAATCTCACTTGGCATCTATACCAAGAAGCTCAATTACTCATTGACATTTCCAACATCCATTGATACATGTCCAAGTCACTTATTGCATGCATTGGTCAATCATTACATTTCATGCATAATCATCGCAATTCATGCATTAAAAAAAACAAATATATTTAAACTATCATCGACACTAAGCCAAATCTAGTTCCCTTCTGGTAGCTTGTTCCTGTCTGACAGTTATTTCAAAACCAGTTCTCGTCTGGTAGTTAGTTCTCGTCTAACACGTAACATATTTCACTAGTTCCCGTCTGGTTATCATTTTCCATCTAGAAAATCATTTCAAATTCTAGTTCTCGTATGTCTCATTATCATTCTCACCAGTTCCTGTTTGGTAGTCAGTTCTCTTCTGATGCACTATCATTTTCACCAGTTCCTGTCTGGTAGGCATTTCCCTTTGGACAACGTTGTACCAGTTCCCCATGGTAGCCTAAGTTAAATCTAATTCTCGTCTGGTAGTCAGTTCTCCTCTGATATTTGAATCAAAACCAGTTCTCTACTGGAGGCCTACTTAAAACAATAGTCAATTTCAAATAACATGTGCATTGCATTGATTAATCATTGCATAAGTCACCGTCATGCATTAATCAGGTCACTTCACTCAAGCATGTCATGCAATATACATTCACCAATGCACATAAAAATAATCATAAATCATAATGCATAGCATAAACCAAGTTTCATGAGAAGACAAACATCATTTTCAATCAAGTTATCTATTCTACATTGAATCTCGACAGTAGATTCCCCTGGTTAATTTGACAGATGATTTTCTTGAAGACCTCGGTAGAAGGTAGTTCTCAACAGAATCTTGGCAGTAGATTCCCCTGGTTGATCTTGGAAGATGATTTTCCAGAAGACTTCGGCAGAAGGTAGTTCTCAATAGAATCTCGGTAGTAGATTCCTCTGGTTGGTCTTGACAGATGATATTCCAGAAGACCTCGTTAAAAGGTAATTCTTAACAAAATCTCGACAGTAGATTCCCCTGGTTGATCTCGACATATGATTTTCTAGAATACCTCGGCAGAAGGTAGTCCTCAATTGAATCTCGACAGAAGATTCCTTGGTAAATCTCGGCAATAGATTTCCCATTAAGAGCTTCACGCATTTGTTTACTAGCATTAAGACGTAAGCAGCCTCACGCAGTAACATCAACATTTTTTACTAGTATTAAGACGTGTACAGCCTACGGGAACACTATTCAAGATATCAATTGTCAAATTTCATTTATCAAGTCTCACTTATCCAATTTCAATTTTCAATTCCAATATCAACTTTCAAACCCACAATATTTATCCCCTAGGTTGTGATGAATATGCAAAATCTACTATGCAACTTACTATGTTAGTTCCGAAGCGTTAACAAGTTGCTTTCAAACTTTTTCAACTCTATTGGTTTAGTCCCTTAGAATAAATATATTTGATACCCGCATTATCTACCCCCTAGGTTGTGGTTGATGTGAAAATCAGATATAACTGTTCATATAGGTCCCTGAGCAATGATAAGTTATTTTTCCAAAATATTCAATCTTATTGGTTTAGTCCCTTGGCTAAGATAAGATTGATACCACATTATTTATCCCTTAGGTTGTGATAAATATGAAAAATCTACGATACATCTCACTATGTTAGTCCCAAAGCGTTAGCAAGTTGTTTTCAGATCTTTTATTTGACTTCATTGGTTTAGTCCCTTGGCATAAATGAAGTTGATACACGCACTACCTATCCCTTAGGTTGTGGTAGGAATACAAAATCTGTGATAGCGTCCTTTTTTATATCTATTGGTTTAGTCCCTTGGCGAATGTAGATATGTTAATCCATGCTCCTGACATTGATGAGTTATCCACGTCATCACTGTCTTTTTATTTTACTTGTTTTTCAAAAGTATTCTAAAACAAATTTAAAAAAAAAAGAGGAGTCTTTGGTTAAAATTCGAGGTCTTTCATTATTTAATAACCCTTCAATCCGAACATGCGAATACTTTGTATACTTGCACGCTTCAATCGAAGAGTAATTAGTTAGGGACATCTGTCATACGCCAAATATGCTCTCCCTATTTCTAACAGTCAAATTATTTTTAACAACACTTCTCACTTCTCACATCACATATTTAACATACGATCCTTGTATCCTTGTACACACACTGCATATTCACTAGCAATTGTTAACACTTTCACTAACCCTTGTACATCACAAACAACTTTTTCATCAATAGCCACACATAAATTTTAATAATAGATATATTCACAAATCTCTCACATTCTCTACACCAAGGCCACTCACCTTCACTACCATGTATACTACCACAAAAATCCTCACAAAACCAAATCCTTACACTCTGATAAACAAATTCTACCAAACAATTACCATTACAACATTTGACAAAAGTCACTGTCAAAACCTGCAATCTCACAAACAAACTTTCAAATCCTCTCTTTTACATTTGAGTCTAGAAACATAAAAAAAAAACACCTGTTCAATATTAAGTTAGTAAGTTAATTGTTAATAGTCTCAAAGTATGATCGATGAATATTGAATGATTATCTTGGACCAAAGAATAATGAGAAATTATTAGAGGATTGATATAATCAAACCCTCATAACAACAAGCTTCATAGGTATTGGATTAATTACAATCGATCAACCATACTTGGGCATTCAAACATATAGTTTTAGCCATGAATGATCATTTTCTGATTCAGGACAAATTTAGCGCTATGTTAAGTAATCGTAAGTGGACTTATGTAGAAGTCATACCTATATGAGGTCGATCAATAACAATGTATGTATCATGCATGTTATAGATATGGTAGAAACCATGCTCCTAAAACATGTAGCACAAGTAACATAAAAGTGATCAAGACCTAGGTCACAGAAGATACGTCATGACAAACTTTCACCAATGCCAAGTACCTTGAATGATCAAAGGATCAAATGCCTTATCCAAATTGATTAAAAATAAAATAAAAGAAAGGGGACGAAGTAGAGATAGACAAGAAATTAAATCCCAATTTTGAATCAATAGTTTAATCAAGCTATCATTAAAATCATTCATCCATTTTGGTGGAGTTAACTACTTCGAAATATTGAAAATTGAGAGAGTTATGCACTTGTGACTATAGAATCAAGGACTCACTAAATTAGGTCAACCAATCTTCAATCAACTTTGAGTCTTTTGAACTTTTATTGAAAACTAAGACATATAGAATCTCATGAGACCTTGAAATGATGTTATATTAAAGCATAATTGATGATGAGGCTTATAACTTGATGAAACTTGTGGAAGAAGGCATGGAAATAAACACATGAACTTATGAAATTTATTGATCAATCAAACCACAACAAATTGAGATAATCTTAGCCACATGAGGTTGAGAGATACTCAAGACATAACACTTTAATGATAGAAGCATAAGATTGAAGTTCAAGCCTTTGGGATGCAATGAATGGTTAATTGACTGATGATCAATTTCTCAAAACCCTAGTTTAGGAGATGAGATTATTGCACTTGGCTTAACACCTACAGTGTACAAAACACAAAAGATAAACAAAATAACTCTTTGGATTTTGGGTTAGAGATTAGTAAACATAAATCAATAAACATATAAAACAAACAAAAGGGGTGCTTGGTGATCCCTCAAAGGCAAACTCCAAGAGAGGAGAGAGGTAGAAGTGATAACCAATGTATTGTGCGGATATGGAATGATGAAGATCTTAAGGGAAAAAATTAGGCCTAGAACGGGTTCTCCTATAACAGTTTTGGCATTCCTCCTATAATAAGAATCTTTCCAACAATTTTGGCATTCCTCCTATAACAGATCTAAATATCTCCATAATTCTGAATTACGCCTAGAACGATAACAGTTTCTTATAATAAACATCCCTGCGTTTCAGGTCATAAGCCACGAACGAGTCTCAATTATTATAATAAACGTCCCCCTACTATGCGTCATAAGCCACAAATAGGTCTCAGTTGTAATAATAAACTTCCCCATGCTTCTGGTCATAAACCATGAACGGGTATCAGTTGCTGATAATAAACTTCTCCACGCTTCTAGTCATAATCCACAAACGGGTCTCAGTTTCTGATAATAAAATTCCTCATGCTTCTGGTTATAAACCACGAACGGGTCTCAGTTGCTAATAATAAACTTCCCCACGCTTCTGGTCATAAACTATGAACGAGTCTCAGTTTCTTCTTTCACCAATTCTTCCTACTAGAAAGAGTGATAAACTAACTCTTTAAAAGGTAATCAATTGTTATAAAGACTTTGAAATGAACAATCTCTATCATATCGAAGAGATCAACCATCCATTGGAGTAGATAAAACTTCAAAACAGACTATCTCTATCTTATCGAAGAGAACAACCATCCATTGGAGTAGATAAAAGCTTAACAATGAACTATCCCTACCATATTGGAGAGATCAACCATCTATCAGAGTAAAATAAAATTGATATATGGATGACATACAAGCTGCTCAAATAAAGAGACTTCCACCTGCTACCAAACAAAACATGTCGAGGACACACAAATTTCTCAAATAAAGAGGCTATCATTTGTTTCCAGGAAAATATTATAAGAAAGTATCATAAAACACTGCTGGATAATAAAATTCTCATCTTTAGATGGGGAAACCACACAGATTTCAGCCGAGGAAAACATAATCTTCAAAGGTGCAAGATAAATGCACTCTTGTGCTCAGGCTTCAGTTGAAAAGTGATGAGAATCCAAGAAATATTTTTTCTTCAAAGATCAAGTTTTTCTTGATGCAGTTACTTGCCAAGAATCCCTAACTTTTGCCTAGATTTCCCTTATAGATTTTCAATCTACCAAGATGATTTATTTTGTTTATGTCTCTAACTTTTTCCTGGACCGCCCTTTCGGGTTTTCAGCCCACTGAGACGCTCATTCTTTCCTATGCCTCCCTTTTAAGTTTTCAATTTAGCAAGTTATTCTTTTATTTATTTAGGTGAAGTATTTTTGACTACTTCAGCATTTACGGAATGTGGGAACTGCTAACCATCCATAGTTTCAAGAATCAATGCACCTCCAGAGATGGCTTTCTTAACAACATATGGGCCTTCATAATTAGGAGTCCACTTGCCCCTAGAATCAGCGTTAAAAGACATGATCTTTCTGAGCACAAGGTTGCCTTCTCTGAATTCACGAGGTCTGACCTTCTTATCAAAAGATTTCTTCATTCTCTTCTGGTATAGTTGACCATGACATAAAGCCTTCATTCTCTTTTCTTTGACCAAATTCAGATGGTCAAACCTATTCTGGGCCCATTCAGCCTCTAAAAACTTGGTTTCAATTATCACACAGAAAGAGGCAATCTCAACCTCGACGGGAAGTACTGCTCCCATGCTATAAACAAGAGATAAAGGGGTTACCTCTGTTGAAGTATGAACGGAAGTACGATACCCATGCAAAGCAAAAGGGAGAATCTTGTGTCAATCTTTATATGTAACAACCATATTTTAAATGATCTTCTTAATGTTCTTATTATCCGCTTTAATGGCCCCATTCATCTTAGACCTATAATGAGAAGAGTTGTGATGAGCAATCTTGAAATCTTCACAAAGCACTTTCATCATTTTATTTTTCAAATTCAAGTCATTATCAGTGATAATCTCGATTGGCACACCATATCGAAAGATAATATAGTTCTTAATAAATCGTACCACCACCTGCTAGGTCACATTAGCATAAGAAGTTACTTCCACCCATTTGGTGAAGTAGTCAATTGTCACTAAGATGAAACGATGTACATTTGAGGCCATGAGTTCAATCATCCCGATCATATCAATACCCCACATAGAGAATGACCATGGGAAAATAATAACATTGAGAAAAGTTGGAGGCACATGAATCTTGTCAGCATAGATCTGACACTTATAGAACTTCTTCACAAATTTGTAACAATCAAATTCCATTGTCAACCAATAGTAACCTGCCCATTAGCATATTCATCTCTATTAAATGTCTATTAACATGCGAACCAAAGGAACCTTCATGAATTCCATGCATATGAGCAAGACCATGTCATAATTTTTCTTATATAACACATCTTCATTGAGGAAGAAGCTACCTGTCAACCTTCTCAATGTCTTCCTGTCTTTATTTGATGCCCCAAGTGGATACTCTTGAGTTTGAAGAAAATGTTTGATATCATAATACTAACGCTTATCATATGATGTCACCTCTTCCGCAAATACATGAGTCGGTCTATGACATTGTCGCAAGTGCACGATTATGTTAGAGTAGTAAAAAGTTATCGAACCACAAGGGCCAATGGTTGAGTACAGGAACTTTGTTCTATCATTTTATATCTAGAGAAATCGATATTTGGGGTTGTAATAATAACTTAAATGAAAAAGCACTTAAGTGGAAAAATAACTTAAATAAAAAGCACTTAAAATATATAAAGCAAACAAGACTTTAGAGTCATGACTCCTATTTCCGACTTCTCCGTATAACTCGAGCACTTCTATTATGAGAATTACGACACAATTTATATAAAAATAGACTATTATGGACAATACCTGCTTTCGCCATTGTATTGTCATATCTCTAACGAATTGGACGCTCGTCGGCTTTCGCTTGTGCAGAAACGTCTGTCAGTGATCAATAATTTTGCACAACTATTAAAATGGAACATTTTCTCAGTCTCATCTGAACAGTTTCATGGACTCAGATTCGAGTGTTTAAAAATTATTATCAGGAACTCACACATATCCTTTCAGATTACGGTTAATGCCAGAGAACACTCCTACTTTCGTAGCGAGGTTTGAATTGAAACTCAGGTTTTAAAAAAAAAAGTGAAATTCTCATAATCGACTTATGTTAATTTACACAGATAATTGATAAATAGTGTTCATGATTATTAGTCACTAAAGTACTACTCACTCATGGTGATGGATAATATAAACATAACAACTTTAACATAAGAAAACATGATAAATAAAAGAAAACATGAATTAATAAAATAACCTTGATCTAGTGCTTCAATGGAGACTTGAGTTACAGAGCGTGAAAAGAAAACTTGGAATAAAAACTCAAGACTACCTATGAGTTTTTATATTAAAATTCTAATAGTGGAATAAATCTATGTTATTAATATCCATTACATTAGGAAATATCTCAGATCAATGCCCATTAAGACCAGAATCAGCCCTAATTGGAATGTGCAAAAATCCCAAAACAACGATTATCGAACCGAAAAGGAAACAAAAATAGTGAAATCTCGCCTGCCTATTGCAGGCTGAAACATGCGTTACAGGAACCCTTAAGAGGCCTTTGGATTTTTTTCTAGGGCGTGAAACCAAGGGGCCTTTAGACTCGGGTCCATTACGGGTCATAACATGCATTACGGGAACCTATAATGGAGCTCTAGTTTTTGTACTAGAGAATTCCGGTCTTTGCACTTTTCTTCGATTTTCACCCGATTTGATTTCCTTTCCCTCCAGTATGATCATAGAGACATGAAAATGGAAAAAACAAAATACCAAGCATAAAATGTAGAAAAGGGAAGAAACATAAACCAAATGCAATAAAAATGCGACTAAAACATAATCATAAAAAGGTATAAAACACACTTATTAAATTCCCCGAAACTTAGACTATTGCTTGTCCTAAGGCAACATAACTCACAAAGCAAATTTTTGGACCAACCAATGTATCGAAAGAAAGAGTTTGTGAAAGAGAAAGAAAACTGGGACTAATACATGAGCTTTTATTAAAAAATGCTAAGGGTTAGTTCTTCCGGTATTCACCTGACTCCAAGAGTCTTTACAAGAACACAAACCAAGGTGAAACTATGGACCCAAGCTTCCTTATTATGAAACCTCTCTGACTACGCATTATACTTAAGTCCCATCTCCAATTTTTCTCCGCTTTAATTCGAACAATCAAATTAGGCAATGAAAGTATATGATAATCATCACATGCACAAGGTTAATTTATAATTTTTTTCATTTATGCAACATTTGTTATCCACCGATGAAATTTAAAAACCTTTTTAAGTTTGTATATTTTCCTTTATTTAGGATGACATTTTGGGTTCAGCCATCATTGGGCTGAATAACCGAGTGAGGGTTACCCGACTTAGAAGGTCGGTTACCTTTTACTGCCTATTCATCTTTTTGGTGTTGAAGAATTTTTCAAAACTTTTGCATGTTTATATATTGTCCTCTACTGAGGACAACGTTGGGGATCAACCTCTTTCAGTTTCCTTTTATCTTCTTTTCGTATTTTTTATACAATTTTTCTCTTTGTTTCTCAATCAACCATACATGCATGCAAATCTCATTTATGCCAGACTATCAAATTAAACTAATTGGGAGGTACTTCTCAGGGTCTAAGCACTATGGTACAATTCTACATGTCAAACTCCTGGCACTTTTGGGGAAACTCAGGGTGTTCACGTAAAAACCCTTTTTATCAAACTTTTCTGATTTTCCTATCCTCAACTTTTCATTCCTCTAACTCTATATACTTTCTCAGTTTCCTCAGACTCAAAACTCTTTTAAAATTTTTTATTTTGGTCAAGATTTGGGAAAATAGTGAAAAGTGGTATTTTGAAAATAAAGAAAAACAAACACACAAAGATGAAATAAGAAAAGTAAAATAAAAGTAAAAGGAACCCCCCCCCCCCCACCCAAACATGAACTAAACATTGTTCTCAATGTTTTGGCGCAAGCGAGGCGGGGTAGAATTCACAAGATCCTCACTCGGGAGGTGTGAAGTGGTCTTTCAAATTTTTCAACTTCATCACCTTTTCACGCTCCTTATTTGTGAGCCTTTTTATTAGCTGAAAATAAAAACACACAAATAAGAAAATAAATTAGCAACAAAAAGTGTGGGTTGCCTCCCACGTAGCGCTTTGTTTAATGTCGCATGGCTCGATAGTTCATGAGTGTAAGCACTCGAGATGGTTTTTTCGAGAATGAACTCTCGGTCAAACTCTCAATAATATTTGGTTTCCATATCCACTTATCAAGCCATATCTCATATCCATCACCCTTCTTTTTCTTTCTTTTGTGCGGTGGTTCATATTTTTGAACTTGGGGGGTGGTTCTAGTTCAATATTGCGTATCAACTTTTCAGGTTTGGACTTAATCCTTTCATCTCCGTCCTCAAGGGTCAACCTTCCCCTCTTAACACTAGTAATTTCCCTATTCATGGTCCTCTCATTTTCTCTTTTTATGCAGGACCTCAGAAAAGGTACGTTGGTGTGAATCTTTTCCAATATCTCCATATACCTTTTGGGTTTGGAGTATATCTTAGCTTCCACAAACCTTTGTGGTAAAGAAATTGGTGGGTTGTAGGGAGGAGAAGCAACATAGGGTGCCTCATTCTCTGCCTATTCGACAACCTCCTTTTCGAGTGGTATTCGTGGAGTTTTCTCAATTTCTAACATTTTCTCACATGAACTCTTCTCAACCTCATTATCACTCTCCTTATGGTTTTTGTTGTACCCCAAAATTTGCCCTCCCATATTCCTCAAGATATGTCAAGGATAATCTTCAAATTATTCAAGATGGCTCAAGAGGTAGACAATCAAACCATCTCCTAAGACAACTGAAATTAGGGTTTTGGTTCCTTCAAGGAAGTTGGGGTTCTCAATGGTTCAATCAAGTCTCATAGGCCTATATACATCCTCTAGCACCTACATGCCAAATTTCAAGACTCACAGTGCCAATTTGCACAGTCAAAAGCTTCATTTGATCTACAGTCAACTACAAGGGCAAAATGGTCATTTTGCAGTCAAAAGTCAGAATTTTTGGTCAACATCTCATTTTGAGTTCACAATCATCATTTGATCAAGTCTTGATCATGATTCCATAAGGATAGCTCAAAAATCATCAAGGATGCAAAAGTTACTATTTTTGGACAACAAAAAAGTCAACTGTATCTTAACCAGGGCATAACTTTTTCATGGTTTGTCAGACAAATTCCATCCAATGCTCATTTTGAAGGGGATGACATTTCCTACAATCCATCTTCACACTCCAAGTCCAAGAAATGTTCTCACAAGAAGTTACCAATTTTTACATTATAGGTCAATTTCAAAAGTCAACAAATGTACACTTTGAGTCAAAGGCCATAACTTGAGATTGGTAAATCCAAATGATATGGGACCAAAGGCATTGGTTAGAGGACTTCAAGAGCTTTACAAAATGTCCCAGAACATGGTCATATGATCAAAATTGAGCAAGTTGTGCATTGGAGAAGTTGGGAAATTTTCATGAATTTGCAAAAGTCAACTTTGCTCAAAACACCTTTTTTTTGCTAATGGGCCTCAAATCTCTTCTTGAAACTTCATCCATGGCCTATGCACGACCCATCATGCTTAATTGAATTTATTTTCTTATTTTTATTGATTAATTGAATTTTTAATTGATATTAATTCATTTAATCAATTTAAATTGTAGAAAAATAGAAGATTTGATTTTTTCAATCAACTTGTGAAGCAAATCTGATCAAAACATGCTGACAATTTCGTGCACAAGTAAAAGATATCAAAAAATCCAAAATTGGCAACTTTGTTCAATCATGAAAAATCAAAAAGATTTGATTTCCAATCAAAGATTTGAACATCAATGCAATGGATGTTGGCCCAAGTTTTTGACCTAATTTCATTCTCTTATACATAAGCAAGCTAACCCTGACCAAAAGGACGTGAAAAAGCTGCAGAAGAGACCCTGCCCAATTCAAGAATTTCAAAGAAAAGTGAAAACTGATTTTTGCATCCTAGGCCAATTCAAGGCGTGCTATTCATCCAAACACCTTGCAGGAGTTCTCAGGAGTGTTTTGCAATCCAATTCAAGCACTAAAACTCAAAGAATCAAAGAATAGAGAACCACGATTTGCTTTTCTTATTCAAAATCGTATTGCCTAATTCATGACCATTTAACATGATTTCTTGATTGTTTTGCATTGCTAAGGACCATACGAAGCTAATGGTATGAGTTAATTGGATTATAATGCCCTGAATCATAAGATAACATGAACAAAATTCTAGGGTTCTTGAACTTTAAATTAGGGATTTCTAAACCAGGAAAAATTGAGACTATTAAGATACATGACTGAATTCGTGAGGACAAGACGAACAAGAATCACACCTCGCGAAATATTTATATGTACTGAGCTTCTATTCACTATTTTTCGTTGCAATGGTTAGTGGGGGTTAAAAACCCCCGCTATCTGTTTATGTTTTTGCAGGTACAACGAAGAAGATGATGAGGTGTTGATACCTGGTTGGCCGGTTTAAATCTTAAGCGCACTTTTTTTATTTTGCCAGCATATTAATTGTTTTATGTATATTATAATTACTTCTTTTTATACTAACAATTATCAAGCGCTGGTGGAGTGGTTAAGCAAGCATCCAATAAGCATTGGGACTTGGGTTCGAGTCCCAGGTCCCCCAAAACATTTGTGCTATTTTGTTTCATATATTCACATGCAGGTCTCAAAAAGGAGTTCTACCATATGCTTCAATTTCCAAGCGCCAGGTGTCTCCAAGCCTGGATCCAATGGCCAAAATTGAAGGACCACCATAGTCCTTAGTCAACAAGCGTGTGGATACCCCAGAAAGTCAAAGAGGCTTGAACATTGTTGGGCCTTCAAAATTTCAGAAACACCTCCTAACTTGGCCCATCACCCCCTGGGTTTATTCTTTCTTTTCTTCTTTTATATTTTCTATTTAATTATTTTACTATTAATTATTATTATTATTATTATTACTTAATTAACTCAATTAATTTATTTTCATAATAAAATCAGGAAACTAAAACATAATTTTTTTTATTATTTATTAAAATTAATTTCACCCTTAATTAGTTATTTTTGTAAATAAACACTAACATAATTAATTTTGGTAATTAGGTTAATCTTAATTTCTTGCAATAATTTAAAATCAATGTAGAAGTTAGGGTTTTGACAACTTTTGACCATCTTTTATTTTTTCTTAAAAAACATTAAAAACTCAAAAAATATTTTTCTTTTATTTAATTAATTAATTAGCTTAGGTTTAATTTAATTAAATGCAAAATAGATAAAACTTCCTTCTTTCTCAAAAAAGGGTCAAAACCCTAAGAACTTCTCCGATTCAATTTTTCTCGCGCGTGATTTTTGATTCCTATTATTTTTGATTCATTATTATGTGATTGCTCTGAGGATCTAATAGCTTTAATTAGGACTTTTTATCGCTTTCTTTAATTTCCCGCATTTACTTTTCAAGGGTTTGTTTTTGGCGATGTAAATACCCGACGCCTTGTAATAGCGTAGATTTATTTTCTACAACCTTTAAATTGTTAGATATATGTTAACTAGGCTATGCATGACAAGACTTCTCTTAAATTAAAATCAATTGTAGCTCACCATAACATGTACAAAGATAACTTAACATGAAACCTGACACACGCGCACATGCCACTCTTAGGGTACGCCTCACTTGGTTGCCTCGACGTGGTCATTGAGTATAGGGTGTTTTAGAGGTCTCCCTCCTGTCTAAAGATCAACGTTGCCTCGAAACGGTTGCCTCGGATAAAAATGATCTAGGTCATTAGGGTTACCGCTAAGGCGTCCTACTATTGCTTTGGTGACCACATGTCCCATATAATCGAATTGACCCGAAACTCCAACGGTGGTGCTACCTACTTCTCAATAGTGGGATAGTACTATCTAAAGGACATTTACACAGCTTAATTCCTTTTGAGTAGGTAGAGGTTCTCAGGTACTTGCTCTTTCAAAACAAAAAAATACTTTTTGCGCCTACACCTTTTTTGACAAAAGTTTTCAAATAATCACTTCATACACTCTTGACGACAGATAGAAGAGTTAAATCGAAGTTTTCAAGCAAACGTTTTTTCAAAACCCACAAACACAAGAAAAGCAAAACATTTTTGAAAACATAGTGAGCAAGTACCTAAGAGCCCGTGGATAACCACTGATAGAAAGGGTGCTAACACCTTCCCTTTCTATAATCTACCTCCCGAACCCGAGAAACATCTCGAAAAGGAATTTTGCTGTGCTTTTGTCCTTTCCTTGTTGGAGAAAATAAAAGATGGTGGCGACTCTTGCTTACTGCGACATTTTGCAAAACGCAAACGCGAACCAGCATTCCAAAACAGTCAGTTCTATT
This sequence comes from Vicia faba, assembly GCA_948472305.1. Lineage (NCBI taxonomy): Eukaryota > Viridiplantae > Streptophyta > Magnoliopsida > Fabales > Fabaceae > Vicia > Vicia faba. The sequence continues at coordinate 1,151,403,137 of OX451741.1, read as the reverse complement.
TCCACAGATCACATAACTGGCGACTCTGCTGGGGACTTTAATAAGTGAGGTGTACCTTAGGATTAGACCACTCTTGTTTTCAATTATATGCTTTGAATGATTTATCTTTGTGGGCTTGTATCAGAGTTTTATAGATCCCAACCCGGATCTGGGGATACCCTTTAGGTAAGTAGCAATAAACTGTGAGGGACCTGTCCGGCGTAGACCGACACGGGTGAAGCAGTAGCTACGTTGGTGTGACACCTTGGTCTGTACTGATATCCCTTGTGTTGGAACAAGGAGAATATGGGTCTTTTGAGGAGTCATTAAGCATCAACTGACCTTAGAACCTTAAATTGACCAACTTGGCCATAGAACAGTAGCAGTATGCTACGCTCATTGAGGCTAAACTCTCGCGATGGTTCCGGCCGCAAGAAAAGGTTGCCAAACTGGAATTATGACCGATCGAGGGTAGTCAGTGATATTGAGATCCTCTAGAACTCGGTTACTATTTTAGGACGGGTCTTAAACAACTGAAACTGAAAGAGGGTAGTACCTAAACTCCATGCCAGCCTGAAATCTAAGGGCTCTTTTGCATGACTTGTGTGCCTTTACCATGTTTGCCTTTTGTGAATACTTGTGGTGTGCCTTTATCATAACATCATAACATCATCACATCATAACATTGAATACATCTTGCATTAGGACTAACCCATTTCAAGGATCTCAAGGGTCTGTGATGCAGGTCATGATGAACCAAATGTCTAGCAAGGGGCAAAGGGGATTTATTTTCCTCTAGCCAAAGCTGTATAGAAATCCAAGCATGATAACTTGAGTCAGGGGCTATGACCCACTCGATATGGTGAGCCTGACTCTTGAAGAAGGATTCTCAGCAACATGAAGTTCCTTCAATCAAGCTACCAGATTCAAATTCTAACAAGTTTCTTTGTTTACCCCACGAGATCCTTGAAAACATTGCATACATATATCATACATATCATTGCATTACAGGTACCATTACAGGTCTCTTATCTTCTTCGTTGTTTATTTCAGGAATCATCATGTCTACTGAACCTTCCACTGAACAAGCAATCAAGGCCCTCCAGGCCAAGAACGCCCAGTTTTAAGAGTTGGTTATGAGCCTAGCCCAGGGTCAACAGGATTTGAAGACTCTGATTCTGAAAGAAAGGAAGAAGAAGAAGAAGAGGACCGTCTTGTTCAACACTGGACGCAGGTTTGGGAATGGACTACAGAATGAGGTTGAGCTGACTACCTCATCTGTAGGAAAATACATCCCACAAGAGAGAAGGGTTCCTAGTACCGTGGTCTCCGACAACGAGACGGATTATGATGAGGAACAGTATCCTCCTGCTGAGGATAGGTATAAACAGTTGGAGGACCGATTGAGCGCCATGGAGATACAGAATTTGCCCGGGTTGGACTTTGGAGACCTAGGTTTATCCTCTGGGGTGGTGATTCCCCATAAGTTCAAGGCACCTGCCTTTGCCAAATATGACGGAGCTTCCTGCCCAAAGCTACACCTCCGGTCGTATGTAAGGAAGATCCAACCTTACACTGCTGACAAGAATTTGTGGATCCATTTCTTTTAAGATAATCTTTCAGGGACTCAACTCGAATGGTTCTATCAGCTGGATGGAGCCAGTATTCGTAACTGGGAAGATTTGGCTACGGCGTTCTATAAGCAGTGTCAATATAATTCTGACCTTGCTCCTACGCGTACCCAACTCCAGGGTATGTCACTAGGGACGGGTGAAGGATTTAAAGAGTACGCCCAAAAATGGAGAGACCTCGCTGGAAGGGTGCAACCACCTTTAATTGACCGTGAACTTGTTGATATGTTCTTGGGGACCCCGTCTGGTCCATTCTTTAACCATTTGACTGGAAAGTCTTCAGCCGGGTTTACAGACCTTATCTTGACTGGTGAAAGAATTGAAGCTGGCATCAAAAGCGGGAAGATTCAAGAAGCTACACCTTCCGATGCTCAGAAAAAGCCCTACAATGGGAAGAAAGAGTCCAATGCTGTGTATGGTCAAAAGAGTCGTCATGACCAACGCGTAGGAGAAATCTTGATCTCTAATCCTACGCCTGCTCAACAAAGATAGGGGCATCAACGTAAGGAGGTCGCACCTAAAAGACAATTCACTAAGATCAACATGTCACTGACTCAAGCGCTACATCAAATGTTGAAGACAGGGCTGATTACATTAAGGGCTCCTCTCCGGAATCCAAACACTTCCGCTCCTACCTATCATCCCAATGAAAGGTGTGCATACCACTTTGACAGTCCGGGACATGACACAAACAACTGTTGGGCCCTGAAGAATAAGGTTCAAGACATGATTGATGCCAAAGAAATCCAGTTTGACCCTCCAGAGACTCCAAACATAATCACTGCTCCTATGCCAAATCATTGAAGGCTTTTGTTTTATTTGAATTTTCAAGTTGTATTTTTCTTTGCTTATTCAAACAATTATTGTCATGGCAAACTTTTTTATTTCATTAATGCATTGCATATGTCTGTTTTGAATCAATCCATTCGTATTCACTATATTCAAATTGCTTTCATTTTTTTGTGATGATCAAACTCTCGATTAAAAAATTCTAAGCCTTTAGAGGGAGGATGACGAAAACGATACCACAATCTTTACAGTATGCTTTTGAAAAGACCCCGCTGATGAATTACAAGCATTGTTTCAAATCCTAAACAGTGGAGTTATAAGGAAGATAATCCCTCGTCAACCCCTTTGAGCCAAAGAAGTTGGAGTTTTTCTTTTCACAAATTAAAACCCTTAATCACAACCCGGGGCAGGGTAATTTTCTCAGTTAATCCAGGTGCACAATGAATGGCAACAAAGAAGTCCTTCCGAAACAAAAGACGGTGATGGTTCCGTATAATCGTAAGGACATGAAGTCATTATCTCTCAAAATAAAAGCCCAATAAGTTAAAACCTATGAAGGAGACTTACAAAAACTGGGGCATCCCTCTGACTGTAATCACAAAAGAAACAGTTCAGGCAAAAAGACAGGGATAATAAAATCAAAAAGAAAGAGGTCCTACAAACCCTCAACAAAAAAAAATGACTGCCTATTCAAAATAAACTGTCAGTATCTGAACCATCACTGGTATATCAGAGCAAAGACTCAAACAAGATCTAACGCATGATTAGCTGGGTTTAGGATCGAAGAACATCACGAAGAGCGGGTGGGTACAAATATACTTTTAGCCTTTATCCTTTGTTTCTTAAATCGTGAACCAAGCCACGTTATAACCCTTAAAAAGTCCTAGCTGAAGCATGGGTTAGTTCGAAAGCATACTGTTACAAAAGGTATCCTGACTCCTGTAGGGCTTGCTGTAAAATCCTGAGTTGAAATCACATTTTACAAAAATTTACATGTTTTATTGAAAACTGCATTTTCAAAAAAAAAAAAACTTCAACACATACATAAGCTTTGCATAATATTGTTTGCATATGACTATTTGTTCAACAGCAGAGAAATTCGCACGACGAATATCTAGTGAACAAAAACCTTCTCAATAAAAAGAGTCACCTCAAGTGGAAAAAACACTTCCAATCAAGGGACACGACATTTGCATTGTCCATCATCTGGGGCAGTCAAGTCAAGATTCAAGGGATCTCTCAAGATGCCAAATAGCCATGGTCAAATCTCCGCCTGAGTCACTTGGGGCATTGGACATGAATTCCAGCAAAGAATCTTGCATGATCAAACATCTTCTGGTGGTATGACAACACAACACTACTGACAGTGACAACTCCCTGCGCTCTGAGAACGTGGACATAGTAAAAAAAAAATACTACGCATAATCAAAGACCCACTAGGTCGACTGGCCTAGGCAAAAATAAGGGCTTCCCGGCGAACCAAAAGGGTTCGGGCAAAAATAAGGGATGAAAATGAAAAAAATCTGTACACCCGGCAAGTCGAAAACCTGAAAAGGCGGCTTGGGCAAAAAAGGGTATCCCGGTGGACTGAAAACCCGAAAGGGCGGTCCAGGCAAAAATTAAGGATCAAAAGCGTACGACTATGTCCCGTTATCTCGTCACTTGCCTACCAGAAGAAGATTTGTCAATCGGCAGTTATCAAGCACCTCATAGGCCTTCTCCTCCCGCAGAAACGGGGGCAATAAGAATTATCCGAACTGTACAAGCTGCTCTGACCTCCAGGTACCAAGGCAGGTTCAGCTGAAGAATATGACCAAGATACCTTCACTCCCCAAGAGTAAGACAGTAATGTTAGCTCTCCCCACTGAGACTTGCAATTATGGATGAACCGACAATACTCTCCCCAAGAAAAGTTGGTCTACCATCAGCCTTAAAAGTTGGGTATCCCTAGTAGATCTTAATATTCCCCAGCGGAGTATACAAATATTCCTCAGCAAGCATCCCCGGCACTCTTAATATTCGTCAACGAAATATAAGAATGTTCCCCGGCGGAATGCAAGATACCCCAGTGGAGCCATTTCCCAGCGTAGTCTGAAAGGGTTCCCCGCCAGAGTTGAATCATCTTCCCTAGTAGATTCTGGAAGCTTGTCCCCTGCAGAGTACACATGCATCTCCTCAGCCAAATTCAAAGGTTACCCCCACAAGAGTCTAACTGGGTTATCCTCAGCAAGTTGCAACGGAAAGATCATCCTCAGTGAAGTTCTTTCTATCCCCCAGCAGATTTCATCGTCAAAATCCCCAACAGAGCTTATCAACGGAATCCCCAGCAGAGTTATCGTTAAAATCTCAGCAAAGCATCTCTTCCCACATAGTAATTCCCCGTAGAGTAATCTCTTCACCAGGTTTATTCCCCAACGGAGTTGTCTTCTCCTACAGGTTTATTCTCGCAATCATCTTTGTTTATCATCCCCAGCGGAAACGAAGAATTCAACATCATTCTCCAGCAGCTCCGGGATTTATCTTCCCCAGCAAAAAACAACACATTTCCATACATCATGATACATGCATATACACATCATATCACACGATCTCATTTATATTGAGAACATCATTGCTTGATCCATCTCACGCATTGCATGTGACTGACCTTTACCTTTCAGGAAAGATGCAGTTAAGTTCTCAGCTTAGTTGAAGATCTGACCAGTTCTTAAATCTCAATCAGATTATCCTCGGTTGAAGTTCAGATAAGGTTCTCAATCTCGACAATTTCTCTACATCATAGGGTGATAAGTACTATAACCTCAACGGTATACTCCTTTGAGCATGAGTCAGCTCCTAGATCTTGATGTTTCTCCTCCGTCATAGTACGGACCAGTCCTATAACCTTAGCGGTTTACTCCATTAAGCAAGAGATAGTTCAGATGTGACCCAGACATGGCGACATTCTGATACTTATTCCAGATTTCCTTCTAGAGATAGTTCAGATGTGACCCAGATTTGGCGACATTCCGATACTTATTCCAGATTCCTTCTAGAGATGGTTCAGATGTGACCCAGGCATGGCGATATTCTGATACTTATTCCAGATTCCTTCTAGAGACGGTTTAGATGTGACCCAGGCATGGCGATATTCTGATACTTATTCCAGACTCCTTCTAGAGATAGTTCAGATGTGACCCAGATTTGGCGACATTCCGATACGTATTCCAGATTTCCTTCTAGAGATAGTTCAGATGTGACCCAGATTTGGCAACATTCCGATACTTATTCCAGATTTCCTTCTAGAGATAGTTCAGATGTGACCCAGATTTGGCGACATTCCGATACTCATTCCAGATTTCCTTTCAGAGATAGCTTAGAGATGCTCCAGACACAGATTCTATTCTATTGCTTATTCAGATTTCCTTTCAGAGACAGCTTAGAGATGCTCCAACCACGAATGTTATTCTATTGCTTATTCAGATTCAAACTTCTAAAGACAACTTAGAGATGCTCCAGACACGGATGCTATTCTATTGCTTATTCCAGACTCCTTCTAGAGACAGTTCAGATGCGACCCAGACATGGCGACATTCTGATACTTATTCCAGATTCATTAAGGAGACAGTCCAGATACGATCCAGATTCGGATGTCATTTTGTCACTCATTCAGATAAAGTATGGATACACCCCAGACACGACGGTCATTCTACTACCTATTCAGACGTCAGCAATCAGACACAGACTAGATATGCTCCAGACACGGAAGCTATTCTATTTCTCATTCAGATTCAACTTTCAACTTCAAGTGCAGATACACTCCAAACACGGAAGACATTCTGTCACTTATCCAGATCCCAGTTACAGCACATATACGTTCCAGACACGGAAGTCATTCTTCTAATCATACAAATCTCAATTTCAAATACAGTTCAGATACGATCCAGATTCGGATGTCATTCTGTCACTCTCTCAAACTCGTCAATGAAGACAACCTGTCAACAAAGACAAAACGACCTACCAACAATATCTAGATGGCATCTATAAGCCCATCCTCCTATCCATGATCTCTCCAAATGGCATCTGTAAGCCCATTTCCGACATCACAATGTTGATACCACTTCATGCGAGTGCAAATTTCTGGGCACTTTAGTGTTCAATCATCTTCCACCTTCGGATCACGAAAGGCACGCAAGCCAATCTACATCCTCAGGTTTAAGAAGATTGAACAGGGGAAAATGTTGTACCCCAAAATTTGCCCTCCCATATTCCTCAAGATATGTCAAGGATAATCTTCAAATTATTCAAGATGGCTCAAGAGGTAGACAGTCAAACCATCTCCTAAGACAGCTGAAATTAGGGTTTTGGTTCCTTCAAGGAAGTTGGGGTTCTCAATGGTTCAATCAAGTCTCATAGGCCAATATACATCCTCTAGCACCTACATGCCAAATTTCAAGACTCAGAGTGCCAATTTGCACAGTCAAAAGCTCCATTTGATCTACAGTCAACTACAAGGGCAAAATGGTCATTTTGCAGTCAAAAGTCAGAATTTTTGGTCAACATCTCATTTTGAGTTCACAATCATCATTTGATCAAGTCTTGATCATGATTCCATAAGGATATCTCAAAAATCATCAAGGATGCAAAAGTTACTATTTTTGGACAGTAGAAAAGTCAACTGTATCTTAACCAGGGCATAACTTTTTCATGGTTTGTCATAAAAATTCCATCCAATGCTCATTTTGAAGGGGATAACATTTCCTACAATCCATCTTCACACTCCAAGTCCAAGAAATGTTCTCACAAGAAGTTACAAATTTTTACATTATAGGTCAATTTCAAAAGTCAACAAATGTACACTTTGAGTCAAAGGCCATAACTTGAGATTGGTAAATCCAAATGATATGGGACCAAAGGCATTGGTTAGAGGACTTCAAGAGATTTCCAAAATGTCCAAGTACATGGTCATATGATCAAAATTGAGCAAGTTGTGCATTGGAGACGTTGGGAAATTTTCATGAATTTGCAAAAGTCAACTTTGCTCAAAACACCTTTTTTTTGCTAATGGGCCTCAAATATCTTCTTGAAACTTCATCCATGGCCTATGCACGACCCATCAAGCTTAATTGAATTTATTTTCTTATTTTATTGATTAATTGTATTTTTAATTGATATTAATTCATTTAATCAATTTAAATTGTAGGAAAATAGAAGATTTGATTTTTTCAATCAACTTGTGAAGCAAATCTGATCAAAACTTGTTGGCAATTTCGTGCACAAGTCAAAGATATCAAAAAATACAAAATTGGAAACTTTGTTCAATCATGAAAAATCAAAAAGATTTGGTTTCCAATCAAAGATTTGAACATCAATGCAATGGATGTTGGCCCAAGTTTTTGACCTAATTTGATTCTCTTATACATAAGCAAGCTAACCCTGACCAAAAGGACGTGAAAAAGCTGCAGAAGAGACCCTGCCCAATTCAAGAATTTCAAAGAAAAGTGAAAACTGATTTTTGCATCCTAGGCCAATTCAAGGCGTGCTATTCATCCAAACACCTTGCAGGAGTTCTCAGGAGTGTTTTGCAATCCAATTCAAGCACTAAAACTCAAAGAATCAAAGAATAGAGAACCACGGATTGCTTTTCTTATTCAAAATCGTATTGCCTAATTCATGAGCATTTAACATGATTTCTTGATTGTTTTGCATTGCTAGGGACCATACGAAGCTAACGGTATGAGTTAATTGGATTATAATGCCCTGAATCATAAGATACCATGAACAAAATTCTAGGGTTCTTGAACTTTAAATTGAGGATTTCTAAATCAGGAAAAATTGAGACTATTAAGATACATGACTGAATTCGTGAGGACAAGACGAACAAGAATCACACCTCGCGAAATATTTATATGTACTGAGCTTCTATTCGCTATTTTTCGTTGCAATGGTTAGTGGGGGTTAAAAACCCCCGCTATCTGTTTATGTTTTTGCAGGTACAACGAAGAAGATGATGAGGTGTTGATACCTGGTTGGCCGGTTTAAATCTTAAGCGCTTTTTTTATTTTGCCATCATATTAATTGATTTATGTATATTATAATTACTTCTTATTATACTAACAATTATCAAGCGCTGGTGGAGTGGTTGAGCAAGCGTCCAATAAGCATTGGGACCTGGGTTCGAGTCCCAGGTCCCCCAAAACATTTGTGCTATTTTGTTTCATATATTCACATGCAGGTCCCAAAAAGGAGTTCTACCATATGCTTCAATTTCCAAGCGCCAGGTGTCTCCAAGCCTGGATCCAATGGCCAAGATTGAAGGACCACCATAGTCCTTAGTCAACAAGCGTGTGGATACCCCAGAAAGTCAAAGAGGCTTGAACATTGTTGGGCCTTCAGAATTCCAGAAACACCTCCTAACTTGGCCCATCACCCCCTGGGTTTATTCTTTCTTTTCTTCTTTTATATTTTCTATTTAATTATTTTACTATTAATTATTATTATTATTATTACTTAATTAACTCAATTAATTTATTTTCATAATAAAATCAGGAAACTAAAACATAATATTTTTTTATTATTATTTATTAAAATTAATTTCACCCTTAATTAGTTATTTTTGTAAATAAACACTAACATAATTAATTTAGGTAATTAGGTTAATCTTAATTTCTTGCAATAATTTAAAATCAATGTAGAAGTTAGGGTTTTGACAACTTTTGACCATCTTTTATTTTTTCTTAAAAAACATTAAAAACTCAAAAAATATTTTTTTTATTTAATTAATTAATTAGCTTAGGTTTAATTTAATTAAATGCAAAATAGATAAAACTTCCTTCTTTCTCAAAAAAGGGTCAAAACCCTAAGAACTTCTCTGAATCAATTTTTCTCGCGCGTGATTTTTTATTCCTATTATTTTTGTTTCATTATTATGTAATTGTTCCGAGGATGTAATAACTTTAATTAGGACTTTTTATCGCTTTCTTTAATTTCCCGCATTTACTTTTCAAGGGTTTGTTTTTGGCGATGTAAATACCCGACGCCTTGTAATAGCGTAGATTTATTTTGTGCAACCTTTAAATTGCTAGATGTATGTTAACTAGGCTATGCATGACAAGACTTCTCTTAAATTAAAATCAATCGTAGCTCACCATAACATGTACAAAGATAACTTAACATGAAACCTGACACACGCGCACATGCCACTCTTAGGGTACTCCTCACTTGGTTGCCTCGACGTGGTCATTGAGTATAAGGTGTTTTAGAGGTCACCCTCCTGTCTAAAGATCAACGTTGCCTCGAAACGGTTGCCTCGGATAAAAATGATCTAGGGCATTAGGGTTACCGCTAAGGCTTCCTACTATTGCTTTGGTGACCACATGTCCCATATAATCGAATTGACCCGAAACTCCAACGATGGTGCTACCTACTTCTCAATAGTGGGATAGTACTAACTAAAGGACATTTACACAACTTAATTTATTTTGAGTAGGTAGAGGTTCTCAGGTACCTGCTCTTTCAAAACAAAAAAAATACTTTTTGCACCTACACTTTTTCTGACAAAAGTTTTCAAATAAACACTTCATACACTCTTGAGGACAGATACAAGAGTTAAATCGAAGTTTTCAAGCAAACTTTTTTTCAAAACCCACAAACACAAGAAAAGCAAAACATTTTTGAAAACATAGTGAGCAAGTACCTAAGAGCCCGTGGATAACCACGGATAGAAAGGGTGCTAACACCTTCCCTTTCTATAATCTACCTCCCGAACCCGAGAAACATCTCGAAAAGGAATTTTGTTGTGCTTTTGTCCTTTCCTTGTTGGAGAAAATAAAAGACGGTGGCAACTCTTGCTTACCGCGACATTTTGCAAAACGCAAACGCGAACCAGCATTCCAAAACAGTCAGTTCTATTTCCACCGATCACAGTTTTCAACTTGTTTTTCACCTTTTTTTGTTACAACATTCACATGTCTCTCAGTGATAAGACCTAGTGGGGTGTGTGCAAGTTGGGATATTTAGGTCTTCAATGCATTGTTATGAGTCGCGGGGGACTCGACCGTAATGGTTAGTTGCTTAAGGGCTTCAACAGTATGGAGATTATGCTTTCTAAACTCTTCATTTTGGAGAGTTTGTGTCACCATAAATCTCTCCATCATATATTCCAGGTTAGAGCGAGCATGCGTCGCAATGAAATCCTCCATTAGCATAATCGATCATATTTTGGATAGACTTCATGCCAGCCACAAAGAAGTCAACGGAAAAGAAAAATATATATATATTTACAAAAAATAAAACTCTAGTCTATATAGTGATCAAATAGAGATTCAATATCAAGCGGAATTGGTGCTTGACAACGGTGCCAAAAGCTTGACACTGTCGTAAGTACACGACTATGTCAGAGTAGTAAAAGTTATCGAACCATAAGGAGAAATGGTTGAGTACCGAACTCTATTCTATCGTTGTAAATCTAGAGAAATTGATATTTGGTGTTTTAGGAACAACTAAAGTGAAAAAAGAACTTAAGTGGAAAAACAAATTAAATAAAAAGCACTTAAAATATATAAAGCAAACAGGACATTAGGGTCACGAATCCTATTTCCGACTTCTCCGTATAACTCGAGCACTTCTTTTACGATAATTACGATACAATTTATAGAAAAATAGACTATTGTGGACAATACCTACTTTTGCCAATGTATTATCCTACCTCTAACGAACAAGACGCTCGTCGGCTTTCGCTCGCACAGAAACATTTGTTAGTGATCATTACTTTTACACAACTATTAAGATGGAACTCAACCTTGTTGAAGAAAGCTAACAACCTCCTCGCATAATCTTTGTAGGGAATCAAGCCAGGGTGACGAGTATCCTGTTCACCTTTAATGTGATTTATCACCAAAGCTAAATCACCATATACATCAAGAATCTTAATTCTGAGATCCATAGCTTCATCGAGACCCATAATACATGCTTCATACCCCACCATGTTATTAGTACAATTAAACATCAACCTTGCAGTGAAAGGGGTGTGAGAACCATGGGGAGTGATAATCATAACACCAATTCCTTTACCATAAGAATTCACAAATCCATCAAACACTAGACCCAAATAGGATTTGGGTTCCGTACCTTCCTCATATAAAGGTTCATCATAATCTTTAACTTTCAAATACATCACATCCTCATCAAGGAAATCAAACTTGACAGACTGACAATCATCCACTGGTTGATGGGCAAGATACTCTGCTAACACATTGCCTTTAATAGCTTTTTGAGTATGGTATTCAATATCATACTCAGACAACATCATCTGCCAACCAACAATTCTTCCAGTAAGAGCAGGCTTTTCAAATATATACTTATTGGATCCATTTTGGATATCAACTAGGTAGTATTATTCAACATATATTGCCGCAAGCGCTTCATAGCCCAAGCCAAAGCACAACATGTCCTTTCCAACAAAGAATATTGTGACTCGCAGTCACTGAACTTCTTGCCCAGGTAGTAAATGGCACACTCCTTTCTTCCTGTTTCATCTTGCTGACCTAAGATACACCTCATGGAACTGTCCAATACAGTCAAATACATGATCAACAATCTTCCTTCAACATGAGGCAACAAGATAAGAGGTTCGAGAAGATACTCTTTGATGCTATCAAAAGTATTATGACACTCATTTGTCCATACACAAGCTCGATCTTTCTTTAGAAGCTTGAATATTGGTTCATAAGTTGTAGTCATATGGGAAATAAACCTGGAGATGTAATTCAGGCGTCCAAGGAAACCTCTAAATTGCTTTTAAGTTCTTGGTGCAGACATCTCTTGATTTCCCTATCTTTATTAGGATCAACTTCAATAGCTCTCTGGCTAACAATGAAGCATAATAACTTTCTAGAACAAACACCAAAAGTACACTTATTTGGATTCAAGTGGAGATGAAACTTCCTCAAACACTGAAACAATTTCAACAAGTCTTCCAAATGACCTTCCTCAGTCTGAGATTTTGCGATCATATAATTTACATATACCTCGATCTCTTTATGCATTAGATCATGGAATAAGGTGGTCATATCCCTCTGGTACATTGCACTGGCGTTCTTCAACCCGAAGGGTATCACTGTGTAACAGAATGTTCCCCAGGGTGTGAGAAACATTATTTTTCCATATCCTCAGTAGCCACCTTAATCTGATTATATTAGGAAAATTTGTTCATGAAGGAGAAAACTTTGAATTTTGTTGTACTATCTACCAACATATCAATATATGGCAAAGGGAAATCATCTTTTGGACTAGCCTTGTCCAAGTCTCTATAATCAATGCACGTGCGTACTTTTCAGTATTTCTTTGGAATGGGGACCATATTGGAAACCCATTGAGGATAAACAGACGTCACAAAGAAGCAGACATCAATCTGCTTCAAGACCTCCTCTTTAATCTTAACTGCCATGCCAAGGTGAGTCCTTCTCAACTTCTGCTTGATAGGCGGGCATTCTGGCTTTAACGATCTTGTACCCTAATTTTTGAACTAAGATACCACCTCATATGCATCATTTCATCTATAACAAAATACAAAAATATATGTGTGTTTTCTCCTTGTGTCAAGCATGTTTTTGAATCAAGAGGTCTTCATCAATACAAGTCTTGATCAATTAGGGCTTTGATTGAAGGGATTGGATCATTGACTTTTGGCTCAGTGCATGACCTAATGGCTTGAAGAATAATTTAAAGAACTCAAATGAAACAACTTTACCTAATTATATGGATCGAGACATTTTCAAAGATATAATTTATTGATAGTGAAAGAATTTGAATCAACTGATGAAAAGTTAACTGCCCCACAAAAGTCAAACATGGACTTTTTTGGTCAACATTGAACTTTAAAGATCTAGGAATCATCAATAAATTCAAGAATACCAAACTTGATAATCAATAATCAAGAGAATCAAGAAAGTCAACGAAATTGAAAGTTGAAGATTTTCCAACACTTAGAAAAATTCAAGTGTTTTGTGCCTAAAAAGCCCTAACATCACAAGCAAGTTTCACCAAGATTCGAGCTGATTCAAAGAAAAATTTCAACATGAAAGTTGTAGAGAATAAAAATTCTACAACATTTTCAATGAGGGTTGATCTCCAAAAAATGCTCATTTTAAAAGATATAAGCATGTGAAATTCTGCCAACACTTAGAGATTTTTTCAAAAAGTTTTGATCAATTTTATATCTCAACATCATAGCCATTTGTCACAAAGATCCCTTTTGATTCAAATAAAGTGTTCAACATGAAAGTTGTAGATGAGGTTTCAATCTTTCCAAAATGTCCAAGAGCATGAATTTATCTTACTTGAGCTAGAAGTTTCAAAGAGAGGAAGTTGTCATTTCATACTTGAATTCCAATTCATTTTATAGATAATCTTATGATTAATTCTCCAACCCATGCTATACAATCTTTCTTTTTAGATCATCGTACCTCTAAATATTTCCAAGATCAGAAGAGTACACAAGCTTTTGAGTCTTTGTCCAAGTGATACAAGCTATTTTCCAATTAACTTGCCATTTTAGGAAGAAAAGGCACCATTGCCATTCTTGAAAAGCAAGCTTTTTGTAAAAATTCTTCCTTGAGCCCATACCTTTTCTTTCTTATGATCACACTCCACCCTAAATCAAGGAAGTAACCACTCTATACCATCAACTCCTTGTACTATGCATTAGAACTATGTAATTTTTACATAACTTGATCTTTGAATTTGAACCAAGCCATAACTTGAAAACTTAAGAACTTGTCTATATCATTACCTATGAGTTTTCGCTATAAATAGAGAGCTCATTTTCACTTCAAACAAACATTAATTCACAACTCTCAAATACCTCTAAACTCTCTCAAATTCAAAATTGGTTCAAAACTCTATTTTTGAACCCTGAAACCCTTATCTTCGAAAATGCTTTATTTAATGGAGTATACAAAAATGTTTTAAGGCTGATTAATATGTGTACTGTGGCCAAGGAGGCTTAGGAAACTCTCAAGATAACTTATGAAGGTACCTCTAAGGTAAAGATCTCAAGACTTCAGCTTCTCACTTCCAAATTTGAGAACATAGAAATGAATGATGATGAGACAATTCAAGAATATGAAATGAAGATTCTTGAAATTGCTAGTGCATCAAGTGCATTGGGAGAGAAGATGTCAGAAGCCAAGTTGGTTAGAAAGATCCTTAGGTCCTTTCCTAGGAGATTTGACATGAAGCTTAGAATAATTGAAGAAGCTCAACAACTTAAGAGTTGATGAACTTATTGGCTCACTTCAAACATTTAAACCGGCTATTGGTGATAAAGTTGAGAAAAAGAACATAAGCATAGATTTTATGTCCAATGCTGAAGATAAAGGTCAAGCTAAGCTGGTTTCTGATGAGGATTTGTCTTACACCATTTTTCTACTTGGAAAGCAATTTAATAGGGTATTAAAAGATTGGATAAAAGAGGGAGACTGAATGTCAGGAACATCTCATCTGACATCAGTAATGAAGAAAATCTTAAGAAGAATACCATGTATGAAGAAAAGACCCATTAGAGTAGAGGAATTCGATGTTATAAGCGTGAAGGTCCCATCCAACTAGAATGTCCCACTTTTCTAAAAAGGCATAAAAAGGTATTTATTGTGTCCTAGTCTGATGACGATGAATCAGAAGATGAGGCTAACGACGAATCTACAAAAATTATGGTGGCTTTCTCTGGAAGATGGGCAGGTGAAGTAAAAGCTAATAATGATAATATTCTCCATGAAGATCCTGATATATCCTACAAAGATGCTTGTGACAAGTGTCAAGCAAAGTCGAAAAAGAGGAAGATCAGAGAAAGATCATAGCTTACTTGGAAAGTGAGAAGAAGAATCTTCTATGTATTGTATCTCATCTTAAAATTTAGGTAACCCTTCTAAATCCAAAAATTAATAGAATATAAAACTTAGTTAACAATTTGGAGGATGGAGTGGCTATGATAAAAGTGACTGGATAATTAGAATATAACTATCAAGTTGATGATAATCAAAGAAGAGTGTATGTGATGAAGTCTCTTCTGGTTGAAAGAAAGGAAATAATTAGCATGTCTAAACACATGTTACAACATTCTAGCAGACTTGATCAAACGAGGTCCACAAGTCAGTCATTAATTGGAACATTCTACTCATGTGGTGAGCATGGTCATATAATGTCATTCTGCTATAAACTATAAGGAGATCAAAAAATTTTAGTTCTTTCTAAGAGTGATAAAGTTAGAAAAAATAAAGGGACTTATAATATGGGTGTAAACTCCAATGCTAATACTTTCTTAAGAAACTCAAATGGAGAAAACAGGAATTCTTACAGTTGGTGTGCTAGGCATATAACAAGAGTGCAAAAGTTAATGTTGAATAATAGCTCTCATCCCACTAGATCTCCAAGTTTTGGTGATAGTGTCAGTAAAATCAAAGGAGTTGGGAAACTAATGTGTAAAGGTTCAAAGGCCAGTAAGGATGATTTAAAGCTATGGCATAAGAAACTTGGACATATTCATTTCAAAAGGATGAAGGAAGTCATATCTAAATGAGCCATTAGAGACTTGACAAAGCTAGAGATTGAAGAAGGGTTAGTCTGTGATGAGTGTGATTCCAGGTCTCAATTTGTGATGTTACACAAAATGTTTCAGCCTTACACTACTTCAAAAAGGTTATAACTTCTTCATATGGACTTAATGGGCCCAATGCAGGTTGAAAGTGAGTGCGATAAGAGGTATATGTATATGCTCATAGATTATTTTTTGAGATATACCTGGATAAACTTTCTTAGAGAAAATTCAGATGCATTTAAGATCTTCAAAGACTTGTGTCAAACTATTCAAGAAGAGAAGATTGATGATATTGTGAAAATTAGAAGTGATCCTGACAAAGAATTTGGGAATTTAAAATTCTCAAAATTTTGTACTCCTAACAATATTCCTTATGAGTTCTCTCAGCAAGGTTGAAGTGTTGAACAAGTAACCAAGGAGATTCTAGAATCAACCAGAGTTATGCTTCACGCTAAGAGTCTACTTTTGTACTTTTGGGCAGAAGCTATAAATACTACATGTTATGTCAATAATAGAGTTTCTCTGACAAGAAATACCACAACCACTCCTTATGATCTATGGACAGGAATGAAGCCTAGAGTAAATTATTTTCATGTCTTTGGAAGTAAATGCTACTACTGGACTAACAAATGTAAGAAGGGCAAAAATAAGAACATTTCGGATGAAGATATTTTTATGGGATACTCCTTGAAGAGAAGGACTTATAGAGTTTTCAACTTCATAACTCGAATGTCTTTGTAACCTATCAATATAATAATTGATGAGTCAGATGTTAAAGAAATGGAGACTTGTGAATTCACAAACACTGAACCACTAGAGTCTCAATCCAGAACAAGTCTAACTACTGAGGGGAAGATAGAACAAACCAGGGTTTTCATTGGAAGTCACCCAGTTAAAGGTAACATCGCTGAACTTAAACATAATATATCAAATATAGATAAATGTGTTTCAAGAGGTATGATGTCAAGAGATGTGTCGTAACATTTCATAGTGACTATTTGAACTCCTTCAAATATATTATTCAACATAACTGATATAAGGATCTTGGTAGTTGTAAGCAATTGATTTGGAATCTTGTTGAAGAAAAGAATGATACTCTAGAACGTATGGACAACAAGGAACAACATGTTGTTATCAAAGACAGTGGGATTGGAACTTGTATTGTTGAAAAGTTATAGAAATTATATAAAAGAGGGGATGAAATTTATACTACATCTTTCCTCTATGTTCTGGGGCATGACATGCCTATTGCTGGGATTATTGGCTGGAAGGAAGGTATTTTGGAAGACTGCGACACTAACTACAACACCAACGAATGCAAAAGGATCTTTAATATGGGAAGAATGCTCTTTGACATGGGCAAGAAGTTGGAAACCACCTAAAGCTGGACAAGAAGTAGTTGCATTTCCATCTGTGTGTTTCCATCCGTGGTATTGCCTAAGTGGAATATGTTCTGAAGTGCTCTGTGTGTTTCCATTGTGTACATTTACTCTAGTTCTTTTTATCAATATTTTGTCCAAAAATTGGGAGTAAAGTGTTGGGTCCTGATGTTACATTACATATCTTGTCATTGTGATATGATTGTGTGCTACTGCTTCTATGATAGTTGTTCTGTGTATGGTTGCTCATGCAATCATTGAGTGGGAACATGTGTGTTCATGCTTTGTGTGTTCTGAAATTGTTGTTGCTCCTACTATTCCGCTGCAGGTGCTCTAGTGTGGGTTTTACACTTGAGGGGGAGAACCTATTATGTATGGCGGGGGGAATGATAACATGTCTAGTTGTACAAGCTTGTTAGATGTGTTTTGTGTACATAGTTTACATGATAAGCATGTAGCTTGTATTGTGGTTTTATTCCTCTCTTTAATTGAATTTGATTTTTGGTTGTGTTGTACCCCTAAATTTACCCTCTTCATTTCGACCCTTTTGGCTTATATTTCATCAGTACATGCATGCATGTCATTGGTTCTATAGTTATGGGATCAAGTTATCTCTAGAAAGCCTAAACATATTACATGTGACGTTTATTTCATCAATGGATGTTCTTAGAGTATTTTCCGTGCTGAAGATCGGTTCTCCGTTTCACAATGATTCAGGGTTCAAAGATTCACAAGTCCAACCCGGCGCATCATATTCAGTTGTTCTTTCGCCAAGATATCACTGGTGACATATTCTCAAATTCAGGTTTGGCTTGAGAGCCAATTATTTAAGGAAAGTCTCTGATTGTGCAATTTTCTCGAAGAAATATGGTGAAAAAGTTTGCTGAAAGTGTAGTTTTTACGCACTAAAAAATTCATAACATGAAGCCTGTGGCTCATTTTGAACCTATTCCATTGGCTAAATTTTCGTCTTAATGTCATCTATGTTTTCATATCTCACGACCGGAAGCCAATTTCGTTCATAAAGTCTCCGATATGGATTTATCAAGTGTTTTCGCACAGGAAAATTGTGACATATGTGTATCTGCTGCGTATTCAAAAAATCATAACTCGATCAATTTTTATCGTATCAAGCTGGTTCCAGTGGAATTGTCTCATAAATTGAGTTAGTTAAATTTTGGTATTTATTTTCAAAAGAAAACGGTACCCCGAAGGCTTTCGTTTTTGACCCGAATCGCGTGCAACTCATTGAAAATTCTAAAGCTGGAAATTAAGTTGTCTGAGGGGAAACTTCAAAAATTCATAACTAATTCACTGTTTATCTGATTGAGCCTACTTCAGACAGGAGATTGTTCTCAACATCGGCTACATTCAAATTTCACATTTTAACTTCAAAAATCGCACTGAGGTCCCTGCAAGTTTTCTTGGAACGTGTCAGACTCAAGTGAATAAAAATCTGCACTATTGGTTGTAGCTATTGGAGGCCCAATGGAACATCCAAAGCCCATATCTTTGCCCTAATTTCCATTATATAATCTCATTCTTTTCATACAAACAAGGAGAAACAAAAAAAAAACCTTGCCACAACCTTGTCAAAATATCAAGTTCTTTCAAGAACCCTAGAAATCTTGAGATCCTTGTTACAAACCCCCATGTCACTACAAACAAGCCCTCTCGTTCACTTCCAGGAACCCAGTAGGGTAAGTTTGGTTCGATCTCCATGATCAAAAGAGTGTAGAAGCATTCATACATGCCATATCGGTTTTAACATTACAAAATTTCATATATTTGCTTTCTTTGTATTTCATGGTATACTAATTTGTTTAATGTGTTCATGAGATTCAACACTGCAGGTTTGGAAAATTGTAATGGTCCCATGCAGGTTTATTATAAAACACGCTGAGGCCAAATCATAACACCAACCAATGCATGGAAAAGGCTAGAAGGGTGTGGGTTCAAATCCACCCCTAGCATTTGTACTATTTTTGTTTTCTAACCCTATTTTCCATTGATTCTTCTTCCCCTATCTACTTTTTGGTAAAATTAATTCTTTTTTTATTTATCATTAAACATAAAACTTTTTTTTATTAATTAAAATTAATTAGGTTTTAGATTTTTTAACATTTTTTCAAAATTAACCTTTTTATTAATTAAAATTAATTAGGTTTTAGGTTTTTAATTAACTTTTTTTATTAATTAAAATTAATTAGGTTTTTTTAGGTTTATTTAATTAATTATCATAAATCATTTTTTATCATAAAAAAATCACCAAAACATTTTCTTTGCTATTTTCATCATATTTTTATTTTCCTAGATAAAGTGTATAGTTCAACTGTAATAGTGTAGCTTTATTTTTCCGTATTTTTCTATTACGAACTACTCCTAGTATGTAATAGTTGTAGGTTTTTATATTCCGCACTTCACTATTATGTCACTGCCACAAAGCTCTGCAATAGCCTAGGTTTACATTTCAGCCTTTACCTTCAGCTACTATATTTTATGCAATTGTTAGTAATTAGGGTTTGTATGGAAACATAAAAATTAACGATAGAAAACCCTAATTGCAAGATAAATGAATTGAATCAAGCCCACTTTGCACACTTCATCTCTAGGGTAACCTCTCTCGTTGCCTCGAAAAAAAATGGTCATGTCCCTCGAACGTAGGGATGCCATTAGCAAAGACCCTTAGTTATAAATCATCATAAAGATCATGGTCCCTCGATGTCCCTCTAAATTTCCTACGGTATATGATCTTTTCCCTCGATGTCGCAGATCATGAAATGAAGACTCTAAGGAGCAATGTGGTTTGGCTAGGAGCTGCTGGTGAAAGCATGACTTGGGAGTTGGAGAGCAAGATGCGAGACTCCTATCCTGAATTGTTTGATTGAGGTAAATTTTTGAGGACGAAAATATTTTAAGTGGGGGAGAGTTGTAACGCCTGTAATTTAATTAATTATTTAACTAAATTATTTTTGGAATATTTATGAGGATTTGTTATAATTAATTGGATTTATTTTATTAAGTGGAGAAATATTATTAGAGATATAATATTATGTGGTGAAATAATATTAAAAGTGTAATATTATTTAATGTGGGCTTATTTTGAGAGAATAGAAGTAATAAGGGGGTGTGTTGGTTTTAAGCCCAATAAGGAATAATATAATAATAGGGTTATTTTATTATTTGTTAGAAGGATTATAAAGAAAGAAGCAGTAGAAAGAAATAAGGATTTGGAAGAGAACGTGCAAGCTGCTAGAGAAAGTGGAAAACGGTAAGCACGAGAATTCAACCGGAAATTGTAGAGCGACCTTCGATCCAAGGTAAGGGTGGGGTTCTAACTATATAATTGGGTTTATGATAATTGATATATGGGGTTAGAGGTTATTGTTGTCTTATTTTTGAATTGAGAACATATGATTTATGTATGATGAGGATTGATGAATTTTGATGAATATTGATGTCTTGATGTTGTTAAAATGCTGTAAGATTTATAGGGTTGGTATGGGTAATGAATTATCGTGATTAGATTAAGTTCTAAGCCTTTAGTTATGAGACCCATAATAAGATGCAGGGAAGAAAACATAGAATACTGTAGTGGTGAAAAATGCAGAACCGTAAGTGGAGGATATCAGAAGTTGCTGTCTAGAACAATGAATCAATTAGGGATGGCGTTAGGCGTACTGTTCCTAATTAGGTTAATAACAGACAAAGAATCAAAATAGTAGGATGAAATAAAAAGTAGCATTTATGACATTAGAAGTATGTTGACTAGAGTTGCGTTAGATTAGTGCAAAATAGAAGTTCTGATGTTATACGTATGTTAGTTAGAAATTGCGTTGCACTATTAAAGAATAGAGGTTCTGGTAGTAGAAGTTGTACTAGCCAGAAGATGTGGCTGGTCAGAAGTTGTATTAATCAGAAGATGTGGCTAGTCAGAATTTGTATTAGTCAGAAGATGAGGTTAGTCAGAAGATGTGATGACCAGAAGTTGTACCTGGTCAGAAGATGGGGTTAGCCAGAAACTGTGATGATCAGAAGTTGCATCTGATCAGAGGTTGCATTAGTCAGAAGTTATAGTAGTTAGAAGATTATGTCACCCAGAGGTTGCTTCATTAGAAGTTGTGTATTTAGAAATAGCGTTGGTTAGAGGTTGTGTGGTCATAAGTTGGATGGCCTTTGCATTGTTTTGTGCAGAGCGATGAACGTTAGATACTTAGAAGCTGTTGTTTGAGCTATAACAGTAGGAAAGTGACAGTCTTGACTTTAGATATACAGAATGACAATGTTGATTTACTGTGGAAATTAAAATACTGCTGAGTTATAAATGAGAAGCTATTAATAAATAAATGATGTTTGATGATTTATAAATAAATGACGTTTGATGAATTATGTTGATTATTTGAGATGTTATTTTAAGATGTTTTGAGATGATAATTTGAGATGTTCTTAGATGATAATTTGAGATGTTTTGAGATGATTTGAGATGTTGTTAACTTGGATGTTATCATTAGATTCATGGTTGTGTCGCATACATTGCATTTTTTGAGATGGAGCTTATGCTCATTGAGATGGCCTGGATTGGCAAAATTTGAGATGAAGGCTATGCCTTGTTGATGCCTCTATTAATTGGAAATTTTTTGAGATAGGAGTTCTGCTCCAATGGTACCACATGCATTTTCATAGTATTGAGTCGCATTATATGATTTCATAAAGAAGTGTATTTTGATGTTGATGAATGTATATTATTTTTGAGATTGTCGTTGATTATAAGATTAGAAGTGGTGATGCTATTGATCTAATTTAATATATTAATTATCATGAACTTATTATTTTGTTATATATATCATCCTTTCTGTTTGAATGTTGCCCCTATGTTAGTAACATGCAGGTAATCGAGAGTGAAAGTTGTATATCTTCAATAGTTCGAGTCAGTGTCATTGCTCTGATATGTAACACTCAGGGGGATGAACGTTTGCTGATTTTTGATCGTTTATTTTCAGTTGTTGAATTTTAATTTGATTATCATTAAATATGAGATGTTTCGAAGTTGCTGTTTTGTCAGAGATGTTATTAAGAATTCCGCTGCGTAGATGTTGATCTATTTGATTAAAGATGTTATGTTGAAGGTTCATCCGATGTTTGAAAAAGTGTTATATATCCATGATGAATGCAATGAATTTGTTAGAAGAATTTGTGACGTCCCAATTCATTTGTATGATTGAAATTTTATAACTCTGATTTATTTTGCATAATTGCTTGGGGTAGAATTGGGGTGTTACAAAGTTGGTATCAGAGCAAAAGGTTGGTCCGACCTTGTCGTCGATTCGTAGTTGTCTAACAATTGAGTATTGTTAATTTGAGCTCTAATCGTTGTTTATGTTGTAGTGAGAAGTTGAGATGGTTGGAAGGAATGATGTTGCACATGTTGTTGCTTTAGAAGCAATGGCTCATGCGATGGAAAATCAGCTAAATGCTGACGGGAATGCTGGATCTCGTAGCTTGGCGACCTTCCAAAGAGAGAATCCACCTACGTTCAAGGGAAGGTATGACCCTGAAGAAGCTTTGGAATGGTTGAAAGAGATTGAGAGAATCTTTCGCGTGATGGACTGCACTCCAGCGCAGAAGGTTCATTATGGGACTCATATGCTAGCAGTCGAGGCTGATGACTGGTGGCTAGAGACTTGTCAGAAGCTAGAAGTTGCAGGTGAGAATGTCACTTGGGCTGTGTTCCGTAGGGAGTTTTTGAGGAAGTAATTTCCTAAAGATGTTGGTGGTAAGAAGGAAATTGAGTTCCTTGAGCTGAAGCAAGGAAGTATGTCTGTTGTTGAGTATACTGCCAAGTTTGTTGAGTTGGCTAAGTTCTATCCGCATTACACTGACGAAAATGCTGAGTTGTTGAAGTGTATTAAGTTTGAGAATGGGTTGCGCCCAGAGATTAAGAAAGCAGTTGGATATTATAAAATCTGTGTCTTTGCTGATTTGGTTGATAACTGTAGGATTTATGAGGAAGACAATAATGCTCATTACAAGATTATCAGTGAGAAGAGGGGTAAGCACCCACAAAATCATGGTAAGCCTTATGATGCCCCAGCTGGTAAGGGTAAACAGAGAGTTGCTCATGGTCAGAGGACTAGTGGGGGAGATGCTCCTGCTGGTGTGATTTGCTTTAAGTGTGGGAAACCTGGACACAAGAGTAATGTGTGCACTACTGAAGTGAAGAGGTGTTTCCGTTGTGGCAAGAACATACATGTTGTATCTGAGTGTGAGCACAACAGTGTGGTTTGTTTCAACTGTAAAGAAGAAGGGCACATTGGTAGCTAGTGTCCGAAACCGAAGAGGGCTCAGTCAAGCGGAAAAGTGTTTGCTTTGGTTGAGGATCAGATAGCTGCTGAAGCCGAACTTATTAGAGGTACATGTTTCATTAATAGTACTCCTTTAATTACTATTATTGATACTGGTGCTACGCATTGTTTTATTGTTGCTGATTGTGTTGAAAAATTGGGTCTTGTGTTGTCTTCTTTGGATGGAGAAATGGTCGTCGATACTCCAGCCAAGGGGTCGGTGACTACTTATTTTGTGTGTGCTAAGTGTCCCTTGTCGATCTTCGACAGAGACTTTTTTATTGATTTTGTTTGTTTACCGTTAAGAGGTTTGGATGTAATTATGGGTATGAATTGGTTAGAGCATAACTATGTTCATATTAACTTCTATGACAAGTCTGTGAAGTTTTCTACTCCTGAGGAAGAGGAAGATGGTTTGTTATCTGCTAGATAGTTGAGGAAGTTGATGCAAGAGGAAGCACAGATGTTCTCGTTGATGGCGTCACTATCTATAGAGACTCAAGCTATAATTGAGGAATTGCAGGTGGTGTGTGAATTTCCTGAAGTTTTCCCTGACGAGATTTCTGATGTACCGCCAAAGAGGGAAGTTGAATTTGCAATTGATCTTGTACCTGGTACCAGACCTATGTCTATGGCACCATACAAGATGTCTGCGTCTGAATTGTCTGAGTTAAAAAAGCAATTGGAAGAGGTACTTGAGAAGAGGTTTGTAAGACCAAGTGTATCGCCGTGGGGTGCTCTAGTGTTGTTAGTGAAGAAGAAAGATGGAAGTATGAGGCTTTGTGTTGATTATAGACAGATGAATAAAGTGACGATTAAGAACAAGTATCTGCTTCCAAGAATAGATGACTTGATGGACCAATTGGTGGATGCTCATGTGTTTAGTAAGATCGATTTGAGGTCAGGTTACCATCAGATTAAAGTGAAGCATGAAGATATTCAGAAGACGGCTTCCAGAATGCATTATGGACATTATGAGTATTCAGTGATGCCTTTCAGTGTTACTAATGTGCCAGGAGTATTCATGGAATATATGAATCATATCTTTCAGACTTATTTGGATCGGTTCGTAGTGGTGTTCATTGATGATATTTTGATTTACTCTAAGTCAGAAGAAGAGCATGATGAGCACTTAAGAGTAGTATTGCAGATTTTGAAAGAGAAGAAGTTGTATGCAAAGCTGTCCAAGTTTGAATTCTGGTTAAAAGAGGTTAGTTTTCTTGGTCATGTGATTTCAGGTAGTGGCATTATTGTAGATCCATCGAAGGTTGATGTTGTGTTGCAATGGGAAACTCCAAAGTCAGCTACTGAGATTAGAAGCTTCTTGGGATTAGCTGGTTATTATAGAAGGTTTATTGAAGGGTTTTCTAAGTTGTCACTTTCATTGACTAAGTTGACTTGTAAAGGTGGAGCTTTTGTTTGGGATGTTCAGTGCCAAGAAAGTTTTACGAAATTGAAGAAGAGGTTAGCGTCGGCTCCGATTTTGACGTTGCCTAATCTAGGAGAGCCTTTTGTGGTTTATTGTGATGCTTCTAAGATGGGTTTAGGAGGTGTGCTTATGAATAATGGTAAGGTAGTTTCTTATGAATCGAGGCAGTTGAGGACTCATGAGAAGAACTATCCTACGTATGATTTAGAGCTTGCTGCAGTTGTTTTTGCATTAAAGATTTGGAGGAATTATCTTTATGGTTCTAGATTTGAAGTGTTTAGTGACCATAAGAGTTTGAAGTATTTGTTTGATCAGAAAGAGCTAAATATGAGGCAACGAAGATAGTTGGAATTATTAAAGGATTATGATTTCGGTTTGAATTATCATCCAGGAAAGGCGAATGTGGTAGCTGATGCGTTGAGTCGTAAGACTTTACATATGTCAGCAATGATGATTAAAGAGTTGGAATTGATTGAGCAGTTCATAGATATGAGATTAGTTTGCGAGGTTACTCCGCAGAGTGTTATGTTGAGTATGTTGAGGATTAATAATGAATTTTTAGATAGTATCAGAGAAGCTCAGAAGTTGGATATGAAACTGGTAGATTTGATGGTTGGGATTGACCAGTCAGAGAATAATGATTTTAAGCTAGATGAGCAAGGTGTGTTGAGATTTCGTAACCGGATTTGTATTCCTGATAACGTTGATATGAAGAAAGTGATACTTGAAGAGGGTCATAGAAGTAAGTTGAGTATTCATCCAGGAGCTACGAAGATGTATCAAGATTTGAAAGGTTTTTTTTGATGGTCTGGGATGAAGAGTGATGTTGCTCGGTTCGTGTATGCATGTTTGACTTGTCAGAAGTCGAAAGTTGAACATCAGAAGCCCGCAGGATTGATGCAACTATTGGAAGTTCCAGAATGGAAATGGGATAGAATTTCAATGGACTTTGTGACAGGGTTGCCTAATACTTTAAGAGGACATGATTCGATTTGGGTGATTGTTGATAGGTTAACGAAGTCAGCTCATTTTATTCCTATTAACATCAGTTTTCCAGTGCCAAAGTTGGATGAGATTTATATTAGTGTGATTGTGAAGCTGCATGGTGTTCCTTTGTGCATTGTGTCAGATAGAGATCCAAGATTTACTTCTGATTTTTGGAAGAGTTTGTAAGAAGCGTTGGGTTCTAAGTTGAGGTTGAGTTCAGCGTATCATCCTCAGACAGATGGTCAGATTGAACGAACGATTCAATCGTTGGAAAACTTGTTGAGGGCATGTGTTCTTGAGCAGGGAGGTTCGTGGGATACTTATCTTCCATTGATAGAGTTCACGTATAACAACAGTCATCATTACAGTATTGGGATGGCACCTTTTGAGGCGTTGTATGTTCGAAGATGTAGAACTCCGTTATGTTGGCATGAATCTGGTGAAAAAGTGTAGTACTTGGACCTGAACTTATTCGTGAGACTACTGAGAATGTGAAGTTGATTCGAGAGATGTTGAAAGCATCATAAAGTAGACAGAAGCGTTATCATGACAAGTGAAGGAAGGATTTAGAATTCCAAGCTGGTGATCATGTGTTTTTGAGAATTACACATGCGACTGGTGTTGGGCGAGCATTGAAGTCTAAGATGCTCACTTCTTGTTTTATTGGACCGTATCAGATTTCAGAGAGAGTGGGAAATGTTGCTTATAGAGTGGATTTACCGCCTAATCTTTCGAATTTGCATGATGTGTTTCATGTGTCGCAACTTCTGAAGTATATTTCAGATCCATCTCATGTGATTCATATGAATTATGTGCAAGTACGGGATAATCTTATGGTGGAGATGATGCCTGTATGGATTGCAGATCATGAAATGAAGACTCTAAGGGGCAAAGAGATTGCCTTGGTTAAAGTGGTTTGGCTAGGAGCTGCTGGTGAAAGCATGACTTGGGAGTTGGAGAGCAAAATGCGAGACTCCTATCCTGAATTGTTTGATTGAGGTAAATTTTTTAGGACGAAAATATTTTAAGTGTGGGAGTTGTAACGCCCGTAATTTAATTAATTATTTAATTAAATTATTTTTGGAATATTTATGAAGATGTGTTATAATTAATTGGATTTATTTTATTAAGTGGAGAAATAATATTAGAGATATAATATATGTGGTGAAATAATATTAAAAGTGTAATATTATTTAATGTGAGCTTATTTTGAGAGAATAGAAGTAATAAGGGGGTGTGTTGGTTTTAAACCCAATAAGGAATAATAGAATAATAGGGATATTTTATTATTTGTTAGAAGAATTAGAAAGAAAGAAGCAGTAGAAAGAAATAAGGATTTGGAAGAGAATGTGCAAGTTGCTAGAGAAAGTGGAAAACGGTAAGCACGAGGATTCAACCGGAAATTGTAGAGCAACCTTCAATCCAAGGTAAGGTTGGGGTTCTAACTCTATAATTGGGTTTATGATAATTGATATGTGGGGTTAGAGGTTATTGTTGTCTTGTTTTTGAATTGAGAACATATGATTTATGTATGATGAGGATTGATGAATTTTGATGAATATTGATGTCTTGATGTTGTTAAAATCCTGTAAGATTTATAGGGTTGGTATGGGTAATGAATTATCGTGATTAGATTAAGTTCTAAGGCTTTAGTTATGAAACCCATAATAAGATGCAGGGAAGAAAACATAGAATACTGTAGTGGTGAAAAACGCAGAACCGTACGTGGAGGATATCAGAAGTTGTTGTCTATAACAATGAATCAATTAGGGATGGCGTTAGGCGTACTGTTCCTAATTAGGTTGATAACAGGCAATGAATCAAAATAGTAGGATGAAATGAAAAGTAGCAGTTATGACATTAGAAGTATGTTGACTAGAGTTGCGTTAGATTAGTGCAAAATAGAAGTTCTGATGTTATACGTATGTTAGTTAGAAATTGCGTTGCACTATTAAAGAGTAGAGGTTCTGGTAGTAGAAGTTGTACTAGCCAGAAGATGTGGCTGGTCAGAAGTTGTATTAATCAGAAGATGTGGCTAGTCAGAATTTGTATTAGTCAGAAGATGAGGTTAGTCAGAAGATGTGATGACCAAAAGTTGTACCTGGTCAGAAGATGGGGGGTTAGCCAGAAACTATGATGATCAGAAGTTGCATCTGATCAGAGGTTGCATTAGTCAGAAGTTATAGTAGTCAGAAGATTGTGTCACCCAGAGGTTGCTTCGCTAGAAGTTGTGTATTTATAAATAGCGTTGGTTAGAGGTTGTGTGGTCAAAAGTTGGATGGCCTTTGCGTTGTTTTATGCAGAACGATGAACGTTAGATGCTTAGAAGCTGTTGTTTGAGCTATAACAGTAGGAAAGTGACGGTCTTGACTTTAGAGTTACAGAATGACAATGTTGATTTACTGTGGAAATTAAAATACTGTTGAGTTATAAATGAGAAGCTATTAATAAATAAATGATGTTTGATGATTTATAAATAAATGACGTTTGATGAATTATGTTGATTATTTGAGATGTTATTTTAAGATGTATTTTGAGATGTTTTGAGATGATAATTTGAGATGTTCTGAGATGATAATTTGAGATGTTTTGAGATGATTTGAGATGTTGTTAACTTGGTTGTTATCATTACATTCATGGTTGTGTCGCATACATTGCATTTTTTGAGATGGAGCTTATGCTCATTGAGATGGCCTGGATTGGACAAATTTTAGATGAAGGCTATGCCTTGTTGATGCCTCTATTAATTGGCAAATTTTTGAGATGGAAGTTCTGCTCCAATGGTACCACATGCATTTGCATAGTATTGAGTCGCATTATATGATTTCATAAAAAAGTGTATTTTATATTGATGAATGTATATTATTGTTGAGATTGTCAATGATTATGAGATGAGAAGTGGTGATGCTATTGATCTAATTTAATATATTAACTATCATGCACTTATTATATTGTTAGATATCTCACCCCTTCTGTTTGAATGTTGCCCATATGTTGGTAACGTGCAGGTAATCGAGAGTGAAGGTTGTATACCTTCAATAGTTCGAGTCAGTGTCATTGCTCTGATATGTAACACTCGGGGGATGAACATTTGGTGATTTTTGATAGTTTATTTTCAGTTGTTGAATTTTAATTTGATTATCATTAAATATGAGATGTTTTGAAGTTGCTGTTTTATCAGAGATGTTATTAAGAATTCCTCTGCGTAGATGTTGATCTATTTGATTAAATATGTTATGTTGACGGTTCATCCGATGTTTGAAAAAGAGTTATATATCCACGATGAATGCAATAAATTTGTTAGAAGAATTTGTGACGTCCTGATTCATTTGTATGATTGAAATTTTATAACTCTAATTTATTTTGCATAATTGCTTGGGGGTAGAATTGGGGTGTTACACTCGGGCTGTTACACCTTCAATGACCATAACGACAACCCTACGCCTGTCCCTCGAACATCCAAAGATAGGGCTTCCTACTAACTAATGGTATGGATAACACTATCTAAATGAGAAGGAAAAATACAAGAAATACCTTGAGTGGGTAGTTACTGTTAATTGTTTGCTCACAACTTAAAACACTTTAAAACAACCTCACACTCTCAAAAACATTTTAAAAAAAGCTTTATCAACACTCTTGAGGACTGATACAAGAGTTATCATAAAGCAAACTTCCTTTCTATTTGGCATTTCAAAACTTTTTCAAAGGCACACACACAAAACAAATATAGTGAGCAAGTGATTAAGATCCCGTAGATAACTACAGATGAAAAGGATGCTAACACCTTCCCTTTTCATGATCTATCCCCCGAACTCAAAATTTATCAAAGGTCTTTCCTATTCTTTACAACCTTTCCTTATTGGATAAAAGAAAAGTCGGTTGCGACTCTTGCTATCTGCAACATTTGCAATAAAATGCAAAACCAAAATTCAATTCTCCCACTGTATTATAGAACTGGAGACTCTGCTAGGGAATATATCTCTAAAAAGAGGTGTTACCTTAAGAGCTTAGGTCACATTTACTTTATTTAAACTGTTTGCTTTGATTGCTTTACATTTGATGGTTTTGTTTGGGTATTTTCTTGCAAAGATCCTACACCCCGATCAGGGAACACCATTAGGTAAGTAGCAATAAATCAGGGAGGTTGTATAGCATAGACTGATATGGATGATATGATAGCTACGTTAGTGTGATACTATGGCTTGTACTAATGTTCCTTGAGTCAGTTAAGGATAACATTAGGCTTTCACATAGTGTCATTAAGCACTAACTGACCTTTAGAACCTTAAATTGACTCATCATGGCCATTAGAAAGTAGTGAGATGGTCGGCTTTGGTGTAGACTGAAGTTGGTTGATACTCGATGCTACACTCATTGAGATTAGACTTTCGGGATAATTTGGTTGCAATTCAGATGCTTGAGTTGAAACAATGCCTGAGAGAAAGATCAATGATATGAGATCCCTAGAACTTGGTTACTATTACTAGGACAGGTTGAGCCAATTAAACTTTAAAAGTGTACTTACCTATAGACCTCATGCAAGCCTTTAAACATAAGGTCTTTGTGTGACTTTTTTGTGTTTATTGTTTTGTTTTAAGCATGAACATAACATCATAAACATCATAACATAGCATTTGAACTAACCATTTCAAGGACCTAGGGATTTATCTCTTATCTGTTTTGCAGGATATGGCTTCCTCTAGCAGAAATACCATCCGGATAAACTTCATAAGAATACCTTCCAAGCTTAGAGAATTGGTCTCAAGGGTTCCTGGAAGTTCTCAATTCAATAAAATACATGGTCACTTGCTCAGTTTGGTTACTTCCGGTTTTGAAGAAGGTATGATGAGCATCATATTCTAGTTCTTCGATCCTAAACATCATTGCTTCACTTTCCCCGATTATCAGTTGGTGCACACGTTGGAAGAATTATCTAAGTTACTTGGAGTTCCTATATTGGAGAAAATACCCTTCACTGGTTTAGAACAATATCCAAAGTCTAAAGATGTTTCTATAAATTTACATCTAAAACCATCTGACATTTAATCTAATTGGGAAATGAGAAGTGGGGTTAAAGGTCTTGTTGCAAAGTTTCTAATAGAGAAAGCTCAGTTGTTCTTGGACGCCATGAGTTTCCATGTTTTTAAGGATATCTTGGCCTTCCTGATCTATGGTTTGGTATTGTTCCATAATCCAGACCAACTTATAGTGTCATCAAGATTTTCCTTACTCGTAATCCAGTGCCTACATTGCTCGGGGATATTCTGCATTCTCTCCATACCTGTACTATGAAGAAACGAGGAACTGTTATATGTTGTATACCTTGGCTCTATAGGTAGTTTATTTTGCACCTTCCTCGATCAGTAATGTGGAATGAGATAGGATTAAGATGGTCTCAAAGGTTGATGTCTCTCTCTATCACTCTGATATCTATTGGTGATCTCGCTCTCAAGAAGACATCTCTGTTGTTGATTGCTGCAGAGAATTTCCTAATGTGCCACTCCTTGGAATTAGAGGAGGCATCACTTACAACCCTTCTCTTGATTTACATCAGTTTGGTTACGCCTGAAGTAACAGTCCTCATGACATGCTAATCCAGGGTATTGTGTTCGATTATGACAATGATCTGCAGGGTTATCGTCAGAGGTTCATACGTGCTTAGGGCATGGTAAAAAAGATTGATGGTAAGAATTTGGGGCACATGAATTCCATCCATTTGGAACCTTACCTCAAGTGGGTGAGAACTCGTGCTCAAAGTCTTATGATGCCATATCCCTCCATCTTATCGATGATCTTAGAGCCTATTATTCAAGGGGACGAGTTTTGCATTATTCTTCATCCCGATATGCCAACAAAATTTGAAGAACTGAAAAGGTCTTGGATTCAACTCAAGGAAGAACGACACACCTTTGAGACCCAATTCTATGCAAGTGAGAATAAAGATTTGGAACTGACGGAGCAGCTTCACGAGGAGCAAAGCCTTAATGCCTATTTCAACACAAAGAGGAAACGTCAATGGAAAACCTAGAAGTTTTAGAAATTTATAATTTATTTCTTTGTAAACCTTTGATTCACTTGAACTTACTAATAAAAAATCTTTGTTTCTGTTTTGACTAAAGATTTTAAATCCCGCGAGGTCCTTGAAAATATTGCATAAACATATCATGCATATCATTGCATAGTAGGTACTTCAAGACAGGTTTCTTATCTTTTCGTTGTTTCTTTCAGCAAAAAGAAATGGCTCTTGAATAAACCGTTAAGGATCTTCAAGCACAAAATGCTCAATTCCAATAGATGTTCCTAACTCTACATAAAGGACAGGAAGATCTAAAAGCTCTCATCACTAAAGAGAAGAAGAAGAAGAAGAAGAAGAAGAAGAAGAAGGTAAAGAAACAGATTGGAACCCTGAACATGGGGAGGAGATTTAGAGGACCAGCCAAGTGAGCTCTAGAGTTTGAAACCCCATCAAATGAAGGGGATAATCAAGAAGAGGATAACAAGAGTGTGAAATAAGAAGATAACAACCTGGAGGATGATGAAGAGGAATCAGACTATTCTGAGGAACAATATCCTCCTGCTGATGACAAGTATAAACAATTGGGGGATCGACTCAACGCTATGGAGATTCAGAGGGTACCCAGTTTGGACTTTGAATAGCTAGGGTTGGTATCAGGAGTGGTCATCCCAAATAAATTCAAATTTCCCACTTTTGCAAAATATGGTGGTGTTTCGTGTCCCAAGCTTCATCTGAGGTCTTACGTCAAGAAGATTCAACCCCATACAGCTAATAGGAAGTTATGGGTTCACTTCTTTCAAGAGAGTTTGTCAGGAACGCATTTGGAATGATTTTATCAAATGGAAGGAACCAATATCTGTAACTGGGAAGACTTGGCTGCTGTTTTTTACAAGCAATATCAATATAATGCTGACCTTGCTCCAAACCGCATGCAACTCCAAAGGATGTCTATGGATTCCAGTGAGGGTTTCAAAGATTACGCCAAAAAGTGGAGGGATCTTGCAGGTAGAGTCCAGCCTCCCTTGTCTGATAGGGAGTTGGTAGAAATTTTCATGGGTACTCTAACAGGCCCATTTTTCAACCATTTGATTGGAAGCTCTTCAGCCGGATTCACCGAGTTGATATTGATAGGAGAACGGGTTGAAGATGGTATCAAGAATGGTAAAATCCAAGGAGCTGCATCTTCAAGTGCTGTGAAGAAGTCGTTCAATGGAAAGAGGGAAGTTAATGATATCTATGGTCAGAGAAGTCATGGTAAAGTTGAACGTCGTCCAACGGTATGAGCTGTAATGATATCCAATGATGCACCAACTCAATGCCAAAATAATCAGCATATACAGAATGCGCCTAGAAGATAATTCACCAGAATCAACATGTCGTTGTCTCGGGCATTGCGGAATTTGGTCAAAGATGACTTGGTCACTTTGAGGGATCCTCCTTAAAATCCAAACACTTCCTCTCCCCGCTATAATCCAAACGTACGGTGTGCTTACCACTCCAACAGTCTGAGGCATGATACAAATGATTGTTGGGCTTTGAAGAACAAGGTTCAAGACCTTATTGATGCAAAGGAGATTGAGTTTGACCCTCCTGAGACTCCCAACGTGATTACTGAACCAATGCCAAAGCATGACAAGGGTATCAATGATGTTCATGATGTTCTTTTTGTTTCTTTCGTGAATGATCTGACTAATCCTCTTCCAGTTGTTAAGAAGAATTTTTTACGAGCCGGTTTATTTCCAGGTTATGGTGAAGATTGTTACCTTTGTGCATCCATGCCCAATTTTTGTATGTTGCTGAAGATAGGTGTTCAACGCCAGATAAATGATAGGGAAATTCTGTTTGAGAAGACTCCCTGTGTGAATAACTCATATGAAGATGTAAACTGTAAAGATGTGTCAATTATTAACATTTCTAAGAACCCTACAAGGATCTCCTCCAAAGGTCCTGTAAGAATTACCGCCAATCATAAAGTTGCTCTCCTGATCATTACCTCTCTAGGTCCAATACCATATTCCTCTGACAAGGTTGTTCCTTGGAATTATGGAGTCGAGGTCTACTACCATGGCGTCAAGCAAGACCTATGGATATTAAGAATGAAGTTGCTGAAGATATTGATCCTAACATTGACAATATTATTGGGACTAGTAAGGTTACCAGAAGCGGAAGGATTTTCTCTCTAAAATCTCTCCGAAGACTGTTGCTACTCCTGTTGCTATCCCTGCTACTGAGTTAAATGAGGCTCGGGGAAAAGAAGTATTGAGTGAGCCTACCCAGACGGAGGCACCAAAAGAAACCATTCCTGAGGCCTCCAAGCAAGAAATGGAGGAAATTTTAGAAGATCATACGGAAAAGTGACTAAGTTGTTTTGGAACACTTGGGGCAAACCCCCTCCAAAATTTCAATGCTAGCTTTGTTGTTATGCTCTGAGGCCCATGCTAAAGCTTTGGTGAAGTTTCTGAAGTCTGCTCATGTGCCACAAGAGACTTTTATCGACCAATTTGAGAATTGTGTTGCTAGTCTGATTGCTTATAATGGACTAGGCTTCTCCGATGCTGGTCTAACTTCTGAGGGAAGAAAACATAATAAGGCCCTGCATGTCTCCATTGAATGCAGGGGCACTACTTTGGCTCAAGTGTTGGTTGATACTGGTTCATCTCGTAATGTCTTACCAAAGGATGCCCTAGAAAGATTGGATTGTGAAGGGATTACATTGAAACCCAGTAATATTGTGGTGAGGGTATTTTGATGGTTCTAAAAGAATGGTATGTGGGGAGATGGACATCCCAATTAAAGTTGGTTCCCAAATCTTTGACTCCACTTTATATGTGATGGACATTCACCCGACTTACTCTTTCTTACTTGGGCGCCCCTGGATTCATGGGGGCAGGCGATGTCACCTCCGCATTGCATAAGATGTTGAAATATCCTGTAAACAGAAATATTGTTACAGTCTGTGGTGAAGAGGAGTATATGGTGAGCCACCTGAATTCTTTTAGGTATGTCAAGATGGATAGGAAATTCATTGAAACCCCCTATCATAATTTTGAAGAGGTTCCTCAGACGATTGTTGTTATCAAAGCTGCTAATGTTGTTCCAAAGATTACCAGACCCCCATTGAAGATGGTTTCTCTGAAGGACGCCAAGGCTGTGGTTGAAGAAGGTGGGTGTACTATTCGGGGCCAACTCCCTGACGTTCCCTATAAGTTTGACAATTTTGGTTTGGGTTTCACTTCAGGAGATCAAAGGGTTGTTTGTCTTTCTCATACCGAAAGACCACCACTATGCATCAGCAACCATGGAGTCAATGCTGTGGAGGACACTGATTGTGACTGTGACCTGGATAGTTGGATCTTCCCTACTACCAACGGTGGACTCAATAATTGGACGGCTAGAGACTTTGTGCCAATCTCTTTTATCCAGGAGTAATTGTTCTTTTCTGTTTTTGGGATATGTAATTTTTGAACAAATTAACACTAAGCCTGGTGTCTTACCCGACACCCAGTGGTCTATTTGTGAGGGTTATCATACTTCATTTTCATATGTCATTTTAATAAATCATTGGACATTTTGCATTCAAATTTTGCGCTCTTTGTTTTTAGTTTTGCTTTATTTTTCAAAATAGCTATGTGCTCTTACATACAGCCACATATCAAATTGAAGATCCACACCCACCTTGGATCCCATTGATAACAGTTCTTCTATTGCCAGTTATGACTTTGAAAATCCGATCTACCAAGCGGAGGACGAAGGTGAGGAAGATTGTGAAGTACTGAGAGATCTTGCTAGACTATTACAACGGGAGGAAAGAGCAATGCAACCTCATGAAGAGTCGGTCGAGGCGATAAACTTAGGTACTGAGGAGAATAAAAAGGAAGTCAAGATAGGTGCCAACTTGGAGAACAGTGTCAAAGAACAGTTAATCCAAATGTTACGTGACTATGTTGAGATATTTTCTTGGACATACGAAGACATGCCGGGGCTAGATACTGATATTGTGGTTCATCGTCTTCCAACAAAAGAAGACTTCCCTCTAGTGAAGAAAAAGGTTTGTCATATGTGTCCTGAAATGTCAGAAAAGATTAAGGCTGAAGTTATGAAATAGTTTAATACCGGATTTTATGTTCTTACTTCCTACCCATAATGGGTTGCAAACGTGGTGCTAGTACCTAAGAAGGAAGGTAAGGTACGAATGTGTGTGGACTACAAGGATTTGAATAAGGCGAGCCCCAAAGATGACTTTCCACTTCCTCATATTGATGTTATGGTTGACAACACTGCTCAACATAAGATATTTTCCTTCATGGATGGATTCTCCGTTTATAATCAGATCAAAATGGCTCTTGAGGACATGGATAAGACTACCTTTGTTACACAATGGGGCACCTTCTGTCACAAATTTATGCCATTTGGGTTGAATAACACTGGGGCAACCTATCAGCGTGCTACGGTAGCGTTGTTCTATGATATGATCTGTAGCGGTAGAAATGTTTAAGACTAAGCCATTGGATTCAGTAGACTTATACAGATCAAAAATAAAAATCGCCACCGTGCTTTATTGTTTCCAAGGGAATGGGAAAAGAGCGAGTAACCCAAAAAATAGGGGGAAAGATTCTAGGTAAGGGGGTTGGTTATGCAAAGGGAAGGTATTAGCACCCTAAACATCTACGGTACTCCGCAGGAACCTCTTTGTAAAATCTGTATATTTTGGCTATAAAATGTTTTATAAGAATGGATGATGGAGGTGAGAGAAGAAATATATTTTTTATGGTTTTTGCACCCTCCGCGATTGCGAACCTTTAGTGCCTACGTACCACCTTTCGTGCAATAGGGTATCAGGGTACGCATAGTTCCTCTTTTTTTAAAAAATTTAAACACAAGTGTGTTGGTTAGTTTTATGAGATAAGACATCATCGTCATTGTCCATGTGGAAAACGTACTTACTACCCACAATCATGAGAAAGGAGAATTTGCATCATCTCAAAGTGGAGGATATAGCTTGGATTTTAAAATCAACAATGCCTCACTCAACACCCAAGTGAAAAATATCTCACTTTACTATATATTGTAGAAGTATAATTGTTTGCATCACTACAAGGATTGGCAAGAGTCTAATCTTTTGAGAAAGATTTTAAAGTAAAAATCCAAAGTGGCAAAATGGTTTGTAATGATATTGATTGACTTTTAGTCTTCTCACAAAAAATGTCAAGGTATTATTAAGTTGATTGAAGTTTGTTTATCAAAAGGTTTTGAAAATGCATGGACCTAAGTCCAAGTTTATTATGAAAGTGGTTCAAGTTTAAAAACAAGAAGAATTTTCAAAAGGAGGGAGAAGGTTTTTAAATTAAAGAAGATGGGAGGAGAAGAAGAGACTATCCTAAAGCATAAGGTAAACGCTAGGGAAAAGAACCATCTAACCAACAAGAAGCCAATACTTGACATTATGAGTGAAGATAGAATTCTCATTCTTTGGATTGAAACCAAACAAGCAAAGATACTAGACCTCTTGAGAAAACCAAACTTCAAGTGTATTAAGTATTCACAAAAATTGGGCAGAGTAACAGTTTTATACGAGTGAATTCCAGATTACAAACAATGAATGTAATCATAATAACCTGCACACAAAACCAACAAAACAACCCAATGTCTTGAGGTAAACCTCTAGAACTCCAGATAAAATATCAATTAATATCACAAGGTCTCCAATATAGGTCAAGGTTTCTAATCCTAAGTCCAAGAAGTCCAATGCTCCATAATGCCAAGGATAGTATCCAAATAGTCCAAGTATTTTAAATGTTTTTATGGTTAATGTTGATTATTAGGTGTCTTAGAAGAGATAAGAAAAGTCTCAAGTGAGAAAAATAAAAATGACATGAAATATAATGCTTAAAGTAAATATTACATAAAGCATAAAAAATAAAAGGGCATAAAGTAAAAAAAAATTAATAATTAGCGGTTAGTTGGATGACCATCTTGAAACTTGCATTTGGAACTCATTAGAGGATTGGTAGAACCAAAGCCTCCACACAACAAGTTGCATTTGCTTTTTGTCAAGTATATCACCCATTTGGAATCCTCAAAAGTACCATTTAATGATCAACGATGTTTAAGTGATCCGCGTTGACCAAAAGTGTTGTGGATCCATTAGAGGATTGGTAGAACCAAAGCCTCCACACAATGAATCACAAGGTTATTGGATCAAAGAGATCAAATTAACATACTTGGGCTTGCAAACATTGGTTTGGGCCACGAATGATCATTTATTCGAATCGGGACAAAATTTAGCGCTATATTAAGAAATCGTAAGTGGACTTATGTAGAAGTCACACCTATTTTGAGGCCGGTCAATAGAAATCTATGCACCATTTGTTTTGAGACATGATATAGAGACCATGCTCCAATAACATTTAGTGCAATAAGAAAGGGATAATATGGAGAAGGATGGGGGAGAATATACAAACCACATTTGAATTAAAACTTAATCAAACAATTATTAAAATCATTCATCCATTTTTGTGGAGTTAGACTCAACACCATGGATCCAATGATGTTAATAAAGTTCATGATCAAAAATTCAACACAAGATTATCCAGAAAATAATCACAAAATAATGTTGCATTTAATATATACATCAAAAAGGCTTTAAAAAATGTTTTAAAATAGAAATAAAAGAGAAAAATATCAACTATATTCAAATTAATCAAGAAAAAATAAGTAGGACTATAGAAAAATCAGAAATGGACTCAAATATTTTTATAAAAATTTTGGTAAGTTTTTTAAAGTCAGAAACTATTTTTAACAAAATTAAAATTGCTCAAACAAATATAAAATAGATCAAAAATAGTAAACACCAATATAAATATCCATAAAATTTTCAAAAATTCAGAAATATGTAAAATGATATTTATGATTTTTTTTAGAAATAAGAAATGTGAGAAAGTATTTTTAAGGTAATTAAAACAAAGCAAATAATGCAAAAAATATAAAAAAATATCAATTATCAAAATAAAAATGTGAAAAAATAGTCATGAGATCAGAAATAATTCAAAGTACTTTTATGAATTTTTTCATAATTTTTGGATGAAAATAAAAGAGTTATGAATTTTTGAAAATTAAATAAATTAAAATATATAATCAGAAAATAAAATAAAACCAAAAAGATATGGGCCATCAGATCATAGTCAAAACGCGTTAGTAAGCTAATCCAATGGACCAGATGTGTTGTGCTTGATATGGACCTTAGTAAGATGCACAGGGGATAAGAAAAAGGGCAACCAATAAAATTAAAACTTTTGGCACACTATCATTGGCTGAGACGAGACATGTCATCATCTTCAACCTCCAGCCACCCTGCAATGGAGATTTTGTGAGATCTTTCAAATGGAAAAATTAGGATCTCACACCAGTATCATTGGATTCGTCTCTTCAAGACAATCCTAACGTCACCATTGCGCCAAATTTATATAAGGTATACAAAGAGATATGAATTAAAAACCCAGAAAATAGAGAGCACCTTCAATTCGAGATTTCTCTCTCAATTCTCAATGGATTTAAAAATTGTAAGAAGCACTAGAATCAGGAGAAGGAGTAGAAAAAGTTAGTGCTTTATTTGGATCCAAATGGTGGAGAATTCTACCTTTTCGATGTTCAAGAAAAAAGCTCTGAAATTGGACTTATGTAGCTTGAATTATAGCTCGTTTTTCTTGGTTTAAGTGTGGAGAGTTTGTATGATGCTTAAGGAAGATGAATGTGCAAAGAATTTTGGAAGAAAAGGATGGAATCTCACAAACTGATTTAAAAAAATTGAAGTTCGTGTGAGGTTTTGACAGAGCGTTTTTGGCTCTCAAAGCTTGAGGAAATGAATGGGGGATGACCATCCATTTATAGGGAATCAAATGGAATGTTCAAGCATGTGAAATGATGAAGTTTAGACAGAAATCGTGTGAACTTGATGCAGGAGCAAAGTGTGATCTGATTTGCATCAAAACTCATCCAAACCTTGCATTTTAAGGCTCTAATCCACTTTGGAAACTTGGTTAAACATGTTTAGATCACAAACACGTGCTAATTTGATGTTTATAGGCCAAAACATGAATTTCAAATTCTGACTTATGAAGAAACTTCAGTTCCGAGTTACCAAGTTCAATCCAATGGCATTCTCAGCTCAAGGGGTCTTGAGGCATGATTCTTGATTCTTTAGAAAGATGAGGTTACAAGATTTTCAATGGAAAAGAATGGAATCAAATGGATGCTTGAGCTGAAAGTTGCATTGAGTCAAAGTTGGGGAAAAAAGGTTGATTTTCCATACTTAGAAATATTTCAAATTTTCCTTCAAAAGTGACCTATAATGTTTTGCATCCAAACATGGCCTTCCACTTGGAATTTGCTCCTGACCAAAAAAGATGGCATGAAATAGACCTCTTGAATGACATTTTGAAACTTTAACCATTCAAAATCTCTAAAAATTGAGAGAGTTGTGAATTATTGAAGTTGGCAAAAATCATGAAATTACCTATAATCTTTTGCATCCTTAGGGCATCTTCCATCCATTTTCTCACTTTTCACATAAAAGAAGGCATAAAGTTCACATCCTCAATATCATTATGAAAAAAAAGGGCTCAAGGTGATCAAAATTGACCAAGTTATGATCATTTGAAGTCACACATGAGAAATTGGGGGTTCATTTGGAGGACGTGTAACCTTTCTTCCTCATAAATTTCTTACACATGAAAACTCCTTAAAAATTTTGAAGTGATTTGTTAATAACCCTTTGAAGAGAAGGATGTCTTTGGAACCACTCAAAAATACCAAAAGATGAGCAAGATATACTTCTTTGAAGTTCAAAACCCTAGCTCCTAGATCAAGAAAATGCTTTGAGGAACCTTGGAAAATTTGAATCACTTTCTTGTTTTAACACCCTTTCTTTGTAAATAGAAGTTGTTTAGGATGAAAATGAGAACTAATAGCCACCAAAACCACTTCCATATCTTGAGAATTGTGAGAAATATGCACTTGTGATCATTGGGAACAAAACCTTGTCCAACCATGACAACTTCTTCAATCAATCCCTTGCACTTTTGAATCAATTTTGATATCTTGGAAATGTAGTGAACCAAAATGACCTTGCCATGCCATCCCTTCCAAAACAACTTCAATGGTGAGGTTTGGACTTCTCAAGCTTTATTGCCTAGGAAATGGAAATAAACTCATGAACCCATGGAGCAACTTGCTAAATGTCATTGCCTTTACCCACATTAGTAACAAGTAAGACAAAGCAACATTGCATTTAATTAATTAAAAGGAAAAATCAAGACAAAATATTCATGATCACAAAATAAAACAAGTCAAGGTGCTTGGTGATTCCTCAAAGAGAAAAGCTAAAGATAGAGAGGAGAACCAAGAACCCTAATGTGATCTTGTTGTGATTGAATCAATATGGTATGATGAAGGTATCTTAGGGGCAAAAATTTGGGTACAACATAATCCATCACGAGATAGAGGTCTATGTTGACGACATGATAGCCAGGTCACATACTGAAGAAGAGCACCTTGATCACTTGCAAAAGCTGTTTGAAAGGTTGAAGAAGTACAAGTTAAGACTGAACCCGAACAAGTGTACCTTTGGAGTAAAATCTGGTAAGCTCATAGGTTTCGTCGTCAGTGGAAAAGGTATTGAGGTAGATCCTGAAAAATTTAAAGCTATTCAAGAGATAACAACTCCCCACACTGAAAAGGAAGTTATAGGTTTCTTGGGATGTCTAAACTACATTGCCAGATTCATTTCCCACCTAACCGCTACTTGTGAACCAATCTTCAAGCTACTTATGAAAGATCAAGTAGTGAAATGGAACGACGATTGTCAGATAGCCTTTGATCGAAGCAAGGAATATCTTCAAGAACCTCCAATTTTGATGACACTAAAGGAAGACCTCTAATCTTGTACCTAACATTGTTAGAGAATTCAATGTGGTGTGTGTTGGGGCAACATGACGAGTCTGATTGAAAAGAGCACGCAATATACTCCCTTAGCAAAAAGTTTATCGACTGTGAAACAATATACTCATTGCTCGAGAATACTTGATGTGCTTTGGCATGGGCTGCTCGCCGACTAAGACAGTATATGTTGACTCATACTACCTTATTGATCTCTAAAATGGGTCCTATCAAATACATATTCGAGAAGCCCACTCTCTCTAGAAGAATAGCCAGATGGCAAATGGTTCTGATAGAATACAACATTCAGTCCACCACTCAAAAGGAAATCAAAGGAATTGTACGGGCAGATCATTTGGCTCACCAGGCTGTAGACGACTACCAGTCTATGAATTTTGAATTCTCGAACGAGAACATCATGCTAGTAACTGACTGTGAAGAACCTAGACCGGATGAAGGACCTAAAAAAGGATCCTGATGGACTATGATTTTTGATGGAGCTTCAAACGTGCTCGGCAATGGCATTGGTATGGTGATTATCTCTCCTGCGGGTTTCCATGCATCCTTCACTGCCAGACTATGTTTTTATTGTACCAACAATATGGTCGAATATGAAGCATGCATTATGGGTGTCAAGGTTGTTGTTGACATGAGAATCAAGTTCTTGCAAGTATACGAAGACTCCACCTTGGTAATCATCCAAATTAAGGGAGATTGGGATACGAAGCATCCTAATCTCATTCCTTACTGAGAGCATGTGTTGACATTGATCCCGTATTTTGAAGAGATTACCTTTGAACATGTCCTACAAGAAGAAAATCAGTTAGCGGACATGCTAGCTACCATGTCATCCATGTTCAAGGTCAGATGGGATAACGAAGCCCCTTGGATCACTATTGAAAGATTAGACGAACCATAATACTGTTATGAGGTTGACACTAACAGAGTAGAGGAAAAGGCTTGGTTCCATGAGGTGAAAAGGTACCTTGAAGCCCAAGAATACCCTTATGAGGCATCTATAAATGACAAGAAGTTTCTAAGAAGGTTCTCTTCCAAGTTCTTCCTGAGTAACGAAATCTTATATAAGTGCAATCATGATTCAACTTTGCTTCATTGTATGGATAAGAAAGAAGCTAAGAAGATCATGGGTGATATGCACGAAGGTATCTTTGGTAATCATTCTAGCGGGCACACAATATCTAAGAAGATTCTAAGGGAAGGTTACTATTGTTCCACTATGGAAACAGATTGCCATCACCTCTCTCGTACTTGTCACAAATGCCAAATTTATGCTGACAAGGTACGCGTGCTTCCGGTTCCCTTAAATGTATTGACTGCTCCTTGGCCATTCACAATGTGGGGAATTGATATGATTGTAGAGATAAGACCTACCACTTCCAATGGGCATCACTTCATCCTTGTTTCCATTGATTACTTCATGAAGTGGATCGAGGCAGCCTCATTCGCTTCTGTTACCAAGAACGTTGTGGCTCGATTCGTCAAACATAACCTTATATGTCGGTATGGTATCCCAAAAAGAATTATCATGGATAATGGTACCAACCTCAATAATATTATGATCATCGAGCTCTGTACGTAATTTAAGATCCAGCATCATAACTCTTCTCCTTACCGACCAAAGATGAATGGCGATATGGAGGCCGCCAATAAGAATATAAAGAAGATTATACAGAAGATGATGGTAACATATAAAGACTGGAACGAGATGTTACCATTTGCTCTTCACGGTTACCATAACTCAGTACGCACGTCAACAGGGGCAACCCTATTTTCTCTCGTTTACAGTATGGAAGATGTCTTACCCGTTGAGGCCCAGATCCCTTCCCTAAGAATTATGAAGGATGCAGGCTTAAATGAAGACGAATAGATTCAGACTCGACTTGACCAATTGAACTTGGTTGACGAGAAGAGACTCGAGGCTGTTTGTAATGGTCAGATGTACCAGAAACTTATGATCAAAGCTTTTAACAAAAAGGTCAAACGTCAGGTATATTAAGTTAATGACCTGGTAATCAAGCGCATCATCCTTCCACAAGGGGATCCCAGGGGAAAATGGACTCCTACATACGAGGGACCATTTATGATCAAGAACATATTTTCTGGTGGAGCTATGATATTGACCACCATGGACGGTGACGACCTTCCACACCCTATAAACGTGGACATAATTAAAAGATACTACCCATGAAAAAATGACCCGCTAGGTTGATTGGCCTAGGAAAAAATAAGGGCACCCCGGCGAACCAAAAGGGTTCGGGAAAAAATTAGGGATATATATATATGAAAAAAATATTTACACCCAGCAAGTCGAAAACCTGAAGAGGCGGCTTGGGAAAAAACGAGGTATCCCGGTGGACTGAAAACCCGAAATGGCGGTCCAGGAAAAATTTAGGGATTAAAAGCGTATAACTATGTCCCATTGGATCACCTTACAGCCATAATTTGTTATCAAGTTCGAACGGTATAAATCAATCTAGTTAACTTATTCTGAACGGCAAAGTGATGAGACGTTCAAAGATATAATGGCGATAGAAAAATTGAAACCCAATGGGATTATTTCACATAGTTGTTTTTCTTTATGTACCACTTCATATAATTCTCATTTTTACGACGACTTCCTCTTACTAGGAT
This sequence comes from Vicia faba, assembly GCA_948472305.1. Classification (NCBI taxonomy): domain Eukaryota; kingdom Viridiplantae; phylum Streptophyta; class Magnoliopsida; order Fabales; family Fabaceae; genus Vicia; species Vicia faba. The sequence continues at coordinate 1,151,358,428 of OX451741.1, read as the reverse complement.
GTCCGACTCTTTGTACAAAAGCGCCTGTTTATAGGCGAAACTTCCTCAAACTAATATGAAACTTCTCTCTTAAAGTTCAAAACTATTTGTTTTTATTTTTCTATTTTTTTTTCAAAAACGTCCGGTGATTTATTTAAATGAACATATGCATTTGAATGTGATTACTATTAACTAATGTATGCATGAAAACAAGAAAGAAAGTTACTAACAACTCTAAGAGTTGGGACAATGTTGAAAGTCGTCCATAAATCCCCACAGAGAAACCAACTCTAGAGGACTATCTTCATAAATTCATCCTCAACAAAGATACATTCGACGGTAGGTACAGAAACAGGGGCATCTTCCCGCAGTTTACCGTTTTATCTTCAGCATATAGCCTAATGACTTCAGCTGCTCTAACAGTTCCTAACAGATAAAGAGGTTCAATCATTTACCTAGCATCTTGGAGAATTCCCCAGCATGGTATATGGATTTCTTGGGTTCCCCAACAGAGTTTCATAATATCCCCAAGCAGCTTATGAAGCTTCGTTCCCCAGTAGAGTTTATTTCTCTAGCTACATAAGTCCATCCTCCAGCGGAGTTTATTTCTCAGAATTGGTAAATTCTTCCAACAGAACTCTTTTCTCTAACAAGATTAATCAGGATAACCATATCCAGAAGAGTAGCCACTCGTATCAAAGGAATATTTGTCCCTTCATCCCCAGTCAGAGTGCATGTAATCCATCTATTTCAGAAACCATGAGAGGTTATCAACTCTCCTTGAAGGCTGCTATCCTCAAGAAAAAGTCAAAAGTATCCAGCAAAATATCCTCGGACAGAAAGCAGGAATACGCAGCAAAATTAACTTCAACGAAAAGTGAGGAATTACATTCTTCATCTCCAGCAGCAGTAAGGGATTTATTTTCCCCAGTTCAATGATACCACAAACAGAAATTGATACTCTCACATATTATAGTCATACAACATTTACAATACATCATATCATATGCATAACTTAAACGCATATAACATTCTCATTTATTTTAAGAGCATCATTCAATTCATACATCATGACATCACATGAAATTGACTTTACCTTTTCAGGTTGAGTTCATAGACAGACGAATACTATTAACTTATACACAGCAGGCCACATATTAATGCCTGAAACTAGACATGGAAATGATCTATGTGACTAGCCAAAGACAGGCCACGAATTAACTCCTGAAACCAGAAGGGGAAACCATCTATGTGACTAGCCGAAGACAGGCCACAGATTAACTCTTGGAACCAGACGGGGAAACTATCTATGTGACTAGCCAAAGAACAGGACACATATTAACTCCTGAAACTAGACAGGAAAACTATCTACGTGACTAGCCTGTACTAAATCCCAAAGACGGATTTACCAGCAAGTAAGACCAGGCCACAGATTAACGCCCGAAACTAGACGGGGAAACTATCTATGTGACTAGCCGGTATGCATCCCCAAGATTGGTTTACCAACAAAAACTGATTATGGATCAATTCCTGAAACCAGACAGGGTGACTATCTACACGATAAAGCATCTTTCCATCGGAGACTGAATTCTGATAAGCACACTCCATCAGAGACTGAATTTCGACAAGCACACTCCTCAGTGACTGAATACTTACAAGCATATCCCTCAGATAAAACCAGACAAAGGTTCATTCTAATAGCCCTTGGATACAGTCGGGCGAAGACTCATTCTGATCCTCTTTCAGATACAATCAAGACGAAGATTCATTCTGATGCTCCCCAGTATGTCTTCTAGATACAGTCGTACATAGACTCATCCTAGCATACTTCTCAGAGACAGTCAAGCAAATACTTATTCTGTTATTCCTACTAATGGACACTCTGGATGGCATTTTTAAACCCATCTCTGTTGACTCTCCATCACTTCTCCAAATGGCATCTTTAAGCCTATTCCCGTTATAATCAACCTATAAGTGTTAAATTTGAGCACAAGCGAGTGCAAATTTCTGGGCACTTAAATGTTCAATCATCTTCTACCTACAAGTCATGAATAGCGAACATGCCAAACTAACTCTTCATATTTAAGAAGATTGAACAAGGGCAGCTGCTGTACCCTAAAATTTACCCTCTTCATTTTGACCCTTTTGGCTTATATTTCATCATTACATGCATGTATATCATTGGTTCTATGGTTATGGGATCAAGGTATCTCTAGAAAGCCTCATCAGATTACAAGTGACGTTTATTTCGTCAATGGATGTTCTCAGAGTATTTTTTGTGCTGAAGATTGGTTCGCCGTTTCACAACGATTATGGGTTTAAAGATTCACAAGTCCTACCCAACGCGTCATATTCAGGTGTTCTTTCGCGAAGATATCCCTGGTGATGTATTCTCAAATTCAGGTTTGGCTCAAGAGCCAATTCTTTAAAGAAGGTCTCTGAATGTGCGGATTTTCTCGAAGAAATGTGGTGAAAAAGTGTGCTGAAGTGCAGTTTTTACGCACTAAAAAATTCATAACTTGAAGCATGTGGCTCGTTTTGAACCCGTTATAGTGGCCAAAAAATTTTCTTGACGTCATTTACGTTTTCTTCTCTCACGGCCGGAAGCGAATTTCATTCATAAAGTCTCTGAAAATATAGATTTATCAAGTGTTTTCGCACAGGAAAATTATGACATATATTTATCTGCTCCATATTAGAAAAATCATAACTCAGTAGATTTTTAACGTATCAAGCTGGTTCCAGTGGTATTGTCTCATAAATTGAGTTAGTTAAAGTTTTGTTTTTATTTTCAAAAGTAAACAGTATCCTGAAGGCTTTCGTTTTTTACCCGAATCACGTACAACTCATTGAAAATTCTGAAGCTGGAAATTAAATTGTCTGAGGAGAAACTTCAAAAATTTATAACTAATTCACCGTTTATCTGATTGAACCCATTTTTGGATAGGAGTTTTTTCTCGATGTTGGCTATATTCTGTATTCACATTTCAACTTCTAAAATTGCACTGACGTCCCTGCGTTTTTTCCTGAAACATGTCATACTCAAGTGAATAAAAATCTGCATTGTTGCTTGTAGTTATTGGAGGCCCAATTACACGTCTAAAGTCCATATCTTTGTCGTAATTTCTATTATATAATCTCATTATTTTCATACAAACAAGGAGAAACAAAAAAAAATCCTTTGCCACAATCTTGTCAAAATATCAAGTTCTTTCAAGAACCCTATAAATCTTCACATCCTTGTTATAAACCGCCATCTCACTACAAATAAGCCCTCTCATTCACTTTCAGGAATTTAGTAGGGTAAGGATGGTTTGATCTCCATGATAAAAAGAGTGTAGAAGCATTCATACATGCCATATCGGTTTTAACATTACAAAATTTCATATATTTATTTTCTTTGTATTTCATGGTATACTAATTTGTTTAATATGTTCATGGGATTCAACACTACAGGTTTGGACCATTGTAATGGTCCCATGCAGGTATATTACAAAATGCATTGATGACAGATCATAACACCAACCAATGCATGGCAAAGGCTAGAAGGGCGTGGATTCAACATCCATCTCTAGCATTTGCATTATTTTTGTTTTCTAACCCTGTTTTTCATTAATGCTTCTTCCCCTATCTATTTTTTTGGTAAACTTAATTATTTTTTTATTTATCATTAAACATAAACCTTTTTCTTATTAATTAAAATTAATTAGGTTTTAGGTTTTTTTTAACTTTTTTTCAAATTTAACCTTTTTTTAATTCAAATTAATTAGGTTTTAGGTTTTTAATTAACTTTTTTTTAAATTAACCTTTTTTTATTAATTAAAATTAATTAGATTTTTTTTTAGATTTATTTAATTAATTATCATAAATCATTTTTTTTTTCATTAAAAAATTACCAAAATATTTTTCTTTGTTATTTTCATCTTATTTTTATTTTCCTAGATAAAGTGTATAGGGTGCGTTCAACTGTAATTGCGTAGCTTTATTTTTCTGCATTCTTCTATTATGTAACTGCTCCTAGTATGTTCTAGTTGTAGGTTTTTATTTTCCGCACTTCATTATTATGTAACTTCCCCAAAGTCTTGTCATAGCCTAGGTTTACATTTCCGCCTTTACCTTCAGCTACTATATTTTATGCAATTGTTAGTAATTAGGGTTTGTATGGAAAGATAATAATGAACGATAGAAAACCTTAATTGCAAGATAAATGAATTGAATCAAGCACACTTTGCACACTTCACCTCTAGGGTAACCTCTCTCGCTGCCTCGGAAAAACAATGGTCATGTCCCTCGAACATAGGGATACCATTAGCAAAGACCCGCAATTATAAATCATCATAAATATCATGGTCCCTCGATGTCCCCCGAAGTTTCCTACGGCATATGATCGTGTCCCTCGATGCTGCCTATGAATATATATGATGACAGTCCCTTCAAATTGCTAAAGGTATCCCTACACGTTGCATTCAATGACCCTACGCCTGTCCCTCGAACATCCTAAGATAGGGCTTCCTGCTAACTAATGGTATGGATAGCACTATCTAAAGGAGGAGGAAAAATACAAGAAAGACCTTGAGTGGGAAGTTACTGTTAATTGCGTTCTCACAACTTAAAACACTTTTTCACACCTCACACTTTCAAAAACATTTTCAAAAAAACGCTTTATCAACACTCTTGAGGACTAATACAAGAGTTATTATAAAGCGATATGTCTTGTTATTTGGAATTTCAAAACTTTTTCAAAAGAACACACACAAAAAAAAATAAGGTGAGAAAGCTATTAAGAGCCTGTAGATAACTACGGATGAAAAGGGTTCTAACACCTTCCCTTTTCATAATCTACCCCCCGAACTCAAAATGTATCAAAGGTCTTTCCTTTTCTTTTCAAACTTTCCTTATTGGATAAAAGAAAAGTCAGTGGCGACTCTTACTATCTACAGCATTTGCAATAAAACACAAAACCAAAAGTCAGTTCTCCCACCGTATTACCAGTTGTTGTTTTAGCCAAAATTTGCCAAATGGGGGATTGTTAGTTCCATGTTTTTATGTTTGGCTAAATTTTGGCTAAGTATGGTTCTACACATGGTGTTATGCTGACGTTGGTAAAATGGTGCAACATCTTTATCAACTGTCATAACATTTTTTGTGTTATGTGTTTTATGCCAGATTTCATAGAAGGTGTTGTGACATCCTGAGGATGATGCAACAGGTGCTGCTTTTGGATATCCTTGAAGATTTAATTTGAAGATATGAGTATCTAGAATATTCTGTACTCATTATATGCGCATGCTAATCAAGGATTTTGTTAGAAACAAGTGCAAATTTGATTGGTTATTAAAAATGATCGATTGAGACTTTTTAGGAAACTTTTTATGAAGATTGTTTCTATTTTTGTGGAGAATGTTCTATAGAGATTTTTTACCTGAAAATTGGAGTTGATTAATCATAGTTTTTATTGTAAAACCTTGTAAGAAAATAAGGGTTTAGGGTTGGTAGTTCTTTAGGTTATCTGTTTGTTTGTTTGTACATCCTCATGTATCTCTGATACATTTGAGTTGACTGATTTTTACTTGCTTGTCAAGTTATTGTTCTCACTCAAAGCCCGTAGGCATGAGTTGAGTATTATTTTTGGTCGAAGCTTTTAAGCAAGATTAAGTATTTGTTGTCGAAAGTGTTATCTTCTTTTGGTTGTAATTGGGGAGTGTGTACTTCCTAACAGTTCCTGGGACTGAAATTGTTTTCCCTGTGATTGGGATTTTTATCAATACAGTGATTGAAAGTGAGATGGTGATATCTCATACCTAGGGAGGATCTAGGTAGAAGTTGCATTGTGTAGGGATTAGGCGATAAGTTGTAAATGAGGGAGTTTAACTTTGAAGTAGTACTACTGATAGTGAATTTCCTTCCTAGTTTTGTAGCCCCCAGAGTAGGTGAGTTACACCGAACTGGGTTAACATATCATTATGTTATTTTTTTTCCTTCAAGTCATAGTTATGTTTTGCTATTATTTTTGTTTGCTATATTGTCAGCAGATGCCATAACATTTGTCATGACATTATGTCTGTACGTTGATACATTATTCTTGACATCTATATTGTGTGCACGCTATAATTTCACATCTGATATTGAGCAGAAGTAGTAACGGAAGTAGCAGAAATAGAAATCGTCAGCATCTCAGAAATAAAAGTAGTTTGTTAAGGCTGGACCACGTGAGGAGAAGGAGGAGGAAGAGGTGGTGGCTGATTCTTCTTGGAGCTCACGATTCTCTTGTTCCATATTTTCCATCTTCTTTTTTACAATTTTCCCAAGTATTATAAGCATGCGACAGTTGCTGTTGAAGACCAAGAGAGAAATATATAAGACACATGTGAACAATACAAGAATGCAATAATAGGGTGCAAAATGATGCATGATATGCAATTCACATGATTTATTTATTAATTTTCAAGGAACTTAAAGAACTGTAATAATTGCAAACATCAAAGGAATAACACATTTTTGAAACACTGAATAATCTCATTTCATTAATAATTTGGAAAGATTACAACTTTAGTACAAGTTTCAATAATCCTAATTACAAGAAGAAGAAAACCAGAAACTATCACTCTTAAGGGGCCATGGTGGAAGAAGATCCCACTTCATGCTGACGCTTCCCCTTGACCCTCGTTATCTAATCCTTCAACTGCATATTCTATGATACAAACTTATCAACGACTCCTTTCCATCCACCAGATGTAGGAAGCATATGAGAACAGTATTGAACACTAGGAGTTGGTTGAACGCTAGAGGAAAATAAATCCTCATGCTCCTCCATTCTCTCCACAGCATGTCGCTCAAGAATCTCAATCAAATCATATTTCTCCTTTAACTTCTCTTGGAGTTCTAAATGGTCCAAATCCGTAGTATAATACTTATTTTTCCTAGAATCCTTCTCTTGTTGCATATTAACTTGAGGAAGTTGAAGTTCTTCAACATTAGTTAAAAGAAGAGGAATAGGCTCTTCAAAAAATGCAGATAAGGGTTCTTAACGAGGATAAGGCATCTTCAACTAAATAGCCCTTGCTTGTACCCACCGAAGATGAGGATCCAAAGAAAAACACATTTCTTTCCTAATGCTCGTCTTACCTTCCTATAAATGTTATTCTAGGATTTACTAATACTTTCCTTGGACGCTTTATTGTCTTCTCTCTCCTTGAGAAAGAAACCACTCACTAAAATGTTACTTGGTTTGTCCCTCATCGAATATCCAAGTTGATGACGTGCTAGAACAGGGTTGTAGTTGATTCCTCTCTTTGTACCAAGAAGAGGTATATTTGGAAAGCTACTGCAGCTATCAATAATCCTTACTTTATAATAAGCTTGATTATACCATACAATATCAAAATGAGTAAGAGAGATGATCTTCTGGGACCATCGTAATCCATTCTTGAGATTCCAGAAAGCATAAGATTGGGGGAAGTGAGAAATAAACCACTTCTATAATGAAGGTACACAACAAATAATCATCCCATATTGGTAAGAATTCCAGAGGTGAATAGAGTAATAAGCATCTCCAAGAAACGTGGGGACTGGATTCCCAATCAATATGATCCTAATAGAATTAAAGTCAACAAAATTGTCGACATTATGGAACAAAAATAACCCATAGGTGAGTAAATAAAAGATAGCCTCAAAAGCGTCAACACACTTCATCCTAGGAAAGTAAAGAGATTTTTCCATTAAGAACTTAGTAGGTAACCCCCTGATACCTCCTTTGGAAGTCATATGAGCCTCAATCTCAGCCTTTTTCCAGTTGAGTAACTGCTACCCACAAGGTATGGAATAAACGTTTATATCACCTGCAAAACAAAGTTCAAAAAAGTTCCCAGAATCTACCATCCTCTTTCGGGTATGACCGACATCCCAATTTACTTGATAATCAGTAATATTCTCAAGAGAAGCTCATCTAAGTGAAGTATCGCGTGACAACTATTTTAGGATTAATCCCTCATAGTCTCTGCACTACATCCTAAAAGGCCAGGATGTGTTAAGGATTCTACGGTCCTCAGCTTCTCGAGCTCCCAGGTCGAAAGCAACAATGTCTTCCTAATTACTTGGTAAACAAATACTACAGTCAAGGGGGCCTCCACTGACCGGAGGATCTCATGCCAAATTTTTAAGGATTACTTCTTCAAAGTCAACATGATTATACCACCCATCCTAAACTTAAGTTTTCCCAAGTCCAGGTATATGACTTCCAAGAGATCACCTAGCACCCTGAAAACCAGAAAAACCAAGACAAGAAGGAAAATATACAACAACAAATAATATCATAGACATAGATAAATAAATATAGGCTCAACCCACTTAGATATTTTTATCCCCAGTGAAGCCGCCAATTTTTTTATAGCGGCAAAATGTTGATATTAAGCCATTGATTGACTTAACTTGCAAAAATGTCTCTGCACTTCATTATTTTCAAAGGAAATGGAAAAATAGTGAATAAAACCCAAAATAAAATAAAGATCAAGGTAAGGGGGTTGGTTATGTAAAGGGAAGGTATTATCACCCTAAACATCTATGGTACTCCGTAGGAACCTCTTTGAAGATCTGTGTATTTGGCTAAAAAAGAAGTATTTACAAAAGTGAGATTGTAGAGATGAGAAAATAAGTGGATTTTACAATTTTTTATTTAACAAAGCTTACAATGAGATTTGTGCCTACATACCAAAAATGTGCAATGTAGAAATCAAAACACATATAGTTCAGGTAAGAAACACCAAAATGGTTTGTTATGAGTGGTTTTAATGTAAAAGACATATTGTCTTATCTGAGTGGAAAACCAATAAACTAAGACAATCATGGTAAAAGGAGAACTTGATTCATCTTTCATATGAAGAACTTATATCCTGGAGCAAATCAAATTTGAAATTCTCAACATAAAGTAGAAAGTTACTTTAATATTACCATGTTTGTTAAAGTGGTGAGGTTTGTAAACACACAACGAAAAGACTAGTATCTTTAAATTTTTGAAAATGTTAAAACAAATAGTGCACCAAGGCACACAAAGTTTGAATGAGGTTGATGACTTTTAATCTTTTAAAAGATATAGAAGTATGATTAAATGGATTAAGGTTTTGATTAAAGAAAAATATTTTTGAAAATGCATGGACCTATGTCTAAGTTTATTATGAAGGCAATTTAAGTTTGAAAACAAGAAGAGTTTTGAAAAGGAGGGAGAATATTTTGAAATTAAAGAAGATGAGCAAGAGATGGAGAGACTATCCTAAAGAAAAAAGTAAAAGCTAAGGTAGGAAAGGTCTAACTAAACAAGAAGTAAACACTTGACATTATGAAGTCAAAATAGGATTCCCATCCTTTGGATTAAAGCCACAAGCAAGTATAATACTCAAATGAATACCAAGCATCGAGCGAATTAATAATCTCATAGCAGAGAAATAAAACCAAAGCAAACTCTTCATTATTAGTCTATGTATCAGATGAATCTCTTAAGATAAAAATAACAACACCTGTACACAGAAAAAATTCCAATATACAAACAAAATAACAACAGGGCAACACAAGATCCAAAGGTCCCAAGGTCTCAAGGAAACAAAGCTTCTAATCCTAAGTCCAAGAAGTCTAAAACTCCAATATTCCAAGGACAGTAACCAATAGTCTAAATAGAGGCTTAAGTATTTTAATGTTCAAGTTGATTATTAAGTGTCTTCAAAATAAAAAGAAAGATCAAATGAGCAAAGATGAAATGACATAAAGAAATAAATGATCAAGTGAGCAAAGAAAAATAACATGAAATGTAAATGCTAAAGATAAAGGTTCATAAAAGTAAAAGAATAAGATAAAGGCATAAACTAAAATTTAATTGTTAATAGTTAGTAAGTTAATTATTAATAGTCACAAGCTTCATATGTATTGGACTAAAGAAAATCAATCAACCATACTTTAGTATTCAAACATATAGTTTGAACCACGAATGATCATTTTTCGATTCGGGACAAATTTGGTGCTATGTTAAGCAATCATAAATGAACTTATTTAGAAGTCATACCTATCTGAGGCCAGTCAATATCAATGTACGTACCATGCATGTTAGAGATTTAGTAGAAACCATACTCCTAAAACATGTAGCACAAGTAAGACAAAAGTGATCAAGACCTAGGTCATGGAAGATACATCATGACAAACTTTCACCAATGCCAAGTACCTTGAATGATCAAAGGATCACCTAGAGGTAGTTTGGAAAGGTTGAAAGTTCATCAACTATCCATAAGATTAGATTAACTTAAAGTTCAAATGTCTTATCCAAATTGATGAAAAATATAATAAAAGAAAGGGGATAAAGTAGAGATAAACAAGAAATTAAATCCCACTTTTGAATCAAAAGATTAATCAAGCTATCATTAAAATCATCCATCCATTTTGGTGGAGTTTAAACTCAACTCCCAAGATCACATGATGTTAATGAAGCTTATGGCTAAAATCCACATGATCCAAGATCATCCAGAATATGTACAAAAATAAAATTGTAATAAAAAGCAAAAATATAATAAGAAAATGATTTTTAAATTGTTTTAAAAATGAAAATAAAAGACAAAAAGTCAAACTATATTCAAACCTTCAAATAAATTGTAACCATAGGCATAGAGAAATACGAAATACCTCAAAGTATATTCATAAAAATTTTCATATTTTTTAAAAGTCACAAACTAATTTTAAAAATACAAAATCATGTAAAATAGACTAAAAATCATGAAAAAAGAAAAACCAAAAATAAAAATCATGAAAAAATAAAAACCAAAAATAAAAATCAAACAAGATCACCATAAGTTGTCAAACTATCATTGGATCATTCCATAATTTTTTCAGAATTTAAAAGTTATAAAAAATATTTTTAAACCAATTAAAATCAAATAAACATTACCAAAATATTTAAAATACCAAATATCATTCAAAAAAACTATGAAAAATATTCATTAAACCATAAATCAAACAAAATATGTTCTTGAATTTTTTCATATTTTTTGGATTAAAAATGGATTTTATGTGATTTTTTGAAGTTGAAAATAATTAAAAACAAAATTAAGAACAATAAAATAAAATAGAAATAAAGTGGCGTGTTGGATCAGTTGCTGGCCATTGAAGTAATCACATCTAAAGGCTCATATGTGTGGAACACCATAGGTTTTAATGAAATAAAAGCATGGAATCAATTTTAAATCAGCCGACCAAAACAAAACAAATGGTGTTGTCTCATTTGTTGATGATGACACGTCATCATCTTCAACCTCCAGTCATTATAAAACGAGTCAAATCAAAGACAACCAAAATGGCTCAGACTTTTATCATTCTACTCGTCTCTTCATCACCATTACAACCATGTAACTCACTTAAATTCAAACTCAGCGATGAAGGAGTTATTTGAAGAAAATAAGAGGATCATAAAACTTAAAACCACAATGAAATGCTCATTTCTCAATGAAAATCAAAAGTAGAAGAAGCATGAGCTTCAGATAAGTAATGACTACATGATAATGAAAATTTTGAAGCAAAATGGTGAAGAATTCTACGTGTTAAAGTTCAATTTCAAAGCTATGAAACTTAACTTGTTTGAAGTGAATTAGGGCACGATTATTCTTACTCTTGATCTGAGAAGCTTCACTGAAGTTCACTAAAGGAGAATGGATGAATAATTTGGATTTAACAGCAAAGAAAGAATGAATTCTATGTCTCATAATTGTGACCTTTGGAGGAAATGTGATAGGGTTATTTTGGATCTCTAAAGCTTGCCTTTTGAGTGAAATAACATCCTCTATTTATAGGGAAATGAATGGGATCCTCAACCGTGGGAGATGATGAGGCTTTGGGTGAACTCGTGCCAACCTGATTGCACATGAGAAGTGTGACTTGTAGCTCATCAAAACACACTCAAACCATATGTTTTGATGTTGACATTTGTCCAGGAAACTTTGTTAATCTTGTTTAAGTGGAATATGTGCATCAAATAGATGATTATAGGGCACATTAAGCCAATGCAATTCCGACTGTATAGAAAACCTCAGTTGCAAGGTGCCAACTTCAAAATATTGGGGCACACAATGTAGGAAGCTTTATCACTTGACTCCTTTTGCATTCAAAATATAATATCATAAACTTTACCATGTGAAAAGAAAGGTTCAATTTGGCGACTTGAGGTGAGAATTATGCTTCTTTGAAATTGGGAAAAATTCACTAAAATTTATACTTAGAAAAATTTCTAAGTATAGAACCTCAAAGTGACCTATAATGTTTTTCAAATTTACATGGCCTTCCATTCAAAATTAGCTCCTGACCCTTGAAGATGAAATAAATTACACACCTCAAAGAGAAATGTAGCTTTGATATCATCCAAAAAAGTTTAAAAAATAAAGAGTTTATGACCTTTGGAAGTTGATGAAAATCACTTGAATACTCCATGGATGACCTATAATATTTTGCAAACTTACATGACCCTCCACTCAAAATTGGCTCTTGATCCTTGAAGAGAAGTTGTAAAAGACTCTTTTACAAAAATATGGTTTTGGGGTCACCTCAAAATCACAAAAACTGAGCAAGTTATGATCTTGATAAGTCAAGTAAAAAATTCCATTGGTTTCTCAAAGGACTTATAATCTTTTCAATATTTTGATGATTATCTAAACATAATTGGCTCTAGTCATGTAAAGAGAAATCATTGTAGATGATGTGAGGATTTCATAGCAAAAAGAACCACTTCAAAATATTGAAAATTGAGAGAGTTATGCACTTTTGACCATAGAATTAAGGACTTGCTAAATTAGGTCAACTAATCTTGAATCAACTTTGAGTATTTTGAAATTTGCTTGAAAACTAAGACATAATGAAGCTGATGAGACCTTAAAATGATTTTATATTGAAACACACTTGATGATGAAGCTTATAACTTGATGAAACTCGTGGAAGAAGACATGGAAATAAACACACGAACCTATAAATTTATTAATTAATCAAAACACAACACCTTGAGATGATATTAGCCACATGAGGTTGAGAGATGCTCAAGACATAGCACTTTGATGATAGAAACATAACTTTGAAGTTCAATCCTTTGAGATGCAATGAATGATTAATTGATTGATGATCAATTTCTCAAAACCCTAGTTTAGGATATGAGTTGAATGCACTTGGCTTAACACCTACAATGTACAAAACATAAAAGAGAAACAAAAAATCTTTTTGGATTTTGGGTTAGAGATTAGTAAACATAAATCAATAAACCAATAAAACAAATAAATGGGTGCTTGGTGATCCCTCAAAGGCTAACTCTAAGAGAGGAGAAAGGTAGAAGTTATAAACAACCCAAATGTGTGATTCTAATTTATTGTGAGGATATGGAATAATGGAAGATCTTAGGAGGGGGGGAATTGGGGTAAACATATACATCTCTGCTAGCTGCAGTTGCTAGGCATTTGTGCTCCATCACATTTAGCTCAATCTTGAAAGTTCTATTATGAGGGAGTACTACTACAAATTCAAATAAATTAGGGTGTAATCTTGCTATATTCTTGTTAGAAAGTGAGGTAATACTCTTTTCCCACTCCCCCTGTGCTGACCGACCAATTTCCCCATATTGCGGCAGAGATAAAAGATTGTGGTTTTGCCAAGGATTACACTCACACCTACAAACTCTCCAAAGCAATCAAATCTAACTTTTTGGTGAAGTCGTCCTTCTAGTTGTTGTAGGCGGTTTCTCTTATGACGCAGTTTATGGTCAACCATGAGGAACTTCTCCTCCTCGGAGCTTTTTCTCAAAAGGCCAAGTCTTCGAAGGCTCGTAATACTCTTGTCAAGGAAATATTTTCCATCTTTGAAAGGGATTATTATAGGCTGCGCTTCTGTTTAAATAAGGTGTCTCATTTTCTGGAGGAAGTGAACCTACATGGGACCCATGTGACAGTGATTACTTATTGTATTTAGCTTTCATTGTGTTTGTCTGTTATATTTAGCTTTAATTATTTTATTGTGTTGCTTGCCTTTCCCGCTTGGGGATCGATAAGATGCAGTCATATATTTGAAATTCCAATTTGACTATTGTTCCATGTCACATAGGACCATGTGTTGTACCCCCAATTTTTTCCTCTCAATTTCTCAAGAATTCTCTCACAAGATTCAAGACTGCACAAGGTTTGATCAGCTGAAGAAACTTCCTCGAGCACTGATAACTCAAAATTAAGGTTTGAGTTTGTACAAGGATAATTGGACTTTTAATGCTTCATATGACTTTCATTTATCATTTTGGACTCCCAAGATTGCTCATGTCAAGTTTCATGCTTTGGATCACATTTTTGCTTAGCCAATTGATCAGTTGACCAAAAATCAACTGTATTAGAGAAAAAGTCAACTGTGGTAAATTTACCGTCAAACTTCATAATTTTTCATCCATATCAACATTTTTAACTCATATATGTCAATTGGTCAAGTTTGGACAACAATTCCTCAAGAAATTTGATCAAATCACCAAAAGGGCAAAATGGTCAAAATTAGCGTTTTGACTGAAGAGGCTTAATTTTTTATTGTTGACCAAATACACGACTTATTGGTTTGAGACATGATATAAGGGATTAAAATGTGTCATTTTGACCTAATGGTATGGTTCAAAACACTTCCAAAGATCAATTGATTGATAGTTGAAATTCAATCAACTGATGAAAAGTCAACTGATACACTGAAAAGTCAAACTTTAACTTTTTGATCAAATCAAGTTTAAAAAATCATATTTCATCAAGACATGTAAAAATATGAAGTTTTTTCGTCAAGAAATCAAAAAGTCAAAATTCACTTTGAAAAGTCAAAATTTCCAAGACTTAGAAATTTTTCTAAGTGTTGGAAAATTTACTTTTTTTCATAACTTTGTGCCAATTTTTCATCATGATGCAAGGTAATTCAAGAAAAACTTCCAACACGAAAGTTGTAAATCTCAATTAGATATAAAACTTTGTAGAAGGAATAAATTTCTAAAAATGCTTGGATTACAAGTTATTAATTCATGAAGACATGCTCATGAAACTTAAACACTTAGTGAAATTTTGCCCTAGTTAGGCAGATTTTTGGTACCAACTTCATGGAATCTTTTCACCTAGTTCCAAATTGATTCTTCAAAAATGTACAAGATAAAGTTTGTATAACATTTTACAAGCTTTCCAAAATTTCCAAGAACTCATTGAGATAATTCTTTAGCTAGGAGAATCGAAGGCAAGAAGTTAGAGTTTCAAACTTGTTTTTCAAGTCATTTTCATGATGAACATTTGATCCAATTCCAAGCAATGCTGCATAATCCAACTTTTTAGACCCTCTAACTCCTGTATCTATCCTTAATCAGAAGATTACACAAGCTTTAAAGCTATGAACCACTTGATTTAAGCTTTGTCCAATACACCTTTCCATTTAAGGAAGAAAGTCACCACTTCCATTTTGAAAAAGCAAGCTTTATGGAAAGTCAACTCGTCTTGAGCTTTGCACTTGTTATTTCTGCACACACATCATCTATAAGTCAGAATCAAGCTTTTTTAAAGTTCAACCACTCTACAATAGCATGGTACAAGCTTTAGGAAGATGTTTGTCATGGTTGCTTCAAAAACCAGTAAAGGTGTTACAAATTGATAATTCAAATTCTGACTTGTTGTAGCACACAAAACCTCTTGCCTATAAATACATACACTATTTTCAATCTAAATCAAGATTTCACAATCCCTTAAACTCTCCCAAACTCATAACTACATAACAAACCTCCATTGTTGCATATTCTGACCAAAAACTCCAAACTCAAAAACTACTCGTGTGCTTCTTGGCCTTTTGGTTACAAAATCTTCTAAACATCATACATAAACAATCCCAACACCTGTTATCCAACTGTAACTCCATATTCACTAACCTCCATTTTAAAAAATAGGGCATTTTATCTTGACTTCTCTAGACCATTCCAGCCATCCATAGCTTAAGCTAAGCATTACATTAGCTTCATGGAGACTTGAGGAAGCTAACCTAATCATCACAACTCCTTGAAAGTTGCTCAAACTCCTTACAAGATTTCTAGTTTTGAGGTAAATTTTCTCAACTTTGAACTCCTCATACAAGCATCATTAATGGTTAATTTATGAATGAAAAACGTAGATATCATTTCCCTGAAGCTAACCATGTCCATAATTTTAATTTATATTGCCTGAGCTTAGAGAATTTTAAGTTTGATTCTCTGAAAAAATAGGTCAGAATTTGGTACCATTTAAAATTTGTGTTCATCTTTGAGTGTTAGCTTTAGTTATTTACATGTTTGGATTCGTGATAAAATTACCAACAACTTTCATGTTTATACTTTTGAAAATGGTTGAGAAATGAGAGAGATAGATATTTTAAAAAATCATGTTGAAGGTCTGGCGCGAGGATGAAGATGATACATGCCTAAGAACGTGTTTCAAATATATATTTATGGTTTCGTATTAATAAACAGATGTATAGCCACCCCAGTGCTAAGAGAATGCGCCTGTAACTATAAGGGCTTGAATTCGAGCCCTAGTGGTAACCTTTTGTTTTTTCACATTTTCTGTTTCGGGATCCAGTGCAAGCAGGCCATACACGTGTGTGATACACCCTCTCCATCCAGTCATCAGATCACCATGTCAATGAATCCAACACACTAGATACGTTTGTCCACCATGAGCTCCCACAAGTCATTCATATGGAATACAAACAGGCGCTAGGCTTAGAGCTTGGGCCTTGTTTCTTTTTGTTTGTTTTTGCTAACTCTAACCCATATTATTGCTCACACATACGCAGGCCCACATTTTTTTCTTCTGATTTCAAATAAACGTATATATTGGGCCTAACCCTGTTACTACTTTTTACTCCCATTTCCACTTTCTAAACCCCCTGACTTGAATATTTATATTTTATTTTATTTTATTTTACTTTTTTTTAATATTATTACTATTATAATTATTTTTATTAACAAAAATCCAAAAAAATACTTTATTTATTTATTAACATACTAATATACTTATTTTTATTTCTTCTAAGACAAAACGACAAAAATATTCTCTTCAACAAATCAATTTATTTTCTTAAATATAAATTAATATTTAGACTTAGGCTTATTTTCCCCTTCCAATTAAAATTGACTTAGTACTTAGGAACTAAATTAATTATTTTTTAATTTGATTAATTAGATTAAAACCTTTTCATAAAACCCTAAAAAAATGTGTTTCTTTAATTTAAATTAATTTCATTTGTTTTAAAATTAATTTTAATTTTATTATTTTAGTTAATTATTTTCTTTTAAGTTAATTAGGTTAAAACAAAACCTTTTCTTAACAAAGACTAAAATCCAGTTTCTTTTTCCATTTACTTTCTAGCATATTTATTCATTCTTGTACATTATTTTCATTTCCATTATTGTACATTTATTTAATATGGTTGTAATAGATAATTAGGGTTTAATTTCTTGCAATCCCCATTTGTACATGTGTATCCCCTATCCCCCAAAATGATGTAATAACATATAATTTACATTTTCGCAATTTATCGCTTTCATATAAATGCTAGTAATTAGGGTTAGTATGGCAAGATAAAATCAATCTTAGAAAACCCTAATCCAATACAAAACAAGCATGAAATACAAAACACTTACACACTTGCACCTCTAGGGTTAATCCCACTTATTTCCTTAATAAATAAGTGGTCATGATATGCATGTGAGATATCTTAGCAAAAACAATAAAAAATACAAGATCATAGTCCCTCGATGATGCTACGAATGTTACCTTACAAATAATCTTAGTCCCTTAAGAAAAATGCTAGGAAATCTCACAACATTGATATCCATGACTATACGATGACCCACGCCCGTCCCTTTATATCCAAATATAAGGCTTCTTATCAATCAATGATAAGATAGCAATGTCAAAAGAAGAGGGAAATGAACAAAAGGCTTTTTGAGTAGGTAGAACGTTCTTAGTTGCTTGCTCACAATCCATCTTCAAAACAAACACCATTTCAAACACACTAAACACTTTCAAAAACATGAAATATTTTCAAAAGTCCAACACTTTATATGCACTTAAAAAGACGAGAATCATTACAAAGTTTGCCTAAACGAAGGCGTTTTTCAAAAATAATTTCAAAACCCACCACAAACACATTTCAAACAAAGCAATTTCAAAAACCACCTAGCAAGCAACTAAGATCCCATAGATAACTATGGATGGAAATGGTGCTAACACCTTCCCTTCTCATAACCTACCCCTCGAACTCAAGAAAATATCTTAAAGCTCTTTCCTATTCTTTTCACTCCTTTCCTTATTGGATAAAAGAAAAGTAGGTGGTGACTCTTGCTATCCGTAACAATTTTGATAAAATGAAAAACACCCAAGTCAGTTCTCCCACCGTATTACACCATCATTGGCTAAAGTTAAGATCCTAGTCCATGAGTTATGTCCCGGGTTGAGGGGGATGTCTTTGGGCTCCACCGCCTAACGCCTTTGGAGTGGATAGTTCTGAATATGGGTGCTCTAGTTGTGCAGAAATGTGGGTAATTGTTTTTTCTTTTCACCTTTTGTATCATA